>CM023535.1:28423873-29623873 GCA_013350335.1 Chimonanthus salicifolius
ATGGGGTTTTAGTGAATGGAAACCATGGAATATGATTAATGACTTTTAAGATTTTAAATGATTAAATGTAAGTAATTTTAAAGGGGTTTTTATGATGAAATTCATGGAAGAAGTATATGGCCTTGAAAGGCATAGATGGGAATGAAACATGAACCCTAGGGTGTTGTGTTGTAAATTTAAATGGATTTTTTAAGTATGGTATGTAATTTTAAAGGGGTTGATTTTAATGTGCTAAGACATGAGTGGTAAGCCATTAAGGGATCTAAGATGTGAATGATGTTTATGGCCTCAAAAGGCATGAATGGATAATGGACTCAATGTGGTTTAAATACATGATGTAAACCCCATGGGAAGATTTAATGAATTGGGTATTTTGGAACCATGAAATGAATAGAGAACGTGGTTAAGTTAATGAAATTAATGTGGTTAAAATGCATAATGTAAATCCCCTCATGGGAGGGTTTGAAGTAGATCCAAAATGTGCCAAAGGATTCAAGGAAAATGGGGAACAAGAAATCATGGGTTCGGCCATGGTGTATGGCCGAACCCATGACCCACTTGTAGGTCATTCTATGTGCTAAAATTATAATTTGTATGTGATTAAATTAATGGAAATGAGGCTAAGTTGAGGGCTGATTTTTTATAATCTTGTAACATAGTTAATGGTCATTAATGGATCTAAGTAGATGGATCAATTATGGACTTAATTATGCATGGATTAAATGAATGATTAATCATGGGAAGGAAGAGTGGCAAAATGGTAAATATTGGCCAAATTCAAGAACACCATGAGAGGATGACCATGGACTTGAGTATATTCAAAAATGATCTTATGTTTTAAAGAAGGTTGGTGGTAATTAAATGGAATTAATGGACCTTAAGTATGGTTAATATTGATCCACTTGTAGGTCATGTTATGGGCTAAAATTAGAATTATGTAGGTAATTAGATAAATGGAAAATTAAATGAGTTAATGACTGATTTGTTAAATGAATATATCATGGTCAATAGAACGTTAAGGGATCCAAGATTATGGATCAATTATGGGCTAAGTATGGGGTTTTGCATGTGTTTAAATAAATAAGGATTAGCTTAATTAAATGACTAATTTTAATGATCATATGACATAGTTAATGGGACATTAATGGATCTAAGTTTGTGATCAGTTAGGGACTTAATCATGGATAAAATATGGACTGATTTGGTAATATATAATAAGGATCGGGACATCGCAAACGGTGCGCGATCGACGACCGGATTTATCGGACGAAAACGCAAAGGGACGCTAGTCGGTATTCGGTAGGATTCCTACCTTTTTGTAAGCCGTGGATTATGTGTATATGATGGTTTCCTCTTTTTATTTCGGTAATTATATGATTTATTTTAAGATGGATTTTAAATGCTATGGATCATACTTTAATGCTATGGATGGTATTTTAAATGCTATGGATTATATTTTAATGCTATGGATGATATTTTTAAGGCTATGGACTATATTTCAATGCTATGGATTTTATATTAAGGATATGAATTATATATATACTACATAGCATAATGCACTTGCATCTCATGCATGGCATGGCGGGGGGAAAATAAAGGAACCGGAGTCCATGCTCCGTCGGGGCGACCGAAGAGAAACAAACATGGGGATAGCTTGAGGCGCTATAACCGGAGTCCATGCTCCGTCGGGGCGACCGAGAAACAAACAAAGGGATAGCTTGATATGCTATAACCGGAGTCCATGCTCCATCGGGGCGACTGAGAAGCAAACATGGGGACACCTTGACGAGGCTTTGCCGTCGAGGGGGATATGACATTGTATGATGCTATGGATGATGGGTGGGACACATGACATAGGCACCCATGGCATGGCAATCATCATATGTTTTTTTTGTATTATTATCGGTATGCTTGTTATCACTAATCCATGTGCTATCCCTACTCGGAGTCCTACTGGGCGCGTTGTCTAATGCCCTACTTCTACCCTAGCTGATAATGCAGGAGACGGCGGAAACAGTGGACGCGACGGGAGTCAAGCTTAGGAGCTTGGGAAAGAGACTACTTTGTTTATTTAAGTTCTATTTTGGGAAAGTTGTAATTTAAGTAGCTTAGCTTGTCGGTATGTAATAATTACTATTTCTTGCTATGGTTTGGACTATACTCTGGACGTTATCATTTGGAGACTTAATTATGAACATAGGGGTACTTTAGTAATTTAATGATGTATCTTCCCTTCTATCTAAAAACTGGTAGGATAGTCTCTATTATAACTTTCTGCATCTAATTATATTCCGCGAGCTTACTTACTACACATGAACCATTCTCGTGGACTTCGTTCCGTGCACGCGTGGGGTTGGCCAGTTAAGGGCCGGGCTTTAGAAGCTCAGACTTAACTCGCGTCGTGACGTCCGCGCCCATTGTCACTTCTTAATTTCAAAAAAAAAAATAGATTCTGATTTCGGTGAAAAGGGGGCGGGCGTTACAGTATATGCATGATGGGAGGGACTCATTACATGTGCATATTTACATAACATTGATTTACCTGGTTTGATGACCATATATATTAGATATATGCATGTTTTTATATACTAACCATGTGGTAGCCCTAATCGAAATCCTACTGGGCGCGTTGATCTAACACCCTAATTCTATTCATAAAGGATAATGCAGGAAATGGAAAAGGGAAAGAGAAGGTCGTGGACCTGGAGGGGAGCCAAGCTTAAGCGCTTGATTGATGATTGGGATGTTTTTATTACTGTCTTTGAGTTATATTCTATGGACATGTAACAGCTAGTAAACTTTGCCATGGTTTGTTTATTGTATTGACAATGGATGTTTGGATTAAGTTATTTAATAATTGAGACTTGTACTTGCTATCTATTCAGTCTAATTCCGCAGTTAGTCTAGTTTATTCCGCATAATTTATTTAGTTCCATGTGTGGATTGTTATCGTGGGTTTAGTCCATGCACACATGGGTGGCCAGTTAAGGGTCGGACTTAGGAAGTCCGAACTTAGCTAGCGTCGTGATGCCGCCCGCTCTCTTCCGGTGTTATCTATTATTGTTTAGAAAAAAAAATTTAGACTCTGATTTCTCGGAGAGGGCGGGGCGTTACAGTTGGTATCAGAGCGAAACGGAAAGTTGAATCATCAAAGTAAGATTAAGACGGTTTCATGTCTCACTGACAGATAAGAATCCCAACTGACAGACTCTTCGGAGTCCGCTGACTGGGGGCCGGATTAATTTACTTCGAGTGACTCAGACTGAACAATCAATCTGAGAACGACGATGAAAGATAGCAAAGTAAAGTACAGTCATCATAACTGGACATATCAAACATAACAAAGTAGGATGTACTCCCCTAATATCCCCCATTGAGAAATAAACAACAGGAATTTAGAGATTTCCCCAGAAACAAAAGAAAACAAAGTGCGAAGATTGGCAATTTCCCCAAACAAAGCACATGAGATTATACATGAAAAATCCCCCAAAACCAAGATTGGTTCTTATAGGAACGGTTGTTGTTGATTTATATGTTTTATATGTTATGGCACAGATATGTCAAGCAACATGGAATATACAGAGTTATGGGATAAAGGGACACCTAGCTGTCCAATAGATTTGGTCTCGGCTTCCAGCAATACCAGCATGGAAGTCAACATGGACCTTCAGGAGGAACCTCTCGAGGAAGATGATGTGGACCTAGCACTTTTTCCGGAGGATCTTATGGAAGACATTCCTTGGATAATGGAACCTCCCGAGGAAGATGAAGAGGATCTAGCACCTCTACCGGAGGATCCTATGGAAGATGTTCCTATAATAATGGAATCGGGTGGGGAGATAGATCTCGACTATATGTGTGAGTTGTACAACCAAGACGGGCACAACTGTATGTATTGTCCTCACCCTCTGGGAGTGGTTTGCCCGGTGTGTGGACTACATGGGCACGGTGAGGCAAGGACTAATTGTCCTTATATTGGAGGACAGGGGTAATACCCTGCTTGACATGTGGAGTATTGGGGCACATGTCAATGACGTGTCCTGATAATCACTTCAAGTTTGCTGATGATACAGGATCTCCCACGGAAGATTAGGTTAAGGGTTAGAAAGAAAAGTGAGAGGAAAGGGGAATATTTTGTAAGGGCACATTTTGTTCTTTATAGGGTTTGTTTTAACCCTACCAACCCTTGTACAAAGATGAATTATGAATTATATAAAGTATGAGATTTTATGATTCTATGAGGATTTTTAGCATTTAATATTGTTGCGAAGGAAACTAAGTCAATAATGTTTCCATGAATTAAGGAAAAATGGCACCACAGAAAAAGATCCCAAAGAATCAGAAGGGAAAGGAGAAAGTATTGCAAATTGGATTAGGCGAAGGGGCTTTAAAAAGGAAGATCCGACAAGACGATCAAGGAAAGGAAAAGAGATATCCTTCATTCCACATGAAGAAGAGTTATCTCAATTTATAAAGGAGAAAGTTGTACGTGACAAAGATGAGGAAGAACCTCAGCATGGGTCTGAGAAATCACTCCATGATAAGGAGGAAGAGGAGAACAGCAACAGCAGTGTACATACACCAATACCATATGTGCCGCCTGAACTACAAAGCTTGGTACAAGCTGTAGTTTCTTCAGTCCTCCAACAACATCTGAATGGAGGTGGAAGCACCAGTGAAGCCAGTGACTGGAATATGGTCAAGGATTTCCAACAACAGCGGCCACCTTATTTCAAGGGGAGAATTGACTGAAGAAAATCTCCCAGATATTGACTCTTCTTAGCATCAAGAGCCACGCCCACAAGATTCTATTGGCCACGTCACAGCTGATAGATGACGCTGGTAAGTGGTGGAAAGTAGTGGAAAAGCAGCAGACACTTGTGCCAGAAAGGGAGAGAACTGAAATGACCTGGGAGCAATTCTCAGCGACGCTCCTGGAACACTATTTCCCGGAGGAGGAGAGGGAACGACAGACTCAAGCATTTCTGTCATTGGTGTAGGGCTCCATGACGTAGCTGAGTATCACATGGAATTCTTGAGTTTATCATATTATGCGTTCTACATTGTGGACAAGGAGTATTGGAAGGCTCGCAAGTTCGAGCGTGGGTTGCGGCCAAGCATTAAGGCCAGAGTGACCATGTTCAAAGCAGCTACGCTGGCGGAAGTGGTCAGCAAAGCTACCATTGTGGAGGAGGAACTGGCAGAGTTTGCACGAGTGGACAACCGTCGAGCGCCGAGTGGGAGGGGTACTTATCAACCCAACAAGAAGTTCCGACCGAACTTCAGCAGACCTTCGCCATCTGTTGGATCTACTAGGGGCTTTCGTCCCAATCAGCCCTCCCATTCTGTAGCAGTCACTCAGGCTTCTAGAGGAGTGAGCACCTGCTATCACTGTGATCAACTGGGTCATCTCCGGAGGAATTGTCCAAAACTCAATAGGCTTTCACACTCCAGAGGATCGTCTCGTCCACAAGTCAGACCGGTTAACTCCCGGGGAGGCAGGACGTATAATCAAGCGAGACGGGCGCCCAACCCTACTGAAGCTGGACGATTATTTACTTTAACTTCTCCAGAAGATGAGGATCATTCGGTGATACAAGGTATGGCAGTAGTGAGTAGTTCTTATGTATATACACTATTTGATTCTGGAGCTTCACACTTCTTCATAGCTGCATCATTTATAACTGCTACTGGTACCTTAGTTCAAAGATTAGCCACAGCACTCACAATTGTGTCCCCTGTCGGAGACTCGGCATTGAGACTGATATGCAGGGCAGTTAATACTGAACTAGCTGGACTCAGATTTGAGTTCAATTATTTGGTGCTTGACATGGCTGAGTGTGATATAATATTCGGCATGGATTGGTTGGCTAAGTTCCAGGACAACATTGACTGTTATCGTCGAAGAGTGACATTTTGGTCACCCGAAGGAAAGCAATATGTAGTTCGTGCAGACAAGCAGAGTGGATTGCAGGAAGGGTTGAACCACGTGGTATTGAATAATATCATTATAAATAAAGCACCAATTACTGAATTTCCCTTAGTTGTGAAAGAATTTACGGATGTGTTTCCAAAGGAACTCCCTAGTTTACCGCCTGTGAGGGAGATCAACTTTGAAATCAAGCTGTATCCTGGTACTTCACCAGTATCTCTACCACACTATCAGATGGCACCAGCAGAGATGTCGGAGCTAAAGAAGCAGATCAGTGAACTGCTCAGGCTGGGATGCATCCGACACAGCACATCGTCATGGGGAGCTCCAATATTGTTCGTAAAGAAGAAGGACGGTTCACTTCGGATGTGCGTAGATTATCAGAAGCTGAATCAGCTAACTGTTCGGAACAAGTACCCTCTACCCAGGATCGATGATTTGTTCGATCAATGAGGGGTTCCAGCCATTTTTCAAAGATTGATTTGATGTCTGGTTATCATTAAATACGGGTTAGGGAGGAAGATATAGAGAGGACAGCCTTCCGGACGCGGTATGGACTATACGAGTTTGTAGTCATGCCATTTGGACTCACAAATGTGCCGGCGGTGTTCGTGGATTTAATGAACAGAATCTTTCGTCCGTATCTGGACCAGTTCGTAATCGTGTTCATTGACGATATCCTGATCTATTCCAAGAGTCAGGAAGAACATGTAGAGCACCTACGGATAGTTTTGAATACTTTGAGGCAAAATAAACTGTATGCCAAAGCCAGTAAGTGTGAGTTCTGGCTATCTCAAGTAAATTTCTTGGGACATGTTATATCCGAGGAAGGTATAGCCGTGGATCCGGCTAAGGTGGGGGCTGTGAAAGACTGGAAAGCGCCAAAAAATGTAACCAAAATCCGCAGTTTTTTAGGATTGTCGGGTTATTATCGGAAATTTATCATGGATTTTTCCAAAATAGCGGTTCCATTGACTCGACTCACTCAGAAAAGGAGTCAAGTATGAGTGGTCAGATCAGTGCAACTGGGAGATTTGAAACACTGAAAGAGAGACTTACAGAGCTCCTATTTTAATTTTGCCGGAAAGGGGCAAAGGATCTGAAGTACAATGCGACGCTTTATGAGAGCGACTAGGGTGTTCACTCATGCAAGGTCAACGTGTGGTGGCCATATGGGTCAAGACAGTTAAAAATACACTGAACGTCTTTATCCCACACATGATCTAGAGCTAGCCGCAGTGGTCTTTCGCTCTCAAAAGTTGGAGACACTACCTCTACGGTGAGAAATTTGATGTATTTTCTGATCATAAGAGTTTAAATATTTATTTGATCAGAAGGAGTCAACCTGAGGCAGCTTAGATGGATGGAGTATCTGGTGGATTATGAGTTTGTGCTTCGCTACCATCCAGGCAAGACAAACAAGGTGGCGGATGCCCTCAGCGCCTATCACATGCATCGGTAGCATGCTTGATCAGAACAGAATGGGAGATACTGAAACACCATTCGAGAGTTCACTCTTTATATCAAAAACCGTGGGAGTATGTATAATTTAATCCTATAGTCCAATATGGCACCAAGATGAACAAGAACAACGAGCAAACCCGGAAGTGAAGCGATATGGGCAAGATGTCCACTGGCGTAGTCATACCGGAATGGGAATTATGACCAGGACAGGGTCTTTTATTCCGCGGGAAGAATATATGTGCCAAAGAGTTGTAGGAAAGAGCTATTGATTGAGGCACGTAAATCCAAGCTCTCCATTCATCGGGCAGGCACCAAAATGTATCACGATCTGAAAAGGCAATTATTGGCTGGCACGGACTAAAAGGGATGTGACGGATTCGCTTATGCGCATTGTTTAACTTGTCAGCAAGTTAAGATTTGCACATCAAAAGCCACCAGGGTTACTCAAACCCTTATCAGTGCCAGAATGGAAATGGGAGCACATTTCCATGGATTTCGTGACGGGGTTGCTGAGATCTTCAAAGGGCAATGATACCATATGGAGCGTGGTAGACCGACTGACCAAGTCTGTGCATTTCATTCCTATTAAGATGACGGATTCATCTGAGACGTTGGGTCGGTGGCTACATCAAGGAAATTATTCAGCTACATGGCATTACCCGAAACTATAGCAATGACAGGGATGGCGGTTTACCGGCAGAGTGTGGCAAAGCATGCAGTCAGCTATGGGGACAGATCTACTGACTAGCACCGCTTTCCATCCACAGACTAATGGACAGTCAGAAAGGACGATACAAACCTTGGACGACATGTTGAGAGTATGCATGTTAGATTTCAAGGGTGGATGGGAGGACCACTTGCCCACTGGTAGCTAGAGTTCTCATCTAACAATAGTTATCAGGCAAGCCTTCAGATGGCTCCATTCGAGGTTTTATATGGTAGGCCTTGTAGATACCCAGTGTACTGGACAGAGGCTGGTGAGCCTGCATTGATTGGACCTGAGCTAGTCGCAGAGACTACAACACAAATTCAGTTAATACGTAGGATTTATTGACTGCACAAAGTCGGCAAAAGAGTTACGCGGATAAAAAAAGACGGTTTCTGGAATTTGAAGTGGGGGTCATGGTATTCTTAAAGGTCTCACCATGGAAATGACACATGAGGTTTGGGAAGAAGGGAAAACTGTCACCAAGATTTGTGGGACCGTTTCCCATCATGAGAAGAGTGGGGGATGTGGCTTATCAGATAGCACTTCCTTCACAATTGGCAGCTTTACACAATGTGTTTCACGTGTCGATGCTGAGAAAGTATAATCCCGATCCGTCCCATGTATTGAATGTGCAAGACATAGAAGTACAAAGCGACGTGACATACGTCGAGAAATAGTTAGGATACTGGAGACTGAGCAAAGGGTGTTGCGAAATAGAGCGATTCAGTTAGTAAAAGTGGTATGGGACCGACATGGTGTTGAAGAAGCCACATGGGAAGTTGAATTGGAGATGAGAACAGCTCACCCCGAATTATTTATGTAATTTATTTTGGGAAACCCCTACTTCGCTCGATTTTCGGACGAAAATTTTAAAAAGAGGATTATATTGTAACACCCCAATTTCTCAATAAGATGAATATTTATGAAAATGCCACTGGATTGGTAAATTTAATAAATGTGATTGTAAATGAGGAAATGGTGGGGCCCATTGTTTAAATTAAGATCATATGAACATATTATAGTGGCCAATTTATCATGAATGGGTAATGAACATCAAATTGGGTCAATATGGTTAATTGGGTTTAAAAGATCCAATTGGGACGCAATGGGTCATAACGGACTTATTAGAGCATTACGTGAGCCCAATTTAATGGGGTTGAGTTGAATTGATTGGAAATTAAGTGGAGCATAATGGGTAGGCTTGATGCACATGTGGAAACCAACTGCAAATGGCCTAAAACAACCCATAAATGGGTCATGGCGTCAAAACGGGTCAACAAGCTAATGGGGACCCCAATGGGTCGGTTGACCTTGTTGACCACGGCTGACCGATTGTGGGGCCCTCAAATGAGCTCAATGGTGAGTTAAGTCAGGTTGAGTGGAACTGAATGAGCTGGTTTGAATTAAGAATGGGTTGACTCAAGTGCATTAAATGAGTGTCATTTAATGTGTTGAGTTTGGCTTGTGAGTTGGGTGAGTCAAAAGGAATCAAAGGGGCTGTAAAATCAGTGAGTTGAAGGGAAGATGAAGAGTTACTTGGGTCTCAAGCCACACAATACAAGTCCCACATGTTGGGGACTTGTGGTGTGAGCTTCCATGCAAAATTTTAAATGGAAATGGAGTGGGAATTGGATGATATGCATGGGAGTGCCAAGGGGTGCCTTGGTTGGCACCAAATATCCCATTGGTTTGATCAAAGAATGATGAGAAGTAATGAGATAATATGGGGCTGTTTAACAAAGGAAATACACCATTCATTTGGCCGAATTTTTTCACACAAAGAAATCCTAAGAATCCTCATCTCTCTCCCTCTCTCCAAATTCTTTCTCTTGGCCGAACAGCAAGTAGTGTCTTCACAATTGATTAAGCATATAATCAGCAAAGAAAGAGAGGCTAAGAAGAAAGGAAGGCAAGGAGCAAAGGCAAGAAGAAAAGCTTGGAAAATTTCGTAAGCATTCCATGGATTTTTGTTTAATAAAATGAGATTAATGAATCATGATTTGGCCATGTCTTGGCCGAATCCATCAAGGATTAGACCTTGGATGGTGTTTACAAAAGTGATGAAAAATGGATCAAGGGTTTCGGCCACTTTGGATGGCCGAACCCCATGAAACGAATTGGTTAATTTTGATGGTTTTTGTAAGATAAAACCATGCAAGTGTTGGACTGATTTGGATGTTTAATTAGACCTAAAATACATGTTTATGATGAGGCAAATATGTTATTAAAGAAGGTTTTAAAACATGGATTTGGATGTCATGATTGGCCATGGAATGGCCGAATGCATATGGGTCTAAACCTTGGGTAATGGTGGTTTAAAATGATTAAAATGGATCATTGGGTTCGGCCACTTTGGATGGCCGAATCCCATGAAAATATTTGATGATTTGGTATGGTTTTGGAGAGATAAAACCATACCAATGGTGGAGATGTTTGGCATGTTTTAAATAAGGCTAAGTATTTGACCAAAGAGGTTTAAATCATAGGCCATTGGGTTCGGCCAATTGGGATGGCCGAACCCCATGAAATGATATGACATTTTTATGGAAAATTCGTATGGTTTTGAGGGATATAAAACCATACAATGATTCAAGGTTGTTAAGGTGTTTTATATGGAGATAAAGTTGATGTGTTGGGTCGGCCATTACATGGCCGAACTATAATGTTATTATGGTTAAAAATATTGAGTATGAACCATGTATAAAAGATGGACTTAATTGGGATAAGAGAACCCCATGACCGGTTTATTATGGAGGTAAGGTTTCATGTTTTGGTTATATGGTTAAGGTGAGAAGGTGAGGTTCGGCCATGTAGTATGGCCGAACCCCACCAAGTTGTATTTGTTGGATTGTAGTTTTTGTAAATGAGTCACTTGGATGGAATGATTAAATTAAGAGATAAAAGTGGACTCAAGTGAAATAAGTGTGCTTCGGCCAAGGTGTATGGCCGAACCCTACCTATAAACATCGTTTTTGGGATATTAAATTTAATGGGTTAATGCTTATTGCCATAGGTTGTTAACAATGTTAAACAAGGGTATGACCAATGGCAAAACCATAAATACAAGCCAAATTGTAATATGAGGGATTGATTAAAGGATTTTGAAAAAGAAGGGTCCAAAACCAAAGTGATATGGTTGGCCATGTGGTATGGCCGAACCCTATCAAGAGATATATTTTGAAATGTGAAGTGTTGAAGTGGTTAGCAAATAAAAAGAGAGATTAAGTTCAAATGAGGTAAGGTTCGGCCATGGGTGTGGCCGAACCCCACCAAATGGTTATGAGGTTTTGGATTTAGTTAGAAACAAGATGGTATATGAGACCTAAACTTGATTAGAAATCAAGTAGATCAAGTATTTGACTTGCTGATTTTATAACAAGGAAGCGGAAGTTGAACGGCGTGCAAGTCGTGAGCAAGTGACGTTTTAAGAAAGAACAAACACCGAAGCTAATCTTCGGTAGGTTTCCTACCTACTTGTAACCACAATTATGATTTGGTTTTATCATGTTTTTATGAGATATGTTGTATTTGATATTATGTTTCAAATGTGATTTTGAATGATGAGTTATGTATTTACAAATGATATACAATGCATTGACATCTCATGCATGGCATGGGGTGATGACTATGGGAAACATGAATCCTATCCACAGGAAATGAGGATTACTTTGGATTACCTTATCGTGAGAATCCTAATGAAAGAACACTGTAAAACAACTCAATGATGAGTATCTTTCCACAGCAAATGAGGATTACTGTGGATTACCTTATCGTGAGAATCCCAATGAAAAACACTGTGAAACAACTCAATGATGAGTGTCTTTCCACAGGAAATGAGGATTACTGTGGATTCCCTTATCGTGAGAGTCCCAATGAAGGAACACTGTGAAATAACTCAATGATGAGAGTCTTGCCACAGGAAATGAGGATTACTGTGGATTACCTTATCGTGAGATTCCCAATGAAAGAATACTGTGAAATAACTTGATGGCTATGTATACTGGTAATGGGTGGGACTCATTACATATGCACTTACATACATAGCATTATTTTCAGATGTTTTATTGATAATCATGTACTATGATATATATGCATGTTTTATATGCTAACCATGTGGTAGCCCTGATCGGAAAACCTACTGGGCGCGTTGATCTAAGCCCTAATTCTATCCTTAGAGGATAATGCAGGAACAAGGAAGGGAAAAGAGAAGGTCGAGGACCAAGAGGGGAGCCAAGCTTAAGAGCTTGATGTTGGAATGATTCTTATAATTTACTGTTATTTGGATTTCGTTTATGGACATGTAATAAGTTGATACCTTTGCTATGGTTTGTTTATGACATTGACAATGGATGGTTGGATTAAGTTATTTTAATAATTGAGACTGGTACTTGTTATCTATTCAGTTTAATTCCGCAGTTAGTCTAGTTTATTCGCATAGCTTGTTTAGTTCCATGTGTGGTTTGTTATCGTGGGTTTAGTTCATGCACACATGGGTGGCCAGTTAAGGGTCGGACTTGGGTAGTCCGGACTTAGCTCGCGTCGTGACGCCGCCCGCCCTTATTCACTCTATGTTTATTTTAAAAAGAAATTTTCAGACTCTGATTTTAAAGCGGGTGGAAAGGGCGGGGCGTTACATAGAATCAATTTCCTAGTCACCCTATGATTGTGATTTCTCAACGACGCCTACAAGGCAGAGCGTCGGGATTAAACTCGGGCACACATTGGGTGGATCTTTGAGAAGCACACATCTTCGAGAAAGAGAGACAAAGGCAAGTACTTCTTGGTTTTAATTTTGTTTTAAAACCTTTATCCTGTTAAAGTGGATTAAGGAGGTTTAGCTCTGGAACCACTATAAAAATCTAGAGCATCGTCTCTGGCACACGTGGTGGGTGAAATTCCAAGCCAATTGAGTGAGGTGGAATTCCTACTCTAATTGTGAGGGTATAAGTCTCCACTTAGTGAAATTGGGGATAGCTCAAGATTGAGCTAGTCCTAACAGTGGAGTAGGTTATCTCACCGAACTACTCTATATCTTGTGTCATTTTGTTTGTGGTGTTAGAATCAAGTTGTTGTGTTGATTACATAATCACATTTGCTAACAAACACACAAATACTTGATTAAAGTATCTGCTGCACTCTAATTAATCAATCAAGGAATTTTAAAAGGACCAACGAATTGGGATTGACCTATTCACATACCCCCTTTAGGTTGTGAATAGGTCAGAGCCTAGTACTCTTTATAAGGATTTAACCATCCGAGTTGATCCAAGCTAGAACACCATGAGAGACAGTCATGCAATCTCCGAACCCCCTTACTTCGATGGAACAAACTATTCCTCATGGAAGGCCAAAATGAGAAGTTTCTTCGTTTCCATGGATTCATCGGTATGGGATATTGTAAAGAATGGATGGCAGGAACCCATGGAAGAGAAGATGATAGAATCCACCTCAACCATGTGTATGACACCCAAACCTTTTGCCTCTTGGACCCTTGTTGAAAAAGCTGCTTAGAAAGCTGATGGCAAATTAATGAATGCCTTTAACTGTGCAGTATCCGATAGGGAGTACAAGAGAATTATGACTTGTGGAAATGCAAATGAGGCATGTGAAGTTCTTGAAAGAACTCATGAAGGCACCTCAATAGTTAAGAGGTCCAAACTTTGGATCCCTAAAATCAATTTGATACCATTAAAATGAGGGAGGATGAAGTCTTCATGGATTTCTATTCCAAGATAAACGACATTGTGAATCAAATGTATGCTCTAGGTGAAGGGATACTAGAGGACAATGTATGTACCAAAACTTTCAAGAATCTTGCAGAAAGATTCAAGCCCAAGGTTGTGTCTATGGAAGATAACAGAGATGTGTCTCTAATGAACATTGATGATTTGGTTGGTTGATTACAAACCTATGAACTACACTTCGAACAACCAAAGGACAAATCCATTGCCTTGAAATCTTCCTTAAAACAAAAGAAAACAAAGATAAAGACGATTTTTCGGAAGATAAGTTCTCAAGTGATGAAATGGCAATGTTTGCCAAAAAGTTTTATAAAACTTTGTTAAAAGAAACAACTTGAAAAGAATGGGAAATGGTGAATCAAGTAAAAGATACCCTAAAAGGCAAGAATAAATTAGAGGGAAAGGAAGGAGAGAGAGGTGCCATGGAGCAAATTTGTTATAATTGTGGGAGGAGAGGACACTTCATGAACGAATGTCCCTCAACTAAAATTAAGAAGGCTATGAATGTGGTGTGACTCATGTGGAAACCTCTGAATTAGAGAGTGATTCCGATAAAGAGACTCAAAAAAAAGTTCATGTATCAAAAGTCTCATAGCTTCGATCATTGGTGATCACGAAAATCCCACAGTTGTTATGGAGGATGATGAGAGTGAAGATGATGAAAATTTTCAAGCCTCCTACAGTGCCATGTTCCTTGAAAGTGAAAGGTTGGCAAAAAAATTAGACAATGTTAAAATGAAAACCTAAACCTCTCTAATCAAGTGGAGGATTTAAAAACTGAAAAATCTCTCCTAACCTCTAAGCTGGAACTCTCTGACAATGAAAACTCAAAACTAAAGGGGAGTAATAATAACATTCTTGAAGAAGATGTTAAAAAATTATCTTTGGAAGTTAAGGAATTAAAAATTCATAAAGAAAAATTCCTAGATAAGTTTACCCAAGGAGATGAAAGACTTAAAAGACTCCTAGGTTTGCTTACACAATATGGTAATAGGTCTGGTCTTGGTGTCTCATCCACCAAATAACCTATGAACCATGGGGTGTTAGAAAAAACTAGTGTCTCTCACCTTCAATGGGAAAAGGCTATTTTTGTCACAAGGTTGGGCATTTCAAAAGAAATTCTACCATTGGAAGAGACACTTGGAAATGCAAGCACAAGCTAAAAGGAACAATCTAGTGAAACCTATGCCTAAAAGACATCCACCAACACCTAACCTTAAATGAAACCCAAAAAAGGTGGACACAAGGCAAGACTCTTTGTTGAGACAGTTGAATCATGTTTTAAAAGAGTTGAATGATCCCAAGTTTGGTTATCAAGGTATGGTTATAGGGGTGTGTATGCAACACCAAATGCCACAATCTTTGTACCTAGGAGATAGACCACCATTTATGTTTTGTTTTGGTTTAAGATTCACTTCCATATCTTAAACTACAACAAATGGACTCACAAGAGACCATGTGCGTTCACATAGCGGTAGAGTGTTGCGACATGAGGAGAGAAAAATTGGCTAATTGCAAGCTTAGAATGTACTCTTCCTAGATATAGTACATATTCTACATGGAAAATCATATATTCCATTCAAAGTATTTTAAACTTTATGTGTTTTGGAATGTAAATTTTGATTTTGTGCATGTTATAATGATTTGATGAACTATTTTTGGCATATTTGTGTTTTACCATATTGGAATAAATCTGTGTATGCCCTGCTGAAAATAGGATTTCATCAAGTTGCACAAATCAGGGATGATTGGTCTGTTATTTAAACCTCTCGGTATAGTCTATATGTTGGTACATAGACTAGTCGGTGTGACAGACATGTCGGTACTGTGCTAAATCGAGCACTGTTGAAATGGTGAAAATTGTCGAAAGGGTCCACTTGTAGATAGAAACAACATGTTGGTAAGACAGGATGTTTAGTTTAAAAGGTCTCCCTCTACAAAAACGAGCTATCATTTCAAAAATTGTCGTTTCCTCTCCTACGATCCCTAGACAATTTCCTCTTCTCCTCCCGTGCCCTAGACCAGTCGATAGGACCTCTCGGAAAGGTTTCTCGCCGGAAATTCAGAGGGTTTCTGGTTTTCCCACCTCCAGTAACTTGAAAGTCACGGATTCTATGATTCCCATTGTTAGGTAAGCTTTGTGCATTCTTCTCTCCTCTAGTGGTTTTATTGTTTCTGAATTAAAGAAAAACATAGTGGAAAATTACAAAGAACAAGTCCTCATTCATCATTGTGTCCTCTAATTTTGAGAATGATCATGCCACCGTGTCTAAGAAAACCCAAATCTCAGTGGTATCAAGGAGAATCTTCATCTCTCCTGAATACTATAGGTCGTCGAGTCAAGACCCTTTCGAGGAGATCTCACAAGAAGAACTCACCACCACCCATACCTCAAAGGCAAATTGGTATTACCATTAGAGAACCTACATATTTTTCTCGAGTGCCAGTCAACGAAAGTGGGAAGAAAAGGAAAACGAGTTCAGGTCACAACCTCTCTAGGGGTCTCGAGTGGTGAAGGAAAAAAAATGCATGCTGAAAGTAAGAGGATTAAGGTAAAAAAAGGAGAAATGATAAGAACTGATGGAAGATGTAAAATCCGAGTCTGATAGAGCTCTTATAAGACAACTCTATTTCTTCCTTAAAAAACATCAAAAATTGGAAAGAAAGATTGGTGCCTTAGCAACGTTCATGAATGAATCAATCCAACGCCTCTCCACATTCATGGAAAAACTCAAAGAGAGTCCCTGACAAAAATCCCCTTCCCCTCCAGCATCACCTCCTCAGGATGGCTCTGCTTAGGATAGTTTTTAACATTTTGTTTGATCCAAAAAACTATATATGATTTGTATTTTATCTAAGCATCCATGATGTAGCCTCCAAAACCATATGTACTGCACATTTTGATTATCAATGATATGATATGATTTGCTATGGTTTGACGTGTGTATTGCTGTGTTTGAATGCTTTCTATCTCTTGTCTATGGTTAACATGGTTTTTGTTAAATAAACTAACATACAGGTTTGAATGAGATAGTTTTGTATTGGCAAGTTAGGGAGATAGGGATCTGGATGTGTTGTTGCACACATCTTTGGAGTTTGGGGGAGCACAAAATATGTGTTGTTTAGCACCTGTCACTGGTCATGACAGTGTAGGGAAGAATGATGATGCAAGCTTGAAAGAAAGCTTGTAGAAAATAAATTTAGAGACAACTAAGTTCATGGGGAGTTATGTCAAAATAACTAGAAAATATAGCTTGGAATATGGGGAGAAGACTCCAAAAAGGAAGCTAGGTAAGTTAGTTTGACTCCATTGGGAGAACACCTTTAAGACAACACAACTCTTAAAGGGGAAGAAGAAGAAAAGTAGTAATGCAATGGCAATTTGCATTGTATTGTGGATGAAAACAATGCTTGAATGCATGAGAAGCATGCATTGATCAAAGTAAAAATTAATTGAGTTTGAAGTGAACTCATGGAAGCACTAAATGCAAGTAGCATGGGGGAGTGCTTGAAATCCAATTCCTTCAAAATGAAAGGAAAATCAATGTTTTCTTACTAAACCTTTGTCAATTGTATGACAATGGTTGAGAAATTAGTAGAAGTTGTTAGACATCAAAGCCAATTAAGAGGAGTAATTAGTAAAATAGGGAGAAGCAATGGACATGGGAGAATGTCTATGCTTAGAGTTTGGGACTTTAAACTCAAAGAAGATTGGGGGAGAAAATCTTCTCAACACTGATAGCTTGGATATGCTATGGGTAGTGTTGGTTTCTAGGAAATCATGGTGTATAGGGGAGCATGAATACAAATTTACTTTAGTCCATGGATACATATTTATGTCTTAGACTAACCCCTCTAATGATTTTCTAGTGTTGCTTGCTTATGAGCTTGAATAGTAAAAGAAGAAATGAAGCAAGATGAACAAGAATATGCGAAGATCATAGTCTTGTTTTTCCATTTGAATATGTACATGTAATCTGTGTAATATTTTTTTGTATTCAAATGTGATGTAATAAGGGTAGGCATGTAATTGGGTTAGCTTCTAGGTTTTGTCATGAAATTGACAAAGGGGGAGATTGTTAGTGCCCCGGCTTTGCCAAGTCCCTATGTTTGTCTGTTAGTGCCCCGGCATGACCAAGTCCTATTTGTCAATTACATGACTCGGGTAGAAGCACTTGCCAAGAAGCTTGACGACTCAAGATGATCGAGGAAAACGATCATGTTCCACCAAGCTCAGAGCTCATCAAAATGGCAATCACAAAAACATGTATATGGCCATACATGACACTAGGTGGAACCCACACCTAAGAGAGGACTACTAGGCTTAGTTGCATATGTTGGTAATAAAATAAGATGCCTAGAGAGGAAACTGAACAGTGAACTTGGAAACATAAATTATGTTCACTGCCAGCACGACCAGTCTATCTCATCGACCCCTCGGTGTAGTCAGGATCAACCCATCATGGTCAAGTACTGGTCGGCCAGGTTGACATTGGTTCTGGAACTTTGAACTGTCATTTTGGATATGCATCTAACCGAAAGTCTCGTATGCACTGGCTCCTTTGTGATGAACTTGAACGACCCCTCGTGGTCAATGACTCGTCGTTATATAACTTATAAATTCTAGAGTGGGAACGTATAAGGGCTCGTGATAAAACAGACATCTCGGTATATCACAACTGATCGAGAGTAATAGGAACGACCCCTTGGCAAAGGGCTACAGGTAGTTCTAGGTAATAGGTTTCCTAAGTGGAAACTACTATCAAACATGCTTTGCACCAGAATGACCCTCTCTTATGGACCGACTCATCGCTGCCATGATTGTCGACCCATCGGCGACACTGACATGTCGACAGGGAAGTAATTATATTGTTGGGGGTGCATTTAATGCGCAAAGGTCAGGTGGTTGAATGGTAATAAATATGTACACCGACCCATCGGTGCCACCGACCCATGAACAATCAATATGACCGTTAAAACTTCTCTATAAATATGAGTGTTGGGTGATCATTTTATAATCTTCCTTGAGCTTAAAAGAGTTAAAGACTCTAAGGAACGATCAACACTCTTGAGAGAAAGATCATAAACAACCAATCTTTGGATTGTATTTGCAAGTGAGAAAGAGAGGAGGAGAGAAAGATCATAAACAACCAATCTTCAGATTGAGTTTACAAGTGAGAGAGTTATAAACTAGGAAAGCTTTGGTTAAGCCAAGTTTCCCTGTCTCCCACAAGATTGTGATTGCTACACGACGACTATAGGAAGGAGCATAGCCACAACTTGGGTGGGATCTTCAAGAAGCACACATCAACGAGAAAGAACTTTAAGGCAAGTGCTTCTTGGTTTTTAATTTTCCTTTTAAAAACCTGTAAGCCGAAAGTGGATTAAGGAGAGGTACTCCGGAAACACTATAAAAAAATTCTAGAGCGCCGTCTCTCACACAAAGGTGGGTGGAATTCCAGGCCAATTGGGTGATGTAGAATTCCTACTCTAATTTTGAGGGTGTAAGTCCCCACATAGTGAATTTGGAGATAGCTTGAGGTTGAGCGAGTCCTAAAAGTGGATGTAGGTTGGCGAACCAAACCACTATATATCTTGTGTCATTGTGCTTGTGGTGTTAGAGACAATTTTTTGTGTTGATTGTTTAATCACATTTACTAACACACACAATCTTGATTGTTGTTTCCGCTGCATTTAAATTAATCAATCAAGTAAATTCAAAAAGATCAACGAAATTGGATTGCCCTATTCACCCCCCCTCTTGGTCATCAGGTTGTTCTAGCACCCTCTGTAAAGAGGACTTTCAATTGGTATCAGAGCCTAGTGCTCGTTACAAGGATTTAATCATCTGAGTAGATCCAAAGCTAGACCACCATGGGAAACAATCATGCAATATCCAAACCTCCTTACTTCGATGGATCAAACTATGCCTCGTGGAAGGCTAAGATGAGAAGTTTCTTTGTTTCCATTGACTCGTCAATTTGTGATATTGTAAAGACTGAATGGAAATAACTCATGGAAGATAAAATGGTAGCATCCACCACAACTGTGTTGAGAACACCCAAACCTTCTGCCTCTTGGACCCCTACTGAGATAGCTGCTCATACTGCAGATGGAAAAGCCATGGATGCCCTTAATTATGCAGTTTCAGAAAGTGAATACAGGCGGATCATGACCTCTAAACCTACAAAAGAAGCATGTGAAGTTCTTGAAAGAACCCATGAGGGCACCTCAATAGTTAAGAGGTCCAAACTTCAAATCCTCCAAAATCAAATTGACACCATTAAGATGAGGGAGGATGAAGTCTTCATGGACTTTTATTCCAAAGTCAGTGACATTGTAAATCAAATTTACGCTTTAGGGGAAGGGATAGCCGAGGACAAGGTATGTACCAAAATTGTCCGGAATCTCGCAGAAGGAATTCAAGCCCAAAGTTGTGGCCATAGAGGACAACAAAGATGTGTCCTCAATGAACATTAATGATTTGGTTGGTTCATTGCAAACCTATGAACTACACTTTGAACAACCAAAAGATAAATCAATTGCCTTGAAATCTTCCCTAAAACAAACAAAGACTAAAGAAAAAGAAAAAAATTCGGAAGATGAACTCTCAAATGATGAAATGGCAATATTTACCAAAAAGTTTTATAAAAACTTTATAAAAAGAAATAACTTGAGAAGAATGGATAAGGGTGAACCAAGTTAAAAATACCCAAGAAGGCAAGAGGAGTTTAGCGGGAAAGGGATATAAAAAGAGGATGTCAACGAGCAGACCTGCTTCAATTGTGGAGGAATAGGACACTACATGAGTGAGTTTCCTTCAGAGAAAATAAAGAAGGTTATGAATGCGGGTGTGACCCATGTTGAAACTTCTGGATCATAAAGTGATTCAGATGATGAGACTCAACAGAAGGTTGATGTATCAAAAGTTCTCATAACCTCGATCATATATGATCAAGAAAATTCCACAATTGAAACAGAGGAAGATGAGAGTGAAGATGATGAAAATCTTCTAGCTTCCTATAGTGCCCTATTCCTTGAGAGTGAAAGGTTAGCTAAAAAACTCAACAAAATAAAAGATGAAGACCTAAACGTCTCAAGTCAAGTGGAAGTTTTAAAAATAGAAAAATCTTTCCTAATCTCCTAACTGGAACTCTCTAATAATGAAAACACAAATCTAAAAAAGAGTAATAAAACTCTTCAAGAAGAAATAACCATTCACTATATGGATGTCGAGAATATGTGCCATCACAATAAAATTCTTGAAGAGGATATTAAAAGACTATCTTTGGAAGTAAGGGAATTAAAATATTACAAAGAAAAATTCCAAGATAGGTTTACCCAAGGAGATGAAAGACTTAAAAGACTCATGGTCTTGGTACCTCATCCACCAAAATACCTATGAAACATGTAGAAAAACAAGTATATCTCACCCTTCAACGGGTAAATGCAATTTTTGCCAGAAGGATGGGCATTTTAAAAGAAATTGCTATCATCTGAAGAGATACTTGGAAAAAAAATCACTAAGGTACAATAAAGGAAAGCCTAAGCTTAAACGAGATCCACCAACGCCTAATCTTAAAACAAATCCAAGGAAGGTGGATACAAGGCAAGACTCTTTAATAAGACAGATGAATCATGTCTTGAAAGAGTTGATGAATCCAAGGTTTTGGTCATCAAAGGTACGATCATAAGGATGTGTATGCAACACCAAATGCCATAGTCTTTGTACTAGGAGATAGACCATTAATCATGTTTTGTTGTGGTTTAAGATTCACTTCCATATCTTAGATCACTACAAATGAACTCACAATAGACATATGAGTTCACATAGCAAAGAAATGCTATGACATGAAGAGAGGAACTGGCCACAAACAAGTCTAGAATGTACTCTTGATGGTTATAATACATATTCTACTTGGAAAGCCACACATTCCATTCAAAGTGTTTTTGAAAGATACAATCTTTTGAATGAGAATTGTTGTGTGTGTATGCATGATTGGATGAAATTGTGTTTGGTATATTTGTGCATGAATATGTGTTTTTCGTGCTTAGATTAGGAGCTCCATCAAGTTGCACAAATCAAGGATAACTGCTTTGCAATCTGTACCTCTCGGTGTTGTCAACATGTCGGTGAATAGACTATGTGAGTGACAACATGTCATTTCTGTGCTAAATCGAGCACTGTTGAAAAAGGAAAAATGTCGAAAGAATCGACGTGTCGGTGGAATCGACATATCAGTGAAACAGAAAGTTCAAAATAAAAAGGGATCACTTTCTGCGAAAGCGATAACACTTTCAAATTTGTTGTCTCCCCTCCCGCGAGGGTATGTGGTCACGCATTCTCCTCCCGTACCCTAGACCAGTCGATAGGACCTCTCGGGGTGATTTCTTGCCAGAAAACCATTGGGCTTTTGTTTCTCAAGTCTCTAGAAACTTGAAAATCACCGTTTTTGTGATTTTCGTAGATCTGGTAAGGGTCAGTCCCCATCCCATCCTTTTTTGAACCAGTTCTTGAGGATCTCCTCCAAGAAAAACCATGCGTATGAAGACGGCAACTATGACACGTCCTAAGCACTCTATGGAACGAGGAGAATCCAGTAGTGCCAGTCGATGGGCCAAAAGAACCAAAAGGTCAATCTCTCACTTCTGCCTAGGTCGAGCTCTGAAAATCCTACTTATGTTCAAAAAGAACAAGAGACCCAAGCAGAAGTGGAAGAAGAGCCCATTGTTGACATAGGTGTCATCTTTGTCGAAAATGGACGAGAATGAAGGGGAGAAGAAACAGAAGAGGGCAATGGTCCTTGAACTGGTCATGAAGACCATGTTAACATTCCTGATGACACCAGTGATGGGGATAGTCATCGGTCTGAGGACCTTTGGGGAGATTCTGATGAAGAAAGAGAATATGAATACCCTCATCAAGTGAATCATAGTCTGAACAACAAGGTCTTCAGACTGGAAAAAAGGATTGACCGCCTTGAGAGATCCGTAAACAGGTTGAGGATGACAGTCCAGGATCTTGTTGTTGCTACCTCCTTCTTTGATCGAGTTCCAAATACTCCATCTCCTCCTCGTCCTGCACCCCTCAAGATGGCTCTGCTTAGGATAGTTCTTCATTGTTTAAAAAAAATATACTTTTAGTATTTTGACTAAGCATCCATAATGCCTCCTTAACAACCACCATATGTACTCAAATGCACATTTTGTAATCAATACAATGATACGGTTTGGTTTAGTATGATGTGTGTATTACTGTGTATAAGTCCCATATATCTCCTCGATATAATAGACTAACATGTAGCTTTGAATGAGTTGGCTTTGTATTGGCATGTTAAAGGAGATAAGAGATCGAGAAGTGATGCTACACATAGCCTTGGAGTATGGGGAAGCACAAAATATGTGCTAGTTAGTTGTTGCCACTAATCATGACAACTTGTGGAGAAAGGAGAATGCAAGCTTGAAATCTTGAAGAAAAATCAACTAAGGGGCAGATAAGTTTGTGGGGGAGCAGAGAAGAAAAAACTAAGAAAAATAGCTTAGAGAATGGGGGAGGAAACACGAAAAAGCTAGGGACATTAGCTTAACCCTTGAAGCAATATGCTGGAAATCAGTTCGTGCAAAGGCATACAAACCTTGTTGCACGAAAGGTGTGCACAAATTCATGGGGTGAACCATGTGTCAGATTCGATCTCAGTTAAAGAGCCAATGCAAGAAGCATGGGAGAGTGCTTGATCTTGATTCTTTCTTACTAACCCTATGTCAATTGAATGACAAAATGGGGGCGAAAATAGTAGAAGCTAGGAAGCACATAAAAACCAATTAGGAGAATAATTGGTGAAAGGAATATCCAACTGAAGGAGATTGAGGGAGTCTAACAATTCATTGGTGTATGGGGGAGAAAATCTTATTTAATCCATGGATGTTTATGATTTGGACTAACCTATCTAATGATTGTATAGTGTTGCTTGTTTTTTGTGCTTAAACAGGAAAATGAAAATGAAGCAAGCTAAGCAAGAATATGATGATCATAGTCTTGTTAATCCATTTGAATATACATGTAATTGATGTAATATTTTGTATTCAAATGTGTTGTAATAAATGGTGGGCTTGCAATTGGGTCAGCTTTTAGGTTTTGTCATGAAATTGACAAATGGAGAGATTGTTAGTGCCCTGGGTTGACCAAGTCCCTGTTTGTCAAGTACATGACTCAATTAGAAGCATTTACCAAGAAGCTTGAAGACTCGAGATGATCGAGGAAGAAGATCATGCTCCACCAAGCTCAGAGCTTATCATCATGTCAATCACAAAAACAATTATATGGCCATAGATGACCCTATGTGGAACCCACACCTGAGAAAGGACTACTAGGCTTAGTTGCATATGTTGGTAATAAACATAAAATGCCTAGAGAGGAAGCTGAACAGTGAACTTGGAAACATGAATTACGTTTGCTGTCAGCACGACCAATCTATCTCACCAACCCCTCGGTGTAGTCAGGATCAACCCATCATGGTCAAGGACTGGTCGGCCAGATTGACATTGGTTCTGGAACTTTGAACTGTCATTTTGGATATGCCTCTGACCGAGAATCTCGTATGCACCGACCCCTTGGTGACCCCTCGTGGTCAACGACTCGTCGATATAAAAGTTATAAGTTCTGGATTGAGAACTTATAAGGGCTCTCGATCAAACAAACATCTCGGTATATCAAGACCAATCGAGAGTAACAGGATTGACTCCTTGGTAAAGGGCGACAGGTCATTCTGGGTAACAGGTTTCCTAAGTGGAAACTACTCTCAAGCATGCTTTGCACTGTAACACCCTGGATTTTCAAGTTATTAATATATATGAAAATTACCCATTTAATTTGTGAATTATTAGATATGGACCTTAGATGGGTAAAGTGTTGGGTCATTGCCCAATTAAGACCCAACGGATTGTGGAAATGGTTTCAATTGAATTAAATGGGGCTTAATTAAAATTGTAATGCAATATCTATAAATAAAAGATTGCATGGCCGTGTGTGTGGGATTTGCACATCCATGGGGATGCGCATAAGATCATTTAAACATACGTCCTTTCCTTGAAACTAGGAGATTGCTAAATAAAGAAGTTGCTTGGCCGTGTGTGACATTGCATATCCAAGATATGCACATGTGTTAGTGTATCTCTAAAAAGGGTCCTTTCCCTTGATTAAGAGTGATACTAAGGGAATTGCTAAATAAAGAAGAAGTCTAAGATTAAAAATAGAGATTGTTTTTCCGTGTGTGGGATAGGTGCAATCCATGTTGATGAGCCAAAAGGGAGTCCATTCTTTGGTCAAAAACGGCATAAGGACTTACTAAGTTAAGAGGATCTTGGCACCTTCTAATTAGGATTGAGTGAATTTTTTATAAAAGAAAGACAAGGGGCACACGACACACCCAAAATTAAGAGAGGGGCACACGGCATAACAAGAGAAGGAGAGGGCAGCCAAAAAGTGGGAAAGATGAAGAAGAAGGAGGAAAAGACTAAGGAAGAAAAGGATCGGAAGAACACGTCAGAGCGAAGGATGTAACGCCAGCCCCTTTTCACTAAAATCAGAGTCTAGTTTTTTTTTTTTTTGAAATAAAGAGTGACAAAGGGCGCGGGACGTCACGACGCGAGTTAAGTCCGAGCTTCTAAAGCCCGACCCTTAACTGGCCAACCCTACGTGTGCGTGGAACTAAGTCCACGAAGACGGTTCACACGTAGAAGTAAGCTTGCGGAATATTAAACTAAGTGCGGAATTATACTAGAGACTATCCTACAAATTTTTAGATAGCAGGGAAGATACATCATTTAAATTACTAAATTATCTCAAATGATAACATCCAAAAGTAAAGTCCAAACCATAGCAAGAAATATAAATTATACAGTCCGACGAGCTATGTTACTCAAATTACATTTCCAAAATAAAACTTAAATAAACTAAGTAGCTCGCTTCCCCACGCTCCTAAGCTTGGCTCCCATCTCGTCCTTCATTTCTGCCATTTCCTGCGTCATCAGCTAGGGTAGAAGTAGGGCGTAAGACAACACGCCCAGTAGGACTCCGAGTAGGGCTAACACATGGATTAGTGATAACAAGCCTATCGGTAATAATATAATGAAAACAATAAAATGAATGCCATGCCATGGGTGTCTTATGTCATGAGTCCCACCCATCATCCATACCATCATGATGCCATATCCCCCTTGATGAAAAAAAAAATTATCAAGATATAAACAATCACACATTATCCCCCTTGACGGCAAGACCTCGTCAAGGTGTCCCCATGTTTGCTTCTCGGTCTCCCCGACGGAGCATGGACTCCGGTTATATCTTAACACATCAAGATATCCCCATGTTTGCTTCTCGGTCGCCCCGACGGAGCATGGACTCCGGTTATAGCATATCAAGCTATCCTCATGTTTGCTTCTCGGTCGCCCCGACGGAGCATGGACTCCGGTTATAGCATATCAAGCTATCCTCATGTTTGCTTCTCGGTCGTCCCGACGGAGCATGGACTCCGGTTTCATTATTTTCCCGCCCATGCCATGCATGAGATGTAGATGCATTATGCTATGTTATATATATAAGTCATAGCTTTAATATAGAATTCATAACCTTAATATATAATTCATTGCCTTGCAATATGCCATATATTATATATAAATCATAGTCTAAAAACTCATCATAAACATATCACATGATTGCTAAAATAAATTAATAAAACATCCATACACACATAATCCACGGCTTACAATAAGGTTGGAATCCTGCCGAATACCGACTAATGTCCTCTTACGTTTCCGTCCGATAATCCGGTCACCGATACGCGCACCGCTTGCGATATCCGATACCTTATTACATACGAATAATCAGCCCATGTTTTTAACCATTTAAATCCATTAATCATACCTTAGCGGGGTTCGGCCATACACCATGGCCGAACCTCACTAACTAGGTTTGTGGGTCCCATTTAATCCATTAATTATTTTAATTACATGGGTCTAAAACCAGCACCCTAGGCTTTATTAATCACACATAAGGTTGTTACTTAGAGCCCCTAAGTCCATGATCATCTCCCATGGGGTTCGGCCATGGTAATGGTTCTTGAATTTGGCCATTATTTACGGTT
Source organism: Chimonanthus salicifolius (assembly GCA_013350335.1). NCBI lineage: Eukaryota > Viridiplantae > Streptophyta > Magnoliopsida > Laurales > Calycanthaceae > Chimonanthus > Chimonanthus salicifolius. Next base: position 28,450,862 of record CM023535.1, read on the forward strand.
TTTCCACTCTTCCTCCATGGTTAAGTTCTCATTTCATTCCTCCATTCTTAGGCCCATAATTGATCCATAGACTTGGATCCTTTAATGACTCATTAGCCATGACACAACATCATAAAAAATCAGCCACTTAATTTGTAACACCCCAATTTCTCAATGAAGTGGAAAATTACCAAAATGCCCCTGAGTTGTTTAATTAATTATTTTGTGATGTTAAGTAAGGAAATAGTGGGGCCCATTGCTCAAAATAAAATCATATGAGCGCATTATGAATGTTAAGTTTTATTGGTTGGGTAATTTTCATCATTTGGGTCAAAAATGGCTAAATGGGTCAAAGGGCCCAAATGGAGCCCATCGGGTCTTGCTGGGTTATTTGACCGTTTTGTGATTTTAAATTAAAAGGGGTTAAGTCTATTTGATTGGAAATCAAGTGGAGGAAAAATGGGTAGGCTTGATCCATATGTAAAAACCAATTAGAAATGACCAAAATACCATAAATGGGTCATGTTGTCAAAACGGGTCAAGGAGCTAAAAGTGGACCCAACGGGTCGAGTTGACTATTGTTGACCGTGTGAACCCTCAAGGGAGCTCAAACACGATTCAAATCAGTTGAGTGGGATGGAGGTGAGTTGGAATTAAATCAAAAGGTGAGTTAACTCAAATGCATTAAATGTGATGAGTTGGGTTGGAATAAAAATACCTTGAGTTGGGTGAGTCAAAATGGAAATTCAAGGGGCTGTAAAATCAGTGAGTTGAGAGGAATTTGAAGAGATTGGCTGGCCTTAAACCAACCAAAACAAGTCCCACACGTTGGGGACTTGTTTTGGTGATTTTCATGATGGGTTTTAAATGAGAATACATGGAAATTGGATGAGATGCTTGGGGATTTGAATGGCTGCATTGGTAGCTGCCAAGGGGTGCCTTGGATGGCACCCAATGCCCACCGTTTTGAGCAAGAAATTATGAGGAATTGAGAGGTTTTTGGGGCTGAACTACAAAAACAATAAGCACACAAGGTTGGCCATTTTTCACATTGGAAATCCAAGAATTTCCATCTCTCTCTCTCTCCCTCTCTCAAATTCGTTTTTCCTAACTGGAATAGCAGAGGTGTTTGCACCAGTAGATCAAGCACAAAACAGCAAGGAGTTAAGGAAACAAGGATTAAAAGTCAAGAGCAAAAGGCAAAGGAAAGTGGTAAGTTTTTCCCATTGATTTATGGTTAATAAAATGGGTAAAATAAGACATGATTTGGCCATGTGATGGTCAAATCTATCAAAGGGTTAAAATATGATTCCTTTATGCTCAATTAGATGGAAAGCATGGACATAGGGTTCGGCCACTTTGGATGGCCGAACCCCATGAAATTTTATGGTTAGTGTTGATGGTTTTGTAAGGATTAAACCATGCAAGAATAGGACCGATTTTAGAGGTCTAAGATACATGCTTTGGAAAGATTGAAAACATGAATTTGCATGTCATACCATGGTCGAATTTGACAAGAGTCTAAACCATGGAAGAAGGTGTCAAAAGAAATGAAATGAACCATTGGGTTTGGCCACTTTGGGTGGCCAAACCCCATGAAAAGAGTTGGTTAATGGTTATGGTTTTTGAAATTTAAAACCATCCATTTGGGGACTGTTTTTACATATTTTATTAAGATTTAAAATATATGCTTAAAGAGGGTTAAAACATGGGTTTGGATATCAGAAAAGGCTGAAGATATGTGGTCTAATCAGTGGAGTAAAATTGGAGAAGATGGACCATGGGGATCGGCCATCTTGGATGGCCGAATCCCATGATATCATGTTGGTTTTTGGATGGTTTCTTTTAAAGTTAAAACCTGATGTTAATACGCTGTTAATTACATGATGATTGAGGTTTAAAAACAGCAAACATAACCATTGGGTTCGGCCAACATAGAGGGCCGAACCCCATGTAAAAGAATGTTGGTTTCATGTTGGAAAAACATGTAAACCATAGACTTTTTATGGACTGTTTTGGATGATTTTTTTTGAGAGTTAAAACTTGATATTAATATACTGTTTATGCATGTTTATATGAGGTTCAAAAACAGCAAACATAGCATTGGGTTCGGCCACCATGGAGGGCCGAACCCCATGCAAATGATGGTTGGTTTTAAGGTGTTTGAAACATGGAAACCATGGACTTTATGGACTGTTGTGAATGAATTTAATTAGATGGTTTCTAAGAGGTTTAAAGGCAGTAATATAATACTGATATTGCATATTTAAATAATGCCTAAAGCATGGTTAAAAGACCAAGATATGGACATTGAGTTCGGCCACCTTGGATGGCCGAACCCCATGTAAGTAAGTGATGTGTTTTGGTGAAGTTAAATTGCTGTTTCGGTGGCTGGTTATGTGGCTGAACCATGTGTAATTCATGGTTGTGTTAACATGATTAAATCATGTATAATCATGAGAAGTAGAGGGATCAACCAGATCAAGTGAACCCCATGTTAATTTTGATGAAGTTGGTGAGTTTTAAACCATATAAAATATGGTGTTTGATGTGGGTTATGGAAGTTTAACTTGCTGATTATTGGTTGGCCAACATAGGGCTGAACCATGTCATTTTTAAAAGGGTTAAGTGCTTAAGAGTTGATTAAATAAAGTAGGAAGTTAAGTCCTAAGTTGGTGATGTTCGGCCAAGGGCATGGTTGAACCCCACATGATGCGGATGGGTCGTAGATGTGATTGAATAAGTAAATAATGATACGTCTTGCTGTTTGGTATATGGATAAGGTACCGGAAGTCGAACGACGTGCGAGTCGTGACCGGGTGACGCGAAAGAAAGATCAGTTACTGAAGGGATTCTTCAGTAGGTTTCCTACCTACTTGTAACCACGGTTTTTACCCAGTTTTTCTTATGATACTCTTGTTTTAATATATGTGTTTCAAATGATATATTATGCATTAACAAATGGCATACAGGCATTGGCATCTCATGCATAGTCATGGGATAATGAATAAAGTTCTACAGTGATGGCTACGATGGTACATGATGGGGGTTGCTCATTACATGTACATCGCTTATAGAAGAGATGAATGTTGTTGTAATTTACCTTGTCGGTGCAAGGCACGTCAAGTGATGGCTATGAAAGTACATGATGGGGGATGCTCATTGCATGTGCATATTTCATAGCATTGTTTTACCTGTTTTGATGATCATGTATTATGATATGTATATGCATGTTTTATATGCTAACATGTGGTAGCCCTGATTCGGGAACCTACTGGGCGCGTTGATCTAACGCCCTAATTCTATCCTCAGAGGAGATTGCAGGTACAAGCAAGGGGAAAGGAAAGGTCAATGACCAAGAGGGGAGCTGAGCCTAAGTGCTTTAATAATGGATTTGGATTACGTTACATTACTGTCATTTGAATACTATTGTCGGACATGTAATAATTCGTTATTTGCTATGGTTTGATTAGGATAATAATTTGTGGATGATTGATCTATGTTAGTTAATATTTAAGACTGTTACTTGCTATCTCGTCTTTTTATTCCGCATGTTGATGTTAGTTCCATGTGTGATTCACTATCATGGTCTATTGCATGTACACATGGGTGGCCAGTTAAGGTTCAGACTTGGGTAGTCTGAACTTAACTCGCGTCGTGACGCCGCCCGCTCTCTTCCGATGTTTTATAAAAAAAAAAATTAGACTCTGAAATTCTCGGAAAGGGCGGGGCGTTACAGTTGGTATCAGAGCGAAACGGGATGTTGAATCATCGAAGTAAGATTAAGACGGTTTCATGTCTCACTGACGGATAAGAATCCCAACTGACCGACTCTTCGGAGTCCGCTGCCTAGGGGCCGGATTAATTTACTTCGAGTGACTCGGACTGAACAATCAATCTGAGAACGACAATGAATGATAGCAAAGTAAAGTACAATCATCATAATTGGACAAATCATACGTAGCAAGGTAGGATGAACTCCCTTGAATTCCCCACACTGAGAAACAAACAATAGGAAATTAGAGATTTCCCCAGAAATAAAAAGAAAACAAAGAATGTTGATTTGGTAATCTTCCTAAACAAAGTACATGATATTTTGCATGATCAAAATTCCCTGGAAACCAAGAGTGGTTTATTTAGAATTATTGTTGAATATGTTTGTGTTTGAAATGATGTGGCACAGATATGTCAAGCAACGAAGAATACACTGAGTTATGGGATAAAGGGACACCAAGTTGTCCGGTAGATTTGGTGTCAACTTCCGACAGTATCAGTATGGAAGTTAATGTGGATCTTCAGGAGGGACCTCCTGAAGAAGCTGATGTGGACTTAGCGCCTCTTCCAGAGGATCTGATGGATGACATTCCTGAGATGGTGGAATCTCCTGAGGAAGAGGAGGATGATCTAGCACATTTACTGGAGGATCCCATGGCTGGTGTACCTATTATATTGGAATCACTTGGGGAGATAGATCCCTATGACACATGTGAACTGTGCAATCAAGATGGGCACCACTGCAGATATTGTCCTCACCCACTGGGTGTTGTCTGCCCGTCTTGTGGACTACATGGGCATGGTGAGGCAAGGACTAATTGTCCATACATCGGAGGACCTGGATTAGTACCCTGCACGACTTGTGAGGTATTGGGGCACACGGCGATGACGTGTCCTGATAACCGATTCAAGTTCGCTTTTGATGCGGAGTCTTCTACGGAAGACTAGGATAGGAAGTAATAGTAGGGGTATTAAAAAGAGGGTTATTTTTGTAAGGGGGTATATTTTGTTATACATAGGGTTTGTTTCACCCTACCCACCTTTGTACAAAGATGCAGTTTGAATTTATATAAATATGTGATTTCATGTTTTTATGAGGATTCATGGCATGTGTTGCATATTGTTAATGGAAACTAAGACTATGATGTTTCCATGAATTAGGACTAAATGGCGCCACAGAAAAAGGTGGTAAAAGATCTGAAGGGTAAAGAAAAAGTTTTACAGATCGGACTAGGTGAGGGGGTGTCAAAGAGAAGGACCCGTCAGGACGATAAAAAGAAAGATGACTTGCTCATTGTCACACCACAAGGGAGGGTGGTACCCCGACGCAAGAAGGCGTCATCGGAACCTGATAGAGAGCAATCCGTTCATGACGAAGAGAGGTCTATACATGAACAATCTCACAATAAGGAAGAGTCTAACCATTCTCGGCGGGAAGAAGAAGGGAGTGACCCTACGTATCAACAGGACGACGAGGAGGAATATGACTCGTCGTATCGACGCAAGGAGGAGGAGAATAGCAACATGACTGTACCCTTTGTGCCTCCTGAACTGTACAGCTTGGTGCAAGCTGTGGTTACATCTGTCCTCCAACAACATTTGAACGGAGGGGGAAACATGAGCGAAAATAATGACCGAAACATGGTCAGAGATTTTCAGCAACAGCGTCCACCTTACTTCAAGGGCAGAGAAGGGCCTATTGGGGCCGAGAATTGGTTGGAGAAGATTTCGCATATATTGACTCTTTTGAACATCAAGAGTCATGCCCATAAAATATTATTGGCCACGTCACAGCTGGTGGATGACGCTGCCAAATGGTGGAAGGTGGTGGAGAAACAGCAGGCACTTGTGCCAGGAAGAGAAAGAGTTGCTATGACCTGGGAGCAATTCTCCGCGACATTTCTAGAGCGCTACTTTCCAGAGGAAGAAAGAGAACGTCAAATTCAGGCCTTTATGACGTTAGTACAAGGTTCAATGACGGTGGCTGAGTATCACCAAGAATTCCTCAGCCTGTCAATCTATGCATACTATATTGTGGACACGGAATATCGAAAGGCTCGCAAGTTCGAGCGTGGGTTACGGCCAAACATTAGGGCCAAGGTAACTGTGTTCAAAGCAGCCACGCTGGCGGAAGTGGTCAGCAGGGCCACCATTGTGGAACAGGAGATGGCGGAATTTGCCAGAGTGGACAACCGCCGAGCTCCGAGTGGGAGAGGTGGGTACCAACCCAACAAAAAGTTCAGACCGAATTTCAGCAGACCCTCACCGTCTGTTGGATCAAGTGGGGGCTTTCGCCCCAACCAGCCCACTCAATCTGTTGCGGTCACTCAAGCATCCCGAGGAGTGAATACTTGCTTTCACTGTGATCAACCTGGTCACTACAAAAAGGATTGCCCAAAGCTCAACAGGCTGTCTAACTCAAGAGGATCATTTCGTCCGCCAGCTAGACCGGCATACTCCAGAGGAGGCAGAATGCAGGGCCGGGGAGGTCGAAGGTCTAACCCTGCTGGGGCAGGAAGATTATTCACTCTAACTTCTCCAGAGGAAGAGGAGGAGGATCATCCTGTGATACAAGGTATGGCGGTAGTGAGTAGCTCATATGCACTATTTGATTCCGGAGCATCACACTCCTTTATAGCTGCATCGTTTATTAGTGCTACTGGTACATTAGTTCAAAGATTAGCCACAGAACTTACTATTGTATCCCCTGTCGGAGATTCGGCATTGGGACTTATTTGTACTGCGGTTAACACCGAATTAGCTGGACTCAGATTTGAGTTCAATTATTTAGTGCTGGACATGTCGGAATATGATATTATATTCGGAATGGATTGGTTGGCAAAGTTTCATGCCAACATCGACTGTTATGGTCGAAGAGTGACATTTAAGTCACCCGAGGGCAAGCAATATGTAGTTCGTGCGGATAAACAAAGTGGATTACAAGAAGGGTTAAACCACGTGGTATTGAATAATATCACCATAAACAAAGCTCCAGTTACTGAACTTCCGGAAATTGTACAAGAATTTGGGGATGTGTTCCCAAAGGAACTCCCTGGTTTACCACCTATGAAAGAGATTAACTTCGAGATCAGGCTGTACCCTGGCACAGCACCAGTGTCGTTACCACACTATCGGATGGCACCAACGGAGATGTCGGAGCTAAAGAAGCAGATTGATGAACTGCTTAGGCTGGGTTGCATCCGGAATAGTACGTCATCATGGGGAGCACCAGTGTTGTTTGTGAAGAAGAAGGACGGTTCACTACGGATGTGCGTGGACTACCGGAAGCTGAATCAGTTAACAGTCCGGAACAAGTACCCTCTACCCAGGATTGACGATTTATTTGATCAATTGAGGGGTTCTAGTCATTTTTCAAAGATCGATTTGATGTCTGGTTATCATCAAATCCGAGTTAGAGAAGAAGATATAGAAAAGACAGCTTTTCGGACGCGGTATGGACTGTTTGAGTTCGTGGTCATGCCATTTGGACTCACGAATGCACCGGCAGTGTTCATGGATTTGATGAATAGAATCTTCCGTCCCTATTTAGATCAATTTGTAATTGTATTCATTGATGATATCCTGATCTATTCTAAGAGTCAGGAGGAACACGCAGAGCATCTACGTATAGTTTTGAATATTTTGAGGCAGAATAAACTGTATGCCAAGGCCAGTAAGTGTGAATTTTGGCTATCTCAAGTGAATTTCTTAGGACATGTTATATCCGAGGAAGGAATAGCCGTGGATCCGGCTAAGGTGACGGCCGTGAAAGACTGGAAAGCGCCAAAAAACATAACCGAGATCTGCAGTTTCTTAGGATTGGCGGGTTATTATCGGAAATTTATTATGGATTTTTCCAAATTAGCGTCTCCATTGACTCGACTCACTCAGAAAGGAGTCAAGTATGAGTGGTCAGATCTGTGCAACCAAAGGTTTGAAGAGCTAAAAGACAGACTTACAACCGCTCCTATTTTGATTTTGCCGGAAAAGGGCAAGGGTTATGAAGTAGAATGCGACGCTTCGGGAGAAGGACTGGGGTGTGTCCTCAGTCAAAATCATCGTGTGGTGGCTTATGGTTCAAGACAACTAAAAATACATGAACGCCTCTATCCTACGCATGATCTTGAACTAGCCGCAGTGGTCTTCGCTCTCAAAAGCTGGAGACATTATCTTTATGGCGAGAAGTTTGAAGTGTATTCTGATCATAAGAGTTTGAAATATTTATTTGATCAGATGGAGCTTAATCTAAGGCAGCGTAGATGGATGGAGTATCTGGCGGATTATGAGTTCGAGCTTCGATACCATCCAGGCAAGGCAAACAAGGTGGCTGATGCTCTTAGCCGCATATCACATGCATCCGTGGCATGTCTGATCAGAACCAAGTGGGAGATGTTGAATACCATTCGAGAGTTCAATCTATACATTACAAACCGTGGAGTTTTGCACAATTTAATCATACGGTCCAATATAGTCACCAAGATTGAACAATAACAAAGAACAGACCCGGAAGTCGAGGACATATGGGCCAAGATGTCTACTGGCACCATTGTACCGGAATGGGAACTACGACTAGGACAGGGTCTTGTATTCCGGGGAAGAACTTATGTGCCAAAGAGTTGCAGGAAAGAGCTACTGATTGAGGCACATCAATCCAAGCTCTCTATTCATCCGGGTAGCACCAAAATGTATCATGATCTAAAGAGGCATTATTGGTGGCATGGACTAAAAAGGGATGTGACGGAATTCGTGGCACACTGTCTAACTTGTCAGCAAGTTAAGACTGAACACCAAAAGCCACCAGGGTTGCTCAAACCCTTAGCCGTGCCAGAATGGAAATGGGAACATATTTCCATGGACTTTGTATCCGGGTTGCCGAGGTCTTCAAAGGGTAATGAAGCCATTTGGGTCGTAGTCGACCGGCTGACCAAGTCTGCACATTTCATTCCTATCAAGATGACGGATTCGTCTGAGACGTTGGGTCGGCGTTATATTAAAGAGATCATTCGACTACATGGTATTCCCCGAACGATAGTATCGGACAGAGATGGCCGTTTTACTGGCAGAGTATGGCAAAGCATGCAGACAGTCATGGGGACTGAGCTATTGACTAGCACCGCATTCCATCCACAGACTGATGGTCAGTCTGAAAGAACAATACAAACCTTGGAAGACATGCTGAGAGCGTGTATGTTAGATTTCAAAGGAGGATGGGAGGACCACTTACCATTGGTGGAGTTCTCCTATAATAACAGCTATCAGGCAAGCCTTCAAATGGCTCCTTATGAGGCTTTATATGGTAGACCGTGTAGGTCACCGGTATGTTGGACAGAGGCAGGTGAGCCTGCATTGATCGGACCAGAACTAGTCGCAGAAACTACTGCACAAATTAAGTTGATACGTCAACACTTGTTGACTGCACAGAGTCGGCAGAAGAGTTATGCTGATAAAAGGAGACGGTTTCTGGAATTTGAAGTGGGAGACTTGGTGTTTCTAAAAGTCTCACCACGAAAGGGACATATGAGGTTTGGTAAGAAAGGAAAACTGTCGCCAAGATATGTGGGACCGTTTTCCATCATAAGAAGGATGGGGGATGTAGCTTACCAATTAGCACTTCCGTCGCAATTAGCAGCTCTACACGATGTGTTCCACGTGTCGATGCTAAGGAAATACAATCCGGATCCGTCCCATGTTTTAAATGTTCAAGATATTGAAGTACAAAGCGACGTGACGTACGTCGAGAAGCCGGTCAGGATAGTGGAGACCGAACAAAGGGTGTTGCGAAACAGAGCGATTCAGTTCGTAAAAGTGGTATGGGACCATCATGGTGATGAAGAGGCCACATGGGAACTTGAATCGGAGATGAGAACAGCTCACCTCGAATTGTTTGTGTAATTTAATTTGAGAACCCTACTTCACTCGATTTTCGAGACGAAAATTTTAAAAAGAGGGTTATATTGTAACACCCCAATTTCTCAATGAAGTGAAAAATTACCAAAATGCCCCTGAGTTGTTTAATTAATTATTTTGTGATGTTAAGTAAGGAAATAGTGGGGCCCATTGCTCAAAATAAAATCATATGAGCACATTATGAATGTTAAGTTTTATTGGTTGGGTAATTTTCATCATTTGGGTCAAAAATGGCTAAATGGGTCAAAGGGCCCAAATGGAGCCCATCGGGTCTTGCTGGGTTATTTGACCGTTTTGTGATTTTAAATTAAAAGGGGTTAAGTCTATTTGATTGGAAATCAAGTGGAGGAAAAATGGGTAGGCTTGATCCATATGTAAAAACCAATTAGAAATGACCAAAATACCATAAATGGGTCATGTTGTCAAAACGGGTCAAGGAGCTAAAAGTGGACCCAACGGGTCGAGTTGACTATTGTTGACCGTGTGAACCCTCAAGGGAGCTCAAACACGATTCAAATCAGTTGAGTGGGATGGAGGTGAGTTGGAATTAAATCAAAAGGTGAGTTAACTCAAATGCATTAAATGTGATGAGTTGGGTTGGAATAAAAATACCTTGAGTTGGGTGAGTCAAAATGGAAATTCAAGGGGCTGTAAAATCAGTGAGTTGAGAGGGAATTTGAAGAGATTGGCTGGTCTTAAACCAACCAAAACAAGTCCCACACGTTGGGGACTTGTTTTGGTGATTTTCATGATGGGTTTTAAATGAGAATACATGGAAATTGGATGAGATGCTTGGGGATTTGAATGGCTGCATTGGTAGCTGCCAAGGGGTGCCTTGGATGGCACCCAATGCCCACCGTTTTGAGCAAGAAATTATGAGGAATTGAGAGGTTTTTGGGGCTGAACTACAAAAACAATAAGCACACAAGGTTGGCCATTTTTCACATTGGAAATCCAAGAATTTCCATCTCTCTCTCTCTCCCTCTCTCAAATTCGTTTTTCCTAACTGGAATAGCAGAGGTGTTTGCACCAGTAGATCAAGCACAAAACAGCAAGGAGTTAAGGAAACAAGGATTAAAAGTCAAGAGCAAAAGGCAAAGGAAAGTGGTAAGTTTTTCCCATTGATTTATGGTTAATAAAATGGGTAAAATAAGACATGATTTGGCCATGTGATGGTCAAATCTATCAAAGGGTTAAAATATGATTCCTTTATGCTCAATTAGATGGAAAGCATGGACATAGGGTTCGGCCACTTTGGATGGCCGAACCCCATGAAATTTTATGGTTAGTGTTGATGGTTTTGTAAGGATTAAACCATGCAAGAATAGGACCGATTTTAGAGGTCTAAGATACATGCTTTGGAAAGATTGAAAACATGAATTTGCATGTCATACCATGGTCGAATTTGACAAGAGTCTAAACCATGGAAGAAGGTGTCAAAAGAAATGAAATGAACCATTGGGTTTGGCCACTTTGGGTGGCCAAACCCCATGAAAAGAGTTGGTTAATGGTTATGGTTTTTGAAATTTAAAACCATCCATTTGGGGACTGTTTTTACATATTTTATTAAGATTTAAAATATATGCTTAAAGAGGGTTAAAACATGGGTTTGGATATCAGAAAAGGCTGAAGATATGTGGTCTAATCAGTGGAGTAAAATTGGAGAAGATGGACCATGGGGATCGGCCATCTTGGATGGCCGAATCCCATGATATCATGTTGGTTTTTGGATGGTTTCTTTTAAAGTTAAAACCTGATGTTAATACGCTGTTAATTACATGATGATTGAGGTTTAAAAACAGCAAACATAACCATTGGGTTCGGCCAACATAGAGGGCCGAACCCCATGTAAAAGAATGTTGGTTTCATGTTGGAAAAACATGTAAACCATAGACTTTTTATGGACTGTTTTGGATGATTTTTTTTGAGAGTTAAAACTTGATATTAATATAATTGTTTATGCATGTTTATATGAGGTTCAAAAACAGCAAACATAGCATTGGGTTCGGCCACCATGGAGGGCCGAACCCCATGCAAATGATGGTTGGTTTTAAGGTGTTTGAAACATGGAAACCATGGACTTTATGGACTGTTGTGAATGAATTTAATTAGATGGTTTCTAAGAGGTTTAAAGGCAGTAATATAATACTGATATTGCATATTTAAATAATGCCTAAAGCATGGTTAAAAGACCAAGATATGGACATTGAGTTCGGCCACCTTGGATGGCCGAACCCCATGTAAGTAAGTGATGTGTTTTGGTGAAGTTAAATTGCTGTTTCGGTGGCTGGTTATGTGGCTGAACCATGTGTAATTCATGGTTGTGTTAACATGATTAAATCATGTATAATCATGAGAAGTAGAGGGATCAACCAGATCAAGTGAACCCCATGTTAATTTTGATGAAGTTGGTGAGTTTTAAACCATATAAAATATGGTGTTTGATGTGGGTTATGGAAGTTTAACTTGCTGATTATTGGTTGGCCAACATAGGGCTGAACCATGTCATTTTTAAAAGGGTTAAGTGCTTAAGAGTTGATTAAATAAAGTAGGAAGTTAAGTCCTAAGTTGGTGATGTTCGGCCAAGGGCATGGTTGAACCCCACATGATGCGGATGGGTCGTAGATGTGATTGAATAAGTAAATAATGATACGTCTTGCTGTTTGGTATATGGATAAGGTACCGGAAGTCGAACGACGTGCGAGTCGTGACCGGGTGACGCGAAAGAAAGATCAGTTACTGAAGGGATTCTTCAGTAGGTTTCCTACCTACTTGTAACCACGGTTTTTACCCAGTTTTTCTCATGATACTCTTGTTTTAATATATGTGTTTCAAATGATATATTATGCATTAACAAATGGCATACAGGCATTGGCATCTCATGCATAGTCATGGGATAATGAATAAAGTTCTACAGTGATGGCTACGATGGTACATGATGGGGGTTGCTCATTACATGTACATCGCTTATAGAAGAGATGAATGTTGTTGTAATTTACCTTGTCGGTGCAAGGCACGTCAAGTGATGGCTATGAAAGTACATGATGGGGGATGCTCATTGCATGTGCATATTTCATAGCATTGTTTTACCTGTTTTGATGATCATGTATTATGATATGTATATGCATGTTTTATATGCTAACATGTGGTAGCCCTGATTCGGGAACCTACTGGGCGCGTTGATCTAACGCCCTAATTCTATCCTCAGAGGAGATTGCAGGTACAAGCAAGGGGAAAGGAAAGGTCAATGACCAAGAGGGGAGCTGAGCCTAAGTGCTTTAATAATGGATTTGGATTACGTTACATTACTGTCATTTGAATACTATTGTCGGACATGTAATAATTCGTTATTTGCTATGGTTTGATTAGGATAATAATTTGTGGATGATTGATTTATGTTAGTTAATATTTAAGACTGTTACTTGCTATCTCGTCTTTTTATTCCGCATGTTGATGTTAGTTCCATGTGTGATTCACTATCATGGTCTATTGCATGTACACATGGGTGGCCAGTTAAGGTTCAGCCTTGGGTAGTCTGAACTTAACTCGCGTCGTGACGCCGCCCGCTCTCTTCCGATGTTTTATAAAAAAAAAATTAGACTCTGAAATTCTCGGAAAGGGCGGGGCGTTACATAATTACCCTAATCCCATTAATTAATCACATACTTAGCTCCATACTTAGCCCATCAATTGGCTTGTAAAATGGGTCATGGGTTCGGCCATACACCATGGCCGAACCCATGATGTCTTTTACCCATTTTTCTTAGGCCTATTACCACATTTAGATTCAAAATAAGTCCCTCCATGAGGGGGTCTAAATCATACCTTTAAATCACCATTTTAAATCATCATTAAGTATATTTTTGGGTCCATCAAGGCTACCAATATTCTCCATTATCTTTTTTTCATATTTTACATCCATTAAAATTCCAAATATCTCACCATAGGGTTCGGCCATACACCATGGCCGAACCCATGGTTCATGGTTCATCTTCCTCTACCACCTTTGAGGCCATTAAAAATCATTAATACCTTCCATGATTTTCTTCACTAAGATCCCTTTAAATTTTACAAACATTTGACCCTTTTAAGCCTCCAATTCATTAATACATTATTCCATGTTCTCCATCCTTTTAAACCCATTTAAAACCACCAATACATTACCATAGGGTTCATTCTCATCCATGCTTTTTTAGGCCATTAAAAATCATTCACATCTCCCATAACTTTCCTCATTTACAATCCCTTTAAAAATTACCACATTTAATCATTAAAACCCTAACAATCATAAATCATCCTCCATGGCTTCCATTCTTTATAACCTCATTAAAATCACCTAATCACCTACCATGGGTTTTGGCCATACTACATGGCCGAACCCTATGGTCCATGGTTCTTTCCAAAAATTACATACATCCATGCTTAATTAATACATAATGTCCTTTATACATCCATTTATTTTTCTTAATCTCCCCTTCCCATTTTGTCCATTTCTCACTTCATCTTTTGGATGGATTTTAAATCCAAGGCCCATGATATTTTTGGCCACCATCTAAGAAATGGATTCCATTTTTTTGAAACCATAAAAACTTAATATCTTGTTTAGAGATACTTCCAATCCGACGGCTCCTCCGACTTTTCTTTCTCCTCTTAGATTCCTTGGCCTTTCTCCTTCTTCTTCTCCTTGGTTGGTCGGCCAAGATGAGCTTGATCAATGGTATCCCCAATGCTTGGGTTCGGCCAACATGGGGTGTGTTTGAGAGAGGGAGAGGAGGAGATGATGAGAAAGAAGATACTAAGCCTTGATCTTGGAGTGGTGGTTTATGCTTTGAGTTTTTTCTTCTCTTCTTCTTCTTTTCTCCTTAGTTTTCTTCTTCCTTCCTTGAGTGTGGGGGACGGCAATGAGAGGGAGGAAGAGAGGAAGACAGTGAGATAAGAGTGGGATTTCAGAGATGAGATGAAAACCATCTCCTTTTGGTTCCTTAGACTACACTCAACCATTAGTTCTCCCACCAACCAACATGGGCTAATGTGATTAGTGGTGGTAGTTGAGATAAAACCACCACTAAGCCAACGGTTTTGGCCTTTGGAGATGAGATGGTTTTGGTCTTCCATTTGACCATTTGACCAACTTAATTAATGTGATTAATTAAATTCTTAACTTAGGTTAATTAATGCCCATTTAATCTCCTTTTAATCAACTTGATTCCTCTCCATGTATCCACCCATGATTGACAAATTCAACCATGGTGGCCGGCCCCACCAATCCTTGGTCCACATGCCACCTCACTTGGTGAGGTGGAGGTGGGCCCCATTCGGCCATGTCACCTTGGTCTATTCACCACTAACTTAGGTGATTTAATTAAATCCATTTCAACTACTTGGATCACCATTGGGCCCATGGCCCAATTACATTCACCTCCTACCCATTTACCTTAGAGCTTACATCATCTTGATCCATTGGGTCCCAAATGGGTATTGGGCCCAATTTGACCATCCTTGGCCCAATTAACTATCATTGACCATTTAAATGAGTTTCATCCAACCCATGGTCCATTGGACCATACTTGGGCCTTTGCCCCAAATTTTGATCCACTTAACATCTATTCCATCAAAATTCCCAATTTCCATCATTAAAATAAATAATAGCCACATATATATTGATTTGAAAATTCTGGGCTATTACAAAGGAAAATCGGAGGAGTTGCGGATCTAGTTAGTAATTTGATAATTTTGTTTAAAAGAAAGGAACCATAGGGTTCGGCCATGGTGTATGGCCGAACCCCATGGAAGGAAATTGGATGATCATGGTATTTTTAATGGAAAGGAGGAAACATACTATGACCGAACCCCATGAAAGAATATTGGGTAATTTTAAATGGAGTTTGAAGGGTAAAAATCATAAGTTTATATATATGATTTAAAAAAGAATTAATGGACCATAGGGTTCGGCCATGTTGTATGGCCGAATCCCATGGGAGTTTGTTGGTAATGATTATGGGCTTTTGAAGGATGAACCCCATGGAAAGTTATTCATATTTCTAAAATGTTTTACATGGAGAAATATAGAATTGGTTATATGTGTTTAGACCATGGAAGTTCAAGGGTGAATGATTTTTAAAGACAAGATTTTGAACCATAGGGTTCGGCCATGGTGTATGACCTAACCCCATGGAAGATGTTATTAATTTAGAAAGTGATGTGAACGGTTGGATTGTCACTATGAGTGAGGTTCGGCCAAGGTGTATGGCCGAACCCCATTAGGGTTTATTTTATGGAAGATGGTTATTGATTTAGAAAGAAATTAAGGATAGACTTTTGGATCAAAAGGAAGGAACCTTTATTTATGGATTCAAGTATGGAAATTGTTATAATTGGAAAGTTATACATCATAGGATTCGGCCATCGTGTTTGGCCGAACCCCATGATTCAATTCTATGGTTCAAATATGGATTTATTAATGTAAATAAATTAAGAAGGAGGATGGAACAATGATATCATGGGTTTGGCCATGGTGTATGGCCGAACCCCATGAACCAATATTATGGATCTAATATGAGTAAATAAATGAATGGATTTATGTTTTGAAACCTAAACCTAAGGTGATGAAGGAAATGGAAAAAAGGTAAATAGGTGAAAATGATGGACATAGGGTTCGGCCATGGTGTATGGCCGAACCCCATGAACTATTTGATGGACCATGTGTTGGAATATTTTAAGGGACACTTAGAGTGGTTATGCATGTTTAAGGAAATGAGGGATTTAAATTATACATAGACCTATGTTCATGGTTTATGTTATTGGTTATGGATAGGTATAATAGCAATGTTGTAATTAAATGAATTAATGGACCACGGGTTCTGCCATGGTGTATGGCCGAACCCCATAGGAATGGTTTATGGACTTAAAACATAATGGGAAGTGATTAAATGATTAACTTAAGGGGGTGAGGTTCGGCCATGTTGTATGGCCGAACCCCACAAAGTTATGTTTTATGGACTAAGGTGCTTTTGGACTTAGATATGATAAGAAATCAATTGGAACATGGGTTTAATTAATTGTTGTGTAATAAGGTAACGGGACCTCACAAGGTGTGTACGATAGTGAGTGGTTACCGGACGGAAGCGCAAGGACACGTTAGTGGTCTTTGGTAGGATTCCACCTCTTTGAAACCATGGGTTTATGTACAATGTTTTTATCTTATTTGATGAATTTTATGTTGAAAAAGATGTGTTTCAAATGTGATGTTTTAATGCTATTTTTATTATATAAAATAGCATGTGTTTCATTAGCATCTCATGCATGGCATGGGGTGAAGGATATGTAACCGGAGGGGCCACACTCCGTCAGGACGTCCGAAAAACCTATGTGGGATACCTTGATGTGCTTTTCCATCAAGAAGAAACCAGAGGGGCCACACTCCGTCGGGGTGTCCGAAAGACCTATGTGGGGGTACTTATATGTACTTGTGATGGGTGGGACTCATTGCATTTGACATCATGACATGGCATGGATTATATGGTTTTTGACATTATGATATTATTATATATGTTGTGTACTAACCATACGTTAGCCGTAATTGGAATCCCTACTGGGCGCGTTATTCTAACGCCCTACTTCTACCCTAGTGGATGATACAGGAAACGAGGGGAACGATGAACGCGAAAAGGGCCAAGCATAGGCGCTTGGATGCTTTTAATTTATATTGTTATTAAGTTACTTATGGACTCGTATTTTGTGTAACTAGACTTCGAACATATAATAACTTAGATAATTTGCTATGGTTGGATGTTTACTTGGATAATTATGTTGTGTTAATGATGATTAAGGACTTGACGTACTTTGCTATCTAAAATGGAATAGAACTAGGTTCTATTATAATTCCGCAATCATGATTTTATTCCGCATGTTTATATTGTTATGTGTGAACCGTTTCCATGGACTTAGTCCATGCACACATAGGGTTGGCCAGTTAAGGGTCGGACTTAGCTCGCGTCGTGACGTCCCGCTCTTGCTCACTCTGTTATTAAAAAAAATAGACTCTGATTTACAGAAAGTAGAGTGAAAAAGGGCGGGGCGTTACAGTTGGTATCAGAGCGAACCAAAATGATTGAATCTTTCGGAGTAAATTAATCCGGCCCTCGTGCATTAATTTACTTCGTTAGACTCAATGGATGATAGCAAAGGAAGTACAATCAAAATAATTGGATTTATCAAACATAGCAACATAGGATATACTTCCCCGATATCCCCAAATTGAGAACAAAATAATTGATACTTAGAAAATTTCCCCAAAGACAAGAAACACAAGATGATTATTTGGCAATGTTCCCAAACAAGAGACGTTATATGATGATTAGGTAAATTCCCCAAAACAAAGACTAGTTTGATTAGAACTGCTGTTGTCATTGATAGGTTTCTGTTGTTGTGATACAGATATGTCAAGCAACGTTGAGGATACAGAGTTGTGGGACAGAGGGACCCTAGCTGTTCGATAGACTTGGTTTCTTCTTTTGACAATTCCAGCGTGCCAAACTTCATTAATGAAGTTGTAATCAGTCAGGACATGGAAGTAGAATCGCCCGAGTACAATGTTGGGGTTGCTCCAGCCTTTATACCCGAAGAGGACGAGGAAGATGTCCCAAACTTAGAACAATCCGTAGGGGAGATAGGCTCGCCCGAGTATACTCCGGCTACTCCGATTTTGGATGAGTTGACAGATTATATGTGCGAATTACACAATCAAGAGGGGCACAACTGTACTTATTGACCCCACCCTATTGATATGATTTGCCCTGTTTGTGGACTTCACGGGCACGGGAAGGAGAGGACTAACTGTCCATACATTGGGAAACCAAGAATAATACCCTGTCTGACTTGTGGAGTGTTGGGGCAGACGTCGACGACATGCCCTGACAACTTCTTCGATTTTTATGATGATGCAGGGTCTTCTACAGAAGGTTAGGCTAAGGAGTGATAAGAGAATGTCGGGAAAGGGGAGATTTTGTAAGGGTTGTGGGTACGTTTTGAAGGGTTTGTTCTAACCCTACTAATCCTTGTATTGTGATGAAAATTTGAATAATTTTTAATAAAGTATGCAAACTTAAGAGTTTATGAGGACATGAGCATTGAGATGCATGAGATGGGGTCACTTGATTTTATTGAGATGTGGTACGAGTGCATCCCACACGTGATATTGATGAGATAAGTATATAGATTCTATGAGTATGGCTTAGAATAGCTATGAAACTGTGGGAACCTTGATACGAAATACGGAGATTTGGTCCCGTAGGGTTACCGTTGAGGAGTGGATCCCTCGCATGCTACGCACTGGAGGGCGCTCTCACGGCTATTTCGCGCACTTGTTGTGCATTGATACGCAGAGCTAGGTACTATTTTACCCCATGGGGGTGGTACTAGTTTCATTAGACGCGGTTCGATCGCCTTAAAGCTTGACTGAATCACCCTTGGGGTGAAGGGATGCAGGGCGGGGTAGACTGGATCACGTTGGACATGGGTCTTCCGCTTAGTAAGTCATGGGCCCTAAGTCTTGCTAGGGGCCAGGATATATTTATGTTTTGATATTATTGCTACAGTCACGTAATGACTCATTCAAGTGTTGTTCCTACGGATAGAATATCTCATGGTGGAAGATGTACCTGGATTAACTATGATCAAGGATGGATTAGTTATGCCCATGAATGCAATATACCCAGAGGGGGGTTATATTCATGGATGGTTATTAACCATGGATAGGTGATACTCACTGATAGAGTGATACCAGGGGTGGATGTGTATAACCACGGATGGTGGTTTCCATGGTGGTTTGGATTGATGTCGAGTATTGGTATCATAGAGGATTTGAATAAAAGGTGTTAGTCACATAGTGACTTATGCACAAATGAAGATATACTAAATTTTGGAGATGTACTTAGTGGAAAAGTTAAAAGTCTAGTGAAACTCGAATGGGAAGTTATGGGTGACTACCGAGTTAGACTGATCACCTGACTTTGTAGGTAGCCGATGGAGTTCCAGGAGAGTGCAGCTAGAAACCTAGTTAAAATGGAATCAGTAAAAGACTTGAGCATAGGTTTGTACTGGCAGGCTACCTCACACAGAGAGTAGACGAATGAACGTATTGAGCGTGTACGTATGGAAAATATCTTGGTAGCAAGTAAAGTGAAATAGAATACATTGATCTATATAAGATCGTAAATGGGTTCATGAGAAAAATAAATAACATGAGATAAGAGTAAATTCTACGAGAATGAAACTCATAGGTTGATATGAGTGAGTTTGATGTAATTAAGTGGTACTTGACAAAATTGAACAGGAATAACGAATAGATTCAGAAGTGGAGGAGATATGGGCCAAAATGTCTACTGGTGAATTCTTACCGGAATGGGAGTTACGACCAGGACAGGGTCTTATATTCCGAGGTAGGATATATGTGCCTAAGAGCTGCAGAAAAGAGTTACTGATTGAGGCACATCAGACCAAACTCTCTATTTATCCGGGCAGCACCAAGAAGTATCACGACCTGAAGAGACATTACTGGTGGCACGGACTCAAGAGGGATGTGGCAGAATTTGTGGCTCATTGTTTAACGTGTCAGCAGGTTAAGACGAAACATTAGAAGCCACCAGGGTTACTCAAACCCTTACCTGTGTCGGAAGGGAAATGGGAGCATATCTCCATGGATTTTGTGACAGGGTTGCCAAGGTCTTCAAAGGGCAACGATACGATATGGGTCATGGTAGACCGACTGACCAATTCTGCACATTTTGTTCCCATTAAAATGATAGACTCATCTGAGACTTTGGGTCGGCGGTATATCAAGGATATCATTAGGCTATATGGTATTCGACGGACTATAGCGTCCGACAGAGATGGTCGATTCACCAGCAGAGTATGGCAGAGCATGCAGTCAGCCATGTGAACAGACTTACTGACTAGTACAACATTCCATCCACAGACTAATGGGCAATTTGAGAGGACAATACAAACATTGGAGGATATGCTGAGAGCATGCATGCTAGATTTCAAGGGTGGATGGGAGGATCACTTGCCGTTGGTAGAATTCTCATACAACAACAGTTACCAAGCAAGCCTCCAGATGGGTCCATTTGAAGCGTTATATGGTAGACCATGTAGATCACCCGTGTACTGGACAGAGGTCGGTGAGCCTGCACTGATTGGACCTGAGTTGGTTGCAAAAACTACAGCGCAGATACAGTTGATACGGCAACATCTATTGACTGCGCAAAGTCGTCAGAAGAGCTATGCTGACAAGAGGAGGAGGTTCCTTGAATTTGAAGTAGGGGACATAGTGTTCTTGAAAGTCTCGCCACGAAAGGGACACATGAGATTTGGAAAGAAGGGGAAATTGTCGCCAAGATATGTGGGACCGTTTTCCAATCATAAGAAGGATGGGGACGTGGCTTATCAATTGGCACTCCCTTCACAGTTGGCATCTTTGCACGATGTGTTCCATATATCGATGTTAAGGAAGTAGAATCCTGATCCCTCATGTACTGAACATACAAGACATAGTCCAAAGCTACGTGACATACGTCGAAAAGCTTGTCCGAGTGGTGGACACAGAATCAAAGGGTATTACGGAAAGTAGAGTGAAAAAGGACGGGGCGTTACATGCACCAGAACGAGCCTCTCGTATGATTGTCGACCCATCGGCGACACCGACACGTCGGTTGGGAAGTAATTATGCTGGTTGGGGTGCATTTAATGTGCAATGTCGGGTGGTTGAACGGTGATAAATATGAACACCAACCCATCAGTGCCGACCTATCAGTCCCTAACAGTCAATATGATAGTTAAAACTCCTCTATAAATATGAGTGCTCAGTGATCATTTTACTATCTTCCTTGAGCTTAAAAGAGTTAAACACTCTAACAAATGAATAATACTCTTGAGAGAAATATCATGAACAACCAATCTTTGGATTGTGTTTGCAAGTGAGAAAGAGAGGAGGAGAAAAAGATCATAAACAACTAATCTTCGGATTGAGTTTGCAAGTGAGAGAGTTATAAACTAGGAAAGCTTTGGTTAAGCCAAGTTTCCCTTTCGCACACAAGATTGGGATTGCTACATGACGACTGCAAGAAGGAGTGTCAACACAACTTGGATGGGATCTTCCAGAAGCGCACATCAGCGAGAAAGAGCTTTAATGCAAGTGCTTCTTTGTTTTTAATTTTCCTTTTAAAAACCTATAACCTGGAAGTGGATTAAGGAGAGGAATTCCTACTCTAATTGTGGAATTCCAGGCCAATTGAGTGAGGTGGAATTCCTACTCTAATTGTGAGGGTGTAAGTCCCCACATAGTGAATTTGGGGATAGCTCAAGGTTGATCGAGTCCTAATTGTGGATGTAGGTTGGGGAACCGAACCGCTATATATCTTGTGTCCTTGTATTTGTGGTGTTAAAGAGAATTTCTTCTGTTGATTGTTTAATCACATTTACTAACACACACACTCTTGATTGTTGTTTCCGCTGCATTTAAATTAATCAATCAAGTAAATTCAAAAAGGACCAATGAATTTGGATTGACCTATTCAACACACCCCCCCCCCCCTCCCTTTATGGTCAATCAGGTTGTTGTAGCAACATCAGGAAGGAGGACTTTCATTGTCAATTCCATGACTCGGGAGGAAGCACTTGCTAGAAGCTTGAAGACTCAAGGTGATCAAGATTGAAGATCATGCCCCCACCGGATTGAAGCACATCGTTATGGCAATCACAAACAAGTATTTGGAGATAGATGACTTTAGGTGGTACCCACACCTTAGGAGGACCATTCGTTGGCTTAGTTGAACAAATGGTAAGATCATAAAAAGCCTAAAAAGGAAACTTGACAGTAAATTGGAAGTGAACTTGGAAATATGAATTAAGTTCATTGTCAACTCGACCAGTCGTTCTCACCAACCCCTTGGTGGAGACAGGATCGTGGTCAAAGACTGGCCGGCCAGATTGACAAAGGTTTTGGAACATTGAACTGTCATTCTGGGTATACCTCTAATCGAGAGTCTCATATGCACCGACCCCTCGGTGATGAACATAACGACTCCTCGTTGTCAACGAGTCGTGATAATAATTTATGAGTTCTGGAACTTAGAACTCAAGTAGACTCTCGAGAAAATAGACATCTTGGTAATTCAAGACTGACCGAGAGTAGCAGGACCGACCCCTCGGTAAAGGGCGACTAGTCATTCTGGATAGGACAAATTTCGGGACATGAAACTCTGTCTGCATGGTGTTGCCCCAGATTGAGACCCTCGTATGGACTGACCTCTTGGTGCCATGACTGTCGACCCATCGGTGACACCGACCTGTCGACCGAGAATTAATTGTGCCGTTGGGAGTGCATTTAATGTGCAACGTTTGTGTAGTTGAACTGTAAATATGAACACTGACCCAGCGGTGCCCCTGACCTGTCGATACTGGACAGTTTGAAAAATTGTGTTGACTTCTCTATAAATATGAGATTTATGTGATCATTTAATCATCTTCTTTGAATTCACACGCTCTAAGGAGCGATCAACTCTCTTATGCCTACATCTGAGAATCATATACAACCAATCTATTGATTAAGTTAGAGAAAGAAAGAAAGAGAGGAGGAAAGAAAATGTACCAACTAGGAGAGAATAAATTTCCTAGTCACCCTGTGATTGTGATTCCTCAACGACGGCTACAATGCAGAATGTCAGGATTAAACCCGGGCACACATTGGGTGGATCTTTGAGAAGCACACATCTTTGAGAAGGAGCGACAAAGGCAAATAATTCTTGGTTTTAATTTTGTTTTAAAACCTTTATCCTGTTAAAGTGGATTAATGAGGCTTGGCTCCGGAACCACTGTAAAAACTCTAGAACGTCGTCTCTGGCACACGTGGTGGGTGGAATTCCTAGCCAATTCAAATTGGTGGAATTCCTATTTTACATGTGGTGAGTGAAATTCTCAGCCAATTGAGTGAGGTGGTATTCCTACTCTAATTGTGAGGGTGTAAGTCCCTACGTAGTGAATTTGGGGATAGCTCAAGGTTGAGCTAGTCCTAACAGTGGATGTAGGTTGGCTAACTGAATCACTCTATATCTTGTGTCCTTTTGTTTGTAGTGTTAGAATCAATTTATTGTGTTGATTGCATAATCACATTTACTACACACACACACACACACTTGATTGAAGTATCCGCTGCACTTTAATTAATCAATCAAGGAATTTAAAAGGACCAACGAATTGGGATTGACCTATTCAACTCCCCTCCCCCCTTCTCTTTCTCTCTAGGGTAATCATGTTCTAGCACCTGTAAGGTCTCGGAATTTTGGAATTAATATAAATGTGACTATTATTTATTTTAATGATGGAAATTAGAAAATTGGTGGAGTAAATGGTAAATGGGCCAAAAATTGGATAAAGGCCCAAGTGTGGCCCAATAGACTATGTTTGGATTTAAATTTATTTAAATGGGTCAAGAATGGTCAAATTGGGTCGAATACCCATTTGGGACCCAATGGGTCAAGATGGTTAAGCTCTAAGGTAAATGGGCTAGTGGGAAATGTAATTGGGCCATGGGCCCAATGGTGATCCATTTAGAGTGGGCTTAATGAAATTCAATCACCCTAAGTAATTTGGAATTAAACAATGGTGGTGTGGCCAAGTGGGACCCACCTCCACCTCATCAAGTGAGGTGGCATGTGGGCCAAGGTTTGGTGGGGCCGACCACCATGGTTGAATTAGTCAACCATGGGTGGATTCATAGAAGGAAGTTAAGAAATGGAATTAAATTAGGTGGGAACTAATTAACCTAAGGTAATTAGTTAATTTATTAAATGATTAAAATAATCAAATGAGGGTCAAATGGTCAAAAAGTGGAAAACCAAATGCCATCTTATCTTAAGGCATCAAAAAACGTTGGCTCACCATAAAGCAAAAAAAAAAAAAAAATCCCATGAGGTTGGTGGACATTAAATGTGGAGTGTAAGTTACACCACCACATGAGATAAGCCTTATCTTGTTTTCCCATTCTCATTTTCACTAACTCCATCTCTTGCACTCTCCCATGGCCGTTCCACTCTAAGAAAAAAAAAAAAAAAAGGAGAAGAGAAGAAGGAAATTAAGGAAGAAAAGAGAAGAGCTCAAGGAGAGGAAGAAAAGGTTGGACCACCATCTCAAGGTAAAGATCTTGAGACATTTTTCCATCTCCATCCTCTTTCCTCTCTCAATTCAAACCTAACATGGCTGATTTTAAGGTTGGGAGTTGCCACCCTTGATCAAAGATCTTGACCTATAAAAGATCAAGAAGAAAGAGAGAGGAGGCTACGGAGACCGACGGAAGCGGCGGAAATCGGAGGAGACGTCGGATAGTGAGTATTTCTTAACTAAAAGAATTTTGGATTTTAGGGTTTAAGAAATGGAATTTATTTTTGTGAAATTAATGGTGGATAGGTGATTTTATACTATGGAATTTAGATATATTAAATGGAAGGGTGGAAGATGGAGAAAACCCTAAATGGGTGAATTAGGGTTAGGGTAAGAAATTGGAAAAAAAATATATTGTGTGCATTGTGTAATTAAATTATTAAGCATGGAATTATGTGGAATTGGAAGGTAATGTGTGATTTTCTTAGGGTTTTAAGGTATGGAGGACATTGTGTAATTTAATTATGTAAAAATGGAAGCATGGAGAATGAATTAGGGTTTTAAGATTTTAATGATTAAATGTAGCTAATTTTTGAAAAAAGTTTTATGATGGAATCCATGGATGAATGTGAATATTTTAATGGCCTCAAAAGTGGTGGATGAAGGTGAATGTTTTTATGTTTTGAATGTCACCTATGAATGATGGATCAAGTATTTTGGAACCATGAAGAATGAATGGAATAAGGGCTAAGTTAATGGACTCAATTATGGTGAAGAATGATAGTTTTAAAAGCATGATGTAAAATCCCTCATGGGAGGATTCATTTTGGGCCTAAGTAATGTAAATAGGTCCAATGAAAGATAAGGAAAAGACATCATGGGTTCGACCATGGTGTATGGCCGAACCCATGATTCATATGAGAACCATTTTATGGTCCAAGGATTAGGGTTTATGTAAATGATTAAATGAATGGGGATGAAGTCAATTAAGTGGCTGATTTTAATAATTCTATGATATGGTTGATGGGTCACTAATGGATGTAGGTTATAGATCAAGTATGGACTTAATTATACATGGATTAAATGAATGATTAAACATAGGAGAGGTAGTGGCAAAACCGTAATTATTGGCTAAAATGAAGAAACTCACTAAGTTATGATTTATGGGCTTGGAAATGATTAAAACTTGGATTGATTTGGTAATTTAATAAGGTACCGGATAGCGCGAGCGGTACGCGAGTCGGTAGCCGGATTGTCGGACGAAAACTGAAAAAGGACGCGAGTCGGTATTCGGTAGGATTCCTACCTATTTGTAAGCCATGGATGTGTGATGGTATTTTTGTCATATTTTATTGATTAGTATTTATCTTATGATGGGTTTTTACAATTATCGATGCTATTTTTAAGATGGATTTTATTTAATGGCTATGAACTATGATTAAGGTTATGCATTATAAATTAAGGCTATGTATGATATCTTAAGGTTATGAGTTATAAATAGTACATAGCATAATGCATTACATCTCATGCATGGCATGGGCGGAAAAAAAAAAAATAAATAAACAAACCGGAGTCCATGCTCCGTCGGGGCGACCGAGAACAGGCATGGGGACACCTTGACGAGTCTTTGCCGTCAAGGGGGATATTTTACGGTTGGACATATCTTGACGAGGTTTTTCCGTCAAGAGGGATATGACAGTATATGGCAGGAATGATGGGTGGGATTCATAACATTGACACCCATGGCATATCATTTACTTATATTTCAGTATATGGTGGTTTATAGTTTTCACTGTGTTATTATCTGTATGTGGTTATTACTAACCCATGTGCTAGCCCTACTCGGAATCCTACTGGGCGCGTTGTTCTAACGCCCTACTTCTACCCTAGCTGACAATGCAGGAGATGGCGGACCGGAAGGGCGAGACGGAAGCCAAGCTTAGGAGCTTGGGGAGGCGGATTAATTATTTTGTTGTACTTTATTTTGGAAAAGATGTATTTGTATAGTTAGCTTGTCGGAAATGTAATAATTTAGGTAGTTTGCTATGTTTAGGTATTATTTTGGATAATACAGTATAATGGCATTTTCGTAATTAATTGGGTATTTCTTCCCTGCTATCTGAAGAACTGGTAGGATAGTTCTATGATCATCCGCATTTATTTTTATGTTCCGTGAGCTTACTTGCTACGCGTGAACCGTACTCGTGGACTTATGTTCCACGCACGCGTAGGGTTGGCCAGTTAAGGGCCGGGCTTTAGAAGCTCGGAACTTAACTCGCGTCGTGACGTCCGCGCCCTTTGTCACTTTTAAAAAAAAAAATGTACTCTGATTTTACGGTGAAAAGGGGCGGGCGTTACAGTTGGTATCAGAGCGAATTCGGAAGAATGAATCTCTCGAAGTAAGATTAAGACGGTTGCACGTCTCACTGACGGCTAAGAATCCCAACCGACCGACTCTTCGGAGACCGCTGCACGGGGGCCGGGTTAAATTACTTCGATTGACTCAAACTGAAGGGTTTAATCTGAGAACAACATTTGACGGAAAGGGATGATAGCAAGGGAGAAAAAAAAAAAAAAAAATCAATGTAAGTCAGAATTATCGAACATAGCAAGTAGGGTTACATTTTCCCGACATGAGAAAACAAGTTTAGGTCTTCCCCAAATTTGACAGAATAATGGTAGGCCTATTGAACATAGGAGAAAATTCCCCGATTTCACAAATGGAACGAAACATAGATACTTGGGAAGTTTTCCCCAAACCAAGTGTGCTTATTTGGCAATCTTCCCCAAAAATGAGAAACAAAGTATATTGTTTAGTATTTTTTTTTTTCTTCTTTTTCCTCCATTTGAAAAAGGAACTAAGTCAGTGTTTTCGATGACTAGGAAATGGCTCCGAAGAGAAGGACTCGTCGCAACCAGAAAGAGGTATCACCACCTCGCCAGGAAGAGGAGGTACCCCATCGGGAAGAGGAACAGAATAATATAAACATACAAGGTGTACCTCCCGAGCTAAAAGATGTAGTTCAAGCGGCAGTCACTGCTGCTCTTCAGCAACATTTGAGTGGAAATGCGACTACTAGCGACGGAAATGCTACTACTAGTGACACTAGTAAGCGGAAGATGGTTAAAGACTTCCAGCAACAGCGTCCTCCCTACTTTAGAGGAAAAGAAGGGGCTGTAGGAGCAGATTACTGGTTAAAGAAGATCACTCAGATCTTAAATCTGCTTCAGGTTTCCGGTCCGGCTGACAGAATCTTACTGGCAACATCTCAACTGATTGAGGATGCCGGTAATTGGTGGGAAGTGGTAGAAAAACAACAATCACTGGTGCCGGAAAGGGAAAGAATTGCCATGACTTGGGAATGGTTCTCAGCCACTTTTCTAGAGCAGTTTTTCCCGGAAGAAGAAAGGGAGAGTCAGACTGAAGCTTTTATATCATTAGTACAAGGCAATATGACAGTGGCAGAGTACCACCGGGAGTTCCTTCGACTATCTGTCTACGCGTTCTACATGGTGGACACTGAGCACCGGAGGGCCCGTAAGTTTGAACGGGGCCTTCGGCCGAGCATCAAAACTAGGGTGACAGTATTCAAGGAACCTACATTGGCAGGGGTGGTTGGCAGGGCCACTATAGTGGAGCGGGAATTGAATGAGGAAGCGCGGCGTGACAACCGCCGATGGCAAAGTGGGCGGGGTGCATTTCAACCCAATAAAAGGTCCCGCCCGAGTTTCGGCAGACCCTCATCCTCTACTGGATCTACAGGGGGCTTTCGCCCCAATCAGCCCTCCCAGTCAGCATCAGTTACCCAGGTTCCTAGAGGTGGGAACACTTGCTATCAGTGTGGCCAATAGGGTCACTTCAAGAGGGAGTGTCCGCAGCTCAGCAGACCCTCTAACTTCAAGGGTTCCTCCCGCCCTCCAGTTAGATCAGCTCCGCCGCGAGGGGGCAGAACATACAATCAGGCAGGACGGGCGCCAAACCCTACGGGATCAGGACGACTTTTTGCTATACCTTCCCCAGTAGCAGTGGACCGCTCGGTGATTCAAGGTATGGCCGTAGTTGGTAGTTCTTATGCAATTACATTATTTGATTCTGGAGCTTCCCATTCATTTATATCTGCTGCATTCATATCTGCTACGGGCACATTAGTACAGAATCTGTCCACCTCACTTACTATTGTATCCCCTGTCGGAGACACATCTTTGGGGCTCATATGCACGGCACTGAACACTGAACTCGCTGGATTCAGATTCGAGTTCAATTATTTAGTAATCGATATGGCTGAGTACGATGTTATATTTGGCATGGACTGGTTGGCTACGTATCAGGCCCATATTGATTGCCATCTTCGTAGAGTGATATTTTGGTCACCCGAAGGAAGGCGGTATATAGTGCCCGCTGACCGACAGGGCATTCCTAGAAGGCTGCAGGAAGAATTGAATCATCTTGCCTTGAACACCCTCAGATTAGATAAGGCACCAATAGCTGAACTTCCGGCAGTGGTAGTAGATTATGCCGAGGTATTTCCAACAGAGCTCCCTGGTCTGCCACCTAAGAGGGAGATAGACTTTGAGATTAAATTGTACCCCGGCGCAGCTCCAGTATCGTTACCTCATTACAGGATGGCACCGGCTGAGATGACTGAGTTGAAAAAGCAGATTGATGAACTGCTCAGGCTGGGCTTTATTCGGAACAGCACATCCGCATGGGGAGCCCCGGTATTGTTTGTTAAGAAGAAGGACGGTACCCTTCGGATGTGTGTGGATTATAGAAAATTGAACCAGTTGACTGTCAGGAATAAATATCCCCTACCCAGGATTGATGATCTGTTTGATCAGCTTAGGGGTTCCTCTCACTTTTCCAAGATTGATCTGATGTCCGGATACCATCAAATCCGGGTTAGAGAGGAAGACATTGAGAAGACAGCCTTCAGGACACGATATGGATTATATGAGTATGTAGTCATGCCGTTTGGGCTTACTAATGCACCAGCGGTGTTCATGGACCTGATGAATAGGATATTCCGTCCTTACTTGGATCAGTTTGTAATTGTATTTATTGATGACATCCTGATCTATTCCAAGAGTCAGGAGGAACATGCTGAACACCTGCGGATAGTTCTGAACACCCTGAAGAGGAACCAATTGTATGCCAAAGCCAGCAAGTGTGAATTTTGGCTATCAAAGGTCAATTTCTTGGGGCACGTTATATCGGAGGAAGGCATAGCTGTAGACCCGACTAAGGTAGCGGCAGTGAGGGAGTGGAAAGCACCGACGAATGTGACCGAGATCCGCAGTTTTCTGGGATTGGCCGGTTACTACAGGAAATTTATTATGGATTTCTCCAAGATTGCAGCCCCACTTACCCGACTCACTCAGAAAGGAGTCAAATTTGAATGGTCAGATCTGTGCAACCGGAGATTTGAGGAGCTAAAGGAGAAGCTTACAACCGCTCCTATTTTGATATTGCCGGAAAGAGGCAGAAACTATGAGGTGTACTGTGATGCCTCAGGAGAGGGATTGGGGTGTACGCTCAGTCAAGGTAATAGGACGGTGGCGTACGGGTCAAGACAGTTGAAAATTCATGAGCGCAATTATCCCACACATGATCTGGAACTGGCAGCAGTGGTCTTCGCTCTTAAAAGCTGGAGACACTACCTTTATGGTGAGAAGTTTGAAGTATTCTCAGACCATAAGAGTCTAAAGTACCTATTTGATCAGAAGGAACTTAACATGAGACAACGTAGATGGATGGAATACTTGGCAGATTATGAGTTCGCACTCCGGTATCATCCTGGCAAGGCGAACAAAGTGGCGGATGCTCTCAGCCGCATATCACCTGCAACAGTAGCCAGTATGATCAGAACAGAATGGGAGGTGTTGAATACCATCAGAGAGTTTAAACTCTATCTGGATAATCATGGAACCATATATAATCTGATCATACGATCCCACATGGTCTCCGAGATTGAACGGGAACAACGAACAGATCCAGAGGTGGAAGAGATATGGGCTAAGATGTCTACCGGTAAAGTTGTACCGGAATGGGAATTACGACCGGGACAGGGTCTTATGTTCCGAGGTAGGACATATGTGCCTAAGAATTGCAGAAGAGAGTTGCTGATTGAAGCACACCAAACAAAACTCTCTATTCACCCGGGCAGCACCAAGATGTACCATGATCTTAAGAGGCACTATTGGTGGCATGGACTTAAGAAAGACGTGGCAGAGTTTGTTGCTTGTTGCTTAACCTGTCAGCAGGTTAAGGCAGAACATCGGAAGCCACCGGGCTTACTCGCACCCTTACCGGTGCCAGAATGGAAATGGGAACACATATCCATGGACTTTGTAACAGGGTTGCCAAGGTCATCCAAGGGCAACGATGCAATATGGGTCATAGTGGACCGGTTGACCAAGTCTGCACAATTCCTTCCCATCAAGATGACGGATTCATCAGAGACTTTGGGTCGACGGTACATCCGGGAGATCATCAGGTTACATGGCATTCCCCGGTCTATTGTGTCTGACAGGGATGGCCGATTCACCGGCAGAGTATGGCAGGGCTTACAGTCGGCTATGGGGACCGACGTATTAACTAGCACAGCATTTCATCCACAGACTGATGGACAGTCGGAGAGGACAATACAGACATTGGAGGATATGCTGAGAGCATGCATGCTAGACTTTAAGGGTGGATGGGAGGATCATTTACCACTGGTGGAGTTTTCCTACAATAACAGCTATCAGTCAAGCCTACAAATGGCTCCGTTTGAGGCCTTATATGGTAGGCCATGTAGATCACCAGTGTGTTGGACAGAAGCCGGTGAGCCTGCGCTGATTGGACCGGAGTTGGTTGCAGAAACTACAGCGCAGATTAAATTGATACGGCAACATCTACTCACTGCACAAAGCCGACAGAAGAGTTACGCCGACAAAAGGAGAAGGTTCCTCGAATTTGAGGTGGGGGACTTGGTGTTTTTGAAAGTCTCACCACGGAAGGGACACATGAGATTTGGAAAGAAGGGGAAACTGTCACCTAGATTTGTGGGACCGTTTCCAATCTTGAAGAGGGTGGGGGGGGTAGCTTATCAGTTGGCGCTCCCTCCGCAGTTATCATCATTACATGATGTATTCCATGTGTCTATGTTGAGGAAGTACAACCCTGATCCTTCACATGTATTGAATATTCAAGACATCGATGTCCAAAGCGATGTGACATATGTGGAAAAGCCGGTCAGAATAGTCGGGACCGAGCAAAGGGTGTTGCGGAACCGAGCCATTCAGTTCGTCAAGGTGGTATGGGAACGACATGGTAATGAAGAAACCACCTGGGAACTTGAGTCGGAGATGAGAGCCTCTCATCCGGAACTCTTTGTGTAAGATGTTTTGAACCTCTACTTCGCTCGAATTTTCGGGACGAAAATTTTAAAAGAGGATTGTATTGTAAGGTCTCGGAATTTTGGAATTAATATAAATGTGAATATTATTTATTTTAATGATGGAAATTAGAAAATTGGTGGAGTAAATGGTAAATGGGCCAAAAATTGGATAAAGGCCCAAGTGTGGCCCAATAGACTATGTTTGGATTTAAATTTATTTAAATGGGTCAAGAATGGTCAAATCGGGTCGAATACCCATTTGGGACCCAATGGGTCAAGATGGGTATGCTCCAAGGTAAATGGGCTAGATGGAAATGTAATTGGGCCATAGGCCCAATGGTGATCCATTTAGAGTGGGCTTAATGAAATTCAATCACCCTAAGTAATTTGGAATTAAACAATGGTGGTGTGGCCAAGTGGGACCCACCTCCACCTCATCAAGTGAGGTGGCATGTGGGCCAAGGTTTGGTGGGGCCGACCACCATGGTTGAATTAGTCAACCATGGGTGGATTCATAGAAGGAAGTTAAGAAATGGAATTAAATTAGGTGGGAACTAATTAACCTAAGGTAATTAGTTAATTTATTAAATGATTAAAATAATCAAATGAGGGTCAAATGGTCAAAAAGTGGAAAACCAAATGCCATCTTATCTTAAGGCATCAAAAAACGTTGGCTCACCATAAAGCAAAAAAAAAAAAAAAATCCCATGAGGTTGGTGGACATTAAATGTGGAGTGTAAGTTACACCACCACATGAGATAAGCCTTATCTTGTTTTCCCATTCTCATTTTCACTAACTCCATCTCTTGCACTCTCCCATGGCCGTTCCACTCTAAGAAAAAAAAAAAAAAGGAGAAGAGAAGAAGGAAATTAAGGAAGAAAAGAGAAGAGCTCAAGGAGAGGAAGAAAAGGTTGGACCACCATCTCAAGGTAAAGATCTTGAGACATTTTTCCATCTCCATCCTCTTTCCTCTCTCAATTCAAACCTAACATGGCTGATTTTAAGGTTGGGAGTTGCCACCCTTGATCAAAGATCTTGACCTATAAAAGATCAAGAAGAAAGAGAGAGGAGGCTACGGAGACCGACGGGAGCGGCGGAAATCGGAGGAGACGTCGGATAGTGAGTATTTCTTAACTAAAAGAATTTTGGATTTTAGGGTTTAAGAAATGGAATTTATTTTTGTGAAATTAATGGTGGATAGGTGATTTTATACTATGGAATTTAGATATATTAAATGGAAGGGTGGAAGATGGAGAAAACCCTAAATGGGTGAATTAGGGTTAGGGTAAGAAATTGGAAAAAAAATATATTGTGTGCATTGTGTAATTAAATTATTAAGCATGGAATTATGTGGAATTGGAAGGTAATGTGTGATTTTCTTAGGGTTTTAAGGTATGGAGGACATTGTGTAATTTAATTATGTAAAAATGGAAGCATGGAGAATGAATTAGGGTTTTAAGATTTTAATGATTAAATGTAGCTAATTTTTGAAAAAAGTTTTATGATGGAATCCATGGATGAATGTGAATATTTTAATGGCCTCAAAAGTGGTGGATGAAGGTGAATGTTTTTATGTTTTGAATGTCACCTATGAATGATGGATCAAGTATTTTGGAACCATGAAGAATGAATGGAATAAGGGCTAAGTTAATGGACTCAATTATGGTGAAGAATGATAGTTTTAAAAGCATGATGTAAAATCCCTCATGGGAGGATTCATTTTGGGCCTAAGTAATGTAAATAGGTCCAATGAAAGATAAGGAAAAGACATCATGGGTTCGACCATGGTGTATGGCCGAACCCATGATTCATATGAGAACCATTTTATGGTCCAAGATTAGGGTTTATGTAAATGATTAAATGAATGGGGATGAAGTCAATTAAGTGGCTGATTTTAATAATTCTATGATATGGTTGATGGGTCACTAATGGATGTAGGTTATAGATCAAGTATGGACTTAATTATACATGGATTAAATGAATGATTAAACATAGGAGAGGTAGTGGCAAAACCGTAATTATTGGCTAAAATGAAGAAACTCACTAAGTTATGATTTATGGGCTTGGAAATGATTAAAACTTGGATTGATTTGGTAATTTAATAAGGTACCGGATAGCGCGAGCGGTACGCGAGTCGGTAGCCGGATTGTCGGACGAAAACGAAAAAGGACGCGAGTCGGTATTCGGTAGGATTCCTACCTATTTGTAAGCCATGGATGTGTGATGGTATTTTTGTCATATTTTATTGATTAGTATTTATCTTATGATGGGTTTTTACAATTATCGATGCTATTTTTAAGATGGATTTTATTTAATGGCTATGAACTATGATTAAGGTTATGCATTATAAATTAAGGCTATGTATGATATCTTAAGGTTATGAGTTATAAATAGTACATAGCATAATGCATTACATCTCATGCATGGCATGGGCGGAAAAAAAAAAAAAAATAAACAAACCGGAGTCCATGCTCCGTCGGGGCGACCGAGAACAGGCATGGGGACACCTTGACGAGGCTTTGCCGTCAAGGGGGATATTTTACGGTTGGACATATCTTGACGAGGTTTTTCCGTCAAGAGGGATATGACAGTATATGGCAGGAATGATGGGTGGGATTCATAACATTGACACCCATGGCATATCATTTACTTATATTTCAGTATATGGTGGTTTATAGTTTTCACTGTGTTATTATCTGTATGTGGTTATTACTAACCATGTGCTAGCCCTACTCGGAATCCTACTGGGCGCGTTGTTCTAACGCCCTACTTCTACCCTAGCTGACAATGCAGGAGATGGCGGACCGGAAGGGCGAGACGGAAGCCAAGCTTAGGAGCTTGGGGAGGCGGATTAATTATTTTGTTGTACTTTATTTTGGAAAAGATGTATTTGTATAGTTAGCTTGTCGGAAATGTAATAATTTAGGTAGTTTGCTATGTTTAGGTATTATTTTGGATAATACAGTATAATGGCATTTTCGTAATTAATTGGGTATTTCTTCCCTGCTATCTGAAGAACTGGTAGGATAGTTCTATGATCATCCGCATTTATTTTTATGTTCCGTGAGCTTACTTGCTACGCGTGAACCGTACTCGTGGACTTATGTTCCACGCACGCGTAGGGTTGGCCAGTTAAGGGCCGGGCTTTAGAAGCTCGGAACTTAACTCGCGTCGTGACGTCCGCGCCCTTTGTCACTTTTAAAAAAAAAAATGTACTCTGATTTTACGGTGAAAAGGGGCGGGCGTTACAGCACCAAAGGGAGAACTTTCTGGGTGGTACCTTTTAGCAGGCAGGTTAGATTTGTGGCTGACGAGCTAGTTCTGTAGACCATGTTTTTGTGCACACAGGAATTTGGATGATGGCATGGAATTTGGATCCATGCATCATCTTCGCATTCATTGCATTACATGCATCATTGGCATCTATTTATTTACCTTGGTCTATATGGATTTCCTGTACAACTATACTGCATGTTTGTTTCTTTCACTGGGCATGAAGCTCACACCCATACGTTTCAGGAGTTAGATCAGGGAGCGGTGCAGAAGTAGGATTAAATCATGGAGTCGTTAGATGCCATATTTAGGTCATTGCTTTTAGAATAGATTTAATCAATTTAGTTTATCAAATTTGGTTTGAGACACAATAAGTGTCATTGAGGATTGTAATAATTTTTAGATGGTTGAGACTTGGAATATTGCTATTATTTATTGCCGTGGGTGTGTGATAGTGAGATTTAGTTTAATTCTCATAAATAATTAGCTATTTACTTCGTTATGGTTTGGCTTGATAATTCATATATGTTAACAGGCAGATTTAGTATGGGATTTATTTTATTAGTCATGGCATATTGGGATGTTCTCGCTACTCTGAATTTTGTTGATGAGCCATGCGAATATTATCATGTTGATGATAAATGAAAAAAAAAAAAAACTATGTTGAAAGTCCCATATTATTTTGTCGTTTATCAGTGAGGACTCGTTTGATGAGGTTAATAGAACGGGGCCTTACAATATGGCTATCAAAGCTTAGGTTCAACTCTACGGTTGTGAGTAGGGCCAAGGCTCGAGGTTGAATCTTATAATTTTCCCCTTAATTTGAGTGACGTAGAAATTCTTCTTAGAGCGGAAGATTAGTTTGGGCGTTAGTGGTGTAGCTTGATTAACCTTAGTGATTCCTGTAACGCCAGCCCCTTTTCACCGTAAAATCAGAGTACATTTTTTTTTTTTTTAAAAGTGACAAAGGGCGCGGACGTCACGACGCGAGTTAAGTTCCGAGCTTCTAAAGCCCGGCCCTTAACTGGCCAACCCTACGCGTGCGTGTAATATAAGTCCACGAGTACGGTTCACGCGTAGCAAGTAAGCTCACGGAACATGAAAATAAATGAGGATGATCATAGAACTATCCTACCAGTTCTTCAGATAGCAGGGAAGAAATACCCAATTGATTACGAAAATGCCATTATACTGTATTATCCAAAATAATACCTAAACATAGTAAACTACCTAAATTATTACATTTCCGACAAGCTAACTATACAAATACATCTTTTCCAAAATAAAGTACAACAAAATAATTAATCCGCCTCCCCAAGCTCCTAAGCTTGGCTTCCGTCTCGCCCTTCCGGTCCGCCATCTCCTGCATTGTCAGCTAGGGTAGAAGTAGGGCTTTAGAACAACGCGCCCAGTAGGATCCCGGGTAGGGCTAGCACATGGGTTAGTAATAACCATATACAGATAATAACACAATGAAAACTATAAACCACCATATACTAAAATATAAGTAAATGATATGCCATGGGTGTCAATGTTATGAATCCCACCCATCCTTCCTGCCATATACTGTCATATCCCTCTTGACGGAAAAACCTCGTCAAGATCTGTCCAATCGTAAAATATCCCCCTTGACGACAAAGCCTCGTCAAGGTGTCCCCATGCCTGTTCTCGGTCGCCCCGACGGAGCATGGACTCCGGTTTGTTTAATTGTTTTCTGCCCATGCCATGCATGAGATGTAATGCATTATGCTATGTAATATGTATATTCCATAGTCATAATATAGCCTTCATAACTTAGCATATAACTCATAATCTTGCATTATGCCATATAAGATACATAAACCATGATTTAAAACTCATCATAAAATAAACCATAAAATTCCTAAAATAAATCAATGAAACCATTACACAATCCATGGCTTACAAAAAGGTAGGAATCCTACCGAATACCGACTCGCGTCCTTTTTCGTTTTCGTCTTATAATTCCGGTCGCCAATCGCGCACCGTTTGCGATGTCCCGATACCTTATTATACAGTACCAAATCAGTCCATATTTTATCCACGATTAAGTCCCTAACTTATCACAAACTTAGATCCATTTATGTACCATTAACCATGTCATATGATCATTAACTAAGTTATAAGATTATCAAGAATTAGCCCTCAACTTAGCCTCATTAATGCATGGACATAGATCCTAAACTTAGCCCATAGCATGACCTACAAATGGGTCATTAATTACGGTTTTGCCACTACCTCTCCTATGTTTAATCATTCATTTAATCCATGTATAATTAAGTCCATACTTGATCTATAACCTACATCCATTAGTGACCCATCAACCATATCATAGAATTATTAAAATCAGCCACTTAATTGACTTCATCCCCATTCAGTTAATCATTTACATAAACCCTAATCTTGGACCATAAAATGGTTCTCATATGAGTCATGGGTTCGGCCATACACCATGGTCGAACCCATGATGTCTTTTCCTTATCTTTCATTGGACCTATTTACATTACTTAGGCCCAAAATGAATCCTCCCATGAGGGATTTTACATCATGCTTTTAAAACTATCATTCTTCACCATAATTGAGTCCATTAACTTAGCCCTTATTCCATTCATTCTTCATGGTTCCAAAATACTTGATTCATCATTCATAGGTGATATTCAAGACATAAAAACATTCACCTTCATCCACCACTTTTGAGGCCATTAAAATATTCACATTCATCCATGGATTCCATCATAAAATTTTTTTTTCAAAAATTAGCTACATTTAATCATTAAAATCTTAAAACCCTAATTCATTCTCCATGCTTCCATTTTTACATAATTAAATTACACAATGTCCTCCATACCTTAAAACCCTAAGAAAATCACACATTACCTTCCAATTCCACATAATTCCATGCTTAATAATTTAATTACACAATGCACACAATATATTTTTTTCCAATTTCTTACCCTAACCCTAATTCACCCATTTAGGGTTTTCTCCATCTTCCACCCTTCCATTTAATATATCTAAATTCCATAGTATAAAATCACCTATCCACCATTAATTTCACAAAAATAAATTCCATTTCTTAAACCCTAAAATCCAAAATTCTTTTAGTTAAGAAATACTCACTATCCGACGTCTCCTCCGATTTCCGCCGCTCCCGTCGGTCTCCGTAGCCTCCTCTCTCTTTCTTCTTGATCTTTTATAGGTCAAGATCTTTGATCAAGGGTGGCAACTCCCAACCTTAAAATCAGCCATGTTAGGTTTGAATTGAGAGAGGGAAGAGGATGGAGATGGAAAAATGTCTCAAGATCTTTACCTTGAGATGGTGGTCCAACCTTTTCTTCCTCTCCTTGAGCTCTTCTCTCTTCTTCCTTAATTTTCTTCTCCTCTTTTTTTTTTTCTTAGAGTGGAACGGCCATGAGAGAGTGCAAGAGATGGAGTTAGTGAAAATGAGAATGGGAAAACAAGATAAGGCTTATCTCATGTGGTGGTGTAACTTACACTCCACATTTAATGCCCACCAACCTCATGGGATTTTTATGCTTTATGGTGAGCCAACGTTTTTTGATGCCTTAAGATAAGATGGCATTTGGTTTTCCATTTTTTTGACCATTTGACCCTCATTTGATTATTTTAATCATTTAATAAATTAACTAATTACCTTAGGTTAATTAGTTCCCACCTAATTTAATTCCATTTCTTAACTTCCTTCTATGAATCCACCCATGGTTGACTAATTCAACCATGGTGGTCGGCCCCACCAAACCTTGGCCCACATGCCACCTCACTTGATGAGGTGGAGGTGGGTCCCACTTGGCCACACCACCATTGTTTAATTCCAAATTACTTAGGGTGATTGAATTTCATTAAGCCCACTCTAAATGGATCACCATTGGGCCTATGGCCCAATTACATTTCCATCTAGCCCATTTACCTTGGAGCATACCCATCTTGACCCATTGGGTCCCAAATGGGTATTCGACCCGATTTGACCATTCTTGACCCATTTAAATAAATTTAAATCCAAACATAGTCTATTGGGCCACACTTGGGCCTTTATCCAATTTTTGGCCCATTTACCATTTACTCCACCAATTTTCTAATTTCCATCATTAAAATAAATAATATTCACATTTATATTAATTCCAAAATTCCGAGACCTTACAATACAATCCTCTTTTAAAATTTTCGTCCCGAAAATTCGAGCGAAGTAGAGGTTCAAAACATCTTACACAAAGAGTTCCGGATGAGAGGCTCTCATCTCCGACTCAAGTTCCCAGGTGGTTTCTTCATTACCATGTCGTTCCCATACCACCTTGATGAACTGAATGGCCCGGTTCCGCAACACCCTTTGCTCGGTCCCGACTATTCTGACCGGCTTTTCCACATATGTCACATCGCTTTGGACATCGATGTCTTGAATATTCAATACATGTGAAGGATCAGGGTTGTACTTCCTTAACATAGACACATGGAATACATCATGTAATGATAATAACTGCGGAGGGAGCGCCAACTGATAAGCTACCCCCCCCACCCTCTTCAAGATTGGAAACGGTCCCACAAATCTAGGTGACAGTTTCCCCTTCTTTCCAAATCTCATGTGTCCCTTCCGTGGTGAGACTTTCAAAAACACCAAGTCCCCCACCTTAAATTCGAGGAACCTTCTCCTTTTGTCGGCGTAACTCTTCTGTCGGCTTTGTGCAGTGAGTAGATGTTGCCGTATCAATTTAATCTGCGCTGTAGTTTCTGCAACCAACTCCGGTCCAATCAGCGCAGGCTCACCGGCTTCTGTCCAACACACTGGTGATCTACATGGCCTACCATATAAGGCCTCAAACGGAGCCATTTGTAGGCTTGACTGATAGCTGTTATTGTAGGAAAACTCCACCAGTGGTAAATGATCCTCCCATCCACCCTTAAAGTCTAGCATGCATGCTCTCAGCATATCCTCCAATGTCTGTATTGTCCTCTCCGACTGTCCATCAGTCTGTGGATGAAATGCTGTGCTAGTTAATACATCGGTCCCCATAGCCGACTGCAAGCCCTGCCATACTCTGCCGGTGAATCGGCCATCCCTGTCGGACACAATAGACCGGGGAATGCCATGTAACCTGATGATCTCCCGGATGTACCGTCGACCCAAAGTGTCTGATGAATCCGTCATCTTGATGGGAAGGAAATGTGCAGACTTGGTCAACCGGTCCACTATGACCCATATTGCATCGTTGCCCTTGGATGACCTTGGCAACCCTGTTACAAAGTCCATGGATATGTGTTCCCATTTCCATTCTGGCACCGGTAAGGGTGCGAGTAAGCCCGGTGGCTTCCGATGTTCTGCCTTAACCTGCTGACAGGTTAAGCAACAAGCAACAAACTCTGCCACGTCTTTCTTAAGTCCATGCCACCAATAGTGCCTCTTAAGATCATGGTACATCTTGGTGCTGCCCGGGTGAATAGAGAGTTTTGTTTGGTGTGCTTCAATCAGCAACTCTCTTCTGCAATTCTTAGGCACATATGTCCTACCTCGGAACATAAGACCCTGTCCCGGTCGTAATTCCCATTCCGGTACAACTTTACCGGTAGACATCTTAGCCCATATCTCTTCCACCTCTGGATCTGTTCGTTGTTCCCGTTCAATCTCGGAGACCATGTGGGATCGTATGATCAGATTATATATGGTTCCATGATTATCCAGATAGAGTTTAAACTCTCTGATGGTATTCAACACCTCCCATTCTGTTCTGATCATACTGGCTACTGTTGCAGGTGATATGCGGCTGAGAGCATCCGCCACTTTGTTCGCCTTGCCAGGATGATACCGGAGTGCGAACTCATAATCTGCCAAGTATTCCATCCATCTACGTTGTCTCATGTTAAGTTCCTTCTGATCAAATAGGTACTTTAGACTCTTATGGTCTGAGAATACTTCAAACTTCTCACCATAAAGGTAGTGTCTCCAGCTTTTAAGAGCGAAGACCACTGCTGCCAGTTCCAGATCATGTGTGGGATAATTGCGCTCATGAATTTTCAACTGTCTTGACCCGTACGCCACCGCCCTATTACCTTGACTGAGCGTACACCCCAATCCCTCTCCTGAGGCATCACAGTACACCTCATAGTTTCTGCCTCTTTCCGGCAATATCAAAATAGGAGCGGTTGTAAGCTTCTCCTTTAGCTCCTCAAATCTCCGGTTGCACAGATCTGACCATTCAAATTTGACTCCTTTCTGAGTGAGTCGGGTAAGTGGGGCTGCAATCTTGGAGAAATCCATAATAAATTTTCTGTAGTAACCGGCCAATCCCAGAAAACTGCGGATCTCGGTCACATTCGTCGGTGCTTTCCACTCCCTCACTGCCGCTACCTTAGTCGGGTCTACAGCTATGCCTTCCTCCGATATAACGTGCCCCAAGAAATTGACCTTTGATAGCCAAAATTCACACTTGCTGGCTTTGGCATACAATTGGTTCCTCTTCAGGGTGTTCAGAACTATCCGCAGGTGTTCAGCATGTTCCTCCTGACTCTTGGAATAGATCAGGATGTCATCAATAAATACAATTACAAACTGATCCAAGTAAGGACGGAATATCCTATTCATCAGGTCCATGAACACCGCTGGTGCATTAGTAAGCCCAAACGGCATGACTACATACTCATATAATCCATATCGTGTCCTGAAGGCTGTCTTCTCAATGTCTTCCTCTCTAACCCGGATTTGATGGTATCCGGACATCAGATCAATCTTGGAAAAGTGAGAGGAACCCCTAAGCTGATCAAACAGATCATCAATCCTGGGTAGGGGATATTTATTCCTGACAGTCAACTGGTTCAATTTTCTATAATCCACACACATCCGAAGGGTACCGTCCTTCTTCTTAACAAACAATACCGGGGCTCCCCATGCGGATGTGCTGTTCCGAATAAAGCCCAGCCTGAGCAGTTCATCAATCTGCTTTTTCAACTCAGTCATCTCAGCCGGTGCCATCCTGTAATGAGGTAACGATACTGGAGCTGCGCCGGGGTACAATTTAATCTCAAAGTCTATCTCCCTCTTAGGTGGCAGACCAGGGAGCTCTGTTGGAAATACCTCGGCATAATCTACTACCACTGCCGGAAGTTCAGCTATTGGTGCCTTATCTAATCTGAGGGTGTTCAAGGCAAGATGATTCAATTCTTCCTGCAGTCTTCTAGGAATGCCCTGTCGGTCAGCGGGCACTATATACCGCCTCCCTTCGGGTGACCAAAATATCACTCTACGAAGATGGCAATCAATATGGGCCTGATACGTAGCCAACCAGTCCATGCCAAATATAACATCGTACTCAGCCATATCGATTACTAAATAATTGAACTCGAATCTGAATCCAGCGAGTTCAGTGTTCAGTGCCGTGCATATGAGCCCCAAAGATGTGTCTCCGACAGGGGATACAATAGTAAGTGAGGTGGACAGATTCTGTACTAATGTGCCCGTAGCAGATATGAATGCAGCAGATATAAATGAATGGGAAGCTCCAGAATCAAATAATGTAATTGCATAAGAACTACCAACTACGGCCATACCTTGAATCACCGAGCGGTCCACTGCTACTGGGGAAGGTATAGCAAAAAGTCGTCCTGATCCCGTAGGGTTTGGCGCCCGTCCTGCCTGATTGTATGTTCTGCCCCCTCGCGGCGGAGCTGATCTAACTGGAGGGCGGGAGGAACCCTTGAAGTTAGAGGGTCTGCTGAGCTGCGGACACTCCCTCTTGAAGTGACCCTGTTGGCCACACTGATAGCAAGTGTTCCCACCTCTAGGAACCTGGGTAACTGATGCTGACTGGGAGGGCTGATTGGGGCGAAAGCCCCCTGTAGATCCAGTAGCGGATGAGGGTCTGCCGAAACTCGGGCGGGACCTTTTATTGGGTTGAAATGCACCCCGCCCACTTTGCCATCGGCGGTTGTCACGCCGCGCTTCCTCATTCAATTCCCGCTCCACTATAGTGGCCCTGCCAACCACCCCTGCCAATGTAGGTTCCTTGAATACTGTCACCCTAGTTTTGATGCTCGGCCGAAGGCCCCGTTCAAACTTACGGGCCCTCCGGTGCTCAGTGTCCACCATGTAGAACGCGTAGACAGATAGTCGAAGGAACTCCCGGTGGTACTCTGCCACTGTCATATTGCCTTGTACTAATGATATAAAAGCTTCAGTCTGACTCTCCCTTTCTTCTTCCGGGAAAAACTGC
The DNA here is from genome assembly GCA_013350335.1 of Chimonanthus salicifolius. Lineage (NCBI taxonomy): Eukaryota > Viridiplantae > Streptophyta > Magnoliopsida > Laurales > Calycanthaceae > Chimonanthus > Chimonanthus salicifolius. The sequence continues at coordinate 28,494,565 of CM023535.1, forward strand.
TCTAGAAAAGTGGCTGAGAACCATTCCCAAGTCATGGCAATTCTTTCCCTTTCCGGCACCAGTGATTGTTGTTTTTCTACCACTTCCCACCAATTACCGGCATCCTCAATCAGTTGAGATGTTGCCAGTAAGATTCTGTCAGCCGGACTGGAAACCTGAAGCAGATTTAAGATCTGAGTGATCTTCTTTAACCAGTAATCTGCTCCTACAGCCCCTTCTTTTCCTCTAAAGTAGGGAGGACGCTGTTGCTGGAAGTCTTTAACCATCTTCCGCTTACTAGTGTCACTAGTAGTAGCATTTCCGTCGCTAGTAGTCGCATTTCCACTCAAATGTTGCTGAAGAGCAGCAGTGACTGCCGCTTGAACTACATCTTTTAGCTCGGGAGGTACACCTTGTATGTTTATATTATTCTGTTCCTCTTCCCGATGGGGTACCTCCTCTTCCTGGCGAGGTGGTGATACCTCTTTCTGGTTGCGACGAGTCCTTCTCTTCGGAGCCATTTCCTAGTCATCGAAAACACTGACTTAGTTCCTTTTCAAATGGAGGAAAAAGAAAAGAAAAAAAATACTAAACAATATACTTTGTTTCTCATTTTTGGGGAAGATTGCCAAATAAGCACACTTGGTTTGGGGAAAACTTCCCAAGTATCTATGTTTCGTTCCATTTGTGAAATCGGGGAATTTTCTCCTATGTTCAATAAGCCTACCATTATTCTGTCAAATTTGGGGAAGACCTAAACTTGTTTTCTCATGTCGGGAACATGTAACCCTACTTGCTATGTTTGATAATTCCGACTTACATTGATTTTTTTTTTTTTTTTTCTTCCCTTGCTATCATCCCTTTCCGTCAAATGTTGTTCTCAGATTAAACCCTTCAGTTTGAGTCAATCGAAGTAATTTAACCCGGCCCCCGTGCAGCGGTCTCCGAAGAGTCGGTCGGTTGGGATTCTTAGCCGTCAGTGAGACGTGCAACCGTCTTAATCTTACTTCGAGAGATTCATTCTTCCGAATTCGCTCTGATACCAACTGTAACGTCCGCGCCCTTTGTCACTTTTATTAAAAAAAAAAAAAAGTACTCTGATTTTACGGTGAAAAGGGGCGGGCGTTACAATTCCTATCTGATTCTTGCGTATTTGTGAGACTGGTGGAATCTAGCTCCGCAGATATGGCAGGAAGAGGCAACCGCAGTGGCAAGGTTATAGATACCCCTGATGTAGAGCACCGTGAGGTTGTTTAGCAATTCAGGGAAGGTCTTGCTGAGAGCACTGATTCGGGGGAACAAGTTAATCAACCTCCAGTGCAACCTCCAACACAACCCCGAGTGCAACCTCCTCAATCGATTAACTCTGAGACTAGAGAGGTATATCAAGTGATCAGCGAGACTATGCAAGTTGTTACCAGAGGAGCTGATAAAGGTCACCAGGGTGCTTCATCTTCCAAAGTTGCTAGTGAGACTCAGGAGATGATATCTCTTACAGAGTTTCCGAGGTAGTCACCTCCAGATTTTAAGGGTGACCTAGATACGATGGTTGTCCAATATTTAATTAGACGCATTAAAAAAAATTACAAGACCCTGGCTATCACTAATGATAATATCTGCGTAACTCTTTCAACTTATCAGTTGATTGGAGAAGTTGGCCAGTGGTGGGATGAGCTGTCAGAAGCTAGGCCCGAAACAGAAGTTGTGATGTTGAAGGACTTCACAGAGGTATTGCTGGAAAAATTCTTCCCACAGGTGGCTCACGAATCCAAGATGGTTGAATTCATGAATCTCAGACAGGGAAGTGATACAGTGGCTGAATATGAGACCAAGTTTATTGAGCTGGATAGATATTGTCCTGAATTAATCAAGAATGAGTTACTAATGGCCAAAAAGTTCGAGCAGGGTTTGAACAAGGTAATTCAGCATACGGTGATTCCTATGAGACTTTCCACCTTTCCTGAAGTTGTTCAGAGAGCAAAGTTCACCGAGAGTACAGCTACTATGATGTATGATGACGAGAAATGAGATTATGGGAAGCATAATTCTTTCCAAAGACAAAACAAGAAAAGGAAAACCAGTCGATTTGTTTCAAGGAAAACCTCTTCCTCTTCTGGAAAGACTGGTGGACCGAATCTGAGCCAAGTCCAGTGCCATAAGTGCAAAAAGATGGGTCACTGTGCCAATCAGTGTAATGAATCAAGAGGACCAGAATGTTATACTTGTGGAAAGATAGGACACATCTCTAGAAATTGTCCAGAAGGGAAAGGCCGCAATGCAGAGAACTCCCAATCCAATAATCAGACTCAGCAGAACAGAGGACGTAGTCGTCCAGCCCAGAACACTTTGAACAGAGTTTTGCTATTGAGGGTAAATCTTCGAAGCCGGTAGTCATGCAGGGTATGCTTCTTCTTTAAGGTGTTTGGGCTAAGGTGTTATTTGACTCTCGTGTATCACATTCTTTTATATAATCTATGCTTGTGAATAAATTGGACCTTGATATGGAATAAACTGATGAAACTTTCTTTATTACGACTCCCCTTGGACGTTCCACAAGTTTGTGTAAGATTTGTAGATCTTGTGTTATAGTTGTTGGTGGGTGCCAGCTAAGTTGTGACCTTATGGTTTTGGGCATGTTTAATTTTGATGCTATCCTTGGTATGGATTGGTTGGTAGCCTTTGAGGCAACCTTAGACTGGTTTAAAAGAGAGGTGAGTAGCAGATCCCCTAATGGGCAAATCTTTAGTGAAAGATTGAGCCTGTCTTCCAAACCCTTTGTGCCTCGTCAGAGATCAGTAAGCCAAGTGGCTAGTATTGGTTGGGAGAATATAGAGTCTCCTGAGATGAGATTGCCTAGAGTGGTATGTGACTTCCAAGATGTTTTTCTTGAGAATTTGATTGGTTTACCACCCCGTAGACAGGTTGAATTCACAATTGACTTAATTCATGGTACTTCATCTATTTCTATGCCTGCTTATAGGATGGCTCCTGTAGAATTGGATGAGCTGAAAATTTAGTTAACCAAGTTGGATAAGGTTGGATTTATTCGACGTAGTACATCACCTTGGGCGGCACCAACTTTGTTTGTTAAGAAAAATGATGGATCAATGAGGATTTGTATTGACTTGAACAAAGTGACAATTAAAAACAAGTGTAATGGCCTGGAATTTGTAAATCAATATATATGTGGCTATTATTTAGTTTAATGGTGGAAAGTGGAAATTTGATGGAATAAATGGTGAATGGATCAAAATATGGACAAAGGCCCAAGTATGGCCCAATGGACCATGGATTGGATTTAAAATCATTTAAATGGTCAATGATGGTCAAATGGGCCAAGGATGGTCAAATTGGGCCCAATACACATCCGGGATCCAATGGGTCAAAATGATTTAAGCTCTAAGGTAAATGGGTAAGATGAAAATGTGATTGGGCCATGGGCCCAATGGTGATCCAAGTAGTTGAAATGGATTTAATTAAATCACCTAAATTGGAATTTATTTAAAACCTAGGTGACATGGCCAAATGGGACCCACGTCCACCTCACCATGTGAGGTGGCGTGTGGACCAAGGATTGGAGAGGCCGGCCACCATGGTTGAATTGGTCAACCATAGGTGAAGTTATGGAGAGGAGTCAAGGAATTAAAGGAGATAAAGTGGAAATTAATTAACTTAACCTAATGATCCAATTTAATTAATTAATTAAGCTAATAGAAAAGGTAGTCAAAGAGGGGAGACCAAACCACCTCACCTTAAGAAGTCAAAAACGTTGGCTAGTGGTGGTTGTTCCAACCACCACCATAAAGCATGAAAAATATCTCATGTGGGGTGGTTGGGAGACTTAATGTTAAAGTATAATTTAAGTAACCAAAGAGATAAGATAAGTTTTCATCTCATTCTCTTCGTTTCACCCTCATCTCACTCTCCCCATCTCTCCCACTCTCCCAAAACCGTCCCACGCCCAAGGAGAAGGAAAGGAAGAAAACCAAGAGAAAGAAGAAGAAAAGCTTGGAAGAAAAGAGAGGAGAAAGGTGTAAGCTTGGCCATCACTCCAAGATCAAGCCATAGTATTTTCTTTCTCATCTCCATCCTCTCCTCTCCCTCTCTCAAATCTAACGCCCTACTTCTACCCTAGCTGATGACGCAGGAGACGGCGGAGCAGAAGGACGAGACGGGAACCAAGCTTAGGGCTTGGGGAAAGCGGCTACTTAATTTATTTAAATTTGTTTTGGAAATGTATTGGAGTAGCCTAGGTTGTCGGAAATGTAATATTTTAGATTACTTGTTATGTTTTAGTTTTCAGTTTTGGACGTTGTAATTTTGAGGTATCTTAGTAATCAAATGAATGTTCTTCCCTGCTATCTAAAATATGTAGGTTAGTCTCAATTTTAATTCCACACTTAGTTTAATATTCCTCGAGCTTACTTCTACGTGTGAACCATTTTCCGTGTACTTCGTTCCACGCACGCATAGGGTTGGCCAGTTAAAGGCTGGGCTTTAGAAGCTCGGACTTAACTCGCGTCGTGACGTCCGCGCCCTTTGTCATTTTTAATTTCAAAAAAAAAAAAAAGACTCTGATTTTGGGTGAAAAGGGGCGGGCGTTACAACAAGTATCCCCTCAACAGGATCAATGACTTATTTGATCATTTGAAAAGATCTTGATGTTTTTCCAAGGTTGATTTGCAGTCTGGATATCACCAGTTAAGAGTAGGAGAACTTAACACTACAAAGACAAATTTTTGCACAAGATTTGGGCTTTTTTAAGTTTTTTGGGATGCAGTTTGGAGTGACTAATGCTCCCGCGACATTCATGGATTTGATAAATCGAATCTTCAGACCTTATTTGGATTAGTATGTAGAAGTCTTCATCGATGACATATTGATTTATTCACAGACTGAAGAAGATCATGAACGACATTTGAGAATTGGGCTTCAACTGCTAAGAGAGCATCAGTTGTACGCTAAGTTTATCAAGTGTGAGTTCTGGCTATCTAAAATAGAATTCCTTAGTCATGTGGTTTCATTAGAAGGCGTATTAGTGGATCCTTCTAAAGTCAAAGTTGTGCTTAAGTGGGAGAAACCCCGCAATGTTTTTGAGATACGCAGTTTCTTATGTTTGGCTTGATATTATCAGAGATTTATCAGAGACTTCTCAAAAATTGCAACACCTATGACTAGGCTGACGAGGAAAGGTATCAAGTTTGTGTGGACTGACACATGTGAATAAGCTTTCCAAGAATTGAAGAAAAGGTTGATTTCTTCTGTAGTGCTAGTGATTCCAGAAATAGGGCTTGGTTATATTGTATATTGTGACGCTTTCAAGGATGGACTTGGTTGCATATTAATGCAAAGAGATCTTGGGTAGAGTTGGTGAAGTGGCATATCAATTAGCGCTTCCACCTCAACTCGCTCGAGTTCATAACATCTTCCATGTGTTTATGCTTCAGAGTTATTTATCGGATCCTTCCCATGTGCTAAATTAGGAAGATATAGAAGTCACGGAAGATGCGACCTATGAAGAGAGACCAGTAAAAATATTAGACTCAAGAGAGCAAGTGCTTCGAGGTAAGACAATTTTGTTGGTTCGAGTGCTTTGGCAACACCATGGAGTTGAAGGATCTACTTGGGCACGGAAGGAGTTAGTGCAGAAGGTGTACGTTAGTACCTTAGTTAAAATTTCGACGGTGAAATTTCTTTAAGGGGGCAGGTTGTAGCAACCCGACCCAATTTAGCAGGTTGAGACCCAAATAAAATTTTCGGGTAGGGTTTTAATCAGGTGTTGTATCCGTTTGCTTGATTGTGTGTTTAAAATTGTTTGAATTTGTTAATTGATCTAAAAATTAGTTTTGATCCAAAGTTCTAAAAATAGCAGGTTTCTATTTTTTGAAACTTTTCAAATTTAGAAAATTTCAAATTTGATGTGTTATCGGAGTCTGCAATTGTCAAGAAGAAATATTTGAATATTATTATTCAAATTTTAATTTTAGATTCCAATTTTGGAAACTTTCTAAAAAAAAATAGCTCTAGTGGGACCCAAGTGAATTTATTTTTTGAAGGGATTGATTAGAGAACCTATTTTGAGAAAAAAAAATTTAAATTGAAACAAAAAAAAAAAAATTTGGTGAAGGTCCAATTGATCTTGGAAATCTTTAAGTTGGAGAGTTAGTGGGCCATGATCTCACAAGATTTTTGAGATTAAAAGAGAAATTAATTGCCTTGAACATGTGGGCCGAAGGGTCCCACACATGGGACGCACGCCCAAGGAAAATTAGAGAAAGAAATTTCTCTTAAATCCCTTAAACATCCCATGTGAATCGGTCGCCTCCTTTCTAAATTAGATAAAGTCCATTTCATCCTCAAGGCTAGTTATATTTTTTAAGGAGATGGGGGTGTTTTGGTAATCCAACACCTCAAAGCCTATAAATCCCCTTGCCTTGAACGAATTTCATAGAAAATGAAAAACGAACAAGGCTTGGGGCATGTTTGCTTAGGGTTCTCTCTCTCTCTCTCTCTCCTTTGGTCGTTCTCTCCATAAGGTTAGTAAAATCTTTATTTTATTTTCTTGATTAATTACTATCTTCTTCTAATTAAATTAATCAATCAATATGAAGAAGAGAGAACAATTGCATGGAGATTAAAATCAAAAAGAAAATTTTGGTGTGACAAGGCCGTGTAGGAGTGAAATCGTCTAATACCAAGGAATTTGATTTCCATCGATTAGGGTTTTGATTCCAATAAATAAATTCTTGATTTGTAACTAGAATTTAATAAATCACTGATATGAGATGATGAATTTGAAACACCTACACGAATTTAGTGCACCTGGGTTTTTTTAGATCAAGTTTAGATTTGATTTTAGTGGTGGAACACGAGCGAGACTATTTTCGTATCTATTCTGCGCATCATCACAAAAAAATTGATATCCGGAGTTTCCGAAGGAATTTTTCAAAGAATTTTTTTGTTGGATTCAAATTTATTGATCCAGTTTCTGTCCAGATTGAATAGAAAAATAAGGTGATTTGGTACCCCAGACCTGATCTGATATACGGACCAATTTCTGGTCCAGATCTGAGATACATTTTTGCTAGGTTTTATTAAATAATTCATAACTTATTCATCCGACATCAAAATAATGAAAATTTGATGTCTATTTAGATTTACACACAGAGAGATAGCTCTAGTTAAAATATGATTAATTATAGATTAGGTTTGTTACCCAAACCTTGTCTGCAAGTTTGACCTAGTTGCAGGCTACTGAAAATCAGATAGATTTACTGTGCTGGATTGTGGGATTTTTATATCAGCCTCTGATTATCAAAATAATGGAAAATTTTGTGTCTAAATTGGATCCCATGAATATATCTATATCCAAAAAAGAAAAAATTATGAGAAGTAGATTCAACTATTTGATGGGTCAATTATGGTTTGCAAAACAAAAATCTCGGAAGAGACTGGAAACTGTTGAGCAATGCGCATGTCTGAGTATTTTGATCATAACTCAGGATAGAAGCGTCCCTTTGGGACAAACCAGGTATCGTTGTAATACTCTCTCAGAGACCTATCAACTGTACGAATATGAGACCTTCGTTTGATATAGAAAATACCAGGAAATTCTATAAGATAGGTCAAATTCTGCCCTATTTAACTCTCTTAAACCTTAGACTAATTGTAATTTTGGTTAGTAACCCTTCGACTCAATTTGTTTGGATGGAACCTGTAATGGCCCGGAAATTTTAAGTTAATATAAATGTGGATATTATTTATTTTCATGATGAAAATTGGAAAATTGGTGGAATAAATGGTAAATGGGCCAAAATTTGGACAAAGGCCCAAGTATGGCCCAATGGGCTATGGAGTTGACTTAAATTCATTTAAAGGGGCAATGGGGGTTAAATGGGTCAAGAATGGTCAAATTGGGTCACATATCCATCTGGGACCCAATGGGTCAAGGTAATTAAGCTCTAAGGTCAATGGGTAAAATGAAAATGTAATTGGGCCATGGGCCCAATGATGATCCAATTGGTTGGAGTGGGCTTAATGAAATTTAAATCACCTAAGTTAGTTTGGATTAAGTCAAGGTGATGTGGCCAAGTGGGACCCACCTCCACCTCACCAAGTGAGGTGGCGTGTGGACCCAAGGTTTGGTGGGGCCGGCCACCATGGTGGAATTAGTCAACCATGGATGGAAGTATGAAGGTAATTTAAAGAGGTGAAATTAGATTAAGTGGAAATAAATTAACCTAAATTAATAATTTAATTAATCAAGTGATTAAGTTAAGCAAATGGGGTTAAATTGGTCAAATGGGAGACCAAGCTACCCCACCTCAAGTATAAAACACGTTGGGCTTGGTGGTGGGTTAGATAACCACCACCATAAAGCAATTTAAATATCTTTAAAATATCTTAAGGTTGGTAGAATAATTAATGCAAAGTGTAAGTTAGCCCACCAATGGGGATAAGCCTTGAATTCTTTTCTCATTTCTTATCCTCTCTTCATTGTTACTCTCTCCATTTCTGTTTCATTCTCCATTGCCGTCCCATGCTCCAAGTGACAGAGAGAGAGAGCTAAGGAGAAGAGAAGAGAAGGAGAGAAGAAAAAAAGTGGAAATTTAGGCCAAAATCACTCTAAGATCAAGGTTATCATCTCCCCTCTCATCATCTTTCCCTCTCCATCTCTCAATACAAACCCTAACTTGGCCAATCCTAAGGTTGGGGGTTGCCACCATTGATCAAGAATCTTGACCTACCAAAGATCAAGAGGAAGGAGAGAGAAGGCTAAGGAAACCGGCGGGAGTGACGGAAGTCGGAGGAGACGACGGATTGTGAGTATTTCTTAAACAAGAAATTTTGGATTTTTTTAGGGTTTAAGATTTGGGATTTTATTTTTGAAAAAAATTAATGGTGGTTAAGTAGTTTTATGCCATGGATTTTAAATCCATCAATTGAAAGGGTGGAAGGTGGAAGGAAGAAATAAATGGATTATGTGCATTTTGTAATTTATTAAATTAAGCATGGAATTGGGTAATTGGAAGAAAATCATGGGCCATAGGGTTCGGCCATGTAGCATGGCCGAACCCCATGGTGGGTGATTAAGGGTTTTGATGTAATTGGTTAGGGTTTAAAGAATGGAAGACAATGAGGGTTTTTAGCTAATGAAAATTAGGGTTTTAAATGAATGAATGTGGGTAAGTTTAAAAATGGTTTTATGATAAAAATGCAAAGGGGTTTTATGGCTTTGAAATGCATGAATGGAATGAATCTTGAACCATGGGTTCGGCCATGGTATATGGCCGAATCCTATGGTGATGAAATGGTGATCAAATGATGGGTTTAAGGGATAGAAAAGATGGATTTAATATTTTGGTGAATGTAGGTATTTTGGAGCAATGAATGATGGATCATGAGCCATGGGTTCGGCAATGGTGTATGGCCGAACCCTATGGTGATCAAATGATGGAATGAAGGGTTGTGAATAATGGAAAATAAATGGAAATGTTAGTAGTTTTGATGAACCCAAGAGATAAAACCAATGTGATCAAATGAGTGATTTAAATGAATGGTGAAATCCCCATATGGAGGGACTTGTGATAAATTCAAATGTGAACAATGGACCCAAAGAAAAAAAAATGGGAAAAGGACACCATGGGTTCGGCCAAGGTGTATGGCCGAACCCATGGCCCATTTATGAGTCTTTTGATGGGTTAGGTTGGAGTATGAATGTGTTTAGATTGATTGGGATTTGGTTAAGTTAAGGACTTATCTTTAATGAGTTCATGTTATGGTTGACAGACCACTAATAGATCTAAGTTATGGATCAATTTTTGGACTTAATCATGCCTAAATAATTGAGTAATTAATCATGTAAAAGAGTAGTGGCAAAAATGGTAAATATTGGCTAAAATTGAAGAAAACCACTAAGATATGATTTATGGGCTTAGAAAAGGTTAAAACTTGGACTGATTTGGTAATTTAATAAGGTATCGGGTAGCGCGAGCGGTACGCGAGTCGGTAGCCGGATTGTTGGAAGAAAATGAAAAAGGGACGCGAGTCGGTATTCGGTAGGATTCCTACCTCCTTGTAAGCCATGGATATGTGATGGTATCTTTATTTTATTTTGTGGACTATGGGAGTTATTTTATGATAGGTGTTCACGATTATGAATGTTATGGTTAATACTATGATTTATATTTTAAGATGATGCATTATATGCCAAGGCTATGTATGATATACTAGAGTGATGAGATATATATATATATATTACATAGCATAATGCATTACATCTCATGCACAGCATGGGCGGGAAAATAATGGAACCGGAGTCCATGCTCCGTCGGGGCGACCGAAAAGTAGGCATGGGGATATTTTGATAACCGGAGTCCATGCTCCATCGGGGCGACCGAGAACAGGCATGGGGACACCTTGACGAGGTTTTGTTCCGTCAAGAGGGATATCATATTATATGGTTTGTATGATGGGTGGGATGCATAACATAGACACCCATGACATGGCAATTACTTTCTAGTTTCATTATATGATGGTTTATCAGCTTTCATTGGGTTATTATCTGTATGCTGTTATTACTAATCCATGTGCTAGCCCTACTCGGAGTCCTACTGGGCGTGTGTTCTAATGCCCTACTTCTACCCTAGCTGACGATGCAGGAGATGGCGGAACGGAAAGGCGAGATGGGAGCCAAGCTTAGGAGCTTGGGGAGGCGGCTACTTAGTTTAATTGTTTTATTGTGGAAATGTAAATTGAGTAACTTAGCTTGTCGGAATGTAATAACTTAGATGGCTTGCAATGTTTTAGAGTTTATTTTGGACAGTACAGTTTAATGGCATTTTAGTAATTAAATGGATGTTTCTTCCCTGCTATCTGAAAATTGGTAGGACAGTCTCTATTTTCATTCTGCATTTAATTTTATATTCCGCAAACTTACTTTCTACGCGTGAACCGTATTCGTGGACTTAGTTCCACGCACGTGTAGGGTTGGCCAGTTAAGAGCCGGGCTTTAGAAGCTCGGAACTTAACTCGCGTCGTGACGTCCGCACCCTTTGTCACTTTAAAAAAAAAAAAATGTACTCTGATTTTACGTTGAAAAGGGACGGGCGTTACAGAACCAATAGGGTCTATTTGTTGAATTCCTTTCTTTAAAAAGGAGTTAAATAAAATAAAATTGTAGCGGTCCAAAACTCTAATCAATGACAGTAAATTTGGGGACCTAAAGCTTATTGGAACTTGGAATTGGTGGTGTTTCTGTACTTGGTGAATTGCAAAGTCTAGGTGAGGGATTCAGACACTTTCATGTGTATTTTTATTGTTGAATTCCTATGAATTTATGATTTCTATGATGGAATGCGTAAACATTGGGTTTTAGAACAAAAGGACTGAGATTTGTTTGAATTAACGGGTAAAGTTCTGTGCATCTCACAGAACGTATGGGGTATTTATTTTGGCTAAGTGTTTAAGCCAGTGAGTGACTTAGTTAGCCTGGACTAGCGTTCATACCCGTTACTTTCTTGGAAAAACCCATGATATGCATTCAAAGATGTCTCGAAATGGTTCTATGATATGTTTGGAACTTTGGTGTTTATGGTTGAATTATGTTATGTCGTGTTTGGAATGAACCTTAGTTATTGCACATGTTTATATTGAATATTATGTGCTTTGAATTTTAATTTAGATTTGCTAAATTATTGAGAGTTTCGGCTCATGGTGGCATATGTGTATATTGTTAAATCTCCATGTCTTATTTTGTTCATGACATTCATGCATGGATTATAAATTGTTATCATGCATGAGGATCCACATTATTATAGGTGGGTAATGGAGATTTGGGCAGAGAGCATTTGTGAATTTTTGTTGGTGACCTTAGTGTCAGAGACCAATAGAGGACCAGTTAGGTCAGATTATTCCATGGACTGATGGGGACCGGTTTGGTCATGTCCTTGGATTATGTTATTGATGACCAAAGCAGATGAGCCTCTATGACCATCAACTTGGGCTGTCAGCCGATGAGGGTTGCGCTACGGGTCATGCCTTTGCTGGTGACTGAGAGGCAGTCATGTCGTTTGACAAGCCTGTATTGGATGGTACCTTGTAGTGGTAGGTTAGATTTGTGGCTAATGAGTCAGTTCTGCAAGCCATGTTTTGTGTGCACAGGAATTTGGATGATGGCATCATCTTGGCATTTATTGCATTACATTCATCATTCGCATCTATCTATTTACTTTGGTCTATATGGATTTCTTGTACAACTATACTGCATGTTGTTTGTTTCTTTCACTGGGCATAGAGCTCACACCCCTACTGTAACACCCCAGATTTTCAAGCTATGGATATATATGGAAATTGTCCATTTAATTTGTATATTAATGGAGATGGACCTTAGATGGGTAAGGTGTTGGGTCAATTGCCCAATTAAGACCCAACGGATTGTGGATATGGTTCAATTGAAATAAATGGTTGAGATTTATTTAATTGGGTCAAGGTTGTCAATTGGGTCAAAAGTCCAATTGGGACCCGATGGATCATATATGAGCTAGTTAGAAGTAAATGGGTAAGGTTTGATAATTGGGTCTAATAACCAATTAAGATACAAGACATGAGATCCACCTCATCAAGTGAGGTGGCATGTAAATGAAATGGCTAAGTGGGACCCTAAATACTATATGGTTCATAGTCGGCTAAGCCATGGTTGACTTGGTCAACCATGGGTGAGTTCAATAGAATTGAGTTAATGAATGAGCTCAAGTGGGATAAATAATACTTGAATTGGAAAGTGAATTCACATGAGTTGAGAATTTATTAATGTGAGTTCAAGTGCTTGAGTTGGAAAATGAGTTCATTTAAGTTGAGTTGAATTAAAATGGATTGAATGGGAAGTCAATGGGACTTTCATTTTAATGAGTGGAGTTGGAAGATGGAGAGTCCCATCTCAATGGACACCATCATTATGAGGAAAGTGAAGGGTTGTGGTGGTTACACAAGCCTATACAAGGCATACACGTTGGAGATGGGAGTTTCATCTCATGGTATGAAACTCCAAATAGATCATTGATGAGGGAGGTGAAGGGTTGTGGTGGTTACACAAGCCTACACATGGCATACACGTTGGAATGGTGGGAGTTTCATCTCATTGGATGAAACTCCAAAAGGATCTTTAATGAGGGAGATGAAGAGATATGGTGGTTACAAAGGGGTATCACCAAAGGACACCACCCTTGGCCGACCCTCATTGATCAAGACAAGGAAGGTGGACGGTTTTGTTGTTGTTACACAAGGTAACCAAAGGCTACACGGTGGAACATGGAGGGTTTCCATCCCATGATGGAAGCCCAAGGGTCATATAGTTGGAGTGTTTCATCTCATGGGATGAAACCTCCAAATGGAACATTAAGGAGGGAGGTGAAAGGTCATGGGAGTTACCAAGGGGTATCAACCAAAGGACACCACCCTTGGCTGATTTACATTGGGCCGCAAGAAGAATTCCTTGTTTTATCTCACTCTCTCCCTCTCTCACTCAAGGCCGACCACCCTCAAAGGCAAAGGACTTAGAGTAGTTTTTGATCTCAAGCTCTCTCTCTCTCTCCTCTCAAACCTATACCTTTTGGCCGAACCCTCTCTTTGGGTTTTCATTCAAGACCTCTCAAGCACTCTCGGCCAAGGATCAAGGAGGAAGGGGAGGCTAAGGAGGGAGAAGATTGGAAGAGCAAGAAGGAGTGAAAGAAACTGGAGGAGTCGTGGAATCGGCAAGTACTCATTAAGATTGTATAAGTAAGAAAAAGATGGTCAAGGACATGGTTCAGCCATGGCATGGCCGAACCCTAATCTTGTGATAGTTAAAGGACCTTTTGCATGAACCATGTATGGAATGGTGAATGATCAAGGATCATGGTTTGGCCCTTGCATGGCCAAACCCTAAGTTTATGTATGAGAATCATGAAGGACAAAAAGGGAATTGACGAGGTTCGGCCATGGTGTATGGCCGAACCCCATGGGGAAAGTTTTATGGACTTAGGCTTTTATGAATGTTAGATGATTAACTCATGTATGATTGGTTAATGTAAAACTAATGGAATGATCTTGGTCTTAATGTAAACATCAAAGGACTAAAAAAGAGACACAAAACCAAGGGAGTGAGGTTCGGCCATGTTGTATGGCCGAACCCCACTAAGGGTATTTTGTGGACTAAGGCTTTAAATGATTAACTTAGTGGTGATTGATTAATAAATCAAAGGAGGGACTAAAACCAAGTGAGTGAGGTTCAGCCATGGTGTATGGCCGAACCCCATGGAGAAATATTGAATTGGTTACATGTAATTAGATCATGGAAGTAAGGAGAAATGTAATTGATTTTTGAATGGTCTCAAAGGTTATAATGCTGAAGAACCATGGACCATGGGTTCGGCCATGTGTATGGCCGAACCCCATGGAGAGATATTGTTGGACTTAGGTATTTTTTAGACCATGGAAATGATGGGGAAATATTGGTAATGTTAATGGGTTTTTAAATATGGTAGAGGATGGTTTAAAATGATGAACCTAAGTGTATGGTTAAATCCCTATGGAGGGACTTGTTTATGAACCTAAGATTGTGAATGATTTAAAGGGGAAGATGGAAACAAAGGACCATGGGTTCGGCCATGTGTATGGCCGAACCCCATGAACCATTTTAATGGTTCATGTGGAGATTTATACATGATTAAATGAATGAATGAATAAATTAAGAAGTGGAAGATTCATTTGTGGATCCATGTTTGGTTATGGATCATGTATGGATCTAAGTATGGGTAAGTAAATTAGGTGATTACCTATGGAAGGAAAGAATGGGCAAATGGTGAAATTAAAGGACCATGGGTTCGGCCATGGTGTATGGCCGAACCCCATGGATCATGTTTTGGTTTTGGACATGCATAAATGGCCTAAGTGAATGATTGAATCATAGAAAATGTTTTATGGATTTAGGGCTTCCATTAATGTAAAACTAATGGAATGATGTGGGGACTTAAGTCATGTAAATATAAGCTAAGTAAGTAACATGGAAAGATGAATGGCAAAGAGGTAATTATGGGTGCAAATGATGGACCATGGGTTCGGCCATAACTAAGATGTGTTTATGGACTTAGACATAAATGGGAATCAACTGGAACATGGGTTTAATTGATTGATATTTAATAAGGTAACGAGACCTCACAAGCGGTGTACGATCGGTGATCAGTTTCCGGACAAAAACGTAAGGATGCGTTAGTTGATCATTGGTAGGATTCCTACCTTATTGAAAACCATGGAATATGTATATATGATGATTTTAATTCATGTTTTGATGAGTTATTTTGGTATCAAATGATATGTTTCAATTATGGAATTTTAAATGCTATGATGTTTATTAACATAGCATGTTGGCATTTGCATCTCATGCATGGCATGGGAGGGATGAAATGTAACCGGAGACCCACGCTCCGTCGGGGCGTCCTTAAGGCATTCGTAGGGGTACCTTGATGTGCATTATCCATCAAGAGATATGTATGATTGATTTGTAACCGTAGATCCACGCTCCGTCGGAGCGTCCGTAACGCATTCGTGAGGGTACCTTGATGTGCATTATCCATCAAGAGGGATGTATGATTGATTTGTAACTGGAGATCCACGCTCCGTCGGGACATCCGTAAGGCATTCATGAGGATACCTTGATGTGCATTTTCCATCAAGAGGATACTATGATTGTAATGTAACCAGAGATCCACACTCTGTCGGGGCGTCCGTAAAGCAATTCGTGGGGGATACCTTGATGTGGAGTTTCCATCAAGAGGATACCATGTGTTTGTGATGGGTGGGACTCATGGCATATGACACACATGGCATGGCATTGTATCAGCATGATTATGATCTCTATTGTCATTCACGGTTTCTGGTTTTATCTGTATGATTAGATCTCTATTATCATACACTGTTTTGGATACGATGTTTTACAGATATGATATGATGTATTATATCAGGATTTTTATACTAACCCATGTGTTTGACCCTAATTGGAATACCTACTGGGCATGTTGTCTAACGCCCTACTTCTACCCTAGTTGATGACACAGGGAATGGACGGAACGAAGGATGTGATCGGAGCCAAGCTTAGGAGCTTGGATGATTAAGTTTTATTTTGTTTAAGTTACTCATGGTTGATGTATTTGAGTAACTAGTAATCGGGAATGTAATAACGTAAATATATTTGCTATAGTTTGGATGGTTGATTTTGGATACTTAACTTAAGGCAAATATTATTAAATGTTGGACTACTTTGCTATCTAAAATGGAATAGGATTGTTATCCTATTGCATTTCCGCATGTATGATTTATGTAAGGGCCCGGAATTTTTAAATTAATAAAAATGTGGATATAAGTTAATTTAATGATGAAAATTGGGAAATTGGTGGGATAAAAGGTAATGGGCCAAAATTTGGACAAAGGCCCAAGTATGGCCCAATAGACTAGTGTTTGGATTTAAATTTATTTAAATGGTTAATGAGGGTTAAATGGGTTAAGAATGGTCAAATTGGGTCAAATACCCATTTGGGACCCAATGGGTCAAGATGGTTGTGCTCTAAGGTAAATGGGATAGATGGAAGTGTAATTGGGCCATGGGCCCAATGGGGATCCATTTAGAGTGAATTCAATGAAATTAAATCACCTAAGTGGTTAAAAAAAAAAAATTAAACCAAGATGGTGTGGCCAAGTGGGACCCACCTTCACCTCATCAAGTGAGGTGGCGTGTGGGCCAATGATTGGTGGGGCCGGCCACCATGGTTGACTTGGTCAACCATGGGTGGAATAATGGAATTAGGTTAAGTATAATGAATTAACCTAAGGTAATTATCAAATTAATTAAGTAATTAATTTATTAAATTGGTGGCCAAATGGGGTTAAAATTGGTCAAATGGAGACCAAGCTACCCCACCTCAAAATTTACACACGTTGGGGCTTGGTGGTGGTTTAGATAACCACCACCATAAAGCAAATAAAATATCTAAAGAATATCTTAGGGTGGGTGAGATCATTAATGTAAAGAAAAATGGAGATAAGTCTTGAGTTTCTTTTCCATTTTTTTATCCTCTCTTCATTTTCACTCCATTCTCATTCTCCATTGCCGTCCCATGTTCAAGTGAAGGGAGAAAGAGAACTAAGGAGAAGAGAAGAGAATGAGAGAAGAAAGAAGTAGAATTTGGAGGGAAATCACTCTAAGATTAAGGTTATTCCCTCCCCTCTCATCATCTCTCCCTTTCCCTCTCTCAATTTAAACCCTACCTTGGCCGATCCTAAGGTTGGGGGTTGCCACCATGGATCAAGTGTCTTGGCCTATCAAAGATCAAGAGGAAGGAGAGAGGAGGCTAAGGAGATCGACGGGAGTGACGGAAATCGGAGGAGACGACGGATTGTAAGTATTTTTTAAACAAGAAATTTTGGATTTTTAGGGTTTAAGAATTGGAATTTATTTTTGTGAAATTAATGGTGGATAGATAGATTTATACTATGGATTTTAAATCTATCAAATGGAAGGAATGGAAGGTGGAGGAAACCCTAAATGGATGAATTAGGGTTAGGGAAAAGAAATAAGTAAATGTAGTATGTGCATTGTGTAACTTATTAAATTGAGCATGGAATTGGGTGATTGGAATAAAAAAAAAAAAATCATGGGCCATAGGGTTCGGCCATGTAGCATGGCCGAACCCCATGGTGGGTGATTAGGTGTTTGGTTTAATTAGTTAGGGTTTAAGGAATGGAAAGTGGGTAAAACCCTAATGGAGAAAAAATTAGGGTTAAGGAAAAATAAAAGGGACTAAGGATAGTACATGCTTAATGTGATCAAACATAGAGGTATATGCAATTTTTTTTGAGTCAAGGACCATAGGGTTCGGCCATGTAGCATGGCCGAACCCCATGGTAAGTAATGTATGATTTATGAGGGTTTGAAAAAAATGGAAGGCAATGAGGATTTTTAACTAATGAATTTTAGTAAATGAATGAATGTGGGAAAGTTTTAAAATGGTGTTATGACGAAAATGCAAAGAGATGTATGGCCTTGAAAGGCATGGATGAAGTGAACCTTGAACCCTATGGTGATGAAATGATGATTAAATGGTGGGTTTAAAGGATAATGTGTTGATGAATTTAGGGTTTTTAAATGAACAAGTGTAATGATTCAAATGGGGTTAAGAATATGGTTTAGATGCATGATTTAAAACCCTCAAAGAAGGATTGTTGGTGGATCTAAAATGTAACAATGGACCCAAGAAGAAAAAATGGAGAAAGGAACATCATGGGTTCGGCCATGTGCCCCAAATTGTAAATCAATTTGGGTTTAAGGTCAATGGGTATATATGTGATTAAGTATGGGGTTTAAATGAGTAATGGTTAGATTAATTACATGACAAATTTTAATGTTTTGGTAAGTCAATAATGGACCTAAGTTAAGGACCTAAGTTGTGGATTAAATTTTGGGCTTAAGTAGGCATGAATTAATGAAAAATTCTTTATGTGAAGGGCAGTGGCAAAAATGGTAAATATGGGCTAAAATGAAGAAACCCACTAAGTTATGATTTATGGGCTTGGAAATGATTAAAACTTGGATTGATTTGGTAATTTAATAAGGTACTGGACGTCGCAGGCGGTGCGCGATCGGCGACCGGGTTTATCGAACGGAAAACGTAAAAGGACGCGGGTCGGTAATTGGCAGGATTCCTACCTTTTTGTAAGCCATGGATTTGGGTGATGTTTTCGTTAATCTATTTTGGAAATCATGTGGTTGTCTTTAAGATAAGTTTTGGATTATGTATCATGTGATGTTTTACTCTAAATTATTTTGGAAATTATGTGAATGCTTATGATGGGTTTTGAATTAAATATTGTGGGATGGTTTCCCTTTGATTTAGTTGGTAATCTTGTAATTGTTTTAAGATGGGTTTTATTACTATTGAATTTCATATATTACATGGCATATGGCATCTATATCTCATGCATGGCATGGGAGGCATATGACAGGGGAAGGATGAAATGAAACCGGAGTTCATGCTCTGTCGGGGCGACCGATAAACAGCATGGGGACATTTCACATATGTATTATCATACCTTGATGAGGCTTTGCCATCAAGGGGGGACTCTTGTAATTATGATACCTTGATGATGGTTTTCCATCAAGGGGGAGGTTATATGTATTGGTACATCTTGATGAGGTTTTTCCATCAAGAGGGTCATAGCACGATGATGGTATGGATTTTATTTGGGACACTATGGATGGTTGAAAAAGGGACATTGTACAATGAGGATGAGATTGATGGGTGGGATTCATAACACAGACACCCATGGCATGGTATTCATTCTATGGCTTTTCGTTATGTATTATCTATCTGCTTTGTTATCACTAATCCATGTGTTAGCCCTACTCGGAGTCCTACTGGGCGCGTGGTCTAACGCCCTACTTCTACCCTAGCTGATGACGCAGGAAATGCCGGAGCAGAAGGACGGGACGCGAGCCAAGCTTAAGAGCTTGGGAAGGCTGACTAATTATTTTATTTAAGTTATTTTGAGAAATGTGTATTTGAAGTTGCTTAACTTGTCGGAAATGTAATAATTTAGATTACTTACCATATTTTGGGCATTACTTTGGACATTATGATTTGAAGGATGTTTGGTGATTGAATGAATGTAACTTCCCTGCTATCTAAGAATTTGTAAGTTAGGCTCTTTTATAATTTTCCGCAATTGGTTTAAATGTTCCCCGATGCTTACTTCTACGTGTGAACCATTCTTCGTGGATTTATGTTCCACGCACGCGTAGGGTTGGCCAGTTAATGGCCGGGCTTGAGAAGCTCGGAACTTAACTCGCGTCGTGACGTCCGTGCCTTTTGTCACTTTTATGTAAAAAAAAAAATAGACTCTGATTTTCGGTGAAATGAGGTGGGTGTTACAATTTATTCCGCAAGTTAACTTGGGTACGTGTGAACCATTTTAGTGGACTTGGTCCACGCACACGTATGGTTGGCCAGTTAAGGTTCGGGCTTTGGAAGCTCGGACTTAGCTCGCGTCGTGACGTCCCGCTTTCTCTCACTCTTTTATTTAAAAAAAAAAATAGACTCTGATTTTTGGAAAGCGAGTGAAAAAGGGCGGGGCGTTACACCTGCGTTTTAGGAGTATTTATGGAGTTAGATCAGGTTGTAACGCCCTGCCCTTTTTCACTTACTTTCCGAAAATCAGAGTCTAATTTTTTTTTAAAAAAAAAAGTGATAAAGAACGGCACGTCACAACGCGAGCTAAGTCCGAGCTTCTAAAGCCCGACCCTTAACTGGACAACCATACGTGTGCGTGGACCAAATCCACTAAAACAGTTCACACGTAATCAAGTTAACTTGCGGAATAAATCATATACGTGGAATAACAATAGGATAACAATCTTATTCCAATTTAGATAGCAAGGTAGTCCAACACTTAACCATAATTATCATAGCTTAAATATCCAAACATTAACCATCCAATCCATAGCAAATATACCTACGTTATTACAATTCCAAATGCTAGCTATTCAAATACAATTTCCATGAATAACTTAAACAACATATAATTTAATCATCCAAGCTCCCAAGCTTGGCTCCGATCACGTCCTTGTTCCGTTCCATTCCTGTGTCATCAACTAAGGTAGAAGTAGGGCGTTAGACAAAGCGCCCAGTAGGTATTCCAATTAGGGCTAACACATGGGTTAGCATATAAAATCCAGATATAATATACCATATCATACTTGTAAAGCATCATATCCAAAACGGTGTATGATATAGAGATCCAATCATACAGATAAAGACCAGAAACCTTGCATGATAATAAAGATCATAATCATGCCGATTCAATGCCATGCCATGCTATCATATGCAATGAGTCCCACCCATCACAAACACATAGTAACCTCTTGATGAAATTCTCCTCATCAAGGTATCCCCGTAGTAGTCTTTCGGACGCCCCGACAGAGTGTGGCCTCCGATTACATTTCAACATAGTATCCTCTTGATGGAAAGCTCCTCATCAAGGTATCCCCTCACAACTTACGGACGCCTCGACTGAGCGTGGGTCTCCGGTTACATAACATCCCTCCCATGCCATGCATGAGATGCAAATGCCAACATGCTATAGAATATTACAAAACATAGCGAAAATCCCATAATTGCAACATATTGTTTGATACCAAAATAACTTATCAAACATGAAATAAAATCATCATAAATACATAATACATATCCATGGTTTTAATGATGTAGGAATCCTACCAAAAAGACTACTCAAGTATCCTTTGCTTCTTAATCCGGCAACCGCTCACGATCTTGGCACCGTGTAACACCCCGACTTTTCAAAGATATATATTTACAAAAATGCCATTGGAATGGTAAATTAAAAAGATATGATCGTAGATGAGAAAATGGTGGGGCCCATTGTTCAAATTAAGACCCAATATGCATATTATAAGGATCAAATTAGATTAGATGGGTAATGTACATCTAATTGGGTCAAGATGGTTATTTGGGTCAAAGGACCCAATTGGTACCCAATGGGTCATAATGGACTTGTTTGACCATTGGGTGAGCCCAAATTTAATGGGGTTAAGCTGAAATGATTGGAAACTAAATGGAGCATAAATGGGTAGGCTTGAGGCATATATGAAAATCACATGCAAATGGCTAAAACAACCCATAATCGGGTCATGGCGTCAATTGGGTCAATAAGTTAAATGGGGACCAAATGGGTCGTGTTGACCATGTGGACCATAGTTGACCATGTGGATCCTCAAGTGAGCTCAAATATGAGTTAAATCAGGTTGAGTTAGGACTAAAGTGAGTTGGAATTAAATCAAGTAATGAGTTGACTCAAGTGCATTAAAAGATATGCATTAAGTGTAGTGAGTTGGGTACGTTGAGTTGGAAATCAAAGGGACCTTGAGTTCAAGTGAGTCAAATGGAATTTGAAGGGTTGTCTTGATCTCAAACATCATCAAGAGTACAAGTCCCACATGTTGGGAGTGAAGGGGTGCCTTGGCCAAGCCAAGGGTCACCATGGTTGGGGGCGGCTTAAATGATGAAAGATGGAGTCTTTCCATCTCATGGGATGCATTGGTTGGTGCCAAGGGATGCATTGGTTGGTGCCAAGGGATGTTTTGGTTTGTGCCAAGTGACTCCTTGGTTTAATCAAAGAGTAATGAGGGTAAATGAATGGTCTTTTGGGCTATTATATAAAGGAGATAAACCATATGCTTGGTCGATTGTCACTCAATGAAACCATAGAATTCATCTCTCTCCCCCTCTCTCAAGAACACACCCTCTTGGCCGAATTATCCTTGGGTATTTTTCACCATTGATCAAGCATATAATCAGCAAAGGAAGGGAGGCTAAGAAAGCTAGGAAGCAAGGATCAAAAGCAAAGAGAAAGGCTTAGAGAATTGGTAAGTAATTCCATGGAATTTTGTTTAATACAATGTGTTAAATGGAACATAATTTGGCCATGGAATGGCCAAATGCATCATGGGTTCAAACATTGGGTAAAGTTGGTTTAAATGATAGAAAAATGGATCATTGGGTTCGGCCACTTTGGATGGCCGAACCCCATGAAGTTATTTGGGCATTTGGATGGTTTTGAAGGGTAAAAACCATACAATACTATGGTGATGTTTTCATGTTTTAATGAGGTTAAGTATTTGATAAAGAAGTTCAAATCATAGGCCATAGGGTTCGGCCATTAGGGATGGCCGAACCCCATGAAAGGATTTAATAGACTTATGGTTAATTTTATTGGTTTTGAAGGATAAAACCATACAAGTTATGAAGGGTGTTTAAATGTGTTGAATGAAGATAAGTTTATTACCTTGGGTCGGCCATGGGTTGGCTGAACCATGTGGTTCTTATGGCTAAAAGTTTTGAGCCTAAGTTATGTACAAATAATGGAATTATTGATCCAAGAGAACCGTTGGGTTCGGCCATGGGTATGGCCGAACTCCATGGACCATTTTTGGGATAAATGGACCCTAGTAGGGGTGTTTGGATTTAAGTTCATGAGTATGAATTGTTAAGTGTTGTTATGATATTTTAAAAGGTTGACATAGATGAAAGAATCATGGGCTTAGACGCTCATTGGTGCATCAACAAGAGTGGTAAGTGGAGCATGTTCATCAACAAGAGTGGTAAGTGGAGCATCAAAACGAAAAAGGGGTGAGGTTCGGCCATGGGGTATGGCCGAACCCCACCAAGTGATTTGAATAGCATTTGAATGTGATTAGAATGGATTAAGAGATCCAAATGGGATTAGTGAGGTTCGGCCATGTTATATAGTCGAACCCCACTAAGGTGGTTTTTATGGATCTTGTTTTTCTAAACAAGATTAAATATGGTTAGGTCAATGGCAAAACCGTGAATACAAGTCAAAGTGTAAAGGATTGATCAAAGAACTTGAAAAGAGGGGTCCAAAACCAAAGTGGTATGGTTTGGCCACGTGGTATGGCCGAACCCTATCAAGATATGTTTGAAGGGTACAGTGTTTAAGGGTTGATCAAATGAAAAGGAAGATTAAATCCTAAGTTGGTGAGGTTCGGCCATGGGTATGGCTGAACCCCACAAGATGATTTATGGGGTTTTGGACTTAGTTAGAAATCAGATGGCATATTGTATTGATTTACTGATATGAAATAAGGTAACGAAACTTGAACGGCGTGCCAGTCGTGATCGAGTGAAGCTCAAAAAGAACGGACACTTAAGCGAAGTTTCCGTAGGTTTTCTACCTACTTGTAACCACTTTTATAATTGGTTTTATCGCGGTTTTTATGAGTTATATTGTTATTGTTTTATGTTTCAAATGGGTTTTGAATGATGAGATATATTTACAAATAACATATATACATTGACATCTCATGCATGGCATGGGGTGATGATTATGGAACAACTTAATGATGAGAGACTATCCAGAGGAAATGAGGAGTACTCTGGATTACCTCGACGTGAAAGTCCCAATGAAAGAGCACTGTGAAATAACTCAATGATGAGAGTCCTATCCAGAGGAAATGAGGAGTACTCTGGATTACCTCGACGTGAAACTCCCAATGAAAGAACACTGTGAAATAACTCAATGATGAGAGTCCAATCCACAGGAAATGAGGAGTACTGTAGATTACCTCGACGTGAAAGTCCCAATGAAAGAACATTGTGAAATAACTCAATGATGAGAGTCCTATCCACAGGAAATGATGAGTACTGTGGATTACCTTGACGTGAAAGTCCCAATGAAAGAACACTGTGAAATAACTCAATGATGAGAGTCCTATCCACATGAAATGAGGAGTACTGTGGATTACCTTGTCGTGAGAGTCCCAAAGAAAGAACATTGTGAAATAACTTGTGGCTATGTATACTTGTGGTGGGTGGGACTCATTACATTTGCACTTATATACATAGCATTGATTTTATATGTTTTTTATTATCATATATTATGATAAATGCATGTTTTTATATACTAACCTTCTGGTAGCCCTGATCGGAAAACCTACCGGGCGTTGTGTAACGCTCGCCCCTTTTCACCGAAATCAGAGTCTATTTTTTTTTTTTTTTGAAATAAAAATTGACAAAGGACGCGGACGTCACGACGCAAGTTAAGTCCGAGCTTCTAAAGCCCGGCCCTTAACTGGCCAACCCTACGTGCGTGTGGAACGAAGTCCACGAGAACAGTTCACACGTAGACGTAAGCTCGCGGAATATAACTTAATGCGGAACATTATAATAGAGACTATCCTACCAGTTTTAGATAACAAGGAAGTACGGCGCTTAAATTACTAAAATACCCCTAAATTCATAATTATATCTCAAAGTGAT
This sequence comes from Chimonanthus salicifolius, assembly GCA_013350335.1. Lineage (NCBI taxonomy): Eukaryota > Viridiplantae > Streptophyta > Magnoliopsida > Laurales > Calycanthaceae > Chimonanthus > Chimonanthus salicifolius. The sequence goes on from CM023535.1 coordinate 28,519,425, forward strand.
AATGTACAAAATAAAGATCAAACCATAGTAAGAAATCTACATTATTACAATCCGACGAGCTACGCTACACAAATTACATTCCCAAAATAAATCTTAATAAACTAAGTAGCTCGCTTTCCCATGCTCCTACGCTTGGCTCCCGTCTCGTCCTTCGTTTCCGCCATCTCCTGTGTCATCAGCTAGGGTAGAAGTAGGGCGTTAGACAACACGCCTAGTAGGACTCCGAGTAGGGCTAACACATGGATTAGTGATAACAGGCACAATAGGTAATAATATAATCAAAACCATAACAATGAATGCCATGCCATGGGTGTCCTATGTCATGAGTTCCACCCATCATCCATACCATCATTCTGCCATATCTCCCTTGACGGAAAAACCTCGTCAAGATATAAACAATCACAAATCATCCCCCTTGACGGCAAAACCTCGTCAAGATATAAACGGTCACACATCATCCCCCTTGATGGCAAAACCTCGTTAAGATATAAACAATCACAAATCATCCCCCTTGACGGCAAAACCTCGTCAAAATATAAACAGTCACACATCATCCCCCTTGACGGCAAAACCTCGTCAAGATATAAACAGTCACAAATCATCCCCCTTGACGACAAAACCTCGTCAAGATATAAACAATCACAAATCATCCCCCTTGACGGCAAAACCTCTTCAAGATATAAACAATCACAAATCATCCCCCTTGACGGCAAAACCTCGTCAAGATATAAACAATCACAAATCATTCCCCTTGACGGCAAAACCTCGTCAAGATATAAACAATCACAAATCATCCCCCTTGACGGCAAAACCTCTTCAAGATATAAACAATCACAAATCATCCCCCTTGACGGCAAAACCTCGTCAAGATATAAACAATCACAAATCATCCCCCTTGACGGCAAGGCCTCGTCAAGGTGTCCCCATGTTTGCTTCTCGGTAGTCCCCGACGGAGCATGGACTCCGGTTTCTTTATTTTCCTCCTTCCCATGCCATATCCCTCCCATGTCATGCATGAGATGTAGATGCCATATGCCATGTAATATATATGATAGCACAAACCATGGCATTTAAAATCCCATCAATAAAACATATAATTTGATTATCAAAAATAGATCAAGCAAAGCATCAATATACACATCATAGCCTTAAATCCCATCTTAAAACAATCATATGCTTACCAAAATAAATCAAGGAAAAACTCATACATAACACATAATCCATGGCTTACAAAAAGGTAGGAATCCTACCGAATACTGACTAGCGTCCCTTTACGCTTCCGTTCACGAATCCGGTCGCCGATCGCTCACCGATTGCGATGTCTCGATACCTTATTATACATATGAATAATCAGTCCATGTTTTTAACCATTTCTAAGCCCGTAAATCATACCTTAGTGGGGTCCGGCCATACCCCATGGCCGAACCTCACTATCTAGGTTTTGTGGGACCCATTTAGTCCATCAACTATTTTAATCGCATGAGTCTAAAAATCAGCCATCCTAGGCTTTATTTAACTATACATAAGTTTGTTACTTAGAGCCCTTACGTCCATGATCATCTCCCATGAAGTTCTTGAATTTGGCCATTATTTACGGTTTTGCCACTACCTCTCCCATGGTTAAACATCCACTTAACCATGTACATTTCTTTGTCCATACTTGATTCACAATTTAGATCCATTAGTGATTCATCAATCATGACATGAACACATTAAAAAAATCAACCCTTAAATTCACTTAATCCCCATTAATTTTAAACACCTGCATAATACCAATTTTTTGCCCATAAGATGACCTATAATTGGGTCATGGGTTCGGCTATACACCATGGCCGAACCCATGATGTCTTTTTCCCATTTTTACTTGGGTCTATATACATCATTAGCTCCACCATAAGTCCTTCCTTGAAGGGGTTTAAATCACACATTTAAACCATCATTCTTAACCATATTTGAGTCCATTAACTTAGCCCTATTCCCATTCATTCTTCATGGTTCCAAAATACTTGATTCATCATTCATTGGTGACATTTAAGACATAAAAACATTAACCTTCCTCCATGGATTCCCTCATTTAAAAACCCCTTTCAAAATTACTATCATTCTTTCATTTAAAACTTTAAAAATCATTAGCCACTTAACATAGCCTCCATTCTCTAACCCCATTAAAATTCTAACACCATCACCATAAGTTCATGGTCCATCATTCATTCATGCCTTTTAAGGCCACAAAAATCATTTACATCTTCCATGAATTTCATCATAAAAACCCCTTTAAAAAATTAGCTACATTTAATCATTAAAATCTTAAAACCCTAAATCATCCTCCATGGCTTCCATTCTTTATAAAGCCTAATAAATCAATTGATCACCTACCATGGTTTTGACCATAAAAGCCCCATTCCAATTTACTTAATTACTCACCATGATTCCTTCCAAAAATTCCATACATCCATTGCTTAAATAATTTAATTACATAATGTCCTTAATCCATTTATTTTTCTTAACCCTAATTTACCCATTAGGGGTTTGTCCATTTTTCATCCTTCCATGGGTTGGATTTGAGATCCAAGGCCCATTATGCTTTGGCCACCATTAAATCCAAGAAATGGACCCCAAATCTTAAACCCTAAAAAAAATCCAATCTCTTGTTTAAAAATACTTACAATCCGTCGACTTCTCCGGCTTTTCTTTCTCCTCTTGGACTCCTTGGCCTTCTTTCTTCTTCTTCTCCTTTGTTCTTTGGTCAAGATGCTTGACCAAGATGAAAACATCAACACTTGGGTTCGGCCACCATGGAGTGTGTTTTGAGAGAGGGAAAGGAGGAGATGGTGAGGAAGAAGATGCTAGGTCTTGATTTTGGAGTGGTGGCTTTTTCTTGCACTTCTCTTCTCTAAGTCTTCTTCTTCTTTTCTCCTTAGTTTTTTTCTTCTTCTTTTCTTCTTGGTGTGGGACGGTGGTGGAGAGCAAGAGAGGGAGAGAATGAAATGAGTTGGATGAAAAGAGAAAGAGATAAGGTTCATTTCCTTTGGTGGAGTGACCTACACTCCACCATTTAATTTTCTCACCCACCACATGAGATTTTTATTTATGCTTTATGCTTTATGGTTTATGGTGGTGGTTGGAATATACCACCACCAATCCCAACGTTCTTGGCTTTAAGGATAAGGTGGTTTGGTTTTCTACCTTTTGACCCCTTTGACCACCTTTTGGATAGTTTAATCATTTAATTAACTAGATAATTACCTTAGGTTAATTAATTCCCACTTAACCTAATTCCATTATTCCACCCATGGTTGATCAAGTCAACCATGGTGGCCGGCCCCACCAATCCTTGGTCCACACGCCACCTCATTTGGTGAGGTGGAGGTGGGTCCCGATCGGCCATGTCACCTTGGTCAATTCATCACCAACTTAGGTGATTTAATTTTAATTAAATCCATTCCAACTAATTGGATCACCATTGGGCCCATGGCCCAATTACATTCACCCTTACCCATTTACCTTAGAGCTTACATTATCTTGACCCATTGGGTCCCAAATGGGTATTGGGCCCAATTTGACCATCCTTGGCCCAATTGACCATCATTGACCATTTAAATGATTTTAAATCCAATCCATGGTCCATTGGGCCATACTTGGGCCTTTGTCCATATTTCGATCCATTCACCATTTATTCCATCAAATTTCCAATTTCCACCATTAAAATAAATAATAGCCACATATATATTGATTTACAAATTCCGGGCCATTACACGTTGATCTAACGCCCTAATTCTATCCTTAGAGGATGATGCAGGAAAAGGAAAGAGAAAAGGAAAGGTTGAGGATCGCGAAGGAAGCCAAGCATAGGAGCTTGGGTGTTGGAATGGATTATTATTATTTATTGTTATTTGGACAAACTTCATGGATATGTATTAATGTAGATAACTGCTATGGTTTGATTTAAGTTTGAATGAATGTTTAGTTTTAAGTAAATATGACTTGTACTGTGCTATCTGAGAATGGAGCAGTCTGAGGATTGATTATAATTCTGCATATTTGACTTATTCCGCAGTCAGTTTATATTATTCTGCAAGATTTACTTAGTTCCATGTGTGGACCGATATTCATGGTCTTAGTCCATGCACACATGGGTGGCCAGTTAAGGGTCGGACTTGGGTAGTCCGAACTTAGCTCGCGTCGTGACGCCGCCCGCTCTCTTCTGGTGTTATTATAAAAAAAAAAATTAGACTCTGAATTCTCGGAAAGGGCGGGGCGTTACACACTGTTTGTGAGGTCCTGTCACCTTGTTTATGTATCAACAAGTCAAGACAATATCCATTTGATTCACAATTAAGTATAAGTCCAAAAACCATCCTTGTGGGGTTCGGCCATACACCATGGCCGAACCTCACCCACTTGAATTTGATCTCTCTTTTTGTTTAACCTATACCATCCAAATAACTTATCTAAAAACCTCAATCTACCAAATATACCTTGGTGGGGTTCGGCCATACAACATGGCTGAACCTCACCATTTTGGTTTGAGCCCCTTTTTCAAGTCCTTTGATCTTTTCATTCATATTTACAATATTGTCATTAACCTAATCCTTGCTTAATATTGCCAATAACCAATGTCCACAAAACAATCCACCTTAGTGAGGTTCAGCCATACAACATGGCCGAACCTCACCATCTTAAATTTGGTTCTTTTAATCCTTGACAAATCTCCATTTTGATTTGGCCAATCATATTACAAGTTAACCACTTCAAAGAAACTAAATCCACCAATTATCCATTAGTGGGGTTCGGCCATACAACATGGCTGAACCTCATCATACTGATTTTGTCCCTTTTTCCATCATCTATAATGGCTGATTATTTAATACTAAGTCCCAAGATAAACATATGTGATTCCTTAATCAAAAGTATATAACCATTAATAATTTCCAACCATGCTCTTAACTCCAATTACCCATAAAAATGGTCCATAGGGTTCGGCCATGTGTGGTTTTCTTGATCCAAACATTACAACATTTATACATGGTTTATGCACAGCACCTTAGCCATAAAAAAAACATGGTTCAGCCATGCAATGGCCGACCCAAAACATTAACCTTTTCTCCATTTAAAACAACTTAAAACCTTCATAACAATGTGTGGTTTTTATCTCTCAAAAACCATAAAAATAACCAAGTCTTTTCATGGGGTTCGGCCATCCAAAGTGGCCAAACCCTATGATCCATTTTCTACCCTTTTTAAACATCATTATCCATGATTTAAACCCTTGATAGGTTTGGCCATACAATGGCCAGATCATGTTCCCTTAACTAATTTATTTAACAAAGGTTTATAGTGCACTTACCAATACCGTGACTCCTCCAGTTCTTTCACTCATTCTTGATCTTCTCCTTCCTTAGTCCTTCCTTCCTCCTTCCTTCTTGTCCTTTAGCCGAGCTTAACCTTGCTGGAAACTCCTTGAAGTTGATCGGCCAAAGTATTGATTTGAGAGAGAGAGATAGAAACTTGGCCTTGGATGGAAGTGATAAACCTAGAGATGCAATTCCTTTTCTCTAAGTCCTTTTGTCTTGATGGAGGGATCGGCCAAGGACTGATTTGTGTGATAGACAACCAGCCAAGGTTCTTTGTCTTGAGAGGTGAAAAACGGCCAAGGGAGAGAGAGAGAGAGAGAGAGAGAGAGAGAGAGAGAGAGAGAGAGAGACTAAAATGACAAATCCTTTGGTTAATAAAATTCAGCCCATGGTGGTGTCTCTTGGTGGCACCACTTGTAACTCCCCTCCCCATTCATTTCCTTCACTTAATCCATTTGGGGGTTTCATCCTTGCGATGAAACCCTCCCAACGGTTTTGACTCTTGGGTTGTCTTGGTGCAACCTACTCCATGTGTGAACCCATTTGTAACTCCATTTCTTAATGCCTCCCTTGGGGGTTTCATCCTTGAGATGAAACTCCCAAGGCACCCAACGGCTTCCATACAATGTTTTGTATAATTTCTACCAGCCCCATTCATCTTCCATCTTGGGGGTTTCATCCTTGAGATGAAACTCCCATGTGCCTTGAGCTTGAAATCCATAACCGCCACCTTTCATTATTTGCCCATGTGGGGGTTTCATCCATGAGATGAAACTCCCACAAGCCAACGGTTTTGACTTGTCTTAAGCTTGGACCACCCAACTATCCAACTCCCTCTAAATTCTTATTTGAATTTGCATTTAAAAATGAGAAACTCCTTAACTCTTTATTGTCCACTTTGGGGGTTTCATGCATGAGAGACACTTCCCATGCATTCCAACGTATGGTGCAATTTGAACTTGAACTCTTGGTGTAACCTCCCCTCATTTATGTTTCATGTGGGGTTTCATCTTTGAGATGAAACTCCCATATGCTAAACCGTCCTTCCATTGGCTGTCCCTTTGGAGTTTCATGCATAAAATAAGCTCCCATGCAATCCAACATGTATATCATTTTGAATTTGAATAAACTTCTCACCTTATGTAACTCCCATAAAACCGCCACCTCCATTAATTATCTAGGAGTTTCATGCATGAGCTGACCTCCCATGCATCCAACGTTTTTCTTTGTTTGAAACTTGAAATCAATACACTCCACTCCCATTCACACACTTCACTCACTTAAAATTAATTTAACTCCCTCAACTCAACCCATTCATTTAATTCAACTCAACCAATAAATTCAACTCCATCTAAACTCAATCATTTACTTCAACCGAATCCAAACTCAATCATTTATTTCAATTCAATCTCAATCATTTAATTCAACTTAACCCAATTTAAACTTGAGCTCACCCAATGGTCAATCAAGTCAAATACGACCCATTGGATCCCAATTGGGCCTTTTGACCCAAATAACCACCTTGACCCAATTAAATGCACCTTACCCATTTACTTGAATTGATCCTTATAACATATTCATTGGGTCTTAATTGAACAATGAGCCCCACAACTTACCCATCTAAGGTCATATCCTTTTAATTCACCATTTCAATGGCAATTTTCGTAAATATTGTAAATTGAAAATCTGGGGGATTACACAGGTAGTGGCGCAGAAGTAGGATTAGATATTGGAGACGTTAGATGCCATATTTAGTTCATTGATTTTAGAATAGATTTAATCAGTTTAGTTTATCAAATTTGGTTTGAGGCACAGTAAGTGTCATTGAGGATTGTAATAATTTTTAGATGGTTGAGACTTCGACTATTATTATTATTTATTGTCGTGAGTGTGTGATAGTGATATTTAGTTTAATTCTCATAAATAATTAGTTATTTACTTCGTTATGGTTTGGCTTGATAATTCATATATGTTAACAGGCAGATTTAATATGGGATGTAATTTATTAGTTATGGCATATTGAGATGTTCCCGCTACTCTGAATTTTGTTGATGAGCCATGTGAATATTATAATGTTGATAAATGAAAAAAAAAACATGTTGAGCATCCCATTTTTTTGGTCGTTTATTACTGTGACGACTCTTTTGATGAGGTTAATCAGATGGGTCGGACGGGGCCTTACACTCCCCCTCAAATGTTAGTCCATATAGCACAATGTGCTACCCCATAACAATGGACTAAAAACCCCTTTTAGTCTTGATTAAACTTCCCCTTAATCATATACTATCCTCCTTCTAAGCTTATTCAAGGCTTCAATTTCTCTTCCCCTTAACATAAGCTTACTTTCAAACTTCCAAAAATTCCCCCAAGGCTTACATAAAGCTTCAAAGCTTCTCCCCCTTTTGTCATAAATTGACAAAAGGCAATAAGAACAAATATACCACATTTAGTGTACTTCAACAAGTCCTAATTGTTGGACTAAGAGGACATGGAGAAGGAGGGGCAAGGGCCACATGCATTTTCAAGAATTATACAATTTTTTAAAACATAAGTTATGCATGCAAGAGGAGGGAAAACACTCAAACAAAAATTATTCCATGAAAGAGCATATGAGTGATAACGACCAAACTAAATAAAGCATGCACCAATTAAGCACATAGTTCATGAAAGATGATGCATAAATTTTTTTTACCAATACAAGCACATATGCATCAAGAACAACCAAGTTCATTCAACATATCATATACCAATAATGAGTCTATGAATGAACAATACATATCCTTGGAAATTCATGATGCACTTCGAAGATGAACAATTATTTCTTCCCTTGAACTTTCCAAGACATGCTCTCCATTGCTCAATTTTTTAGGGCACAATGCACCAAGTCCATTAACATTTAGACCACAAAACCATGTTGGCTTTCACTACCAAAATCCATTTGGTTTAAGATTCACCTTTAAAAGATGAAAGCCACAACATAGGTGCATAAAACTAATTTTGGAGAAGTATAAATTTTCCTTGTTTGAGCATTTATCCAAAACACCTTTCCAATGTCCAAAATGATTTTCCAAGATAGTGCATATCAAGACATGGAAAGACATAATAATTCCAATAGGATTTTCAATTTGAGGGATGAAAGAGTGTGTTCTTGTGATGCATTAAAGTTGACAAGACAACAAGTTTTGCAATCCACCTTTGAATGCCAGTGAATGTCCATACATTCACACAACAATTTTTGCCATTTGATGATTCAACCAAATTATAAACACTTACACAAATTGATTGGATTTTGGATCAATGTACCTTAGAAAGTCCATCTAAAATGTTTGATCCAAACCACTCCAATAACCTTGGGCATATTCAATATACCATTTGAAAGACCATTGCCGATGTGTGATGTTATTTGATAAGGCATTCTTAGGTTTAGCAAAACATGATGCTTATGAACTACAATCATTCCTCAAGACATATAACAATGATGAGAATAGGAATCAGGGCACAAACACACAAGGCATACATTCATTTCACAAGAATATACCAATGAAGAGTATGTTAATGAAGTATGAGAAAACTTATGGAATTTACAAAACATGCAACAAGTAGTGTAGCTCATGAAATGTCAAAACCAACAAACATTTGCAATAACATTTTCAAATACACCAAGATATACCAATAAGAGAAGGTGGAAGAGGTAAATGATCTATATGAACCACACAAGCGTTTGCCAAAGTTTGCTACCCATGCTTACTAATAGTTTTACCATTCATTCATGAATACTCCAATGATGTTCAAAAACACAGAATAGAATGGTACATGAATGGATTACCAATGAAAAACATTTGAACACATATCAATCAACAAATACCATTCACAAGCAAGGGGCAAGTTTCATTCCACAAGAGATTCACAAATTTTGTAATATGAAACACATTATGTATGTGCACATGATCATCTCACAAGCAAGATACTACCAATTAAGTACAGAGATGAAATCCTTAAAATGCATAGACATACATAAGCAAAACATGGCATATGAGAATTATGATTCTACCAATAAAAGGATATATGCCAAACAAGTATCTTGCACAAATTCAATCCACAAATCACATACGTATAGTGAACATGTGATTAAGGCATGATACATATTCCAAACATGAGTCAAATGTGTTAACCATATAGAAAACATAACACATTTGAGTAACCAAAGTGGGACTTCGAATCTAAGTCCACAACTCTATAACATTTCAAGCAAGATTAATACAATAGCCTGGAAAAGTATAATCATGTGCTTGAGAGAGTCAAATGTTCCATGCTACAACCTAATGTTGTTTGAACTCACTTAGGAAAAGTTGAAGTTCAACTACACTTGGTCTATAGATACACCAATTAAGCACAAGTCTTAGACCAATGTAGGGCATAAACAAGGTCCTATCCCTTAGGAATCCATATAAATTTATTATCCGGACCTCTCTTCTCAAATCCGTGGAATTTGGGCATTTTAATTCTTCCAATTTTAACATTTGGACTAATTTCAGGGGATTGAGACAAGACCCTCCTTTTGATGTTCTTATTCATAGAATGAGGAGGTCTTAATTTATCCCTAATAGATTTTACATTGTAGCAATGATGCAAGTGGTGAGGTACTTGGTGTTTTCTAGGAAAATTCACATATTGATTTACCTTATTTTTCATTTGCATGGTGTGAATTTCCAATCACCTCAATCTTTCTCTTCTTCTCTCTTGGAGAAAGACCATTAGCCACCCTTGATTTAACCCGTGTTCTTCTTGTCTTGCACTCGTGCTTGAAATACCCAGTTGGTTCACAGTAAAAACATACTACATTTGAAGTGTGTGTGGTGTGGCTTTTACCTAATATGGATTGGTTCATGGGTCTTTTTGAGTTAGATTGAGAGATACCGTGCCAATAACCATGTGGTTCATCCAAAATGGATTCTTTCAATCTTAGATTTCCTTGGGTAACCATGCCTTGAGATTTCTTAACATTTTTATCTCCAAGGCATTTTTCAACTTCCTTGAGCTTTAAAAAATCATTCTCATATACCTTTAATCTTTCTCGAAGCAACTTTTGATTTTCTCTCAAATTCACAATTTCAACATTTGCATTTTTCAAATTTTAAGAGAGGGAATCATTTTCATTTTTTGCACATTAAAGTTGGCTATCTGTTTAAGCATTGTGTGGACCAAATTATTCATCGTTGTGTTCTTGAAGAAGAACAACAAAGTGTCATAAGTTTTTGTCTTAATCAAGCCTGTGGAGGCCATTTCAGTACTAAAAAGACAACTACAAAAATTTTGTAGTGTGGATTTTACTGGTCTTCCATGTTTTGTGATATCCATACCTTCTGTGTTTCATGCGATAGATGTCAAAAATAAGGAAGTATATCCCGCCGGAACATGATGCCTTTAAACCCAATCTTAATTGTTGAACTTTTCGATGTTTGGGGCATTGATTTCATGGGACCTTTTCCTAAGTCTTTTTGTGATCGATATATCCTCGTAGGAGTTGACTATGTATCAAAGTGGGTAGAAGCATTGGCATGCAAAACCAATGATCTGAAGTTTTCCACTCGTTTCTTGAAAGAAAATATCTTCTCTAGATTTGGTATTCCACGTCCTATCATCAGTGATGGTGATAAGCATTTTTTAATCGCCCATTCGAAAAATTGATGAAATCATATGGGGTGATTCACAAAGAAGCTACCCCTTATCGTCCTCAAACAAGTGGACAAGTTGAAATATCAAATAGAGAAATCAAACATATCCTTGAGAAGACAGTCAATCCATCTCGGAAAGACTGGTCTTCCAGACTCATTGATGCACTATGGGCTTATCTAACTGCGTTCAAGACACCCATGGGAATGTCACCCTATCGTTTAGTGTATAGAAAGGCTTGTCATCTTCTAGTCGAAATAGAACACAAAGCCTATTGGGCAATCAAGCGTTTCAATTTTGCTCTAGACTCGGTTGGACAACTCAGAAAGCTTCAATTAGCTGAGTTGGAAGAAATCCGAAATAAAGCTTATGATATGGCTAGAAAGTACAAAGACCGGATGAAAATCTTTCATGACAAACATATTTTCCGGAAAATGTTTACTATTGGTCAAAAGGTCCTATTGTACAATTCTAGGTTGCATATTTTTCCTGGAAAATTGAAATCCAAATGGTCCGGTCCATTCATAGTCACAACCATATTTCCAATGGTGCCATCCAGATCAAGCATCCTATAAATGGAAAGTTCAGGAAAATCAAGCTAAAATAGCAGATGATTGCATATTTAGAGCTTTAAAGAGAATTCCTGTAATTATTACATTTATTTTATGTCACTTTCTAGGATTTGCATGTGAACTAATTAATCTGGATCCAGTTATGAGAGTGTAAGATTAATTAATAATTTTTATATTTAAAGTGACTGAATAATTATTTAATTCTAGAGGTTAAAAGTTGCAATCAAAGTGCCAAAGCTTGAATTTCAAGTCATTGGGCCAAGACTCAGTTCAAATGGGCCAAGTTATGCTCCACAAAGCTTCAATAGGCCAAGCCACATGCAAGCCCATGCGCATTCCACACATTGGGCCAGGCCAGTGTGCAATCTCAGTCCAACTAAGGCCTAAGCTCTCAAATCAAATTCACATGGGCCTAAGTTAAGGTCTACATCCAAATCCAAAGCCAAGTCCAATGAACTCCATGGTCCATGTTTGAATTTACCTAAGTCCAACCCAACTATCTAGGTCCAAAACTCGTAACACAACATCACACCCACACCATCCAACTTCCATCTTAGATCTTAACCCTCCATCTCACATACCAAATTAGGTAAAATCTTATACTACACCATTAAATCTATCCCATCCATTTATCTATCATTAGATCTAGGTCATCCATCATCATCATGATCATCTTAACCATAGATTAGTATTCATTCATGCATCACCTATTAATCCTTGCACTCATTTCATTCATTGATCATCTTAGCCATTAGATATTAGGTCATCTAATCTCATTCACTCATTCATCTCTTAGAAACCCTAGAGCATTCACATGCATCCATCATATACACACATTACCTTAGATTTAGGTCATGCATTTCATCATCCATTTAAGATCCACCTATAATCTAAACCTTCCATCAACCATCTATCCATTCCTATATTTATTTTACCTAAAATACCATAGAGCCATTAGATCAAAATCCATTTAATCTAAGCCCTCCATTCATAAACCCTAAGCTATGAACAACTTGTAGTTCAAGCTAGCCTCCATGCGCATTTTACACATCATCATCCCCATGATTTTTGCAACTTAAAACCTCTCCATGCACTTAGACTAATAATCATCTAGACACATTCTTAGGATCTTCACACACGTCATCATCCCAATCACAACACCTTACACAATTTTTCTCAATCACAATCCTATTTTCTCTCCTAATCTCCTATCTTCCCTCCACCTTGACTTAGACACCAAGGAAAGCCACACCAAATTCATGTGACTCTCTTTGTGCAACCCTAAAATCCAAGCTTAAATCTGCATCATCCATTCCCAATTAGATCCAATCCAGTTCTTTGATTTCCCAACTTAAAACTTGATTTAATCCAGTCCATCTATCTCTTTTCAAAACCAATAAATACCCCATTACTCCAAAGGTAAAATTAGAATATGACCTGGAATTCAAGAGGACTAGGGGCTGGGGAGAAAAGACAAGAAGACAGGAACACCATTCGAATTTACATGTGAGAGTTGTAAATTTTTATTTTCATGTTGTCTTTCTTGTATTTAATTTATAATTGTCTTGTACTTTAATTCTACCATTTAATAAAGTGAAACATCTATTTTGAATCCTGGAACATCTAATTTCTAAAATTCTTTTATGATTATTTTACTTTTAATTCAAGATTACAACATTTGTTTATTTGATTGAACATGAACGTATGCAATAGTTAGGATCTTCATTGTAAGCTTTGAATCATGATTACTAAGGTTTGATTAATTAAATTAAAAAGTTGTGAATCTTGTTTTATCAGTGAATATGAAATGCATTTTAGATCTTTACGTGAATTTCAGATCTAGGCCTTTGCTTTGTTGACACATTTTGGGTGATGAAATGTCTATTCCAAACAATAAACCTCTACGTTACTGCACCTTTATTTTCAGTCATTTATTTTCTTGCAATCTAATTTTTTGTCTTTTGATCATGTTAGATTCTATGTTTGTTGTATAATTTTTGTTCTAACGTAAGTCTTGTGTGTTTTATTATTTTAAATTCTTTAATTCATGTTCTTCTTTTATTCTTTTAATTCTTTCTAGTTATACTCTGTCCCTCTCTCAAAATTCATTTAATTAAAGATTGGAGATGTGGTATTTTAATCCTATAACTTGTAACGTTGACTATGATTAAGATTATCATTTAATTCACCTCACCATTTTAATTCAAGACAATTAATTCACACATCTTATTTGTTGATTTTCTAAGTTAGATACATGACTCGTATAAAGGTTCTACTTCTTGAAAATAATTTTTTTAAAGGAAAACAAATTTAATTTTAATTCATATATTTTGAGATTTCCCTTTCGGTTCGACCTCGCACATAATCACTATACTATACACGGTTTGTACGCTTTCGAGATTTACAAATTTAAAACATCAATAGTCATCCATCATCATCATGATCATCTTAACGTTACATTAGTGTTCATCCATGAATCACCTATTAATCCTTGCACTCATTTCATTCATTGATCATCTTAGCCATTAGATATTAGGTCATCTAATCTCATTCACTCATTCATCTCTTAGAAACCCTAGAGCATTCACATGCATCCATCATATACACACATTACCTTAGATTTAGGTCATGCATTTCATCATCCATTTAAGATCCACCTATAATCTAAACCTTCCATCAACCATCTACCCATTCCTATATTTATTTTACCCAAAATACCTTAGAGCCATTTGATTAAAATCTATTTAATCTAAGCCCTCCATTCATAAACCCTAAGCTATGAACAACTTGTAGTTCAAGCTAGACTCCATGCGCATTTTACACATCATCATCCCCATGATTTTTGCAACCTAAAACCTCTCCATGCACTTAGACTAATAATCATCTAGATACATTCTTAGGATCTTCACACACGTCATCATCCCAATCACAACACCTCACATGATTTTTCTCAATCCCAATCCTATTTTCTCTCCTAATCTCCAATCTTCCCTCCACCTTGACTTAGCCACCAAGGAAAGCCATGTAACAACCCGATTTCTCAAAGATATGAATATTTACGAAAATGCCCCTGGAATGGTAAATTTAATAATTATGATGTTAAATGAGAAAATGGTGGGGCCCATTCCTCAAATTAAGACCCTATGAGCACATTATAAATGTCAAATTTGGTTGGATAGGTAATGTACATCAATTGGGTCGAAAATGGCTAAATGGGTCAAAGGGCTCAATTGGGACCCAATGGGTCATAATGGATTATTTGACCATTGGGTAAACTCAATTTAAATGGGGTTAAGCTGAATTGATTGGAAATCAAGTGGAGCAAAAATGGGTAGGCTTGATGCACAAGTGAAAACCATTTAAAAATGACAAAATCAGCCCATTAATGGGTCATGTTGTCAAAACGGGTCAAGGGACTAATTGGGGACCCAATGGGTCGGGTTGACCAGGTTGACCACGGATGACCGTGTGGGCCCTCAATTGAACACAAGTGTGAGTTAGTTCAGCTCGAGTTGGACTGATTTGGAGTGAGTTTTAATTAAGAAAAGAGTTGACTCAAATATGGTGCATTAAATGTATTGAGTTGGATGAGTTGAGTTGGAATAAAAAGATCATGAGCCAAGTGAGTCAAGAGGAAGTGGAAAGGTGTTCTAAATCTCACAAAACTCTTAATTAAATCAATCCCAGCCGTTGGATGAAGGGGTGCCTTGGCCAAAGCCAAGGGGCACCAAGCTTGGACGGAATGCATCTCATCTCATGAGATGCATGGGCTGAAATGAATGGATGCAACGTTTGGTACCAAGGGGTGCCTTGGATGGCACCCAATGACCCATCGTTTTTGCCAAGAAGTTATGAGGGAAATGAATGGATTTTGTGGCTGAATTACAAAAGAGATAGAACACCTCATTTGGCCGATTGCACATTCCAAAATTTGGAGTTCCATCTCTTTCTCTCCCTCTCTCAAGAACATCTCTTCTTGGCTGAACCAGCTGCTGGTGTTTCACCATAAGATCAAGCACCATTTTGGCAAAGGATTAAGGAAGAAGGAAAGAAAGGAAGCAAGGGGGAAGAAGCAAGGAAATTGGTAAGTTTTTACATAAGTGTTTAGTTAAATAAAGGTGTAGAATGGAGTATGATTTGGCCATTGCTTGGATGAATCCATCCAGGGTTAGACCTTGATGGTATTTCATAAAAGAGATGGAAAATGAATCATTGGGTTCGGCCAATTTGGATGGCCGAACCCCATGAAAAGAATGGGTTATTTGGATGGTTTTTGTAAGACAAAACCATGGACTGTTTTTTATGCTAAGTTAGATTGAGTGCATGTTTTGAGAAGTTCTAAAATCATGGTTTTGAGTGTCATATGTTGGGTCATGGATTGGCTGAATATATCAAGGAATTAAACCTTGGATTAGATGGTTTAAAAGGATAAAAAAATATATCATTGGGTTCGGCCATCGTGGTTGGCCGAAGCCCATGAAAAGAGAGGTTTAGTTTAATGTTTTGGAAAGTCTAAAACCATGTCAACTATGGTGATTTTTACATATGTTAATTGGGTCATTTTGTGGCCGAATTAAGTACTGATGTAAAGTATTGTGATGAGGTTTAAAGGATGAAAATTTAGAGCATGGAGTTCGGCCACTTTGGATGGCCGAACCCCATGAAAGTAATTGATTAAATGGTATGGTTTTGGGGGATAAAAACCATACCATGTGTGAAGATTGCTAAAGGATTGTAAAATGGAATTAATTAATTGTATGGGATCGGCAAAGGATGGTTAAACTTTGCTGTTTTTATGGCTAAGATACAGTAGAATAATTATATGGAATTGATGGAAAAGTTGCATCACAAGAACCATAAGGTTCGGCCATGTGAATGGCCGAACCCCATGGGTCACCTAATGGGTTTCTTATGAGATTTCAATGAAGATAAATTTACTGTTTTTGGGTCAGCCATTGGATGGCTGAATCATGTATTTATCTTAGTAAAAGAGTGGAGCTTAAGTTAAGTTCATAGGTTGAAATTATTGAACCAAGGGAACCATTGGGTTCGGCCATGTTTATGGCCGAACCCCATGGACCATTTTATATGGACTGTTTTGGTTGAATCAAAGGGGTTTCAAGTTCCTATATTATGGAACAATATGAGGTATTTAAAAGGGTTCTAAGTGAACAATTGGACAAGATATGAGTTGGCCATTTCATGGCCGAACCATAGGGTTTCTATGGTTAAGATATGATGGAAAGGTTTAAATGGGAAAGCCATGACCATGTTTATGGGCTTTATGAATCCATCTCATGGAAAGAATCACTGTTTTTTTAAAGTTGGTACATGATAAAATTATTTATTGGTAGCAATGGCATAAATGTAATTATTGATGAAATGATCAAAGATGGAATGATCATGGGGTTGGATGTATGGACCCAAACCAATATGGTGTGGTTCGGCCATGTAGTATGGCCGAACCCCACCAAGAGATATTTTATGGATTGAGGTTGTTAATAAACTATTTGGATGGTGTTAATCCAAATTAAGAGAGACCAAATGGTAAATAGGTGAGGTTCGGCCATGGGGTATGGCCGAACCCCACATAGTGCATTCTTGGGACTTAGACCAAGTTGGAATTACATAATGAATGTTTGATTTGCTACTATGAAAATAAGGTATCGAGACTTACGAGAACGGCGTACGAGTTGTGAACGGGTGACGATTAAGAAAGATCGAACACTGAAGTGAATCTTCAGTAGGTTTCCTACCTACTTGTAACCACAGTTTTATCTTGGTTTTTATGAGACTCATGTTTTATTTTATTGGTTTTGAATGATGGATATTATGTACATGTTTTATATATACATTGGCATCTCATGCATGGACATGGGATGATGATTATAAACACCGGAGCCCACACTCCGTCGGAATGCCCGAGATGCAACTGTGGGGCATCCTTAGGCGGTGAAAGTCCCGCCAGGAGAATTACCTGATGATTATAAACACCGAAGCCCACACTCCGTCGGAATGCCTGAGATGCAACTGTGGGGCCTCCTTAGGCGGTGAAAGTCCCGCCAGGAGAATTACCTGATGATTATAAACACCGGAGCCCACACTCCATCGGAATGCCCAAGATGCAACTGTGGGGCCTCCTTAGGCAGTGAAAGTCCCGCTAGGAGAATTAATATGTTGATATAAGACACGTCAAGTGATGGCTATATGTATGTGTGATGGGGTGGGGCTCATTACATTTGCATACATACATAGCATGGTTCTATATGTTTTTGATAATCAGACATTTGACATATGCATGATTTATAAGCTAACCATGTGGTAGCCCTGATCGGGAACCTACTGGGCGTGTTGATCTAACGCCCTAATTCTATCCTTAGAGGATAATGCAGGAACAAAGAAGGGGAAAGAGAAGGTCGATGACCAGGAGGGGAGCCAAGCCTAAGCGCTTGATCGTTGATTGGGATTTATTTATTACTGTCTTTCCAGTTATATTTTGTGGACATGTAATAAGTTGATACCTTGCTATGGTTTGTTTAGGATATTAACGATGGATGGTTGGTTTATGTTATTTATTAATTGAGACTGGTACTTGCTATCTATTCAAACTAATTCCGTAGTTAGTCTAGTTTATTCCGCAAGTCATTGTTTAGTTCCATGTGTGTATTATCTATCATGGTTTAGTCCATGTACACATGGGTGGCCAGTTAAAGGTCGGACTTTGGCTAGTCCGGACTTAGCTCGCGTCGTGACGTCTCTCTGCCCTTGTCCAGTTTATTTAAAAAAAAAAATAGACTCTGAAAATCTCGGAAAGGGCGGGGCGTTACAAGCCACACCAAATTCATGTGACTCTCCTTATGCAACCCTAAAATCCAAGCTTAAATGTAATGGCCCGGAATTTGTAAACAATATATAGGTGGATATTGTTTATTTTAATGGTGGAAATTTGATGGAATAAATGGTGAATGGATCAAAATATGGACAAAGGCCCAAGTATGGCCCAATGGACCATGGATTGGATTTAAAATCATTTAAATGGTTAATTGGACCAAGGATGGTTAAATTGGCCCCAATACCCATTTGGGACCCAATGGATCAAGATGATGTAAACTCTAAGGTAAATGGGTCGGAGGTGAGTGTGATTGGGCCATGGGCCCAATGGTGATCCAAGTAGTTGAAATGGATTTAATTAAATCACCTAAGTTGGAATTTATTTAAAACCTAGGTGACATGGCCCAATGGGATCCACCTCCACCTCACCAAGTGAGGTGGGGTGTGGACTAAGGATTGGTGGGGCCGGCCACCATGGTTGGATTGGCCAACCATGGGTGAAGTAATGGAGAGGAGTCAAGGAATTAAAGGAGATAAAGTGGAAATTAATTAACTTAACCTAATGATCCAATTTAATTAATTAATTAAGCTAATAAAAAAGGTGGTCAAAGATGGAAGACCAAAAACCATCTTATCTTTAACACCAACGTTGGCTTGGTGGTGGTTATCCCAACCACCACCATAAAGCATAAAAAATATCTAATGCTTGGTTGGTGGGAGACTTAATGGTGGAGTATGATGTAAGCAACCAAATGAGATGAACTTATCTCTTTTCCTCATCTTTTCCATCGATCTCTTTCACTCTCTCCCTCTCTTCATCTCTCTCAAAACCGTCCCACACCAACAAGAGAAAGAAGAAGAAAAACTTGGAAGAAGAAGAGAATAAAAGAGAGGAAAAAGGTGTAAGCATAAGACACCACTCTAAGACCAAGACCTTAGGGTAATTCTCTCCATCTTCTCCTCCCTTCCCTCTCTCAAACACACCCCATCTTAGCTGACCCAAGCATTAGAGTTTTACCATTGATCAAGCATCTTAGCCGATCAACAAAGGAGAAGAAGAAGAAAGGAGGCTAAGGAATCCGAGAGGAGAAGGAAAAGTCGGAGGAGCCGTTGGATTGTAAGTATCTCTAAACAAGAGATTAGATTTTTTTTTAGGGTTTAAGATTTGGGGTCCATTTCTTGGATTTAATGGTGGCCAAAACATCATGGGCCTTAGATCTCAAATCCATCAAAAAATGAAGTAAGGAATGGACAAACCCTAATGGGTAAATTAGGTTAAGAAAAATGAATAGATGCATTAAGGACGTTGGTATTAAATTTTTTTTTTAAGCATGGATGTATGTGATTTAATAGGGTTTTTAAGATCAAAACCATGGAAGGGGGATTTATGATTTTAAGATGTTAATGAATAAATGTTAGTGAAGTTAAAGAGGTTTTAATGAGGGAACCTTGCACTTGAGTATGCTTAAATTAAGTTGAACGGGATTTTGTTATTATTGATGATATTATGTGATATTAAATTTCACAAGCATACTTGTATTGTGAGTGCATGTGAATATACATGTATTGAATTCTTATTGTTGAGTGTATGAGGTGGTGAAATGAGGAAAGACTAATAGTTATGATCATACTAATTAAGTGAGGAAAGAGTATGTAAAAATGTACAATGATGAACTACATGCATCAAATGATGATAAGATGCATGAACGTTTGATGTGGGTTATATGTTGCATATGTTTATGAGTGAGATAAATGTGAATAAAAAGGGTGGAGAGTGTTTGATAATGTGATATATGGGTATACTTAGGGGATGGTACAATGGTTTTTAGAAATGGCTTTTATATTGGTGATGACTCATGGCTTGACAATTTGCCATGACCCAAGTGAAGAGATTTGTGTTATGACATATAATGGGTGATGATGTAAACACTTTGTGAGGGGGTATAAGAGGTTCTCATATGAACAAAGTGCCCATTTGAGAGATGTTAGATAAACAATGTACTTGAAAGAGACCGGAATGCATGGGTTAACTTGCCACATGAAACTCGTGAGATGACGACACTATGAGGACGGTGTGAAAGGTCTAGCTTGCAAAGACTAATATGTGGTATGAAAATCTTGTATTTATAATGCAATTGCATTCTCCCAATGTGTAGTGTAGATTATGAATGAGTGATGATAGGCCTTGAAATGGGAGTAATGGCCAGATTCAAAGTGCGGACCACGACATGGGGGTAGTGGCTGATTTTTGATGATGTTGGTCATGACTAAGGAGTCATTAAGGGATCCAAGTCTATGGATCAATTATGGACAAAGAAATGTATATGGTTAAGTGAATGTCTAACCATGGGAAAGGTAGTGGAAAAACCGTAATTAATGGCCAAATTCAAGAACCCATGGAAGATGATCATGGACTTAGGGGCTCTAAGTAATAAACTTATGTATGGTTAAATAAAGCGTAGGGTGGCTGATTTTTAGATTCATGTGATTTAAATATTTGATAGATTAAATGGGACCCACAAAACTACATAGTGAGGTTCGGCCATGAAAGGTTAAAAACATGGACTAATTATTAATGTATAATAAGGCACTGGACATCGCAAACGGTGCGCGATCGGCAACCGGGTCTATCGGATGGAAACGAAAGAAAGGACGTTAGTCGGTATTTGGTAGGATTCCTACCTTTTTGTAAGCCATGGATTATGTGTTATGTATGGGTTTTTCCTTGATTTATTTTGGTAAGCATATAATTGTTTTAAGATGGATTTTAAGGCTATGAGGTGTATATTGATGCTTTGCTTGATCTGTTTGTTGATAATCAAATTATATGTTTTATTGACGGGACTTTAAATGCCATGGTTTGTGCTATCATATATATTACATGGCATATGGCATCTACATCTCATGCATGACATGGGAGGGATATGGTATGGGAAGGATGAAATGAAACTGGAGTCCATGCTCCGTCGGGGCGACCGAGAAGCAAGCATGGGGATATCTTGATGTGTTTCATCCATCAAGAGGGATATTATGAAATGAAACCGGAGTCCATGCTCCGTCGGGGCGACCGAGAAACAAGCATGGGGATACCTTGATGAGGCTTTGCCGTCAAGGGGGATGATTTGTGATTGTTTACACCTTGACGAGGCTTTATCGTCAAGGGGGATGATTTGTGACTGTTTACACTTGACGAGGCTTTGTCGTCAAGGGGGATGATTTGTGACTGTTTACACCTTGGCGAGGTTTTGCCGTCAAGGGGGATGATTTGTGATTGTTTACACCTAGACGAGGTTTTGCCGTCAAGGGGGATGATTTGTGATTGTTTACACCTTGATGAGGTTTTGCCGTCAAGGGGGATGATTTGTGATTATTTACACATTGACGAGGTTTTGCTGTCAAGGGGGATGATTTGTGATTGTTTATATCTTGACGAGGTTTTGCCATCAAGGGGGATGATTTGTGATTGTGTATATCTTGACGAGGTTTTTCCGTCAAGGGGTATATGGCAGCATGATGGTATGGATGATGGGTGGGATTCATGACATAGGACACCCATTGCATGACATTGCACCAAATTGCATGGTTTTGGATATGATATTATCTATATGTTTTGTTATCACTAATCCATGTGTTAGCCCTACTCGGAGTCCTATTGGGTGCGTTGTCTAACGCCCTACTTCTACCCTAGCTAATGACGCAGGAGATGGCGGAAACGGAGGACGAGACGAGAGCCAAGCTTAAGAGCTTGGGGACGCAAGCTGTTTAATTTATTTAAGTTTTATTTTGGAAATGTAATTTTAAGTAATTTAGCTCGTCGGAATGTAATAACTTAAATTACTTGCTATGTTTTGGATTTTATTTTGGACAGTATGATTTAGTGGTATTTTGGTAATTAAATGGATGTTTCTTCCCTGCTATTTGAAAATTGGTAAGATAGTCTCTATTACAATTTTCGCACTTAGTTTAAATATTCCTCGAACTTACGTCTACGTGTGAACCGTTCTCGTGGACTTCGTTCCACGCACACGTAGGGTTGGCCAGTTAAGGGCCGGGCTTTAGAAGCTCGGACTTAACTCGCATCGTAACGTCCGCGCCCTTTGTCACTCTTTATTTCCAAAAAAAAAAAAATAGACTCTGATTTAGGTGAAAAGGGGAAGAGGGGGGGGGGGGGGGGGGGGGGGGGGGGGGGGGGGGGAGAGGGGGGGGGGGGGTAGCGCTTTACATTAAATCTCCATCATCCATTCCCAATTAGATCCAATCCAGTCCTTTGATTTCCCAACTTAAAACTTGATTTAATCCAATCCATCTATCTCTTTTCAAAACCTATAAATACCCCATTACCCCAAAGGTAAAATTCGAATATGACCTAGAATTCAGAGGACTAGGGGTTGGGTAGAAAAGACAAGAAGACATGAACACCATTCGAATTTACAGGTGAGAGTTGTAGATTTTTATTTTTATGTTGTCTTTCTTGTATTTAATTTATAATTGTCTTGTACTTTAATTCTTCCATTTAATAAAGTGAAGCATCTATTTAGAATCCTGGAACATCTAATTTCTAAAATTCTTTTATGATTATTTAACTTCTAATTCAAGATTAAAACCTTTGTTTATTTGATTGAACATGAACGTATGCAATAGTTAGGATTTTCATTGTAAGCTTTGAATCATGATTACTAAGGATTGATTAATTAAATTAAAAAGTTGTGAATCTTGTTTTATCAGTGATTATGAAATGCATTTTAGATCTTTACGTGAATTTCAGATCTAAGCCTTTGCTTTGTTGACACATTTTGGGTGATGAAAGGTCTATTCCAAACAACCAACCTCTACGTTACTGCACCTTTATTTTCAGTCATTTATTTTCTTGCAATCTAATTTTTTGTCTTTTAATCATGTTAGATTCTATGTTTGTTGTATAATTTTTGTTCTAACCTAAGTCATGTATGTTTTATTATTTTAAATTCTTTAATTCATGTTCTTCTTTTATTCTTTTAATTCTTTCTAGTTATACTCTCTCCCTCTCTCAAAATTCATTTAATTAAAGATTGGAGATGTGGTATTTTAATCCTATAACTTGTAACGCTTACTATGATTAAGATTATCATTTAATTCACCTCACCATTTTAATTTAAGGACAATTAATTCACACATCTTATTTGTTGATTTTCCAAGTTAAATACATGACTCGTATACAGGTTCTACTTCTTGAAAATAATGTTTTGAAAGGGAAAAAAATTTAGTTTTAATTCATATATTTTGAGATTTCCCTTTGGGTTCGACCTCGCACATAATCATTATACTATACATGGTTCGTGCGCTTGCGAGATTTACAAATTTAAAACATCAACAGTCATCCATCGTCATCATGATCATCTTAACGTTACATTAGTGTTCATCCATGAATCACCTATTAATCCTTGCACTCATTTCATTCATTGATCATCTTAGCCATTAGATATTAGGTCATCTAATCTCATTGACTCATTCATCTTTTAGAAACCCTAGAGCATCCACATGCATCCATCATATACACACATTACCTTAGATTTAGGTCATGCATTTCAGCATACATTTAAGATCCACCTATAATCTAAACCTTCCATCAACCATCTACCCATTCCTATATTTATTTTACCCAAAATACCTTAGAGCCATTAGATCAAAATCCATTTAATCTAAGCCCTCCATTCATAAACCCTAAGCAATGAACAACTTGTAGTTCAAGCTATCCTCCATGCGCATTTTACACATCATCATCCCATGATTTTTGCAACCTAAAACCTTTCCATGTACTTAAATTAAAAATCATCTAGACACATTCCTAGGATCTTAACACACCTCATCATCCCAATCACCACACCTCCCACGATTTTCTCAATCCCAATCCAATCCATTCAAATTTCATATGTAGTGAACCCTTTATTTCGTCTTCCTATCATCCATCCATCCATTCATTCACCTCATCTCTTAATCTCATCCATTCATTCATCATCTCATTGCACAAACCCAAAAACTGTAACACCCCGGATTTTCCTTAGTTTATAAATTTATTGGATAGCCCCATTTGGATTGAAATTTAATTGAATTTGAAGTCAAAAACTTGAAATGGACATTAGATGGGCAAGGAAATGGGTCGATTACCCAATTAAGACCCAATGGGTCATAGGTGATCATAATTTAAGAATGATTGATCAATAAGATCATCATACATAAATTACATAATAAGAGGGGATAATGGAATTAAAAATAATGAAATAAAATGGCATATCAAAGTTTGAAAATAATTGGGTAAATTTAGTTAAGTTAGTTGAAATTGGATAAGTTAGTGCATTTAATGCATTAAAGTACACCTCATCAAGTGAGGTGGCATGTGGGTGATGTAGCATTCATGTCATCATATAGAAGCCAACTAAGCAAGGATGCCACGTCATCAAGTGAGGTGGAAAGTAGAATTGAGGTGGCATACAAGTGGAGATGACACACCAAGTGACATGGCAAAAGTGGGACCCAAGTGCCATGTGGTGACCAAGTCACCACTTGCATGGTCAACCATGGCATGGGTTGACTTGGTCAACCACTTTTGAGTTTAAGACTTGAATTAGGGTTTTGCTTAAGTTGGGATGATGAAGGGATAGGATGGAAGACTAGGATTTCTTCTAAGGAAAGATCAAGTGTGGAGATTAAAAGTTGGGTTATCTTGTCTAAGTACAGCTGTACTTAGACACTTGAGAACACAAGGGTCTTCATCTCAAAAGCCATGAAGCCACCCTTGGGAAACCAAGGGTTCCTTGGTTAGACCAAGCCATTATGAGAGGGAGGGAAGAGATTAAGGCTTTAACATAAAAACCCAAACCAAATGGCACTCCAAACCCCTTGGCTGAGCCCTCCTCTCTTGAACAAGGATTTTCTCTCCACTCCTCTCCTCTCTCTCCCATCTCTATCTCCATACACTTGAAGCTTTTGAAGAACAAAGAAAGGAGAAGAAGAACTAAGGAAAAAGGGAAAGATCAAAAGAAAAGAAGAAGATTGAAGAGCCAAAGGGGAGGAACAACTCATTGAAGGAAAGGTATGCCTAGACTTAATAAAATCAGTGGCGATTAATCTAAGGAAACCATTGGTTCGGCCATGGTGTGGCGAAACGCATGGGTTCCATGTTGGTTGGAATGAGTGGGCAAAAATGTTATAAGCCCATGGAGATGGAAATCTATCCAAACGATGGATTATGAAAAACCCACTCTATCCACGATGGAGTCTCACTGTCCAGCAAAAGGAGAGGGGCCTTATAGTACATGTTCTTGCAAACACATAGGATCTGACCCAAAGTCGGTCGACTGAATCTTATGATTTAGTCAACTGAAAATATACTGGCCAAGCACATATGGGATCTGGTTGTGTTTCAGCTGACTGAATCTTATGATTCAGTCGATTGAAAGTATACTGGCCAAGCACATATGGGATCTGGTTGTTTTTTAGCCTACTGAATCTTATGATTTAGTCGACTGAAAGTGTACTGGACAAGCACACAAAGGATCTGACTCAAAGTCAGTTGGCTGAATCTCATGTTTTAGTCGATTGAAAGTGTACTGGCCAAGCACACAAAGGATCTGACCCAAAGTCAGTGGAATGAATCTTATGATTTAGTCGACTGAAAGTATACTGGCCAAGCATATATGGGATCTGGTTGTGTTTCAGTCGACTGAATCCCATGACTTAGTCGACTAAATTAGAAGGTTTTACTCTGGATTTTCCTCCTGAGCCTCTGCCTATCTTGTAGGATGGAAAGGAGTTGAAAGGAAGAATAATGGTTTCAACCATGTTGTATGGCTGAACGCCATGGATGATTTTATGGACCTATGTATGTTTAAAGGTTAAATGACTAACTTGGGATTATTAGATTAAGAAATGAACATGGAAGTTATACGGAAATAGGGATGATGAAATTAAAATGGAAAATCAAATTAATATGTATGTTTGAATTTGATGAGGTAAAGAGGTTCGCAAAGGGATTGTGATTCATCTCACGCAACCGTTAGCTTTATCGTTGCAAGACAAGAAAGAATATTATATCGGACATTTGTAGGATCCCTACCTCATTGAGAACACTATGGAGTATAATATGACACTTGTTTTATTCAAAATATGATGAATACATTGGCTAAATAAATTGTATATGATTATGACTTGCTTTTCAATGATATTATGTATTTTAAATGACATGGCATTATTGCATACATTACCTCATGCATGGCATGGGAGGGAACACATATGACCAACAAAGCCAAGTTCTGAGTGATCCGGATATGATTTGGGCTTGAGATTAGCTTATATGAAGCTATATGAACTGTTGAGATTTGGTCGCGTCCAGTTGATAGAAAAGTACGGCATAATTGGGCCAAAGAGCTCCTAGTTAGTCAGTCTCGAAACCCTGCGCAGAGGGAGGAGTTCACACACCATCGGTAATCCCGATTAATTTGTGGATGGGTATATAGTGCCCTGGTGGTTGCCGCATCAAACACTGTGGACATAATTGGCCAAGAAAACCATTGATTGATTTACATTGTGATTGGGTATGGACATTGGATGGGATTTCATTTGGCATTGACACCCACCATATGACACTTATGTTAGCATGATTATGATATAGACATCATGCATCGTTTTATTACTTATAAGATGTTTTTACAAATATTCCATTAATATGTATAAACCCTTGATTTATGATATTCTAATATTACTCCTATGTGTACCCTAACCCTAATTGGAATACCTACTGGGCATGTTGACTAATGCCCTACTTCTACCCTATATATGTTGGAACAGGAAATGATAAGGAGACACCTTAGAACTCATTTACTATGGTTTGATAATCTTTAAGTTTTATTGAAATTTTATGGTGATTGGCTTTCCTTGCCTAATGATGTTAAGAAAATGAATAAAACCTTATTCATATAAATTATTCCGCAAGCAATAAGATAAACGTGTGTAAATGTTTTAGTGGACTTAGTCCACGCACAAGTAATAGTGGCCAGTCAAGGATCAGGTTTTGGAAACTCGGACTTGATTCGCATCCTAACGGCTCATCCTCTCTCACTTGTCCAAAAAAAAAAAAATATACTCTGATTTATGCAAGTGAAAAGGGCGGGGCATTACAGTTAGTATCAGAGCGAAACCTGAAGTGTTGAGTCTCACAAAGTATGATTAATACAGTATCATGTCTCACTGACAGATAAGAATCCCAACTGACCGACTCCTCGGAGTCCGCTACACAGGGGCCAGATTAATTTACTTTGATGAGAATTAGACTGTAAGCATTCAATCTGAGAGCAACCTTTGATGAGAAAAACAACAGTAAGGGAAGGGCAATCACTATGAATTATAGATTTATCAAACATAGTGAAATAGGTCGTCCCTCCCCCGAACAAGGAACACTAAATGATACTTAGGAAATTGCCCCAAAATAAGGAACACTATATGACACTTAGGCAATTTCCCCAAGTAAAGGACACAAAAAGATATATAGGAGAACTAAATAAAACTTTCCCCTCTCTATGATTATTTGATCAAGTGTAACTTCAAAGTATTTGAACACAAGTCCTTATGAGAAAACTAAGTCAACCAATGTTTCGAGGACTTAGGAAAATGCCTCTACGAATAAGAAATACCTGATAGAACCCGAATCAGGAAGACGGAGAGGACAATGTGAATATTCCTGAGGTACCTCCCGAGCTGCAGAGCCTAGTGCAGGTAGTAGTCACCTCCGTTCTACAGCAACACCAGAACGGCAACGGAGGCACTACTTCCAATGAATCCCAGGACCGAAAAATGGTCAGAGATTCCAACAGTAGCGTCCCCCTTATTTCAAAGGGAAGAAGGGACCGGCAAGGAGCAGAGAATTGGATTGAGAATATCACGAAGATCTTGAAGCTGCTTATGATCACTAATGATCATGACAGAATACTGCTGGCTACCTCACAACTTGTAGACAATGTCAAAAAATGGTGGAAGGTCATAGAACATCAACAAGCACATACTCCAGCGGCGAATGGAATAGAGATGACTTGGGACCAGTTCCCTGGGATGTTTCTAGACCATTACTTTCTAGAGGAGGAGAAGGAGCGCCAGACACTGGCATTCATAGCTTTGGTCCAGGGCCCCATGACCGTCGCAAGGCCTATGACCTAGCATTAGAGCGGGGGAAATTGTTTCTACCCTCGCAAGAAATTCAGTCCCAACTTTGGGAAACCCTCAGCCTCCACTGCTTCCACTGGTGGTTTTCGTCCTAGTCAGCCCACCACATTAGGACCAGTCTCTCAGTCTCCTCGAGATGTTATCGTCTGTTATCAATGTGGCCAGCAAGGCCATATCAAGAGGGAGTATCCACAGAACAACGGGCCTTCTTACTCCAGGGGTTCCTTCCGTCCCCCAGCTCGGCCAACTCAGTCACAGGTGTCCAGGACACACAACCAGACAGGACGGCACCCATTCCGGCAGGATTTGGACAAAGTTCCTCATCTAGAGACGGTGGATCACTCGGTGATTCAAGGTATGACAGTAGTTGGTAGTTCTTATGTTTTTGCGTTATTTGATTGCGGAGCATCCCAGTCCTTTATATCTGCTACTGGTATCTTAGTACAACAACTATCCACTGCACTCACTATTGTATCCTCTGTTGGAGACACATCACTGGGTCTAATCTACACCTCTGTAGATACTGAACTAGCTGACTTCAGATTTAAATTCAACTATTTGGTAGTGGAGATGACAGGATACGATATCATATTTGGCATGGACTGGTTGGCTACCTTTCAAGCCGGCATTGACTATCACCTTCGCAGAGTGATATTCTAGTCACCCGAGGGAAAACTGTTTATAGTACATGCCAACAGACAGAGCATTCCTATGACCAGGAGATTACATGAAGAAATGAACCATCTCGTACTGAACAGTATCAAACTAGACAAGGCGCCGGTGGCTAAACTACCTGCTGAAGTGAAAAGCTACGCAGGAGTATTTTCGACAGAACGCCAAGGTTTGCCTCCAAAAAGGGAGATTGACTTCGAGATTAAGCTCTGTCCTGACACTACTCATGTGTCATTGCCTCATTACCGGATGGCCCCTTTTGAAATATCAGAGCTAAAGAAACAAATTGATGAGTTGCTCAGACTAGGATTCATCCGGCACAACACCTCGTCTTGGGGAGCACCTATATTGTTCGTAAAGAAGAAAGATGGTACTCTTCGGATGTGTGTGGATTACATGAAGTTGAATTAGATGAGTGTCAGGAACAAGTACCCTCTGCCCAGAATTGATGGATCTGTTCAATCAACTTAGAGGCTCCAACCATTTCTCCAAGATTAATCTTGTGTCAGGCTACCATCAAATCCGTGTCAGGGATGAGGATATAGAAAAGACAACTTTCAGAACTCGGTATGGACTTTACGAATACGTGGTCATGCCTTTTGGACTCACAAATGCACCTGGCGTGTTCATGGATCTGATGAACAGAATATTCCCTCCGTATCTGGATAAGTTTGTAATTATCTTCATTTACGATACTCTTGTAATAGCCCGCAATTTGTAAATCAATGTATATGTGGTTATTATTTATTTTAAATGGTGGAAATTGGAAATTTAAGGGAATAGATGGTAAATGGATCAAAATATGGACAAAGGCCCAAGTATGGCCCAATGGACCATGGATTGGATTTAAAATCATTTAAATGGTCAATTGGGCCAAGGATGGTCAAATTGGGCCCAATACCCATTTGGGACCCAATGGATCAAGATGATGTAAGCTCTAAGGCAAATGGGTCGGAGGTGAGTGTGATTGGGCCATGGGCCCAATGGTGATCCAAGTAGTTGAAATGGATTTAATTAAATCACCTAAGTTGGAATTTATTTAAAACCTAGGTGACATGGCCAAATGGGACCCACCTCCACCTCACCAAGTGAGGTGGCTTGTGGACCAAAGATTGGTGGGGCCAGCCACCATGGTTGAATTGGTCAACCATGGGTGTATGCATGAAGGGAATTTAAGTAAATGGAATTAAGTTAAATGGAATTAATTAACCTAATGATCTAATTAATTAATTAATTAAGCTAATCAAATGAGGTGGTCAAATGGTCAAGTGGAGGAACCAAAAGCCATCTTATTTTCAAACACACA
This sequence comes from Chimonanthus salicifolius, assembly GCA_013350335.1. Classification (NCBI taxonomy): domain Eukaryota; kingdom Viridiplantae; phylum Streptophyta; class Magnoliopsida; order Laurales; family Calycanthaceae; genus Chimonanthus; species Chimonanthus salicifolius. The sequence continues at coordinate 28,550,024 of CM023535.1, forward strand.
AAACGTTGGCTAAGGTGGTGGTTATCCCAACCACCACCATAAAGCATAGAAAATATCTTATGTGGTTGGTGGGAAAATTTATGGTGAAGTGTAGCTTAAGCAAGCCTTGGGATAAGATGGGTTTTCTTTTCATTCTCTCCCATTTCATTCTCTTCCTCTCTTTCCCTCTCTCATAGCTGTCCCACACTAAGAAGAGAAAGAAGAAGAAAAGCTTGGAAGAAAAAAAAAAAAAAGGGAACTTAGAAGAGAAGAGAAGAAAAGTGCAAATTTTGGGCCACCTCTTCAAGACCAAGCTTGAGATAATTTTTCCATCCCATCCTCTCCCTCTCTCTCTCAAGTACACCCCATGGTAGATGATTGATTTATTTATTAGGGTTTATAAGAATGGAAGCATGGAGAATGATTTAGGGTTTTAAGTTTTTAAATGATTAAATGTGGGTAATTTTAAAGGGTTTTAAATGGAAGCCATGGAAGGTGATTAGGAATTTAATGGGGTTCTTGAAGAATGGAAACCATGGAATATGATTAATGGTTTTAAAGGTTTTGAATGATTAAATGTAGTGATCTTAAATGAGGAAATTCATGGGAGATATGAATGGTGTTTATGGCCTTAAATGACATAGATGGGAATGAACCCTATGGTGATGTGATGGTGGTTTTTAATGGATTTAGAAGGATGGAAATGTGGAGTAATGTATTAATAATTTGGAGGCTTAAAAGGGTGATGTGTTTGTAAATTTAAAGGGTGTAAGAAGAGAGAAGAATGATTAAGAATGTTAATGGTTTGAAATGGATTTTAAGCATAGATTATAATGTTTTAAAGGGGCTGATTTTAATTGAGATTAGGTTAGTTAAATGGCTGGTTTCTAATGTTGCTATGTCATGGTTAATGAGACATCATTGGACCCATTTTGTGAACCAATTGATGGGCTAAGATTAAGATCTATGTATGTGCATTAATAAATGGGAATGTGGCTAAGTTAATGGACTCAAGTATGATTAAGAGTGATGGTTTAAATGCATGATGTAAATCTCCCCATGGAAAGAATTATGGTGGATCTAAATGTTATGAATGGATCAAAGAAAAATGGGGAGAAAGACTTCATGGGTTCGGCCATGGTGTATGGCCGAAGCCATGACCTATTTTACAAGCCATTTGATGGGCTAGGTATGAAGATAAGTATGTGATTAATTAATGGGGAATTAAGTTAATTTAAGGACTGAATTTTAATGTGTTCATGTCATGATAGATGGATCATTCATGGATCTAGGTTTGTGGATCAATTATGGACTTATTTATGCATGGATAAATGAGTAATTAATCATGGGAAGGAGTAGTGGCAAAATCGTAAATAATGGCCAAATTCAAGAACTCCATGGGAAATGATCATGGACTTAAGTGCAATTATGGTAACCTTAAGTATGTGATTAATAAAGCCTAGGGTGGCTGATTTTTAGACTCATGTAATTAAAATAATTAGTGAACTTAAATGGTTAAAAATAGGGACTGATTATTCATATGTAATAAGGTATCAGACGTCACAAGTGGTGCACGTATCGGTGACCGGATTATCGGACGAAAACGAAAAAGGACGCTAGTCGATATTCAGTAGGATTCTTACCTTTTTGTAAGCCATGGATTATGTGATGGTTTCTTTAATTTATTTTGGAAATTATATGGTTTGTTTTATGATGGGTTTTAAGATTATGATTTATATATATTATATGGCATATTGCCAGGCTATGATTTATATGATTAGGCTATGAATTATATATGAAGGCTACAAATTATATATATTACATGGCATAATGCACCTACATCTCATGCATGGCATGGGCGGGAAAATAAAGAAACCGGAGTCCATGCTCCGTCTGGGCGACCGAAAAACAGACATGGGGATAGTTTGATATGCTATAACCGGAGTCCATGCTCCGTCGGGGTGACCGAAAAGCAGACATGGGGATATTTTGATATGTTGAGATATAACCGGAGTCCATGCTCCGTCGGGGCGACCGAAAAGCAGACATGGGGATATTTTGATATGTTGAGCTATAACTGGAGTCCATGCTCCATCGGGGCGACCGAGAAGCAAACATGGGGATATCATGATGGTATGGATGATGGGTGGGACACATGACATAAGACACCCATGGCATTGCATTCATTTTATGGTTTCGTTTTATTACTATCTATGTGCTTGTTATCACTAATCCATGTGTTAGCCCTACTCGGAGTCCTACTGGGCGCGTTGTCTAACGCCCTACTTCTACCCTAGCTGATGACGCAGGAGATGGCACAGCGGAAGGGCGCGACGGAAGCCAAGCTTAGGAGCTTGGGGAGGCGGCTACTTAATTTATTTAAATTTGTCTTGGAAATGTATTTGAGTAGCCTAGCTTGTCGGAAATGTAATATTTTAGTTTACTTGCTATGTTTTGGATTTTATTTTGGACGTTGTAATTTTGAGGTATCTTAGTAATTAAATGAATGTTCTTCCCTGTTATCTAAAATTTGTAGGTTAGTCTCTATTATCATTCCGCATTTAATTTAATATTCCTCGAGCTTACTTCTACGTGTGAACCATTCTCCGTGGACTTCATTCCACACACACGTAAGGTTGGCCAGTTAAGGGCCGGGCTTTAGAAGCTCGGACTTAACTCGCGTCGTGGCGTTCCGCGCCCTTTGTCACTTTCATTTTAAAAAAAAATAGACTCTGATCTTAATGAGAAAAGGGGTGGGCGTTACAACTCTGGTTTATTCCACCAGTCGGGAGGAGCATACTGAGCATCTGAGGATAGTCCTGGACACACTGAAGAATAATCAGTTATATGCCAAAGGAAGTAAGTGCAAGTTCTGGCTATCTGAGGTCAACTTCTTGGGACACGTCATATCAGCAGGAGGAATAGTTGTGGACCAGGCTAAAGTGGCAGCGGTTAGAGACTGGAAAGCTCCGAAGAATGTGTTCCAAATCCACAGCTTTTTGGGACTGGCTGGCTACTATCGGAAATTTATTATGGACGTCTCCAACATTGCTGCTAAACTCACCCGACTAATTCAGAAATGAGTCAAATTTAAATGGTCGGACGTGTGCAATTGAAGGTTTGAGGATATGAAACAGAAGCTTATCACCGCTCCCATTTTTGATTTTGCCGGAGAGAGGCAAGGGATATGAAGTATATTGTGACGCTTCAGGAGAAGGACTTGGGTGTTCTCTCACTCAAAGTCATCATGTGGTGGCATATGGTTCAAGACAACTGAAAATCCATGAACGCAACCATCCCACTCATGATTTGGAACTAGCTGCAGTGGTCTTCGCTCTCAAAAGCTGGAGACACTATCTCTATGGTGAGAAATTTGAGGTGTTTTCAGACCATAAGAGCTTAAAATATTTGTTCGATCAAAATGAGCTCAATTTGAGACAGCGCAGATGAACGAAGTACCTACATGACTATTAATTTGCACTACGATATCACCATGGCAACGCAAACAAAGTGGCGGATGCCCTCAGTCGCATTTCACATGCAACTATGGCCAGTCTGATTATGAAATAATGAGAAATGCTGACAAGCATCCGAGAGTTCAATTTGTTGATAAAAAATCGTGGGAGCATGTATAATCTGATGGTACAGTCCATATGGTTTCCAAGATTGAACAAGAGCAACGGACAGATCCTATAGTGGCAGAAATATGGGCCAAGATGTCGCTGGAGATGTCATACTAGAATGGGACTTACGACCTGGACAAGGTCTCTTATTCCAAGGAAGGACATATGTACCTCAAGGCTGTAGGAGAGAGCTATTGACAGAAGCTCATCAATCAAAGCTCTCCATCCATCCGGGCAGCACCAAAATGTACCATGATCAGAAAAGACATTATTGGTGGCATGGACTCAAAAGAGACGTGGCTGACTTTGTCTCTCATTGCCTTACTTGTCAGCAAGTCAAGACGAAACATCAGAAGCCACTAGGGTTGTTCAAACATCTACCCGTGCCCGAATGGAAGTGGGAGCACATTGCCATGGACTTTGCAACATGGCTGCCGAGGTCTTCAAAGGGTAATGATGCAATCTGGGTTATAGTGGACCATCTGACCAAGTCTGCACATTTTCTCCCTATCAACATGATAGACTCGTCTGAGACTCTAGGACGGCCGTATATCACGGACATCATCAGGCAACATGGTATACCCAGGACTATTGTGTCCGACAGAGATGGTAGATTCACTGGTAGGGTGTGGCAGAGCATGCAGTCGGCTATGGGGACAAATTTGTTATATAACACAGCTTTCCATCCACAGACCGACGGTCAATCAGAACAAACAATACAAACATTGGAGGATATGCTGAGAGCTTGCATGCTAGACTTCAAGGACAGTTGGGAAGATCACCTACCACTGGTCGAGTTCTCATACAACAACAGTTACCACGCAAGCCTCAAGATGGCTCCATTTGAGACAATGTATGGTAGACCCTGCAGGTCTCCAGTGTGTTGGACAAAGTCCGGTGAGCCTGCTCTTATTGGACCTGATCTGGTTGCAGAAACCACGAACAGATCAAGATGATATGACAACATCTGTTCACGGCACAGAGTCGTCAGAAGAGCTACACTGACAAAAGAAGAAGATCTCTTGACTTTGAAGTGGGAGACCTAGTACTCTTGAAGGTCTCGCCACGAAAAGGACACTTGAGGTTTGGAAAGAAAGGGAAGTTGTCACCTAGATTTGTGGGACCTTTCCCAATCCATGAGAAGGTGGGGGAAGTGGCTTATTGTCTGATACTCCCTCAACAGTTGTTAGGGCTGCACGATGTATTCCATCTTTCCATGCTGAGGAAGGACAACCCTAACCCATCACACGTGCTGAATGTGCAAGACATAGAAGTGAAAAGATACGTATCTTACATCGAGAGGCCTGTCCGATTAATTGATCCGGAGCAAAGGGTGTTACGGAATAGAGCGATTCCGTTCGTCAAAGTGGTATGGGACCGACACGGTAATGAGGAAGCCACTTGGGAACTGGAGTCAGAAATGAGAGCAGCTCATTCTCAGCCATTTGTACGATTTGTTTGAAACCCTACTTCACCCGATTTTCGGGATGAAAATTTCAAAAGAGGGTTTTATTGTAACACCCTAGATTTTCCTTAGCTTATAAATTTATTGGATGGACCCATTTGGATTGCAATTTAATTGAACTTGAAATCAAAAAGTTGAAATGGACATTAGATAGGCAAGGAAATGGGTCAATTACCCAATTAAGACCCAATGGGTCATAGGTGATCTTAATGTAACAATGATTGATGAATTAGATCATCATACATAAATTACATAATAAGAGGGGATAATGGAATTAAAAATTATGAAATAAAATGTCATATGGAAGTTTGAAAATAATTGGGTAAATTTAGTTAAGTTAGTTGAAATTGGATAAGTTAGTGCATTTAATGCATTAAAGTCCACCTCATCAAGTGAGGTGGCATGTGGGTGATGTGGCATTGCCATGTGGCATTCATGTCATCACATGGAAGCCAACTAGGCAAGGATTCTACACCATCAAGTGAGGTGGAAAGTAGAATTGAGGTGGCATACAAGTAGAGGTGACACACAAAGTGACATGGACAAAGTGGGACCCAAGTGCCATGTGGTGACCAAGTCACCACATGCATGGTCGACCATGGCATGGGTTGTCTTGGTCAACCACTTTTGAGTTTATCTCTTGAATTAGGGGTTTTGCTTAAGTTGGGAAGTTGAAGGGATAGGATGGAAGACTAGGATTTCATCTAATGAAAGATCAAGGGTGGAGATTAAAAGTTGGGTTATCTTGTCTAAGTACATTGTACTTAGACACTTGGGAACCCAAGGGTCTTCACTTCAAAAGCCATTAATGTAATACCCCAGATTTTCAGTTTATCAATATTTACGAAAATTGCCATTGTAAGTGTGAATAAATAGTTATGAACCTTAGATGGGTAAGGTGTTGGGCAATGGTTCAATTAAGACCAAATGGATATGTTATAAGGATCAATTTAAAGTAAATGGTTAAGATACCTTTAATTGGGTCAAGGTGGCTATTTGGGTCAAAAGGCTAATTGGGACCCAATGGGTCATGGTTGACTATGTTGACCACCAAGTGAGTTCAAGCTTAATTAGCTTGGGACTGATGTGAAGTGGAAATGGAATCAAATATTTGAGTTGATTCAAATGAATTAAAGGAATTAAATTAAAAAGGTGAGTTGAGTTAAATATATGAGTTAGTTAAATATATGAGGTAAATTAAATGAGTTGATGGAAAGTTGGAGGGGTGCACTTCACCAAGATTAGCACAAGGTGGTCCACACGTTGGATGCATGAGAGGTTATCTCATGCATGAAACTCCAAGATAAATAATGAATGGGAAGTTATCTCATGCATAAAACTCCAAGATAAATAATGAATGGGAGGTTATCTCATGCATGAAACTCCAAGATAGATAATGAATGGAGTTGGATCTTTTATGGAGTTACACAAGAGTTGGGGAGTTGTTTCAAATTAAAAAAGAATGGAGAGTGAAGTCGAAGGGCTAATGGTTTCAAACTCAAACACCATTCACACGTTGGAAGGAAAGGGTGGGGGAAGTTTCATCTCAAAGATGAAACCCGCACATGAAGATTTAAATGAAGAGTGGAGGAGTTTTTTATTTCAAATTCAAATCCAAATAAGAATTAAAGGGGAGTTGGACGGTTTGGTGGTCCAAGCTTAAACAAAACCGTTGGGTTCAAGGAGTTTCATCTCATGGATGAAACTCCCACATGGGCAAACAATGAGGAATGGCGGTTACATAGTTTAAACTCACACATGCCGTTGGGCACATGGTAGTTTCATCTCAAGGATGAAACCCCCAAGATGGAAGATGAATGGGGCTTGTGGAGGTTACACAAGACATTACATTACAGCCGTTGGAGCCTTGGGAGTTTCATCTCAACGATGAAACCCCCAAGGGAAGCATTAAGGAGAATTGTTAATGAAAATGGGAGTTACAAGTGGTGCCACCAAGAGACATCACCTTGGGGCTGAATTTGATTAACCAAGGGAGGAGTTTAATTTCCATTCACTCTCTCTCTCTCTCCCTTGGCTGTCCCACCTCTCTAGACAAGAACTTTGGCTGGTTGTTTCTCCTCAAACCACTCCTTGGCTGATCACTCCTCAAAGACAAAGTGGACTAAGAACAAAGGAGCTTGCATCTCAAGGTTTTATCATTCACACCCAAGGCTGAAATACTCTCTCTTTTAAATCTATACCTTGGCCAAACCACTCCAAGGACTGCATCAAGATCAGTCTCGGCTAAAGGACAAGAAGGAAGGAAGGAAAGGCTAAGGAAAGAAAGAAAAGGAACAAGCCGGAGCAAAAGAAAACCGGAGAAGTCACGAAACTGGTGAGTAATTTACTAGTTTTTGTTTATAAGAACCATAGGGTTCAGCCATGGGTATGGCCGGACCCCATGGAGGAAAATTAAGGAATGTGTGATTATTTTTAAAAGGAGCAGATGAACCACATATGGCCGAAGCCCATGAAAAGACTTGGTTATTTTTATGGGTTTTTGAGAGATAAAAACTATACAATGTTACGAAGGTTTTAAAGGTGTTTTAAATGGAGATAAGGTTAAGGTTGTGGGTCGACCATTGCATGGCTGAACCATAATGTTATTATGGCTAAGGTCCTGAGCATAAAGCATATATAAATATTGGAATGTTTGAAACAAGAAAACCCCATGAAACAATTTTAAATGGGTCAATTGGTATTATATCCTGATTGGATGAACCATACTATGAGTCATTTAGGGTTATATGCATATGTAAATGAATGGTTATCAAATTATGGAATGGAGACATTTGTTAGGAATTTATTAAGGTTGTATGTCATGATTAGTGGACCATCTATGGATTCATGTTTATGGGTCAATTATGAACATAGATATGTAAAAAATGATAGGAGAGTTTAGTCAAGGAAAGAATAATGGCAAAAAGGTAAATATAGTTAAAATTGAAGGACCATGGGTTCGGCCATGGTGTATGGCCGAACCCCATGGGTGGTGATATTGGATATGGACTTGTACAAGTGGCTTAGATGTTTGAATGAATCATGGAAATGAAAGACCATGGGTTCGGCCATGGTGTATGGCCGAACCCCATGGGTAATATTTTTATGGACTTATGATGTTATGTGAGTTAGATGGATAATGTGTGAATGATTAGATGAATGGATTGACAATGAGACTTAATTAAAGGGGACTAAAGGACCAAAACCAAGATGATGAAGTTCGGCCATGTTGTATGGCCGAACCTCATCAAGGTGTGTTTTATGGATTGAGGGTTTTAAATGGGTCATTTGGATGAGATCGGTTAAATAAAAGGGACCAAATTAAACAGGGTGAGGTTCGGCCATGGTGTATGGCCGAACCCCACAAGGATGGTTTTTGGTACTTAGATTTAATTAGAAACCAAATGAGATATATGTTTGACTTATTGACATGTAACAAGGTAACGAGACTTCTTAAACGGTGCGCGGTGGTGAACGGTTTTTGGACAAGAACGTGAGGTCAAACTAGTTGTCATTGGTAGGATTCCTACATCATTGAAACCATGGATATGTATTATGTACTTATGATGATTTTATTTCATGTTTGATAAGTTATTTTGGTATCAAACAATATGTTGCAATTATGAGATTTTCATGCTATGTTTTGTAATATTCTAAAGCATGTTGGCATTTGCATCTCATGCATGGCATGGGAGGGATGGAATGTAACCGGAGACCCACGCTCCGTCGGGGCGTCCGTAAGTCGTGAGGGGCATTTTAACCGGAGACCCACACTCCGTCGGGGCGTCCGTAAAGCACTAGTGGGGGATACATTGATGAGGAGAATTCCATCAAGAGGATACTATGTATGATACCTTGATGATGAGAATCCCATCAAGTGGATACTATGTATGAAGACCCTGGTGATGAGCATTCCATCAGGGGATGCCTTGATGAGGAGAATTCCATCAAGAGGATACTATGAGCTTGTGATGGGTGGGACTCATTGCATATGATAGCATGGCATGGCATTGAATCGACATGATTATGGTCTTTATTATCATGCAAGGTTTCTGGTTTTTATCTGTATGATTGGATCTTTATTATCATACACTGTTTTGGATATGATGTTTTACGAATATGATATGGTATATTATATCTGGATTTTATATACTAACCCATGTGTTAGCCCTAATTGGAATACCTACTAGACGCGTTGTCTAACGCCCTACTTCTACCCTAGTTGATGACACAGGAAGGGAACAGAACGAGGACGTGATTGGAGCCAAGCTTAGGAGCTTGGATGATTAAGCTATATGTTGTTTATGTTATTCAGAATTGCAATAATGTAGATTTATTTGCTATGGATTGGATGGTTAATGTTTGGATATTTAAGTTATGATAATTATTATTAAGTGTTGGACTACTTTGCTATCTAAATTGGAATAGGATTGTTATCCTATTGTTATTCCGCATATATGAATTATTCCGCAAGTTTTACTTGATTACGTGTGAACCATTTTAGTGGACTTGGTCCACGCACACGTATGGTTGGCCAGTTAAGGGTCGGGCTTTGGCAGCTCGAACTTAGCTCGCGTCTTGATGTCCCGCTCTTTATCACTTTTGTTTATTTAAAAAAAAAAAAAATAGACTCTGATTTTTGGAAAGTAACTGAAAATGGGTGGCGCGTTACAGTTGGTATCAGAGCGAAACGGGAAGGTTGAATCTTTCGAAGTAAAATTAAGACGGTATCATGTCTTACTGACAGATAAGAATCCCAATTGACCGACTCTTCGGAGTCCACTGCACGAGGACCGGATTAATTTACTTCGTTAGACTCAGACTGAAACATTCAATCTGAGAGCAATAAGGAATGATAGCAAAGGAAGTACAATCACAATAACTGGATTTATCAGACATAGCAAATAGGAGATTATTTTCCCAATATCCCCGAATGAAGAAACAAATACATGATACTTAGGGAGGTTTTCCCCGAGAACAGGAGAACATCAGGATTTCCCCAAATTGAGAAATGACACTTGATACTTAGAAAATTTCCCCAAAAAAATAAAGAAATACAAAGAGTGCTGATTTGGTAATTTTTCCCAAGGACAAGAAAGACAAGTTGTTTATTTGGCAATTTCCCCAAATTATGAAGAACACAAAACTTTACATAGAAGCTAAGTCAACCGATGTTTCCATGACTTAGGAAAATGCCTTTAGAAGGAAGACAAATACAACAAAACCAACAAAAGGAAGAAGAACATAACGGAGAGGGTCAGGACAGTACAAACATTCCTGCAATACCTCCTAAACTAAGAAACCTAGTACAAGCGGTAGTCACTTCCGTTCTACAACAACTCTTGAGCGGAAATGGGGACACAACGCCCAATGAAACACAGGACCGAAAAGATCGGGGTGGGGGAAATACTTTTTGCCCTCACAAAAGATTCAAACCCTACTTTTGGAGATCTTCCGCCTCTACTGGTTCCACTGGAAGTTCCTGTTTTCGGTGTGGTCAACAGGGACATTTCAAAAGAGAGTGTCCACGGAATGGTGGATCTCGTCATTCTTGTTTCCGATGTGGTCAGCAGGGCCATTTCAAAAGAGAGTGTCCACAAAACAAAAGGTCTCCTCACTTCAGGGGTTCTCTCCGTCGTTCAGCTCGACTAGCTCAGTCACAAGGATCTAGACAAGTGAATACTTCGATTTCTTCTCCAGAGACAGTGGATCATTCGGTAATTCAAGGTATGGCAGTAATTTGTAGTACATATGCTTATGCGTTATTTGATCTACTGCCTTCGCATCTATTACTAGCACCGTAGTACAACAAATGCCCACTGCACTTACTATAGTATTCCCTATTGATAGACGATGACGACAATTGGTGAATATATCGATCCCACAATAGATACAGTGGTCCCATGGTAAATGTGATGGATCTATGGAGGGATATCATCTTCCCATGAATGAGAGTTTCATGGTGGTTTGGATTGATGCCGGATATTGGCATTAGGGTATACGTGTGGGTAACATGAAGGACATTTTTTTCCCATAAGTTGACATATTGGTCGTATGTTAGACCATTAGCCGATGATAGATATATTAGCCCTACGAAGGTATTAGTCATGCCTATGAATGGATTATACTCAGAGGGGGATTATATTCATGGATGTGTATAACCGTGGATGATGGTTTCCATGGTGGTTTGGATTGATGACGAGTATCAGTACCATGGTAGACATGTTGGTAGTGTAATGGACCTGTTGGTCCCACAGATGAGGTATTGTTCTAATTTCTAGGACATGTTTCGATTTACATCCCAGGTTATAAGGAAAAAGGTGTTAGTCGTATTATGACTCGTATCATAGGAAATTTAGTGTGGAGAGATACTCGGTATCGTAGAAGGTTTGAAAAGAAGGTGTTAATCACATAGTGACTTAGGTGCAAATGAATATATGCTTAATTTTGGATATCTACTTAAGGGAAAAGTTAAGGGTCTAGTGAAACTCAAATGGAAAGCTATGGGCCACTACCGAGTTAGACTGGCCAGCTGACTCTGTAGTTAGCCGATGGAATTTCAAGAGGGTGAAGCTAGAAACCTAGTTAAAGTGGAATCAGCGGAAGCCTTGGAACCCTACTTCGTTAGATTTTCAGAACGAAAATTTTAAAAAGAGGATTATATTGTAATACCCCAGATTTTCAATTTATCAATATTTACGAAAATTGCCATTGTAAGTGTGAATAAATGGTTATGAACCTTAGATGGGTAAGGTGTTGGGCAATGGTCCAATTAAGACCCAGTGGATATATTATAAGGATCAATTTAAAGTAAATGGTTAAGATACCTTTAATTGGGTCAAGGGGGCTATTTGGGTCAAAAGGCCAATTGGGACCCAATGGGTCATGGTTGACTATGTTGACCACCAAGTGAGTTCAAGCTTAATTAGCTTGGGACTGATGTGAGGTGGAAATGGAATCAAATATTTGAGTTGATTCAAATGAATTAAAGGAATTAAATTAAAAAGGTGAGTTGAGTTAAATATATGAGGTAAATTAAATGAGTTGATGGAAAGTTGGAGGGGTGCACTTCACAAATATCAGCTCAAGGTGGTCCACACGTTAGATGCATGGGAGGTTATCTCATGCATGAAACTCCAAGATAAATAATGAATGGGAGGTTATCTCATGCATGAAACTCCAAGATAAATAATGAATGGGAGGTTATCTCATGCATGAAACTCCAAGATAGATAATGAATGGAGTTGGAAGTTTTATGGAGTTACACAAGAGTTGGGGAGTTGTTTCAAATTCAAAAGAATGGAGAGTGAAGTTGAAGGGCTGATGGTTTCAAACTCAAACACCATTCACACGTTGGAAGGAAAGGGTAGGGGAAGTTTCATCTCAAAGATGAAACCCTCACATGAAGATTTAAATGAAGAGTGGAGGAGTTTTTTATTTCAAATTCAAATCCAAATAAGAATTAAAGAGGAGTTGGATGGTTTGGTGGTCCAAGCTTAAACAAAACTGTTGGGCTCAAGGAGTTTCATCTCATGGATGAAATTCCCACATGGGCAAACAATGAGGAATGGCGGTTACATAGTTTAAACTCACACATGCCGTTGGTGTAATAGCCCGAATTTTTAAATCAACATATATATGGCATTTATTTATTTGAATAATGAAAAAAAATTGGAATTTTGATATATGGATGTTAAATGGATCAAATTTTGGGGCGAAGGCCCAAGTATGGTCCAATGGACCATGGATTGGATGGGATCCATTTAAAGGGTCAATAATGGTCAAAGTGGGCCCGATAACCATGTGGGACCCAATGGATCAAAATGATTCAAACTTTAAGGTAAAAAGTAGAAAATAAATTAATTGGGCCATGGGCCCAATGGTGACCGATTAATGGAAAGGGTTGAATTGAAATTAAACCCACCTAAGTTAATGATGAGATGATTAAGATGGCCTAACCAAGTGGGGCCCACCTCCACCTCACCAAGTGAGGTGGCGTGTGGACCAAGGAAAAGGTGGGGCCGATCATCATGGTTGACTTGGTCAACCATGGATAGTTTAAGGGGACTAAGGACAATTAAAGTGGATTAAGTTAATTAAATTATTTTAAATCATCTAAGTTAAGATTAATGGGGTTTTAGTGATATGGCTAAATGGGGCCCACCTCCACCTCATCAAGTGAGGTGGCGGGTAGGGTAGGTGTTGGTGGGGGCCGTCCACCATGGTTGACTTGGTCAACCATGGGTGGATTTCTTAGAAAGAAAATTAAATGGAATTAAATTAAATAGGAATTAATTAATCTAAGTAAGGATTTAATTAATTAATTAGGTTGGTCTGATTAGGGTCAAATGGATAAGTCAAAGGGGTAAGTCAAATGGTGGTTTCATCCCATTGAAACCACCCAAAGAAACACAAAAATACCATGGACTTAGGGTGGTGGTTTCATCTCAACCACCACCACTCAAGGTATGAGAGCCCATACCCCTCTCCATGATGGGTAGTCAATGGACTTGATGGGAAGACCAAACCACCCACCTTAAAGACCCAAAACCATTGGCATGGTGGCGGTTTCATCCCAACCACCATCACCAGGGACATGCAAGCCATACTTACCCATGTTGGTTGGTCAAATGGAATGATGGAGGAGTGTAACCCAAGCCACCAAGATGAGATGGGAATGGGTCTAGGGTCTCATCTCATCTCCATCTCTTCATTCCCTCTCCCAAAACCGTCCTCCCTCTCTCCCAAGTAAAACACCAAGAAAGAAGAAGAAACTTAGAAGAAAAGAAGGAAAAAACTAGGCTTGGCCGACCACCACTTCAAGACCAAGGTTTGAGCATCTTTTTCCATCCTCATCCCCTCTCCCTCTCTCAAAAATCTAAACCTACCTTAGCCAAACCCTAACCATGGAGACTCCATCTTGATCAAGCACATCTTCACCGAATAACAAGGAGAAGAAGAAGAGAAAGGGCTAAGGAGATCAAAAAGAGGAAGAAAGGCCGGAGGAGTCGTCGGTGTGGTAAGAAATTCTTAGACAAGAGTTTATATTTTTAAAAGGTTAAGATGTATTTATGGAATCCATTTCTTAGAATGGATGGTGGCCACAAAAGTTATGGGCCTTAGATCTAAGATCCATCCAATAATAAGATAAGAAATGGATGAAATGGGAGAGATAGATTAAGAAAAAATAAAATGATTAAGGAGGTTATGGAATTAAATGAATTAAGCATGAAGCATGGGTTTTTTGAATGGATTGATGGACCATAGGGTTCGGCCATATAGGGTGGCCGAACCCCATGGTAAATGGGTGATGATTTTAATTAAGGTTTTAAAGTTTAAAACCATGGAGAATGATTATGATTTTAGGGTTGTAAATAATTAAATGTTGGAAAAATTTAAAGGGGTTTAAATGAAGAAAAATCATGGAGTATATGAATGATTTTGTGGCCTCAAGAGGCATGGGAAAATGGAGAATCATGAACCATGGGTTCGGCCAGGGTGTATGGCCGAACCCTATGGTGATGGAATGAGACATTTAATGGTTATAAGAGTATGGAAATCAATGAAGAATGTTAATGGTAATTAAGTGGATTTTATTTAGTATTTTAAACAAGGTTTAAATGGGTGGAAATGAAGTTTTTAAAATAAAAATTATGGACCATGCCATGGCCGAACCCCATGGAGAGACTTTGAGGAATTTAGTGTTCTTGGAACCATGGAAAATAAAATGGAATGATGGTTAAATTAAATGGACCAAAGTATATCTCATGATGATTATGAAAGGATGATGTAAATGTATGATTTAAATTTATTTATGGTAGGACCAAATGAGGTGAAATAGACCGAAGAAAAATGGAAAAAAAAAAAAAAGACAACATGGGTTCGGCCATGGTGTATGGCCAAACCCATGACCCATTGGTAGGTCATGTTGTGGGCTAAATATTGCATTATGTATGAGATTAGATGATTGCAAATTTAATTAAATCAAGTGGCTGATTTTAGGGAATGTTAGGTCATGGTCAATGAATCATTAATGGGGCTAAGTATAGGGATGAAGTATGGACCAAAAATGTACATAGATGGAGGAAATATTAAATCATGGAAGCATAGTGGCAAAACCGTAATTATTGGCCACAATGAAGAACCATGGGTTCGGCCATGGTACATGGCCGAACCCCATGTAGGTTGGACATGAACTTGGGTACATTAAGATGACATTATGTGTGATTAAATGAAACTTAGGGTTGCTGCGTTTTAGACTCGCAAATGAGAATGTTTAATGGGCTAGAACTTGGAATTATGCATGTATTTAAATCAATGGAAACAAGGCTAAGTTAAAGGCTGAATTATGATAATCTTGTAACATGATTAGGGATCATTAATGGATCTAAGGTTGTGATCAATTAGGGACTTAATCATGGATAAAATATGAACTAATTTGGTAAATGTATAATAAGGTATCGGGACGTCGCAAACGGTACGCGATCGGCGACCGGATTATCGAACGAAAACGTAACGGGACGCTAAACGGTATTCGGTAGGATTCCTACCTTTTTGTAAGCAGTGTATTATGTGTATGTGATGGTTTCCGTATTTTATTTCTGTAATTACATGGTTTATTTTATGGATGATATTTTAAATGCTATGGATTATATTTTAATGCTATGGATGATATTTTTAAGACTATGGATTATATTCCAATGCTATGGATTTTATATTAGTGATATGAATCATATATATACTACATAGCATAATGCACTTGCATCTCATGCATGGCATGGGCGGGAAAATAAAGGAACCGAGTCCATGCTCCGTCGGGGTGACCGAGAAGCAAACATGGGAATAGCCTGATGCGCTATAACCAGAGTCCATGCTCCGTCGGGGCGACCGAGAACAAACATGGGGATAGCTTGATACGCTATAACCGGAGTCCATGCTCCGTCGGGGCGACCGAGAAGCAAACATGGGGACACCTTGACGAGGCTTTGCAGTCAAGGGAGATATGACATTTTATGATGATATAGATGATGGGTGGGACACATGACATAGGCACCCATGGCATGGCATTCATTTTATGGGATTTATCATATTATTATTGGTATGCTTGTATCACTAATCCATGTGCTAGCGCTACTCGGAGTCCTACTGGGTGTGTTGTCTAACGCCCTATTTCTACCCTAGCTAATGACGTAGGAGACGGAGGAAACGGTGGACACGACTGGAGCCAAGTGCAGGAGCTTGGGAAAGCGGCTACTTTGTTTTGTTTAAGTTTTATTTTGGAAAAGTTGTAATTTAAGTAGCATAGCTTGTCGGCATGTAATAATTTCTGTTTCTTGCTATGGGTTGGACTATACGCTGAACGTTATCATTTTGAGACATAATTATGAACATAGGGGTATTTTAGTAATTTAACGATGTATCTTCCCTTCTATCTAAAAACTGGTATGATAGTCTCTATTATAATGTTCCGCATCTAATTATATTCCGCGAGCTTACTTCCTACGCATGAACTGTTCTCGTGGACTTCGTTCCTCGCACGCGTGGGGTTGGCCAGTTAAGGGCCTGGCTTTAGAAGCTCAGACTTAACTTGCGTCGTGACGTCCGCGCCCGTTGTCACTTCTTAATTCAAAAAAAAAAAAATAGACTCTGATTTCGGTGAAAATGGAGCGGGCGTTACAGTTGGGCACATGGTAGTTTCATCTCAAGGATGAAACCCCCAAGATGGAAGATGAATGGGGCTTGTGGAGGTTACACAAGACATTACATTACAGCCGTTGGAGCCTTGGGAGTTTCATCTCAACGATGAAACCCCCAAGGGAAGCATTAAGGAGAATTGTTAATGAAAATGGGAGTTACAAGTGGTGCCACCAAGAGACATCACCTTGGGGCTGAATTTGATTAACCAAGGGAGGAGTTTAATTTCCATTCACTCTCTCTCTCTCTCCCTTGGCCGTCCCACCTCTCTAGACAAGAACCTTGGCTGGTTGTTTCTCCTCAAACCACTCCTTGGCTGATCACTCCTCAAAGACAAAGTGGACTAAGAACAAAGGAGCTTGCATCTCAAGGTTTTATCATTCACACCCAAGGCTGAAATACTCTCTCTTTTAAATCTATACCTTGGCCGAACCACTCCAAGGACTGCATCAAGATCAGTCTCGGTTAAAGGACAAGAAGGAAGGAAGGAAAGGCTAAGGAAAGAAAGAAAAGGAACAAGCCGGAGCAAAAGAAAACCGGAGAAGTAGCGGAACCGGTGAGTAATTTACTAGTTTTTGTTTATAAGAACCATAGGGTTCAACCATGGGTATGGCCGAACCCCATGGAGGAAAATTAAGGAATGTATGATTATTTTTAAAAGGAGGAGATGAACCACATAAGGCCGAACCCCATGAAAAGACTTGGTTATTTTTATGGGTTTTTGAGAGATAAAAACCATACAATGTTACGAAGGTTTTAAAGGTGTTTTAAATGGAGATAAGGTTAAGGTTGTGGGTCGACCATTGCATGGCTGAACCATAATGTTATTATGGCTAAGGTGCTGAACATAAAGCATATATAAATATTGGAATGTTGGAAACAAGAAAACCCCACGAACCAATTTTAAATGGGTCAATTGGTATTATATCCTGATTGGATGAACCATACTATGAGTCATTTAGGGTTATATGCATATGTAAATGAATGGTTATCAAATTATGGAATGGAGACATTTGTTAGGAATTTATTAAGGTTGTATGTCATGATTAGTGGACCATCTATGGATTCATGTTTATGGGTCAACTATGAACATAGATATGTAAAAAATGATAGGAGAGATTAGTCAAGGAAAGAATAATGGCAAAAAGGTAAATATAGTTAAAATTGAAGGGCCATGGGTTCGGCCATGGTGTATGGCCGAACCCCATGGGTGGTGATATTGGATATGGACTTGTACAAGTGGCTTAGATGTTTGAATGAATCATGGAAATGAAACACCATGGGTTCGGCCATGGTGTATGGCCGAACCCCATGGGTAATATTTTTATGGACTTATGATGTTATGTGAGTTAGATGGATAATGTGTGAATGATTAGATGAATGGATTGACAATGAGACTTAATTAAAGGGGACTAAAGGACCAAAACCAAGATGATGAAGTTCGGCCATGTTGTATGGCCGAACCTCATCAAGGTGTGTTTTATGGATTGAGGGTTTTAAATGGGTCATTTGGATGAGATCGGTTAAATAAAAGGGACCAAATTAAAAAGGGTGAGGTTCGGCCATGGTGTATGGCCGAACCCCACAAGGATGGTTTTTGGGACTTAGACTTAATTAGAAACCAAATGAGATATATGTTTGACTTATTGACATGTAACAAGGTAACGAGACTTCTTAAACGGTGCGCGGTGGTGAACGGTTTTTGGACAAGAACGTGAGGTCAAACTAGTTGTCATTGGTAGGATTCCTACATCATTGAAACCATGGATATGTATTATGTACTTATGATGATTTTATTTCATGTTTGATAAGTTATTTTGGTATCAAACAATATGTTGCAATTATGAGATTTTCATGCTATGTTTTGTAATATTCTAAAGCATGTTGGCATTTGCATCTCATGCATGGCATGGGAGGGATGGAATGTAACCGGAGACCCACGCTCCGTCGGGGCGTCCGTAAGTCGTGAGGGGTATTTTAACCGAAGACCCACACTCCGTCGGGGCGTCCGTAAAGCACTAGTGGGGGATACATTGATGAGGAGAATTCCATCAAGAGGATACTATGTATGATACCTTGATGATGAGAATCCCATCAAGTGGATACTATGTATGAAGACCCTGGTGATGAGCATTCCATCAGGGGATACCTTGATGAGGAGAATTCCATCAAGAGGATACTATGAGCTTGTGATGGGTGGGACTCATTGCATATGATAGCATGGCATGGCATTGAATCGACATGATTATGATCTTTATTATCATGCAAGGTTTCTGGTTTTTATCTGTATGATTGGATCTTTATTATCATACACTGTTTTGGATATGATGTTTTACGAATATGATATGGTATATTATATCTGGATTTTATATACTAACCCATGTGTTAGCCCTAATTGGAATACCTACTGGACGCGTTGTCTAACGCCCTACTTCTACCCTAGTTGATGACAGAGGAAGGGAACAGAACGAGGACGTGATTGGAGCCAAGCTTAGGAGCTTGGATGATTAAGCTATATGTTGTTTATGTTATTCAGAATTGCAATAATGTAGATTTATTTGCTATGGATTGGATGGTTAACGTTTGGATATTTAAGTTATGATAATTATTATTAAGTGTTGGACTACTTTGCTATCTAAATTGGAATAGGATTGTTATCCTATTGTTATTCCACATATATGAATTATTCCGCAAGTTTTACTTGATTACGTGTGAACCATTTTAGTGGACTTGGTCCACGCACACGTATGCTTGGCCAGTTAAGGGTCGGGCTTTGGCAGCTCGAACTTAGCTCGAGTCGTGATGTCCCGCTCTTTATCACTTTTGTTTATTTAAAAAAAAAATAGACTCTGATTTTCGAAAAATAAGTAAAAAAGGGCGGGGCGTTACAATTAAGCCACCCTTGGGAAACCAAGGGCCTCTTTGGTTAGACCAAGCTATTATGAGAGGGAGGGAAGAGATTAAGGCTTTAACATAAAATCCAAAACCAAAGGGCACTCCAAACCCCTTGGCCGACCCCTCCTCTCTTGAACAAGGATTTTCTCTCCACTCCTCTCCTCTCTTTCCCATCTCTATCTCCATATACTTGAAGCTTTTGAAGAACAAAGAAAGGAGAAGAAGAACTAAGGAAGAAGGGAAAGATCAAAAGAAAATAAGGAGATTGAAGAGCCAAAGAGGAGGAACAACTCATTGAAGGAAAGGTATGCTTAGACTTAATAAAATCAGTGGGGATTAATCTAAGGAAACCATAGGTTCAGCCATGGTGTGGCCAAAATGTTATAAGGCCATGGAGTTGGAAATCCATCCAATGGATGGATTATGAAAAACCCACTCTATCCACAATGGAGTCTCACAATCCAGCAAAAGGAGAGGGGTCTTACAATGCATGTTTTTGCAAACACATAGGATTTGACCCAAAGTCAGTCGACTGAATCTTATGATTCAGCCGACTGAAAATATACTGGCCAAGTACATATGGGATCTGGTTGTGTTTCAGCCGACTGAATCTTATGATTCAGTCGCCTGAAAGTATACTGGCCAAGCACATATGGGATCTGGTTGTGTTTCAGCCGACTGAATCTTATGATCCAGTCGACTGAAAGTGAACTGGCCAAGCACACAAACGATCTGACTCAAAGTTAGTTGACTGAATCTCATCTTTCAGTGGAGTGAAAGTGTACTAGCCAAGCAGATAAAGGATTTGACCCAAAGTAAGTCGACTGAATCTTATGATTCAGTCAACTGAAAGTATACTGGCCAAGCATATGTCAGATCTGGTTGTGTTTCAGTTGACTGAATCCCATGACTCAGTCAACTGAATTGGAAGGTTTTACTCTGGATTTTCCTCGAGAGCCTCTGCCTATCTTGTAGGACGGAATGGAGATGAAAAAGAAGAACAATGGTTTCGGCCATGTTGTATGGCCGAACCCCATGGATGACTTATGGACCTATGTATGTTTAAAGATTAAAGGACTAACTTGGGATTATTAGATTAAGAAATGAACATGGAACATAGATGGAAATAGGGATGATGAAATTAAAATAGAAAATCAAATTAATATGTATGTTTGAATTTGATGAGGTAAAGAGGTTCGCAAAGGATTGCGATTCATCGCACGCGACCGTTGGCGTTATCCTAGCAATACAAGAAAGGATAGTTTATCGGACTGTAACGCCCTGCCCTTTTGACTTGCCACAAATCAGAGTATATTTTTTTTTTAAATAAGTGAGAGAGAACGGGTCGTCATGACTCGAGTCAAGTCTGAGTTTCCAAAACCCGACCCTTAACTGGCCACTATTACGTGTGCGTGGACTAACTCCACTAAAATATTTTCACATGTTTTTCTTAATACTTGCAGAATAATTCATATGAATAAGAAGCTATTCATATTCTTCTCATCATTAAACAAAGAGAACCAATCATTATAAAATTCATATATACTTAAGAATTAATCAAACTATAGCAAATAAGTTCTAAGTTATTACAATCCAAAATATAAGTCCTCCGAATACATCATTGAAATCAACATAAGTAATTTCAACATCAAATCTTCCCAAGCTCCTATGCTTGGCTCCCTTCTGGTCCCATTTCCTTTTCCTATAGGGTAGAAGTAGGGCATAGTCAACATGCCCAGTAGGTATTCCAATTAGGGTTATGATACACATGGGAGTAATATTAGAATAACATAAATCAAGGGTATATACATCATTAATGTCATATTTGTAACATCATTAATGTCATATTTGTAAAACATCTTGTAAATAATAAAACAATGCATGATGTCCATATCATAATCATGTTAACATAAGTGTCATGTCATGGGTGTCAATGCCAAATGATATCCAACCCAATGTCCATAATCAATCATATCATAAATAAATCAATGTTTTCCTTGGCCAATTATGTCCACAGTGTTTGAGGCGGCAACCACCAGGGCACTGTATACCCGTCCACAAATTAATATGGATTACCGATAGAGTGTGGACTCCTCCCTCTGCGCAGGGTTTCGGGACCTTCCCAGGAGCTCTTTGGCCCAATTACTCCGTACCTTTTCTATCAACTGGACGAGGCCAAATCTTAACAGTTCATATAGCTTCTTACATGCTAATCTCAAGCCCAAGTTATATCCGGACCGCTCAGAACTTGGCTTGCTGGTCATATGTGTTCCCTCCCATGCCATGCGTGAGGTAATGTATGCAAGAATGCCATATCATTTAAAATACATCATATCATTTGATGTGTTCGTCCAGTATACGTTCAGTCGACTGAATCATATATTCAGTCGGCTGAAACACAGCCAAATCCCTTACGTGTTTGGTAAGTATACTTTCAGTCGATTGAATCATAACATTCAGTCGGCTGAAATCACAATAGACCCCATATGTGCTTAGTCAGTATACTTTCAGTCGACTAAATCATAAGATTCAGTCGGCTGTAACACGACCAGATTACTTACGTGTGTGGCCAGTATAATTTCAGTCGACTGAATCATAAGACTCAGTCGGCTGAAATACCAATAGATCCTTTGTTTGCTTTTCCAACACACTTTCAGTCGACTGGATCATAAGATTCAGTCGACTGACTTTGTGTCACATCCTTTTGTTTGAATGCATAGTAAAACCCTTCTTCTTGAAATCCATTCTTAATCATATTTAATTATGAATTTCATCTTCCATATTTTACTTAGTAAATTTACCCTACCCATTAGCCAAGGTTAGGATTTTTCATAATTCATCCAATCATAGTATCATAGCATGGGTTCAGATTCATCTTATGGTTGTTTTGTTTCAGCCCATACCCATCCTTTGGATGGATTTCCAACTCCATGGCCTTATAAAAAAAATTGGCCATTCATTCCAACCAATCATGGAACCCATGGGTTCGACCAAACCATGGCCAAACCTATGGTTTTCTTAGATTTATTCCCATATTACTAAGTCTTAGATATACCTTCCTTCAATCTCCTTCTTTTCTTTTGATCTGTCTCTTCTTCCTTAATTCTTCTTCTCATTTCTTTGTTCTGCAAAGTCTCCAATGTATGGAGGTAGAGGTGGGAGAGATAGAGGAGAGGAGTGGAGAGAAACTCTTGTGCAAGAGGAGGAGTCGGCCAAGGGGTTTGGAGTGCCCCTTGGTTTGGGTTTTTACATTAAAAGCCAAATCTTTTCCATTCATCTTCTCATAATAGCTTGGCCTTTAACCAATGAGACCCTTGGCTTTCCAAAGGTGGCTTCATGGCTTTTGAGATGAAAATCCTTGGGCTCCCAAGTGTCTAAGTACAATGTACTTGTAACGGCCCGCCCTTTTTCACTCGCCGAAAATCAGAGTCTATTTTTTTAAAATAAAAGAGTGAGAAAAAGCGGGAGCGCCACGACGCGAGCTAAGTCTGAGCTTCCAAAACCCGACCCTTAACTGGCCAACCATACGTGTGCGTGGACCAAGTCCACTAAAAAGGTTCACACGTACTCAAGTTAAACATGAGGAATAAATCATAGATGCGGAATTATAATAGAATAACAATTCTATTCCATTTTAGATAACAAGGTTTTCCATCACTTAATCATAAATATCTTACGTTAAAATATCCAAAATTAACATTCCAAACCATAGCAAATAATCTACGTTATTACAGTCCCACAAACTAATTACTCAAATACATTATCCATGAGTAACTTAAACAAAATGCAACTTAATCATCCAAGCCCCTAAGCTTGGCTCCGATCACGTCCTCGTTCAGTCCATTCCCTGTGTCATCAACTAGGGTAGAAGTAGGGCGTTAGACACCACGCCCAGTAGGTATTCCAATTAGGGTCAAACACATGGGTTAGTATAAAAATCCAAATATAATACATCATGTCGTATCTGTAAAACATCGTATCCAAAACAGTGTATGATAATAGAGATCCAATCATACAGATAACAACCAGAAACAGTGCATGATAATAGAAATCGTAATCATGCTGTGCCATGGGTGCCATATGCCATGAGTCCCACCCATCAGCCATAACACAATCACCAAAACATCCTCTTGATGGAATCTCCTCATCAAGGTATCACAATCACATAGTATCTCTCTTGATGGACAACTCGTCATCAAGGTATCACAATCACATAGTATCCCTCTTGATGGAAAAGTCCTCATCAAGGTATCCCAATCACATAGTATCCCTCTTGATGGAAATGTCCTCATCAAGGTATCCCAATCACATAGTATGCCTCTTGATGGAAAGGTCCTCATCAAGGTATCCTCACGAATGCCTCACGATCGCCCCGACGGAGCGTGGTCTCCGGTTACATTACATCCCTCCCATGCCATGCATGAGATGCAAATACCAACATGCTATGTAATAGTACAAATCACAACATTTAAAACTCCATAATTGAAACATATTGTTTGATACCAAAATAACTTATCAAACATGAATTAAAATCATCATATATACATATCCATGGTTTTCAATGAGGTAAGAATCCTACCAATGACAAACTTATGTGTCCTTGCGTTTTCGTCCGAAAACCGCTCACCCATCACGTCAAGCCGATCGTACACTGCTTGTGAGGTCCCGTTACCTTATTACATATCAATCAATCAAACCCATGTTCCATTTTATTTCCAATCATGTTTGAGTCCATAAACACACCTTAGTGGGGTTCGGCCATACAACATGACCGAACCTTACTTGGTTTTGGATCCTCCTTTTTAGTCCTTTGATCTTTTAATTAAGTCCAAGATCATTCCATTAGTTTTACATCAATGAAAGTCCTAAATCCACAAACAAACATTCTCCATGGTTCAATCATACACTTAGTCACTTATTCATACTTAGATCCAAAAACAAGATCCATGGGGTTCGGCCATACACCATGGCCGAACCCATGGTCCTTTAATTTCACCATTTGGCCATTCTTTCCTTCCATAGGTAATCACTCCTTTTGTTTACACATAGGTTAATCATCTAACATAAATAAAACCCTAAGTCCACAAAAACTTCTCCATGGGGTTCGGCCATACACCATGGCCGAACCCATGGTCCATCATTTTCACCCATCTACATCTTTGCCATTATTTCCATCACCTCATGCTTAGGTCCAAAACATAGATCCACAACTAAACATTTTCCATTTATTTAATCATGCATAGATCTCTAAATAACCCATTAAAATGGTCCATGGGGTTCGGCCATACACCATGGCCGAACCATGATGTCTCATTTTCCATCTTCTCCTTTAAATCCTTTATAATCTTAGGTCCATAACAAAGTCCCTTTATGGGGATTTAACCATACTCTTAGATTCATAATTTACACCCAAGGATCCATAATACATCCATTAATATTTCTCCATGGGGTTCGACCATACACCATGGCCAAACCCATGATCCATGGTTCTCCACCCTTTACAATATTTGAGGTCATTTACATTGTTAATATTCTTCCACCAATCTCATCCTTAAAAGCCCTTTAAACATCAATAATACCCTTCCATTGGGTTCGGCCATACAACATGGCCGAACCCTATGGTTCATCATTTCCATTAAAATAAATTATGCATCCATGATTAATCCTTTGATGGGGTTCGGCCATACAACATGGCCGAACCTCATCCAACCCTTTTTTGGTCCTTGATGGTTCTTGTACATACAATTTAGGGTTTGGCCATGCAAAGGCCAAACCATAATCCTTGATCATCCACCATTTCCCACATGGTACATGCATAAGGTCCTTTAGCTATAACAAGATAAGGGTTCGGCCATGCAACGGCCGAACCATGTTCCTTGACCATCCTTTCTTACTTATAAAATCTTATAAATTACTTACCAATTTCGCGACTCCTCCGGTTTCTTTCACTCGTTCTTGTTCCTCCTATCTTGTCACTCCTTAGCCTCTTCTTCCTCCTTGATCCTTGAGAGATCTTGAGATGAAAACTCAAAGATAGTGTTTGGCCAAGAGAGTGTAGGTTTGAGAGAGGGAGATGAGCTTGAGATAGAAAACTCTAAGTCATTTCTCCTTTGTCTTTGAGAGGGGGATCGGCCAAGAGTGAGAGCTTGAGAGAGAGAGGGTCTAAGATGCAACCCCTTAGTCTTTTCTTGTTCAATTAGGGTCGGCCAAGGGTGGTGTCCTTTGGTTGATGCCCTTTTGTAACTCCCATGACCCTTCACCTCCTCATTAATACTTTCTTTGGGGGTTTCATCCCATGAGATGAAACTCCCAACCTTATACCCCTTGGGTTTCCATCTCATGATGGAAACCCTCCATCTCCCAACGTGTAGCCTTGGTTACCTTGTGTAACAACAACAACCATTCACCTCCCTCATTTAATGCTCCCTTTGGAGTTTCATCCCATGAGATGAAACTCCCACCTCCCCCAACGTGTGTACATGGTGGTGTTTGGTCTTATGAGATGCAACTCTCCATCTTCCCACTCCACTCATTAAAACGAGAGTCCCATTAACTTCCCATCCAACTCACCTCTTTAACTCAACTCATATCTTTAAATCAACTTTAGTTAACTCACTTAAAACCAACTCATTTCCTTGATTCCATTTCCAATTTAATTCAGCCCCAATTTAATTAAGCTTGAACTCACTTGGTGATCAACCAAGTCAACCATGACCCATTGGGTCCCAATTGGGCATTTGACCCAATTGACAATCTTGACCCAAATAAATAAATCTTACCCATTTATTTCAATTGAACCTTATCCATATTCCGTTGGGTCTTAATTGGCAATTGACCCAACTCCTTACCCATCTAAGGTCCATCTCCATTAATTTACAAATTAAATGGACAATTTCCATATATATCCATAACTTGAAAATCCGGGGTGTTACAGTACTTAGACAAGACATCCATCTCATCCCTTCATATTCTCAAGTCAGCAAAACCTTAATTCAATATTTGAACTCACAAGTGGTTGACCGAGTCAACCCATGTCATGGTCGGCCATGCATGTGGTGACTTGGCCACCACATGGCACTTGGGTCCCACTTTGGCCATGTCACTTGATGATGTGTCATCCTTGTTTAGTTGGCTTCCATGTGATGACATGTATGGCACATGGCAATGCCACATCACTCACATGCCACCTCACTTGATGTGGTGGACTTTAATGCATTAAATGCACTAATTTATCCAATTCAATTAATTTAACTAAACTTACCCAATTACTTTAAAATCAAACTCACCCATGACCCATTGGATCTTAATTGGGTAATTGACCCATTTCTTGCCCATCTAATGTCAATTTCCACTTTTCAATCTCAAATTCAATTAAATTGCAATCCAAGTGGGCCAATCTTGAAATTTTCGTTCCGAAAATTGAGCGAAGTAGGGTTTCAAACAAATTATACAAATAGCTCTGGATGAGCTACTCTCGTTTCTAACTTAGGTTCCCAAGTTGCTTCCTCATTACCGTGTCAGCCCCATACCACTTTGACGAATGGAATCGCTCTGTTCTGTAACACCCTTTGTTCTGTTTCAATTACTCGGACAGGCCTCTCGATGTAAGATACATCGCTTTGTACTTCTATGTCTTGTACATTCAGCACATGTGATGGGTTAGGGTTGTACATCCTCAACATAAAAACATGGAATACATCGTGCAATCCTGACAACTGTGGAGGGAGTATCAAACGATAGACCACTTCCCCTACCTTCTCATGGATTGGAAAGGGTCGCACAAATTTGGGTGACAACTTCCCTTTCTTTCCAAACCTCATGTGTTCCTTTCGTGGCGAGACCTTCAAGAATACTTGGTCTCCCACTTCAAACTCAAGAGATCTTCTTCTTTTGTCAGCGTAGCTGTTCTGACGTCTCTGTACTGTGAGCAGATGTTGTCGTATCACCTTAATCTGTTCCATGGTCTCTGCAACCAGATCAAGTCCAATAAGAGCAGGCTCACCGGCCTCTGTCCAACACACTGGAGATCTGTGGGGTCTACCATACAATGCCTTAAATGGAGCCATCTTGAGGCTTGCCTGGTAACTGTTGTTGTATGAGAACTCGACCAGTGGTAGGTGATCTTCCCAACCATCCTTGAAGTCTAACATGCAAGCTCTCAGAATATCCTCCAATGTTTGTATTGTTCACTCTGACTGACCGTTGGTCTGTGGATGGAAAGTTGTGTTGCATAACAAGTTTGTCCCCATAGCCAACTGCATGCTCTGCCACACCTTGCCAGTGAATGTGCCATCTTTGTCGGACACAATAGTCTTGGGTATACCATGTAGCCTGATGATGTCCCTTATATACCGCTGTCCTAAAGTCTCAGACGAGTCTATCATCTTGATAAGGAGAAAATGTGCAGAATTGGTCAGACGGTCCACTATAATCCAGATTGCATCATTACCCTTTGAAGACTTGGCAGTCCTGCCACAAAGTCCATGGCAATCACTTCTATTCGGGCACGGGTAGGGGTTTGACCAGCCCTGGTGGCTTCTGATGTTTTGTCTTGACATGCTGACAAGTAAGGCAGTGAGAGACAAAGTCAGCCACGTTTCTTTTGAGTCCACGCCACCAATAATGCCTTTTTAGATCATGGTACATTTTGGTGCTACTCGGATGGATGGAGAGCTTTGATTGATGAGCTTCTATCAACAGCTCTCTTCTGCAGCCTTGAGGTACATATGTCTTGCCTCGGATAAGAGACCTTGTTTAGGTCGTAATTCCCATTCTGGTATGACCTCTCCAGTCGACATCTTGGCCCATATTCCGGCCACCTTAGGATTTGTCCGTTGTTCATGTTCAATCTTCGAAATCATATTGGATTGTACCATCAGATTATACATGCTCCCACGATTTTTTATGTGCAAATTGAACTCTCAGATGGTCGTCAGCATTTCCCATTCTTTCATAATCAGACTGGCCACACTTGCATGTGAAATGCGACTGAGGGCATCTACCACTTTTTTTGCCTTGCCAGGGTGATATCGTAGTGCAAATTCATAGTCTTGTAGGTATTCCATCCATTTGCGCTGTCTCAAATTGAGCTCCTTTTGATTGAACAGATACTTTAAGCTTTCATGGTCTGGAAACACCTCAAATTTCTCACCATATAGATAGTGTCTCCAGCTTTTGAGGGCGAAGACTACTGCAGCTTGTTCCAGATCATGAGTGGGATAGTTGCGTTCATGGATTTTTAGTTGCCTTGAACCATATGCCACCACATGATGACTTTGAGTGAGAGAGCATGCAAGTCCTTCTCCTAAAGCATCACACTGTATTTCATATCCCTTACCTCTCTCCGCTAAAATCAGAATGGGAGCTGTGGTAAGCTTCTGTTTTAGATCCTCAAACCTTCGATTGCACAAGTCAAACCATTCAAATTTGACTCCTTTCTGAGTTAGTTAGGTGAGTGGAGCTGCAATCTTGGAGAAGTCCATAATAAATTTCTGATAGTAGCCAGCCAGTCTTAGATAACTGCGGATTTCAGTCACATTCTTCAGAGCTTTCCAGTCTCTAACCGCTGCCACTTTAGCCTGGTACACGGCTATTCCTCCTGTTGATATGACGTGTCCCAAGAAGTTGACCTTAGATAGCCAGAACTCGCACTTGCTTGCTTTGGTGTATAACTGATTCTTCTTTACATTGTCCAGGACTATCCATAGATGCTTAGAATGCTCCTCCCGACCGGTGGAATAAATTAGAATATCGTCAATGAAGACAATTACGACCTTATCCAGATAAGGACAAAATATTTTGTTCATCAGATCCATGAACACGGCTGGTACATTTCTGAGTCCAAAGGGCATGACCACATATTCGTACAGTTCATACCGAGTTTTGAAAGCCATCTTTTCTGTGTCCTCATCCCGAAGAGCTCTTTGGCCCAAATTACGTCGTACCTATTTCTATCAACCCGGGCAAGGCCAAATCTCAATAGTTCACATAGCTTTAATACAAGCTAGTCTCAAGCCCAAGTCATGTTCGGACTGCTCAAAACTTGGCTTGTTGGTCATATATACTACTTCCCATGCCATGCATGAGGAAATGTATGCAAGTATGCCATTTCATTTAAAACACATCACATCCTTGAAAATCAGCTTATAAACATATACAATTTGTTTAATCAAAGTAATCATATTCCATAGTGTTCTCAATAAGGTAGGAATCCTACCAATGCCAGTAGTCTATCTTTGTTGTCGTGTGAAGATAATATTAATGATCACGTGAAACGAAGCACAACCCTTTTTCGAATCTCTTTACCTTAACAAATTTAATCACATATATTAATTTGATTTTCCATTTAAATTTCATCGCTCCTTACACTCTACAAGATAGACAGAGGCATATGGAAGATCATCCAAAAATCAAACTTCTCAATTCAATCGACTGAATCTGTGATTCAGTCAATTGAATCACACCCAGATACCATTTGTTCTCTTACCCTCAAACTTTCAGTTGACTGAATCATAAGATTCAGTCGGCAGAAACTACAATCAGATACTGTATAAACTTGACCCGTAAACTTTCAGTCGGCTGACTTTGGGTCAAATCCTATGTGTTCTCGGTCAATACACATTCAGTCGACTGAATCACAGATTCAGTCGGCTGACTTTGGATCAGATCATTGGTGTGTTCGGCCAGTATGAATTCAGTCGGCTGAATTACCATCAATTTATTTACGTGTTTGATAAGTATACCTTCAGTCGACTGAATCATAAGATTCAGTCGGCTGAAACACACCAGATCACTTACTTGTTTGGTACGTATACTTTCAGTCAACTGAATCAGAGATTCGGTCGGCTGACATACCAATAGACCACATCTGTGTTTAGCCAGTGAACTTTTAGTGGACTGAATCATAAGATTCAATCGGCTGAAACACCCAGATATCACTTATGTGCTCGGCCAGCACACTTTCAGTCGACTGAATCATAAGATTTAGTCGGCTGAAATACCCAGATATCCATTGTTTGCTTTGCCAGCGCAAGTTCAGTAAACTGAATCATGAGATTCAATCGACTGACTTTTTGTCAGTTTTCTCTGTTTGCATGAATGGTTAGGCCCTTCTTCTTGAAATCCATGCCTAACATTATTTAAACATGGACTTCATCTTCCACACTTCTTTTAGTGAATTTAATCTACCCACTAGCCAAGGCTAGGGTCTTTTCCATAATTCTTCCAATTCTTAATATCATAGCATGGATTCGAAATATCACCTTATGGTTGTTTTGTTTTCAACACTCCATAGCCTTATAATAATTTGGCCATCCATTCTAACCAATTATGGAACTCATGGGTTCGGCCGCACCATGGCCAAACCTATGGTTTCCTTTGAATCATTCCTATGTCATTAAACTTTAAACA
This sequence comes from Chimonanthus salicifolius, assembly GCA_013350335.1. NCBI lineage: Eukaryota > Viridiplantae > Streptophyta > Magnoliopsida > Laurales > Calycanthaceae > Chimonanthus > Chimonanthus salicifolius. Next base: position 28,581,089 of record CM023535.1, read on the forward strand.
TACCTTATTTCCGTCTCCTTCTTTTCTATTTGATCTGTCTTTTCTTCCTTAATCCTTCTTCTTTCTTTCTTTGCTCTTCTAAGTCTCCAAGTATAGAGGTAGAGGTGGGAGAGAGAGAGGAGAGGAGTGGAGAGAAACTCTTGTACAAGAGGAGGAGTCGGCCAAGGGATGTGAGTAGCCCCTTTGGTTTGTGTTTTTATGTAACCACCTTAGACTCTTCATTCTCCCTCATTATGGTTTGTCTAACCAATGTGTCTCTCGGCTTAACTAAGGAGGCCCATGGCTTAAACCAAAGAGACCTTTGGTTTCATGCCTCTTGAGATGGAAAACCTTTCATCTTCCCAACTCAACAACACCCTAACTCGATTGAACTCATTGGTGGCTGACCAAGTCAACCACGACATGGCCGGCCATGCATGTGGTGACCTTGTCACTACATGGAACTTGGGTCCCATCTTGGTCATGTCACTTGATGACGTGACACCTTGCTTAATTGGCTTCCATGTGATGACATGCATGCCACATGGCAATGTCACATCACCCACATGCCACCTCACTTGATGAGGTGGACTTTAATGCATTGGGTCTTAATTGGGTAATTGACCCATTTACTTTAAACTTACCCAATTACTTTAAGATTGCAATGGACGGATTTTCAATGCAATAAATATATTGGCTATTATTTACTTTAATTGTAAAAAATTAAGATTCATAGATGGGATGGATGTTTAACTGGATAAGAAGTGGGGCAATGGCCAAGTATGGTCCAATGGACCATGGATAGGATTAATTCTATTTAATTGGGTCAATGTGGTCAATTGGGTCAAATGCCCAATTGGGACCCAATGGGCCAAGATGGATTGATGATTAGGGTAAATGGGCAAGGAATGGATTCAATTGGGTCATGGACCCAATTAAATCAAAGGCTGGGGTCCCCCTCCTCAAGTGAGGTGGCAAGTGTATGAGGAGTTATCCAAGTGGCATAGCCAAGTGGGACCCAACTCCACCTCATCAAGTGAGGTGGCATGTGTACTAAGGCACAAGTGGGGCCGACTGTAACGCCCGCCCTGTAATACCCTAGATTTTTCAATATATCAATATTTACGAAAATGCCCTTGGATTTATAAATTGAAGGGTTATGATCATAGATGAGAAAAATGGTGGGACCCATTGCTCAATGTACTTGTATAAGGTTTAAATTAAGTTAAATGGGCAAGGTACATTTATTTGGGTCAAAGAGGTTAAATGGATCAAAGGACCCAAATGGGACCCAATGGGTCGTGTATGTCATGATTGATCATGGAGTGAGCTCAAAGCTTAATTGGTTTAAGTGCATTAGATATTTGAGTTGGTTTGAGTTGAAATAAATAATGGAGTTTAGTTGAGTTGAATTTATTAGTTGAGTTACATTAAATGAATGAGTTGAGTTGGGTGAGTTAAATAAATGGGTTGGATGGAATGTTTATTTTAAGTAAGTGATGTGTGTGAATGGGAGTGGAATGGATTGATTTCAAGTGAAAAACAAAGAAAAACGTGGGCTGCATGGGGAAGTTATCTTATGCATGTAACTCCTAGTTAAGTGTTAAATGTTGGTGGAGGTTTTGGGAGTTACATGTGGTGAGGAGTTGCAAAGTTAAAAGATTCATAAAACACGTTGGATTGCATGAGAATTATTCTATGCATGAGAATTAAAGGGGAGTTGGAAGGTTGAGTTGGTCCAAGTGAATCAAATGGGTGAAGTTTTATTTAATTGGGTCAAAGTTTGTGAAATGGGTCTAAATGGCCAATTTGGACCCAATGGGTCGGGTTTGACTTTGGTGACCATTAAGTGAGTCCAAGATTGATTAAATTGGGGCTGTTTGGAGTTTGAAATAAAATCATATAGTTGAGTTAAATAAGTGAGCTGATTTAGATAATTATAGTGAATGAGTTGGATGGAATATTTATTTTTAAGTGAGTGAGGTGTGTAGATAAAAGGTTTGTGGGTTGTTTCAAATTCAAAACTACCCTACACGTTGGTTGCATGGGAGTGTACCACATGCATGAAACTCCTAAGATATTGATGAATGAAATGACGGTTTTGGGAGTTACAACCTTGGGGAGTTGTATTTCAAAGTTTAATCCATAAACACGTTGGAATCTTATGGGAGGATTATGTCTTGCATGAAACTCCAAATGGAGTGTTTATGTTGCAAAATTAAAAGTATGATGCACGTTGGATACTATGGAGGCTTTATTCCATGCATGAAACCCCCTACATGGGGTATTGGTGAGAATCAAGGGAGCTAAAATATGAGTTAAATCAGTTGAGTGGGACTGAGGTGAGTTGGAATTAAATCAAGTAGTGAGTCAACTCAAGTGCATTAAATGAAATGCATTAAGTATGGTGAGTTGGACATGTGAGTTGGGTGAGTCAAAATGGAAGTCAAATGGGCTGTAAATTCAGTGAGTTAAGTGGAATATGAGGAGGTGTGGTAATCTCAAACAAACCCAAAACAAGTCCCACACGTTGGGGACATGTTATGGTAAGTTTCATGCAAAACATTAAATGGGAATATGGGGGGTTTCTATTCCATTTGGAAACCCCAAGCCTTCAACGTTGGAATGCCAATGGGTGCATTTGTTGGCAGCAAGTGTCCCATTGGTTTAGGCAAGAATTGATGAGGAAGTAGAGGGGTTTTGAGGGCTGAATTATTAAAGGAAACAAACACCATCTTGGCCGTTTTTCACCATTGAAAAGCCAAGATTCTCCATCTCTCTCTCCCTCTCTCCAATTCATTTGCTTAAGTGGAACAGCAGAGGTTTTTGGCATCAATTATTCAAGCTTAAACCAGCAAGGAATTAAGAAAGAAGGAAGGAAATAAGAAGGAAAGGAAGCAAGGATCAAAAGGCAAGACAAGAGCTTGGAATTTGGTAAGTGTTTCATGGACTTTTGGATTAATAAATTGGGGCATGTATTGGGCCATGGTGATGGCCGAATACACCAGTGTTTAACCTTGATTATGGAGGATTTAAAATGGTAAAAAAAAAATAACCATTGGGTTCGGCCACCATGGAGGGCCGAACCCCATGCAAGAGATTGCTTGGTTTTCATGTTTTGAAACATGAAAACCATGGGTTTTATGGACTGTTTTGGGGTTTGATTTAAGATTCAAATGCATGTTTTTAGAAAGGGTTAAAAACATGGATCTGAATGACATAGGGACTGAAGTTGTTATGGGTATAAAACAGCGGTTTAAAAGATGGAAATGGACCATTGGGTTCGGCCACTTTGCATGGCCGAACCCCATGGAAACAAGTGATTGTTTTTTATAGTTTTTGGAAATTAAAACCATATAGTTTGGGACTGATATTAGATGTTATTATTTGGATTTAAAATGCATGTTTTGAGGAGGTTAAAACATGGATTTAGATGTTGGTTTCAGACCCAAGATAAAGGGTTGAAAGTTCAAAACCAAAGGTCATGGTGTTCGGCCAATGAGCATGGCCGAACCCTATGAAATTGAGTTAATTTTGGATGTTAGTTTGAAAGATAAAAACCTGTTAATAATATACTGTTATTACATGATTATTGGAGGTTTAAAAACAGTAAGAATAACCATTGGGTTCGGCCACCATGGAGGGCCGAACCCCATGTAAAAGAGGGTTGGTTCATGTTGGAAAACATGGAAACCATAGACCTTTGTGGACTGTTTTGGGAGATTTTTATGTGATAAGGTTACTGATTTTGGGTTGGCCATAGGATGGCTAAACTATGAGTTTAACATGGCTAAGGGGTAGAGCCAATTAGTATGAAAATAAAGGACATTGTTGAGCAAAAGAACCATAAGGGTTCGGCCATGAGTATGGCCGAACCCCATGGACTGTTTTCATGGGTCATTTTATGGATGCATGTGTGATTTTAAAGAGAATTATGGTTGCTGTTTTTATGGCTAAGATATATGATAAATAATGAGAGATCATTAGGAGAATTGGACTTTATGCTAATTCATAATGAATGGGTTAAATAGCCTAAGCTTATGAGTAGTAGTTGGTAATGGTTCTATGTTGATTTAAAAGGTTTAAAATACCCTAATGGAGAACCATGTAGTAATGGATAAGGGAACCATTGGGTTCGGCCAAAGGTATGGCCGAACCCGATGGAGTAAGTTTGGTGGATTAAAGATTGGACAGACCAATGGCAAATCTGTGAATACAAGCCAAATGAAGAGATTGATCAAAAGGACTTATAAGATGTTTTAGGTCTCATATGTGAATGGACATGTAAATAAGATTATGATTTACTTATTGTTGCATAATAAGGTACCGAAAGTTGAACGACGAACGAGTCGTGACCGGTTAAAGCCTAAGAAAGAACGGACGCTGAAGTGATTCTTCGGTAGGTTTCCTACCTACTTGTAACCACGGTTTTACCCAGTTTTTCTTATGAGACTCTTGTTTTAATATATATGTGTTTCAAATGATATATTATGCATTAACAAATGGCATACAGGCATTGGCATCTCATGCATAGACATGGGATTATGAGTGAGGTTCTACAGTGTTACAAGTTATGAGTTACGTCCTGCCTCGGTGGTGCAAGTCACGCCAGGAGGAGTAACATGATGATCATAGTCACATTGGTCTCCTTAGGCGATGAGAGTCCCGCCAGGAGGACTAATACGTGATATGAATCAGTCAATAATGAAGAGATGGAAGTTGTATTGTAATTTACCTTGACGGTGCAAGGCACGTCAAGTGATGGCTATGAAGGTACATGATGGGGGATGCTCATTGCATGTGCATATTTCATAGCATGGTTTTACTTGTTTTTAATGATCACGTAATATGATATACATGCATGTTTTATATGCTAACATGTGGTAGCCCTGATTCAGGAACCTACTGGGCGCGTTGATCTAACGCCCTAATTCTATCCTCAGAGGAGATTGCAGGTACAAGCAAAGGGAAATGAAAGGTAGTTAACCGGGAGGGGAGCCAAGCCTAAGCGCTTGAATGAATGACTGAACTACTTTATATTACTGTCTTTTGAATACTTTTGTGGGATATGTCATAATTCATTACTTACTATGGTTTGATTAGGTTAATAACCATTGGATGGTTGATCTATGTTAACTTATGTTTAAGACTGTTACTTGCTATCTCGTCTTTCTTTTCCGCAATTAATCTAGGTTTTTCCGCATGTTGATGTTAGTTCCATGTGTGATTCATAATCATGGTCTATTCCATGTACACATGGGTGGCCAGTTAAGGTTCAGACTTGGGTAGTCTGAACTTAACTCGCGTCGTGACGCCGCCCTCTCTCTTTCGATGTTTTATGATTACTTTAAAAAAAAAAAAATTAGACTCTGAAATTCTCGAAAAGGGCAGGGCGTTACACGCCCCTTTTCACCGAAATCAGAGTCTATTTTTTTTTTTTTTGAAATAAAGAGTGACAAAGGGCGCGGGACGTCACGACGCGAGTTAAGTCCGAGTTTCTAAAGCCCGGCCCTTAACTGGCCAAACCTACGTGTGCGTGGAACTAAGTCCACGAAGAACGGTTCACACGTAGAAGTAAGCTTGAGGAGTATTAAACTAAGTGCGGAATTATAATAGAGACTATCCTACAAATTTTCGATAACAGGGAAGATACATCATTTAAATTACTAAATTGCCTCAAAATGATAATGTCCAAAATAAAATCCAAACCATAGCAAGAAATATAAAATATACAGTCCGACAAGCTACATTACACAAATTACATTTCCAAAATAAATTAAGTAAACTATGTAGCTCGCTTCCCCAAGCTCCTAAGCTTGGCTCCCATCTCGTCCTTCGTTTCCGCTATCTCCTGCGTCATCAGCTAGGGTAGAAATAGGGCGTTAGACAACGCGCCCAGTAGGACTCCGAGTAGGGTTAACACATGGATTAGTGATAACAAGCACATAGGTAATCATATAATGAAAACTATAAAATGAATGCCATGCCATGGGTGTCGTATGTCATGTGTCCCACCATCATCCATACCATCATGATGCTATATCCCCCTTGATGGAAAAACCTCATCAAGATATCCCCATGTTTGCTTCTCGGTCGCCCCGACGGAGCATGGACTCCGGTTATATCTCCACATATCAAGATATCCCCATGTCTGCGTCTCGGTCGCCCCGACAGAGCATGGACTCCGGTTTCATTATTTTCCCGCCCATACCATGCATGAGATGTAGATGCATTATGCTATGTAATATATATATAAATCATAGCCTTCATATATAATTCATAGCCTAATCATATAATTCATAGCCATGCAATATGCCATATATTATATATAAATCATAGTCTAAAAATCCATCATAAACATATCACATGATTACTAAATTAAATTAATAAAACATTCATACACACATAATCCACGGCTTACAAAAAGGTTGGAATCCTATCGAATACCAACTAATGTCCTCTTACGTTTCCATCCGATAATCCGGTCACCGATACGCGCACCGCTTGCGATATCCGATACCTTATTACATACGAATAATCAGCCCATGTTTTTAACCATTTAAATCCATTAATCATACCTTAGCGGGGTTCGGCCATACACCATGGTCGAACCTCACTAACTAGGTTTGTAGGTCCCATTTAATCCATTAATTATTTTAATCACATGGGTCTAAAAACCAGCACCCTAGGCTTTATTAATCACACATAAGGTCACTTTAAAACACATTTAAGTCCATGGTCATCCTCCCATGGGGTTTGGCCATGTACCATGGCCGAACCCATGGTTCTTGAATTTGGCCATTATTTACGATTTTGCCACTCCTCTTCCATGGTTAAATTACCTCTTCTATCCGTGCGTACTTAAGTCTATAATTGATCATTAAACTTAGATCCCCTAGTGCCTCATTTAATCATGCCACAAAATCATTAAAAATAGCCCTTTTTCTTAACTTAATCCTCATTAAATAAGACACATACATAACCCCATACTTAGCCCATCAAATGGCTCATAAATTGGGTCATGGGTTCGGCCATACACCATGGCCGAACCCATGATGTCTTCCTTCTCCATTTTTCTTGGATCCTTTGCCACACTTTGGATCTACTACAAATCTTCCCATGAGGGGGTTTACATCATGCATTTAAACCATCATTCTTAATCATACTTGAGTCCATTAACTTAAGCCACATTCCCATTTATTTTTCATGGTTTCCAAAAATACTTAATATATCAAATCTTCCCATGGGGTTCATGGTTTATCATTCATTGGTGACATTTAAGACCATAAAAACATTAACCTTCATCCATGGATTCCCTCATTTAAAAACCCCTTTAAAATTACTAACAATTAATCATTAGAATCTTAAAAAAAATCATAAATCATATTCCATGGTTTCCATTCATTAAGGACCCCATTAAATTCCTAACACATCACCATAGGTTTCAAAAACATTCCATCCATAAAATCTCTCCATGGTTTTATTTTTAAAACATTATTTCCACCCCTTTAAAACCTTATAACTATGCTTAAAAATCCATTTCAACCCATCAACATTCTTAATCATTCTTCCCTCTTCTTACACCCTTTAAATTTACAAACACATCACCCTAAGTTCATGGTCCATCATTCATTCATGCCTTTTAAGGCCACAAAAAAATCATTCACATCTTCATGAATTTCCTCATTTACAATCCCTTTAAAAATCACTACATTTAATCATGTTTAAATAAACCTAATTACATAATGTCCTTAATACCTCCATTTATTTTTCTTAATCTCTCCTTCCCATTTTGTCCGTTTCTTACTTCATCTTTTGGATGGATTTTAAATCCAAGGCCCATGATATTTTTGGCCACATTAAATCCAAGAAATGGACCCATTTTTAAACCTTAAAAAAAATCTAACCTCTTGTTTAGAAATACTTACAAATCCGACGACTCCTCCGACTTTTCTTTCTCTCTTGGATTCTTTGGCCTTCTTTCTTCTTCTTCTTCTTCTTTGTTGGTAGGCCAAGATGTGTTTGATCAAATGAAAAACATCAAATCTTGGGTCGGGTAAGATGGAGTAGATTTGAGAGAGAGAGAGATGGGGAGAGGATGTCTCAAGCTTTGGTCTTGAGGTGGAGGGCCCAAGCTTGAACTTCTTTCTTCTCTTCTTCTCTTCTTAGTTCTTCTTCTTCTTCTTTTCTCTTTGGTGTGGGTTGGCAATGAGAGAGCAAGAGAGGGAGAGAGTGAAAGAGTTAGATGGAGAAAAGAGATAAGATTCATCTCATTTGGTTGAGTGACCTACACTCCACCATTTAATTTTCCCACCAACCAAGCATGGGCTTTATATGCTTTAATGGTGGTGGTTGTTGGGATAAAACCCCCGCTAGCCAACGTTTTTGAGCTTTGGAGATGAGGTGGTGTGGTCTCCCATCTTTGACCATTTGACCACTTTTTGGATAGTTTAATTATTTAATTAATTAGCTAATTAACTTAGATTAATTAATTCCCACTTAACCTAATTCCACTTTCTTAATTTCCCTCCATGTATCCACCCATGGTTGACCAATTCAACCATGGTGGCCGGCCCCACCAATCCTTGGTCCACTCGCCACCTCACTTGGTGAGGTGGAGGTGGGTCCCATTCGGCCATGTCACCTTGATCACTCCATCACCAACTTAGATGATTTAATTAAATCCATTCTAACTAATTGGATCACCATTGGACCCATGGCCCAATTACGTTCACCTCCTACCCATTTACCTTAGAGCTTAAATTATCTTGACCCATTGGGTCCCAAATGGGTATTGGGCCCAATTTGACCATCCTTGGCCCAATTGACCATTTAAATGAATTTAATCCAATCCATGGTCCATTGGGCCATACTTGGGATTTTGTCCAAATGTTGATCCATTTACCATCTATTCCATTAAATTTCCCAATTTCCATCATTAAAACAAATAATAGCCCCATATTCATTGATTTAAAAATTTCGGGCCATTACACCAACCACCATGGTTGACCCATGGGTGAGTTCATGGCTGAATTAAAGGGGATCAAGTGAAGTGAGTTGGATTAAATTATTTAACTAAATCACCTAAGTTAGATGGAAATAAATTCAAATGCTTGAGTTAGGAGTTGAGTTTCATTTAAATGGAGTGAGTCAAATGGGGTGAGTCACATGGAAGATGAAAAAATGGAGTGAGTCAAAGGGGAGGTGGAGGGTTTCCATCTCATGGAAACCACTAGCCACAAAACCATTGGAGAGGGTGGTGTGTGCCATGTGTGAGGCATGCATCCACTTAGTAAGTCAAAGGGGAGGTGGAGGGTTCCATCTCATGGAAACCACTAGCCACAAAACCGCTGGAGAGGGTGGTGTGTGCCATGTGGAGGGCATGCACCCTCTTGACTAGTCAAAGGACTCATGGGGAAGACTCCACATTGATGAGGGTGGTTGGAGGTGGAGTCTTACCCAAGGAACCCTAAGACAAGATGGAAAGTTAGCTCTTCATCTCATTCACTCTCTCCCTCTCTCAAGCTCTCCCTTGGCCTACCCTCTCACTAAGACAAGAAAGACTTAGAGTTTTCTATCTCAAATCCTCTCCCTCTCACCAAAAACCCTAGGGGCCGACCTCTCTCCAAGACAAGAAAGAACTTAGAGTTTTCATCTCACTCTCCTCCTCTCCCTCTCTTAAGCTCTCTCCTTCGCCGAACCATCTCTTTGAGCTTTCATCTCAAACCCTCTCCCTCTCAAGCACCACTCTTTTGCCGAAGATCAAGGAGGAAGAAAGAAAAGACTAAGAAATGAGAAGATTGGAGGAGCAAGGCGGAACGAAAGAAAACGGAGGAGTCGCGGGATTGGTAATTATTACTTAACAAGGTTTATAAATTAAAAGGAGGTTAAGGAAACCATGGGGTTCCATTTCGGATTGGAGAGCTGGCAAAAATATTATGGGCCATGGATTTAAAATACATCCAAGAAATATCAATGTAATAGTTAAAATATTTGGATGGACAAAACCATAATGGGTGAGATTGATTTTATGAATGAAGGTTATTAAGGACAATATGTATGCATGCATGATTAAGCATGAAAAATGAGACATCATGGGTTCGGCCATGTTGTATGGCCGAACCCCATGAACCACTTTGATGGATCATATGTAGATCTATGCATGTTTAAGAGATTGAATGATCAAGCTGTAATGGCCCAGAATTTTTTTAAATCAATGAATATGTGGTTATTATTTATTTTAATGGTGGAAATTGGAAATTTGAGGGAATAAGTGGTGAATGGATCAAGATATGGGCAAAGGCCCAATTATGGCCCAATGGACTATGGAGTGGATTTAAATTCATTTAAAGGGTCAATGATGGTCAATTGGGCCAAGGATGGTCAAATTGGGCCCAATACCCATTTGGGACCCAATGGATCAAGATGATGTAAGCTTTAAGGTAAATGGGTAAGATGAAAATGTAATTGGGCCATGGGCCCAATGGTGATCCAATTAGAATGAATGGAATGGGTTTAAATCACCTAAGTTGATTTGAAGTTGACCAAGGTGACATGATCTAATGGGACCCACCTCCACCTCACCAAGTGAGGTGGCGTGTGGACCAAGGATTGGTGGGGCCGGCCACCATGGTTGAATTGGTCAACCATGGGTAGAATAATGGAATTAGGTTAAGTGGAGATTAATTAACCTAAGGTAATTATTTAATTAATTAAATGATTAAATTATTCAAATGAGGATCAAAGGTGGTCAAATGGTCACATGGAAGACCAAAAGCCATCTTATCTCCAAAACATGCAAAACGTTGGAAAATGGTGGTTGGGTCATAAAGCATGGAAAATATCTTGGGTAGTTGGTGAGAAAGTTAAGTGGTGGAGTTTAGGTCACTCCACCAAAGGAAATTAATCTTATCTCTTTCTCTTTTCATCCAACTCTGTTCATTTCCTTTCTATTCCTTTCTCTTTTGCTCTCCACCACCGTCCCTCATGTCTAAGGGAGAAGAAGAAGAAACCATGGAGGAAAGAAGAAAAGAAAGCTAAGAAAGAGAAGAAAAAAATTCAAAGCAAAGGCCCACCACTCCAAGATCAAAGCTTGGGATCTCCTTTCTCATCTCCATCCTCTCTCTCTCTCTCAAATCAAACCTTACTATGGCCGAACCCAAGCTTGGAGGTTGTCACCATTGATCAAGCATCTTAGCTGATCAAACAAGGAGAGGAAGAAGAAAGGAGGCCAAGGAAGCCGACAGGACTGACGAAAGTTGGAGGAGACGTCGGATCATAAGTATTTTCTAAAACAAGAGATTTGGATTTTTAGGGTTTAAGATTTGGGATCCATTTTTGTTAAATTTGATGGTGGCCAAATGATCATAGGCCTTAGATCTCAAATCCATCAAATGGAATGATGGAAAGTGGACCAAACCCTAATGGAAAAATTAGGGTTAAGGAAGAAAAAAAATAAAAGGATTAAGGGTGTTATGTAATTAAATGGATTAAGCATGGAATTATGTAATTTGGAAGGAAATTATGGGCCATAGGGTTCGGCCATGTAGTATGGCCGAACCCCATGGTGGGTGATTAGGTAATGTGTGTTTTTGTTAGGGTTTTAAGGAGTGGAAGACATGTAAGCTAATTTGGAGATTTAATGGAATTTTAAGATTTAAAAATCATGGAAGGATAATTTGTAATTTTAGGGTTTTAATGGTTAATGTAGTAATTTTTTTAAGGGATTGTAAATGAGGAAATTTATGGGGAATGTAAATGGTTGTTAAGGCATTAAGAAGCATGAATGAATGATTGAACCCCATAGTGGGTGTTTAAGTAATTTAATTAGGGTTTTAAATGGAGTTTTTAGGGTTAGTATCATGAAAGGATGATTAATGATGTTAGGATTTTAAATGACTAAATGTGGTAATTCTTTTACAAGGGATCTTGAATGAAAAACATGGAAGAATGGTGGGGAAGATTGGTAAGCTGATGAACTCCAAATGATGAACCTAATGTTGAAAAGAAAAAGGAATTATGGCTAAGATTCTCTCAATGGAGGGACTTGTGATGGAACTAAGTCATGTATGTAGACCATGACCCGTTTGTAGGTCATGTTATGGGTTAAATTTGGTATTATGCATGTGAGTAATAAATGGGGAATGTTGGTGGTGTTGATGAACCCTATGGCAATGTACTCATAATTTTATGGATGGAATGTTTTTTTTAAAACCCTTTGGTGGTCAAATGGTAGTTTTTAATGGTTATGAAATTATGGAAAAATAAGTGGGGAATGTTGGTGGTTTTTAGATGGGTTTAGAAGGATGGAAGAGATGGAGTAATGCATTAATAATTTGGAGGCTTAAAAGGGTCAAGTGTTGTAAATTTTAAAGGGAGTTTAATGAAGAAAAATCATGGAAGGAATGATTAGGATTCTTAGGGTTTTTAGTGATTAAATGTAGGAAATTTTTAAAGGGGCTTAAATGAGGAAATGCATGGGAGGTGTGAATGGTGTTGGTAGCCTTAAAAAGGCATGAGGAAACAATGGACTAAGAACCATGGGTTCGGCCATGGTGAATGGCCGAACCCTATGGTGAGGTATTGTAAACTGTAATGGTTTATGGGTGTAAGAATGTGGAAATTGATGGAGAAAGGTGATGGTTTTAAATGGACCATGGGTTCGGCCATGGTGTATGGCCGAACCCCATGGGAAAACTTTGATGAATTAAGTGTTTTGGAAACCATGAAAAGAATGGGAAGTATGGCATGACTAAGTGAGTCATTAATGGACTCAAGAAATTGTACCAAATTGATGATCAAAATTGATGGTTTGAATTGCATGATGTAAACGTCCTCATGGGAGGGCTTATTATGGAACTAAATGTGGTGAAAAAGACCTAAGGAAAAGTGGGGATTAGGTTGAATTAAAAGGGCTGATTTTAGTAAAACCCATGACCCAATTTGTGAGCCATTTGATGGGCTAAACTTGAGTTTATGTATGTGGTTAATTAATGTAGATTAAGTTAAGGAAAAGGGTTGTTTTAATAATGTTATGGCATGATTAAATGGGTCACTAATGGACTTGAGTGTATGGATCAATTTTGAACAAAAAATGTACATGGTTAGGTGAATGTTTAACCATGGAAAAGAGGTAGTGGCAAAACCGTAAATAATGGCCAAATTCAAGAACCTCATGGGAGATGATCATGGGCTTAGGGAATCTAAGTAATAACGTTATGTATGACTAATGAAGCCTAGGGTGGCTGGTTTGTAGACTTGTGTGATTAAAATGTTTAATGGGTTAAATGGGACCCACAAAACCTAGTTAGTGAAGTTCGGTCATGATGTATGGCCGAACCCCACTAAGGTATGATTAATGGACTTAATAATGGTTAAAAACATGGACTAATTGATAATGTATAATAAGGTACCAGACATCGCAAACGGTGCGTGGTCGGTGACCGGATTATCGGACGGAAGCGAAAAAGGACGCTAGTCGGTATTCGGTAGGATTCCTACCTTTTTGTAAGCCATGGATTGAGTGATGGTTTCTTTGAATTATTTTGGAAATTATATGGTTTGTTTTAAGATGGGTTTTGGATTTAGTATTTTGTGATGTTTTCCTTTAATTTATTTTGGTAATCATGTGGTTGTTTTTAAGATGGGTTTTGGATTTTGGTATTATGTGATGGGTTTCCTTTGATTTATTTTGATAATCGTGGGATTGTTTTAAGATGGGTTTATGACTATGATTTATATATATTACATGGCATGTGGCATATACATCTCATGCATGACATGGGAGGGATATGGTATGGGAAGGATGAAATGAAACCGGAGTCCATGCTCCGTCGGGGCGACCGAGAAGCAAGCATGGGGATATCTTGATGTGTTTCATCCATCAAGAGGGATATTATGAGATATAACCGGAGTTCATGCTCCGTCGGGGCGACCGAGAAGCAAACATGGGGACACCTTGATGTGGCTTTGCCGTCAAGGGGGATGATGTGTGACTGTTTATATCTTGACGAGGTTTTTGCCGCCAAGGGGATGATTTGTGACTGTTTATATCTTGACAAGGTTTTTGCTGTCAAAGGGATGATTTGTGACTGTTTATATCTTGACGAGGTTTTTGCCGTCAAGGGGATGATTTGTGACTGGTTATATCTTGACGAGGTTTTTCCGTCAAGGGGGATATGGCATCATGATAGTAAAGATGATGGGTGGGATTCATAATGCAGACACCCATGGCATGACATTCATCTTATAGTTTTCCTTATATGATTTCATATGTGGTTGTTATTACTAATCCATGTGCTAGCCCTATTCGAAGTCCTACTGGGCGCGTTGTCTAACGCCCTACTTCTACCCTAGCTGATGACACAGGAGATGGTGGAAATGGAGGACGAGACGGGAGCCAAGCTTAGGAGCTTGGGAAAGCGAGCTGTTTAGTTTATTTAAGTTTTATTTTGGAAATGTAATTTTGAGTAACTTAGCTCGTCGGAATGTAATAACTTAAATTACTTGCTATATTTTGGATCTTATTTTGGACAGTACGATTTAGTGGTATTTTAGTAATTAAATGGATGTTTCTTCCCTGCTATCTGAAAATTTGTAGGATAGTCTCTATGGAAATTTCCGCACTTAGTTAATATTCCACAAGCTTACGTCTACGTGTGAACTGTTCTCTGTGGACTTCGTTCCACGCACATGTAGGGTTGGCCAGTTAAGGGTCTGGCTTTAGAAGCTCAAACTTAACTCGCGTCGTGATGTCCGCGCCCTTTGTCACTCTTTATTTAAAAAAAAAAAAAATAGACTCTGATTTTCGGTGAAAAGGGGCGGGCGTTACAAAAGCTAAGGAATGGAGGATTTATTATGGATCTATGTCTATCTAATGAATCATTTATGGACCTAAGTTATGTGTAAATAAGTTAAGCGTTTAGCTATAGAAAGAGTGATAGCTAAGATGGGAATATGGTGAAAATAAAGGACCATGGGTTCGGCCATACAATATGGCCGAACCCCATGGAGAATGTCTTATGGACTTAGGTGGTTTTTATTAATGTAAAATGATTAACTTATGTGATTGATCAATAAATCAAAAGATGGAATGAAGTTGGAACCACATTGATTACAAAGATCAAGCACTAAAAAGAAGGGCCCAAAACCAAGAGAGTGAGGTGTAACGCCCCGCCCTCTCCGAGAAATCAGAGTCTAATTTTTTTTTTCAAAATAATAATAGAACAACACCGGAAAAGAGGGGGCGGCGTCATGACGCGAGCTAAGTTCGGACTTCCTAAGTCCGACCCTTAACTGGCCACCCATGTGTGCATGGACTAAACCCACGATAACAATCCACACATGGAACTAAACAAGTTATGCGGAATAAACTAGACTAACTGCGGAATTAGATTGAATAGATAGCAAGTACAAGTCTTCAATTATTAAAATAGCTTAATCCAAACATCCAGTGTCAATACCATAAACAAACCATAACAAAGGTATCAACTTATTACATGTCCATAAAATTTAACTCAAAAGACAATAATAAAGACATCCCAATCATCAATCAAGCGCTTAAGCTTGCCTCCCCTCCAGGTCCACGACCTTCTCTTTCCCTTTTCCATTTCTTGCATTATCCTCTATGGATAGAATTAGCGCGTTAGATCAACGCGCCCAGTAGGATTTCCAATTAGGGCTACCACATGCTTAGTATATAAAAACATGCATATATCATAATATATATGGTCATCAAAACAGGTAAATCAATGCTATGTAAATATGCACATGTAATGAGTCCCTCCCATCATGCATATACATAGCTATCACTTGACGAGACTCTCACCGTCAAGGTAAATCACAATACACTTTCATTTCTTCTTGATAATATTCCTCCTGGCGGGACCTGCATCGCCTAAGGAGGCCGATGTGGCTCTCATCATCATAATATTTCTCCTGGGGGGACCCTCATCGCCTAAGGAGACCAATGCGATTCTCATCATTATACATTTCTCTTGGCGGGACCTGCATCGCCTAAGGAGACCAATGTATTTCTCATCATTATAACATTTCTCCTGGCGGGACCTGCATCGCCTAAGGAGGTTTCACAGTTGCCTCACAACATATCACCGGAGTGTGGGCTCCGGGTTCCATAATCATCATCCCATGCCCTGCATGAGATGTCAATGCATTGTATGTCATTTGTAAATACATAACTCATCATTCAAAGCCACATTTGAAACATAAATCAAATACAACATATCTCATAAAAACATAATAAAACCAAATCATAATTGTGGTTACAAGTAGGTAGGAAACCTACTGAAGATTCACTTCAGCGTCTGATCTTTCTTAATCGTCACCCGTTCACGACTCGTACGCCGTTCACGTTCCGTTACCTTGTGATGTAACAACAAGTCAATCATACCATCATTTTAAATTTCCATTCACATCTTAAGACCCAAAAGTCATCTTGTGGGGTTCGGCCATACCCATGGCCGAACCTCATCAACTTAGGATTTAACCTCCCTTTTTATTTGATCTCTCTTTTATTTAATCCTTATTAAACATCATATACCACAAAAATACCTTGGTAGGGTTCGGCCATACAACATGGCCGAACCATACCACTTTGGTTTGGGTCCATACCTCCAATCCTATGATCATTCCATCTTTGATCATTTCATCAATAATTACCTTTATGCCATTTAGGCTAACCTTTTGTTCAATTTTCCATAAACACCACTAACCATATCCAAACCAACTTAGTGGGGTTCGGCCATACAACTTGGCCGAACCTCACCATTTAATTTGGTCCTTCATTCATCATCTCTAATTCCATTATGACTTAACCCAAATCCATCAAATAATCATTGATGGGGTTCGGCCATACCACATGGCCGAACCACATCCTATGGATTTTTATCCCATATTCCATCATCTACAATGGTTGATTATTTTCTTACACTTAGTCCATAAATTATCATGTATGATTCCTTAATTCAAATCATAAAACAAACCATAATCTCCCATCAAAACAGTCCATGGGGTTCGGCCATACACATGGCCGAACCCTTATAGTTCTTTTCCTCAATGATTCCCTTATTTAAATCGCATAGAAACCCCTTAAAAAATACCATAATCTTGTATGGTTTTAATTTACAAAAACCATCAAAATACCAACATCATTTCAAGGGGTTCGGCCACCTTGGGTGGCCGAACCCAATGATCCATTTTATCAATTTATACCCAAGGTTTAGACCCATGATGCATTCGCCTATTCCATGGCCAATCATGACATCCAAATCCATGTTTTAGACCTTCTTTAACAACTGTTTTTGCCTCATCAAAAACATGTGCCATTCTTCATGGTTTACATGGATTTAAACTTACAAAAACCATCACTCAAAACCATATTATTTCATGGGGTTCGGCCATCGAAAATGGCCGAACCCTATGGTCCATTTCCAACCCTTTTAAACACGATCTTCCATTGTTTAGACCTTTGACAAATTCGGCCATACATGGCCAAATTATTTCATTCAGATCCATAACTTAAAACCCTTTACTTAAAACAAAGTTCTATGGAATGCTTACCAATACTTTTAGCTCTCTTCTTGCCTTTTGCTCCTTGCCTTCTTCCCTCCTGTTTCCTTCCTTCTTTCTTCCTTAGTCTCAGCTGATTAGAAGCATGAACCAATGGTGAAATCACCAAAGTAAAACTCGGCCAAGGAGGTGTGTTCTTGAGAGAGGGAGAGAGAGATGAATTCTATGGTTTTGCAATGACCAATTCGGCCAAGTACGGTGGTGTAATCTTTTTGTTCAACAGCCCTTTGGATCCTTCATTACCCTCATTAATCTTCCTCAAACCAATGGGATATTTGGTACCAACCAAGGCACCCCTTGGCATCAGCCAATGCAACCTTTCAGCTCCCCATGTATCTCATCCAATTCCCATCCATTTCCATTTAAAACTTAGCATGGAAACTACCATTACAAGTCCCCAACGTGTGGGACTTGTTTTGGTTTGTTTGAGACCAAGACACCTCCTCATATTCCCTTCAACTCACTAATTTTACAGCCCCTTTGATTTCCATTTCGACTCAACTAACTCAATGGCTTAACTCACCACATTAAATACCATACATTTATTACACTTGAGTCAAGCCAACCATTTAATTTAAATGCAACTCATTCCAATCCTACTCAACCTGATTTGACTCACCATTGAGCTCATTTGAGGGCCCACACGGTCAACCATGGTCAACATGGTCAATCCGACCCATTGGGTCCCCATTTAGCTTGTTGACTTGTTTTGACGCCATGACCCATTTATGGGTTGTTTTAGCCATTTGCATTTGGTTTTCACATGTGCATCAAGCCTACCCATTTATGCTCCACTTAATTTCCAATCAATTCAGCTTAACCCCATTAAATTTGGGCTCACCCAATGGTCTAATAAGCCCATTATGACCCATTGGATCCAATTGGGTCCTTTGACCCAATTAACCATATTGACCCAAATTGATGTTCATTACCCATTCAATCAAATTTGACACTTTTAATATGCTCATAGGGTTTTAATTTGAGCAATGGACCCCACCATTTCCTTATTTACAATCACATTTATTGAATTCACCAATCCAGTGGCATTTTCGTAAATATTCATATTATTGAAAAATTGAGGTGTTAGAATATAACCCTCTTTTTAAAATTTTCGTCCCGAAAATCGAACGAAGTAGGGTTCCCAAAATAAATTAAAGAAATAATTCGGGGTGAGCTGTTCTCATCTCCGATTCAAGTTCCCATGTGGCTTCTTCAACACCATGTCGGTCCCATACCACTTTTACGAACTGAATCGCTCTATTTCGCAACACCCTTTGCTCAGTCTCTAGTATCCTAACTGGTTTCTTGACGTATGTCATGTCGCTTTGTACTTCTATGTCTTGTCCATTCAATACATGGGACGGATCGGGATTGTATTTCCTTAACATCGACACGTGAAACACATCGTGTAACACTGCCAATTGTGAAGGAATTGCTATCTGATAAGCCACATCCCCCACTCTTCTTATGATGGAAAACAGTCCCACAAATCTTGGTGACAGTTTCCCCTTCTTCCCAAACCTCATGTGTCCTTTCCGTGGCGAGACCTTTAAAAATACCATGTCCCCCACTTCAAATTCCAGAAACCTTCTTCTTTTGTCAGCCCTTTTGTCGACTTTGTGCAATCAATAAGTGCTGACGTACCAACTGAATTTGTGTTGTAGTCTCTGCGACTAGTTCAGGTCCAATCAGTGCAGGCTCACCAGCCTCTGTCCAGCACACTGGTGATCTACAAGGCCTACCATATAAAGCCTCGAATGGAGCCATCTGAAGGCTTGCCTGATAACTATTGTTATATGAGAACTCTACTAGTGGTAGGTGGTCCTCCCATCCACCCTTGAAATCTAACATGCACGCTCTCAGCATGTCTTCCAAGGTTTGTATCATCCTTTCTGACTGTCCATCAATCTGTGGATGGAAAGCGGTGCTAGTCAGTAGATCTGTCCCCATAACTGACTGCATGCTTTGCCACACTCTGCAGGGAAACCGGCCATCTCTATCAGATACTATAGTTCGGGGAATGCCATGTAGCCGAATAATTTCCTTGATGTACCGCCGACCTAAAGTCTCAGATGAATCCGTCATCTTAATAGGAATGAAATGCGCAGACTTGGTCAGTCGGTCTACCACAACCCATATGGCATCATTGCCCTTTGAAGATCTTGGCAACCCCAACACAAAATCCATAGACATGTGCTCCCATTTCCATTCTGACACTGATAAGGGTTTGAGTAAGCCTGGTGGCTTTTGATGTTCAGTATTAACTTGCTGACAAGTTAAACAATGTGCCACGAATTCCGCCACATCCCTTTTTAGTCCGTGCCACCAATAATGCCTTCTCAGATCGTGATACATTTTGGTGCTACCGGATGAATGGAGAGCTTGGATTGATGAGCCTCAATCAATATCTCTTTCCTACAACTCTTTGGCACATATATTCTTCCCCGGAATAAAAGACCCTGCCCTGGTCATAATTCCCATTCCGGTATGACTACACCAGTGGACATCTTGGCCCAAATCTCCTCCATTTCTGGATCTGCTCTTTGTTCTTGTTCAATCTTGGTGACTATATTGGACCGTATGATTAAATTATACATACTCCCATGGTTGTTGATATAAAGATTGAACTCCTGAATGGTGTGCAACATCTCCCATTCTGTTCTGATCAAGCATGCTACCGATGCATGTGATAGGCAGCTGAGGGCATCCGCCACCTTGTTTGCCTTGCTTGGATGGTATCGAAGCGCAAACTCATAATCCGCCAGATACTCCATCCATCTACACTGCCTCAGGTTGAGCTCCTTCTGATCAAATAAATATTTTAAACTCTTATGATCAGAAAATACCTCAAATTTCTCGCCGTAGAGGTAGTGTCTCCAACTTTTGAGAGCGAAGACCACTACAGCTAGCTCTAGATCATGTGTGGGATAATGACGTTCGTGTATTTTTACCTGTCTTGACCCATATGCCACCGCATGTTGACCTTGCATGAGTGAACACCCTAGTCCCTCTCTTGAAACATCGCATTGTACTTCATATCCTTTGCCCCTTTCCGGCAAAATTAAAATAGGAGCTCTTATAAGTCTCTCTTTTAGTGTTTCAAATCTCTGGTTACACTGATCTGACCACTCATACTTGACTCCTTTCTGAGTGAGTCGAGTCAATGTAGCCGCTATTTTGGAAAAATCCATGATAAATTTCCGATAATAACCCGCCAATTCTAAGAAACTGCGGATTTCGGTTACATTCTTTGGCGCTTTCCAGTCTTTCACTGCCGCCACCTTAGCCGGATCCACGGCTATTCCTTCCTCGGATATAACATGTCCCAAGAAATTTACTTGAGATAACCAGAACTCACACTTACTGGCTTTGGCATATAGCTTATTCTGCCTCAAAGTATTCAAGACTATCCGTAAGTGCTCTGCATGTTCCTCTTGACTCTTGGAATAGATCAGGATATCGTCAATGAACACTATTACAAACTGATCCAAATATGGACGGAATATCCTGTTCATTCATTCCATGAACACAGTCGGCTCATTTGTGAGTCCACATGGCATGACTACAAACTTGAATAGTCCATACCGCGTCTTGAAGGTTGTTTTCTCTATATCTTCCTCCCTAACCCATATTTGACAATAACCAGACATCAAATCAATCTTTGAAAAATGGATGGAACCCCTCAATTGATCGAATAAATCATCGATCTGTAACACCCCAATTTCTCAATGAAATGGAAAATTACCAAAATGCCCCTGAGTTGTTAAATTAGTTATTTTGTGATGTGAATAAAGGAAATAGTGGGACCCATTGCTCAAATTAAAATCATATGAGCATATTATGAATGTTAAGTTTGACTGGTTGGGTAATTTTCATCATTTGGGTCAAAAATGGCTAAATGGGTCAAAGGGCCCAAATGGGGCCCATCGGGTCTTGCTGGGTTATTTGACCGTTTTGTAATTTTAAATTAAAAGGGGTTAAGCCTATTTGATAGGAAATCAAGTGGAAGAAAAATGGGTAGGCTTGATCCATATGTAAAAACCAATTAGAAATGACCAAAATACCATAAATGGGTCATGTTGTCAAAACGGGTCAAGGAGCTAAAAGTGGACCCAACGGGTCGAGTTGACTATTCTTGACCGTGTGAACCCTCAAGGGAGCTCAAACACGAGTCAAATCAGTTGAGTGGGACTGAGGTGAGTTGGAATTAAATAAAAAGGTGAGTTAACTCATGTGCATTAAATGAAACGCATTAAATGTGATGAGTTGGGTTGGAATAAAAATACCTTGAGTTGGGTGAGTCAAAATGGAAATTCAATGGACTCTAAATCATTGAGTCTAATGGGAATTTGAAGAGGATTGGCCCAGCTTTAACCACCCAAACAAGTCCCACACGTTGGGGACTTGTTTGGGGTGATTTCCATGATGTATTAAATGAGAATGCATGGGATTGTGATGAGATGCTTGGGGATTTGAATGGCTGTATTGGTAGCTGCCAAGGGGTGCCTTGGATGGCACCCAATGTCCACCGTTTTGAGCAAGAAGTTATGAGGAATTGAGAGGTTTTTGGGGCTGAACTACAAAAGAACAACAAACACCCATGGTTGGCCGTTTTTGTCAAAGGAAACCCAATTGTTTCCCATCTCTTTCTCCCTCTCTTCAATTGGTATTCTTGGCTGGAACAGCAGAGGCTTTTGGTACCAGATATTCAAGCATACAATCAGCAAGGAGTTAAGGAAACAAGGATTAAAAGTCAAGAGCAAAAGGCAAAGGAAAGTGGTAAGTTTTTCCCATTGATTAATGGTTAATAAAATGGGTAAAATAGGACATGATTTGGCCATGTGATGGTCAAATCTATCAAAGGGTTAAAATATGATTCCTTTATGCTCAATTAGATGGAAAGCATGGACATAGGGTTCGGCCACTTTGGATGGCCGAACCCCATGGAATTTTATGGATAGTGTTGATGGTTTTGTAAGGATTAAACCATGCAAGAATAGGATCGATTTTAGAGGTCTAAGATACATGCTTTGTAGAGATTGAAAACATGGATTTGCCTGTTATAATTTGGCCATACCATGGCCGAATTTGACAAGGGTCTAAACCATAGAAGAAGGTGTCAAAAAGAAATGAAATGAACCATTGGGTTCGGCCACTTTGGGTGGCCGAACCCCATGAAAAGAGTTAGTTAATGGTTATGGTTTTTGAAATTTAAAACCATCCATTTGGGGACTGTTTTTACATATTTTATTAAGATTTAAAATACATGCTTAAAGAGGGTTAAAACATGGGTTTGAATATCAGAAAAGGCTGAAGATATGTGGTCTAATCAGTGGAGTAAAATTGGAAAAGATGGACCATGGGGATCGGCCATCTTGGATGGCCGAATCCCATGATATGGTGTTGGTTTTTGGATGATTTCTTTGAGAGTTAAAACCTGATATTAATATACTGTTTATACATGTTTATATGAGGTTTAAAAACAGTAAACATAGCCATTGGGTTCGGCCACCATGGAGGGCCGAACCCCATGTAAAAGAATGTTGGTTTCATGTTGGAAAAACATGTAAACCATAGACTTTTTATGGACTGTTTTGGATGATTTCTTTGAGAGTTAAAACCTGATTTAATATACTGTTTATACATGTTTATATGAGGTTTAAAAATAGTAAACATAGCCATTGGGTTCGGCCACAATGGAGGGCCGAACCCCATGCAAATGATGGTTGGTTTTAAGGTGTTTGAAACATGGGAACCATAGAACTTTGGTGGACTGTTTTGGGTTTTTATTTAAGAATCAAATACATGTTATAGAAGGGATGATAAACATGGATCTGAATGACAAGAAGACTGAAGTTAATATGGGTTTAAACAGTAGATTTAAATTGATATTATGGACCATTTGGATCGGCCATCTAGGATGGCCGAATCCCATAAAATGTTGTGGTCATTCGGACAAAGTGATTAACTTATTTCTATGGTTTTGAGAGGTAAAAATGCAGTAGTAATATACTGATTAATACTTGTCTAAATGAGGATTTAAAACATATGCATAAGGACCAAGACATGGACATAGGGTTCGGCCACTTTGGATGGCCGAACCCCATGTTAGTTTTGATGAAGTTGGTGAGTTTTAAACCATATAAAATGTGGTGTTTGATGTGATTTATGGAAGTTTAACTTGCTGATTATTGGTTGGCCAACATAGGGCTGAAACATGTCATTTTAAAAGGGTTAAGTGTTTAAGAGTTGATTAAATAAAGTAGGAAGTTAAATCCTAAGTTGGTGATGTTCGGCCAAAGGGCATGGTCGAACCCCACATGATGCGGATAGGTCGTAGATGTGATTGAATAAGTAAATGATGTTATGACTTGCTGATTGGTATATGGATAAGGTACCGGAAGTCGAACGACGTGCGAATTGTGATCGGGTGACGCGAAAGAAAGATCAGTTACTGAAGGGATTCTTGGTAGGTTTCCTACCTTTATTGTAACCACAATTTAATATGCTGTTTTATGTTGATTTCGATAAATTATATGATTGTAAAGTTATGTTTCTAAATGATATATATGCATAGACATCTCATGCATGGCATGGGATGATGGTGTTGTAACCGGAGGCCACACTCCGTCGGGGCGTCCGAAAGACCACTGTGGGGTACCCTGATGATGAGAATCCCATCAGGAGGAATCCGGAGGCCACACTCCGTCGGGTCGTCCGAAAGACCACTGTGGGTTACCTTGACGATGAGAATCCCGTCAAGTGATGGCTGTGTTGAATGGTGATGGGTGGGACTCATTACATGTTCATTTCATACATAGCATGATTTTATGGAATTTTGTCTCACATGTATTATTATTATATTATTTGCATGTTTTGACTAACCATGTGGTAGCCCTATTCGGAAACACTACTGGGCGCGTTGATCTAACGCCCTATCTATATCCTTAGTGGATGATGCAGGGAAAGGAAAGAACGTGGTTGGAGAAGAGGACCAAGCACGGAAACTTGGCCGGTTTGAATGATTTTGAATGGACTATTCATGGATGTGTTATTTGAATTATGTGGACAATGTAATTTGGTAACTAGATTTGTTGGCATGTAATAAGTAGATAAGTAGATGCTGTGGATTAGTTTATTTTGGATGGTTGGATTGAATAGTAGATTAATATTAGTTAGTAATTTTGGAGAATAAGATTATGTAATTTGCTACCTAATATTGAAAAAAAAATGGAATAGTCATAGGTTCTATTATAACCTCAGTTAGAATAAGACTAAGTTAATTCCGCAAGTTATATATATACCATGTGCGGATCAGTTTTATGGACTTAGTTCATACGCACATGGGCTTGGCCAGTTAAGGGTCGGATTTAGAGATCCGAACTTAACTCGCGTCGTGACACTCCGCCCCGATCACATGATTATTATATATAAAAAAAAAATAAACTCTGAAAATTAGAGTGAAAAGGGCGGGGTGTTACAGTTGGTATCAGAGCGAAACGGGAAGTTGAATCTTCCGAAGTAAGATTATGACGGTTTCATGTCTTACTGACGGATAAGAATCCCAACTGACCGACTCTTCGGAGTCCGCTGACTGGGGGCCGGATTAATTTACTTCGTGGACTCGGACTGAACAAATCAATCTGAGAACAACAGTGAAAGATAGCAAAAGTACATTATTATAATTGATCTATCAAACGTAGCAAAATAGGATATACATTCCCCAATACTCCCCAATTGAGAAAAACAAACATAGGGAATTTAGAGACTTCCCCCACAAAAACAAATAGAAAACCAAGTTTGCTTATTTGGAAATCTCCCCAAAATTGTGAAAAGTACAAACTGTATGAGTAAACTAAGTCAATAATGTTTTATGACTTAGGGGTTTAGGGGTTTAGGGTTATAGGGTTTAGGTTTAGGGTTTTAGGGTTTCAGGGTTTAGGGTTTCAGGGTTTAAGGTTTGGGGTTTAGGGTTTTAGGGTTTAGGATTTAGGGTTTTAGGGATTTAGCTTTTTGGTTTAGGGCTTTTGTTTTAGGGTTTAGGATTTTGGGTTTAGCGTTTTAGGGTTTTAGGGTTTAGGGTGTAATGGCACGGAATTCGTAAATCAATAAATATGTGTTATTGTTTATTTTTAATGGTGAAAATTGGAAATTTGATGGAATAAATGGTGAATAGATCACGATATGGGCAAAGGCCCAAGTATGGCCCAATCGACTATGAATTGGATTTTAATTCATTTATAGGGTCAATGATGGTCAATTGGGCCAAGGATGGTCAAATTGGGCCCAATACCCACTTGGGACCCAATGGATCAAGTTGGTGTAAGCCCTAAGGTAAATGGGTAGGAGGTAAATATAATTGGGCCATGGGTCCAATGGTGATCCAATAAGTGGGAATGAATTGAATGAGTTTAAATCACCTAAGTTAATTTGAATTAAACTAAGGTGATGTCGCCAATTGGGACCCACCTCCACCTCATCAAGTGAGGTGGCGTGTGGACCAAGGATTGGTGGGACCGGCCACCATGGTTGACTTGGTCAACCATGGGTGGATTTCATGGAAGAAATTTAATGGAATTAAATTAAATGGGAATTAATTAACCTAAGGTAATTATCTAATTAATTAAATGATTAAATTATTCAAATGAGGGTCAAATGGTCAAAAGGTGGAAAACCAAAATCCATCTTATCTTAAGGCATCAAAAAACGTTGGGTAATGGTGGTTAGGTCATAAAGCATGGAAAATATCTTATTGTTTGGTGAGAAATTAATGGTAAAGTGTATCTTAACCAATTAAAAGGAGATGACTTCATCTCATCTCTCAAATTCCATCCTCATTTCACTCACTTCATCTCTTTCACTCTCAAAACCGTCCCACACCCAAGGGAGAAGAAGAAGAAAACTAAGGAAGAAGGAGAAGAGCTTAGGGAGAGGAAGAAAAGCCCAAGTGTTGGCCCACCACCTCAAGGTAAAAAAACCTTGAGACACTTTTCTCATCTGTAACAGCCTGGCCCATAAAAAGGGCTTGGGGATCGGCCAACAAGATATTGTCCGTTTTGGGCCCACACGCGCACACACGTGCACACGAGCGAACCCGCACGGTTTTTGGATCGGACCCGGCCCAAGTCCGGATCCAAAACGCGTCTTGTTGGTTTGAGAGAGCAAGGCTACTTATAAACCCCCTCTCAAACTCCTCAACTTCCGATGTGGGACTTTCCACAACTCCCACCCACTGTTGGGTTGTCGGATCCGACCGGCCCACTCTGCTGGCTTGTCTGACAGGGCCCAGTTTCACTTGGATCAGCCTATCTAGGGCCTGGCCTCTGGCTCATGGGTCAGGATATCACATCATCTCCATTCTTCCCCTCTCTCTCTCTCTCTCAAATCTAACCTTAGCTTGGCCGAACCCAAGCCTTGAGGTTTTCACCGTGGATCAAGCATCTTAGCCGATCAAACAAGGAGAGGAAGAAGAAAGGAGGCCAAGGAGTCTGACGGGAGCGAAGAAAGTCGGAGGAGACGACGGATTGTAAGTGTTTTCTAAAACAAGTGGTTTGGATTTTTAGGGTTTAAGATTTGGGATCCATTTTTGTTAAAGTTGATGGCGGCCAAATGATCATAGGCCTTGGATCTCAAATCCATCAAATGAAGGATGGAAAGTGGACAAAACCCTAATGGGTAAATTAGGGTTAGGGAAAGGAAAAAATAAATGGATTAAGGATGTAATGTATTTAAATTATTTAAGCATGGAATTAAGTAAATTTGGAAGGAAGTTATGGGCCATAGGGTTCGGCCATGTAGGGTTTGAGGGTTTTAGAGTTTAGGTTTTTAGGGTTTTAGGGTTTTAGGGTTTGAGGGTTTTAGAGTTTAGGTTTTTGGGGTTTTAGGGGTTTAGGATTTTAGAGTTTAGGATTTTAGGGTTTAGGGTTTAGGGTTTAAGGTCTAGGGTTTACGGTTTGGAGTTTAGGGTTTAGGGTCTAGGGTTTATGGTTTGGAGTTTAGGGGTTTAGGGTTTAAATGTTTAGGATTTTAGGGGTTTAGGGTATATGATTTAGGGTTTAGGTTTAAAGGGAAGGGTTTAGGCTTTTAGGGTTTTAGGTTTTACGGTTGAGGGTTCAGGGTTTTGGGGTTTTAGGGTTTAAAGTAGGGTTTTAGGGTCTAGGGTATCAGGGTTTTAGGGTTTTAGGGTTTAGGCTTTTAAGGGTTTAGGGTTATAGGGTTTAGGTTTAAGGTTTTAGGAATTTAGACTTTTGTTTTAAGGTTTTGGTTTTAGAGTTTTGGGTTTTGGGTTTAGCGTTTTAGTGTTTTAGGGTTTTTGGGTTTAGGGTTTAGGGTTTAGGGTTTTAGGGTTTTAGGGTTTTTGGATTTTTGGATTTTAGGGTTTAGGGTAGAGTTTTAGGGTTTAGGGTCTTAATGTTTAGGTTTTAGGGTTTTAGCGTTTAGGGCTTTAGGGTTTACGGGTTTTAGGATTTTTGGGTTTTAGGGTTTAGAGTTTAGGGTTTAGGGTTTTAGGATTTTAGGGTTTTAGGGATTTAGGGTTTTAAGGTTTAGGGTTTAGGGTTTTAGGATTTTAGGGTTTTAGAGGTTAGGGTTTTAGGGTTTAGGGTTTAGGGTTCTATGTTTTAGGGTTTTAGGTTTTGTGTTTAGGGTTTTGATTTTAGGGTTTAGGGTTTTGATTTTAGGGTTTAGGGTTTAGTGTTTTAGGGTTTTAGGGTTTTAGGGTTTAGGGTTTAGGGTTTAGGGTTGTAGGGTTTTCGGGTTTTAAGATTTAAGGTACGGTTTTAGGGTTTAGGTTTAACGGTTTTAGGGTTTAGGATTTTAAGGTTTAGGTTTTAGGGTTTAGGGTTTTAACGTTTAGGACTTAGGCTTTTAGGGTTTAGGGTTTAGAGTTTTAGGGTTTTAGGTTTTGGGTTTGGGTTTTGGTTTTAGGGTTTTAGGTTTTGGGTTTTGGGTTTTGGTTTTAGGGTTTAGGGTTTTGGGTTTTAGGGTTTAGAGTTTAGGGTTTAGAGTTTCGTGTTTTGGGTTTAGGGTTGAGAGCTTAGGGTTTAGGTTTTAAAGTTTAGGGCGGTAGGGTTTAAGGGGTTTAGGGTTTAGGATTTAGGATTTAGGCTTTTAGGGTTTGAGGGTTTAAGCGTTTAGGGTTTTAGGGTTTTGGGTTTTAGGGGTTAGGGTTTTAGGGGTTTTGGATTTTAGGGTTTACGGTTTTAGGGTTTTAAGGTTTAGGTTTAGGGTCGAGGGTTTATGGTTTGGAGTGTAGGGTTTAGGGTCTAGGGTTTAGGGTTTTTGGTTTTAGGGGTTTAGGGTTTAATGTTTAGGGTTTTAAAGTTTTAAGCTACGGTTTTAGTGTTTAGGGTTTAGGGTATCAAGGTTTTAGGGTTTTAGGGTCTACGCTTTTAGGGGTTTAGGGTTATAGGGTTTAGGTTTAGGGGTTTAGGGTTTTAGGGGTTTAGGGATTTAGGGTTTAGGGTTTAGGGTTTTAGGGATTTTGGTTTTTGTTTTAAGGCTTTGGTTTTAGGGTTTAGGGTTTTGGGTTTAGAGTTTTAGGGTTTTAGGGTTTTAAGGTTTAGGGTTTAGGGTTTTAGGGTTTTTGGATTTTAGGAATTTCGGGTTTAGGGTAGGGTTTAAGGGTTTAATGTGTAAAGGTTTTCAGGTTTTAGGGTTTAGAGTTTTAATGTTTAGGTTTTAAGGTTTTAGGGTTTTAGGATTTAGGGTTTTTGGGTTTTACGATTTTAGTGTTTTGGGTTTAGGGTTTTGGGTTTTAGGGTTTTGGGTTTTAGGGTTTTAGGGTTTTAGGGCTTAAGGTAGGGTTTTAGGGCTTAAGGTAGGGTTTTAGGGCTTAAGGTAGGGTTTCAGGGTTTAGGGCTTTTACGTTTTAGGGTTTTAGGGGTTTAGGGTTTTAAGGTTTAGGGTTTAGTGTTTTAGGGTTTTAGGGTTTTAGAGATTAGGGTTTTAGGGTTTTAGAGGTTTAGGGTTTACATTTTAGGGTTTAGGGTTTAGGGTTTTAAGGTCTAGGTTTTAGGGTTTAGGTTTTCGGGTTTAGGGTTTTTGTGTTTAGGGTTTAGCGTTTTGGGGTTTTAGGTTATAGGTTTCAAGTTTGAGGGTTTTAGCGTTTTAGGGTTTAGGGTTTAGGGTTTTAGGGTTTTGGGATTTAGGATTTAGGGTTTTAGGGTTTAGAGTTTAGGGTTTTAGGTTTTGGGTTTAGGGTTTTGGTTTTAGGGTTTAGGGTTTAGGGTTTAGCATTTTAGAGTTTTAGGGTTTTAGGGTTTTGGGTTTAAGGTTTAGGGTTTTAGAGTTTTAAGGATTTAGGGTTTAGGATTTAGGGTTTAGGGTTTTAGGGATTTACGTTTTTGTTTTGAGGTTTTGGTTTTAGGGTTTGGGGTTTTAGGTTTAGCGTTTTAAGGTTTTAGTGTTTTAAGGTTTAGGGTTTAGGGTTTAGGGTTTAGGGTTTAGAGTTTAGGGTTTTAGTGTTTAGGGTTTAGGGTTTTGGGGTTTTAGTTCATAGGTTTTAGGTTTTAGGGTTTTAGGGTTTAGGGTTTTAGGGTTTTGGGGTTTAGGATTTAGGGTTTTAGGGTTTAGAGTTTAAGGTTTTAGGTTTTCGATTTAGGGTTTTGGTTTTAGGGTTTAGGGTTTAGGGTTTAGCGTTTTAGAGTTTTAGGGTTTTAGGGTTTAGGGTTTAGGGTTTAGGGTTTAGGGTTTTGGGATTTTAGGGATTTAGTGTTTAGGATTTAGGGTTTAGGGTTTTAGTGTTTTAGGTTTTTGTTTTAAGGTTTTGGTTTTAGGGTTTAGGGTTTTGGGTTTAGCGTTTTAGGGTTTTAGTGTTTTAGGGTTTAGGGTTTTGTAAGGTCTCGGAATTTTGGAATTAATATAAATGTGAATATTATTTATTTTAATGATGGAAATTAGAAAATTGGTGGAGTAAATGGTAAATGGGCCAAAAATTGGATAAAGGCCCAAGTGTGGCCCAATAGACTATGTTTGGATTTAAATTTATTTAAATGGGTCAAGAATGGTCAACTTGGGTCAAATACCCATTTGGGACCCAATGGGTCAAGATGGGTATGCTCCAAGGTAAATGGGCTAGATGGAAATGTAAGTGGGCCATAGGCCCAATGGTGATCCATTTAGAGTGGGCTTAATGAAATTCAATCACCCTAAGTAATTTGGAATTAAACAATGGTGATGTGGCCAAGTGGGACCCACCTCCACCTCATCAAGTGAGGTGGCATGTGGGCCAAGGTTTGGTGGGGCCGACCACCATGGTTGAATTAGTCAACCATGGGTGGATTCATAGAAGGAAGTTAAGAAATGGAATTAAATTAGGTGGGAACTAATTAACCTAAGGTAATTAGTTAATTTATTAAATGATTAAAATAATCAAATGAGGGTCAAATGGTCAAAAAAAAATGGAAAACCAAATGCCATCTTATCTTAAGGCATCAAAAAACGTTGGCTCACCATAAAGCATAAAAATCCCATGAGGTTGGTGGGCATTAAATGTGGAGTGTAAGTTACACCACCACATGAGATAAGCCTTATCTTGTTTTCCCATTCTCATTTTCACTAACTCCATCTCTTGCACTCTCTCATGGCCGTTCCACTCTAAGAAAAAAAAAAAGAGGAGAAGAAAATTAAGGAAGAAAAGAGAAGAGCTCAAGGAGAGGAAGAAAAGGTTGGACCACCATCTCAAGGTAAAGATCTTGAGACATTTTTCCATCTCCATCCTCTTCCCTCTCTCAATTCAAACCTAACATGGCTGATTTTAAGGTTGGGAGTTGCCACCCTTGATCAAAGATCTTGACCTATAAAAGATCAAGAAGAAAGAGAGAGGAGGCTACGGAGACCGACGGGAGCGGCGGAAATCGGAGGAGACGTCGGATAGTGAGTATTTCTTAACTAAAAGAATTTTGGATTTTAGGGTTTAAGAAATGGAATTTATTTTTGTGAAATTAATGGTGGATAGGTGATTTTATACTATGGAATTTAGATACATTAAATGGAAGGGTGGAAGATGGAGAAAACCCTAAATGGGTGAATTAGGGTTAGGGTAAGAAATTGGAAAAATATATTGTGTGCATTGTGTAATTAAATTATTAAGCATGGAATTATGTGGAATTGGAAGGTAATGTGTGATTTTCTTAGGGTTTTAAGGTATGGAGGACATTGTGTAATTTAATTATGTAAAAATGGAAGCATGGAGAATGTTAATGATTTTAGGGTTTTAAAATGATTAAATGTAGCTAATTTTTGAAAAAAGTTTTTATGATGGAATCCATGGATGAATGTAAATATTTTAATGGCCTCAAAAGTGGTGGATGAAGGTGAATGTTTTTATGTCTTGAATATCACCTATGAATGATGAATCAAGTATTTTGGAACCATGAAGAATGAATGGAATAAGGGCTAAGTTAATGGACTCAATTATGGTGAAGAATGATAGTTTTAAAAGCATGATGTAAAATCCCTCATGGGAGGATTCATTTTGGGCCTAAGTAATGTAAATAGGTCCAATGAAAGATAAGGAAAAGACATC
The DNA here is from genome assembly GCA_013350335.1 of Chimonanthus salicifolius. Lineage (NCBI taxonomy): Eukaryota > Viridiplantae > Streptophyta > Magnoliopsida > Laurales > Calycanthaceae > Chimonanthus > Chimonanthus salicifolius. Next base: position 28,613,181 of record CM023535.1, read on the forward strand.
ATGGGTTCGACCATGGTGTATGGCCGAACCCATGACTCATATGAGAACCATTTTATGGTCCAAGATTAGGGTTTATGTAAATGATTAAATGAATGGGGATGAAGTCAATTAAGTGGCTGATTTTAATAATTCTATGATATGGTTGATGGGTCACTAATGGATGTAGGTTATAGATCAAGTATGGACTTAATTATACATGGATTAAATGAATGATTAAACATAGGAGAGGTAGTGGCAAAACCGTAATTAATGACCCATTTGTAGGTCATGCTATGGGCTAAGTTTAGGATCTATGTCCATGCATTAATGAGGCTAAGTTGAGGGCTAATTCTTGATAATCTTATAACTTAGTTAATGATCATATGACATGGTTAATGGTACATAAATGGATCTAAGTTTGTGATAAGTTAGGGACTTAATCGTGGATAAAATATGGACTGATTTGGTACTGTATAATAAGGTATCGGGACATCGCAAACGGTGCGCGATTGGCGACCGGAATTATAAGACGAAAACGAAAAAGGACGCGAGTCGGTATTCGGTAGGATTCCTACCTTTTTGTAAGCCATGGATTGTGTGATGGTTTCATTGATTTATTTTGGGAATTTTATGGTTTATTTTATGATGAGTTTTAAATCATGGTTTATGTATCTTATATGGCATAATGCAAGATTATGAGTTATATGCTAAGTTATGAAGGCTATATTATGACTATGGAATATACATATTACATAGCATAATGCATTACATCTCATGCATGGCATGGGCAGAAAAAAATAAACAAACCGGAGTCCATGCTCCGTCGGGGCGACCGAGAACAGGCATGGGGACACCTTGACGAGGCTTTGCCGTCAAGGGGGATATTTTACGATTGGACAGATCTTGACGAGGTTTTTCCGTCAAGAGGGATATGACAGTATATGGCAGGAATGATGGGTGGGATTCATAACATTGACACCCATGGCATATCATTTACTTATATTTTAGTATATGGTGGTTTATAGTTTTCATTGTGTTATTATCTGTATACGGTTATTACTAACCCATGTGCTAGCCCTACTCGGAATCCTACTGGGCGCGTTGTTCTAACGCCCTACTTCTACCCTAGCTGACAATGCAGGAGATGGCGGACCGGAAGGGCGAGACGGAAGCCAAGCTTAGGAGCTTGGGGAGGCGGATTAATTATTTTGTTGTACTTTATTTTGGAAAAGATGTATTTGTATAGTTAGCTTGTCGGAAATGTAATAATTTAGGTAGTTTGCTATGTTTAGGTATTATTTTGGATAATACAGTATAATGGCATTTTCGTAATTAATTGGGTATTTCTTCCCTGCTATCTGAATAACTGGTAGGATAGTTCTATGATCATCCGCATTTATTTTTATGTTCCGTGAGCTTACTTGCTACGCGTGAACCGTACTCGTGGACTTATGTTCCACGCACGCGTAGGGTTGGCCAGTTAAGGGCCGGGCTTTAGAAGCTCGGAACTTAACTCGCGTCGTGACGTCCGCGCCCTTTGTCACTTTAAAAAAAAAAAAAATGTACTCTGATTTTACGGTGAAAAGGGGCGGGCGTTACAGTTGGTATCAGAGCGAATTCGGAAGAATGAATCTCTCGAAGTAAGATTAAGACGGTTGCACGTCTCACTGACGGCTAAGAATCCCAACCGACCGACTCTTCGGAGACCGCTGCACGGGGGCCGGGTTAAATTACTTCGATTGACTCAAACTGAAGGGTTTAATCTGAGAACAACATTTGACGGAGAGGGATGATAGCAAGGGAAGAAAAAAAAAAAAAAAAAAAAATCAATCAATGTAAGTCGGTATTATCAAACATAGCAAGTAGGGTTACATTTTCCCGACATGAGAAAACAAATCTAGGTCTTCCCCAAATTTGACGGAATGATGGTAGGCTTATTGAACATAGGAGAAAATTCCCCGATTTCACAAATGGAACGAAACATAGATACTTGGGAAGTTTTCCCCAAACCAAGTGTGCTTATTTGGCAATCTTCCCCAAAAATGAGAAACAAAGTATATTGTTTAGTATTTTTTTTCTTTTCTTTTTCCTCCATTTGAAAAGGAACTAAGTCAGTGTTTTCGATGACTAGGAAATGGCTCCGAAGAGAAGGACTCGTCGCAACCAGAAAGAGGTATCACCACCTCGCCAGGAAGAGGAGGTACCCCATCGGGAAGAGGAACAGAATAATATAAACATACAAGGTGTACCTCCCGAGCTAAAAGATGTAGTTCAAGCGGCAGTCACTGCTGCTCTTCAGCAACATTTGAGTGGAAATGCGACTACTAGCGACGGAAATGCTACTACTAGTGACACTAGTAAGCGGAAGATGGTTAAAGACTTCCAGCAACAGCGTCCTCCCTACTTTAGAGGAAAAGAAGGGGCTGTAGGAGCAGATTACTGGTTAAAGAAGATCACTCAGATCTTAAATCTGCTTCAGGTTTCCAGTCCGGCTGACAGAATCTTACTGGCAACATCTCAACTGATTGAGGATGCCGGTAATTGGTGGGAAGTGGTAGAAAAACAACAATCACTGGTGCCGGAAAGGGAAAGAATTGCCATGACTTGGGAATGGTTCTCAGCCACTTTTCTAGAGCAGTTTTTCCCGGAGGAAGAAAGGGAGAGTCAGACTGAAGCTTTTATATCATTAGTACAAGGCAATATGACAGTGGCAGAGTACCACCGGGAGTTCCTTCGACTATCTGTCTACGCGTTCTACATGGTGGACACTGAGCACCGGAGGGCCCGTAAGTTTGAACGGGGCCTTCGGCCGAGCATCAAAACTAGGGTGACAGTATTCAAGGAACCTACATTGGCAGGGGTGGTTGGCAGGGCCACTATAGTGGAGCGGGAATTGAATGAGGAAGCGCGGCGTGACAACCGCCGATGGCAGAGTGGGCGGGGCGCATTTCAACCCAATAAAAGGTCCCGCCCGAGTTTCGGCAGACCCTCATCCGCTACTGGATCTACAGGGGATCAGGACGACTTTTTGCTATACCTTCTCCAGTAGCAGTGGACCGCTCGGTGATTCAAGGTATGGCCGTAGTTGGTAGTTCTTATGCAATTACATTATTTGATTCTGGAGCTTCCCATTCATTTATATCTGCTGCATTCATATCTGCTACGGGCACATTAGTACAGAATCTGTCCACCTCACTTACTATTGTATCCCCTGTCGGAGACACATCTTTGGGGCTCATATGCACGGCACTGAACACTGAACTCGCTGGATTCAGATTCGAGTTCAATTATTTAGTAATCGATATGGCTGAGTACGATGTTATATTTGGCATGGACTGGTTGACTACGTATCAGGCCCATATTGATTGCCATCTTCGTAGAGTGATATTTTGGTCACCCGAAGGAAGGCGGTATATAGTGCCCGCTGACCGACAGGGCATTCCTAGAAGGCTACAGGAAGAATTGAATCATCTTGCCTTGAACACCCTCGGATTAGATAAGGCACCAATAGCTGAACTTCCTGCAGTGGTAGTAGATTATGCCGAGGTATTTCCAACAGAGCTCCCTGGTCTGCCACCTAAGAGGGAGATAGACTTTGAGATTAAATTATACCCCGGCGCAGCTCCAGTATCGTTACCTCATTACAGGATGGCACCGGCTGAGATGACTGAGTTAAAAAAGCAGATTGATGAACTGCTCAGGCTGGGCTTTATTCGGAACAGCACATCCGCATGGGGAGCCCCGGTATTGTTGTTAAGAAGAAGGACGGTACCCTTCGAATGTGTGTGGATTATAGAAAATTGAACCAGTTGACTGTCAGGAATAAATATCCCCTACCCAGGATTGATGATCTGTTTGATCAGCTTAGGGGTTCCTCTCACTTTTCCAAGATTGATCTGATGTCCGGATACCATCAAATCCGGGTCAGAGAGGAAGACATTGAGAAGACAGCCTTCAGGACACGATATGGATTATATGAGTATGTAGTCATGCCGTTTGGACTTACTAATGCACCGGCGGTGTTCATGGACCTGATGAATAGGATATTCCGTCCTTACTTGGATCAGTTTGTAATTGTATTTATTGATGACATCCTGATCTATTCCAAGAGTCAGGAGGAACATGCTGAACACCTGCGGATAGTTCTGAACACTCTGAAGAGGAACCAATTGTATGCCAAAGCCAGCAAGTGTGAATTTTGGCTATCAAAGGTCAATTTCTTGGGGCACGTTATATCGGAGGAAGGCATAGCTGTAGACCCGACTAAGGTAGCGGCAGTGAGGGAGTGGAAAGCACCGACGAATGTGACCGAGATCCGCAGTTTTCTGGGATTGGCCGGTTACTACAGGAAATTTATTATGGATTTCTCCAAGATTGCAGCCCCACTTACCCGACTCACTCAGAAAGGAGTCAAATTTGAATGGTCAGATCTGTGCAACCGGAGATTTGAGGAGCTAAAGGAGAAGCTTACAACCGCTCCTATTTTGATATTGCCGAAAAGAGGCAGAAACTATGAGGTGTACTGTGATGCCTCAGGAGAGGGACTGGGGTGTACGCTCAGTCAAGGTAATAGGGCGGTGGCGTACGGGTCAAGACAGTTGAAAATTCATGAGCGCAATTATCCCACACATGATCTGGAACTGGCAGCAGTGGTCTTCGCTCTTAAAAGCTGGAGACACTACCTTTATGGTGAGAAGTTTGAGGTATTCTCAGACCATAAGAGCCTAAAGTACCTATTTGATCAGAAGGAACTCAACATGAGACAACATAGATGGATGGAATACTTGGCAGATTATGAGTTCGCACTCCGGTATCATCCTGGCAAGGCGAACAAAGTGGCGGATGCTCTCAGCCGCATATCACCTGCAACAGTAGCCAGTATGATCAGAACAGAATGGGAGGTATTGAATACTATCAGAGAGTTTAAACTCTATCTGGATAATCATGGAACCATATATAATCTGATCATACGATCCCACATGGTCTCCGAGATTGAACGGGAACAACGAACAGATCCAGAGGTGGAAGAGATATGGGCTAAGATGTCTACCGGTAAAGTTGTACCGGAATGGGAATTACGACCGGGACAGGGTCTTATGTTCCGAGGTAGGACATATGTGCCTAAGAATTGCAGAAGAGAGTTGTTGATTGAAGCACACCAAACAAAACTCTCTATTCACCCGGGCAGCACCAAGATGTACCATGATCTTAAGAGGCACTATTGGTGGCATGGACTTAAGAAAGACGTGGCAGAGTTTGTTGCTTGTTGCTTAACCTGTCAGCAGGTTAAGGCAGAACATCGGAAGCCACCGGGCTTACTCGCACCCTTACCGGTGCCAGAATGGAAATGGGAACACATATCCATGGACTTTGTAACAGGGTTGCCAAGGTCATCCAAGGGCAACGATGCAATATGGGTCATAGTGGACCGGTTGACCAAGTCTGCACATTTCCTTCCCATCAAGATGACGGATTCATCAGACACTTTGGGTCGACGGTACATCCGGGAGATCATCAGGTTACATGGCATTCCCCGGTCTATTGTGTCCGACAGGGATGGCCGATTCACCGGCAGAGTATGGCAGGGCTTGCAGTCGGCTATGGGGACCGACGTATTAACTAGCACAGCATTTCATCCACAGACTGATGGACAGTCGGAGAGGACAATACAAACATTGGAGGATATGCTGAGAGCATGCATGCTAGACTTTAAGGGTGGATGGGAGGATCATTTACCACTGGTGGAGTTTTCCTACAATAACAGCTATCAGTCAAGCCTACAGATGGCTCCGTTTGAGGCCTTATATGGTAGGCCATGTAGATCACCAGTGTGTTGGACAGAAGCCGGTGAGCCTGCGCTGATTGGACCGGAGTTGGTTGCAGAAACTACAGCGCAGATTAAATTGATACGGCAACATCTACTCACTGTACAAAGCCGACAGAAGAGTTACGCCGACAAAAGGAGAAGGTTCCTCGAATTTGAGGTGGGGGACTTGGTGTTTTTGAAAGTCTCACCACGGAAGGGACACATGAGATTTGGAAAGAAGGGGAAACTGTCACCTAGATTTGTGGGACCGTTTCCAATCTTGAAAAGGGTGGGGGGGGGTAGCTTATCAGTTGGCGCTCCCTCCGCAGTTATCATCATTACATGATGTATTCCATGTGTCTATGTTGAGGAAGTACAACCCTGATCCATCACATGTATTGAATATTCAAGACATCGATGTGCAAAGCGATGTGACATATGTGGAAAAGCCGGTCAGAATAGTCGGGACCGAGCAAAGGGTGTTGCGGAACCGGGCCATTCAGTTCGTCAAGGTGGTATGGGAACGACATGGTAATGAAGAAACCACCTGGGAACTTGAGTTGGAGATGAGAGCCTCTCATCCGGAACTCTTTGTGTAAGATGTTTTGAACCTCTACTTCGCTCGAATTTTCGGGACGAAAATTTTAAAAGAGGATTGTATTGTAAGGTCTCGGAATTTTGGAATTAATATAAATGTGAATATTATTTATTTTAATGATGGAAATTAGAAAATTGGTGGAGTAAATGGTAAATGGGCCAAAAATTGGATAAAGGCCCAAGTGTGGCCCAATAGACTATGTTTGGATTTAAATTTATTTAAATGGGTCAAGAATGGTCAAATTGGGTCAAATACCCATTTGGGACCCAATGGGTCAAGATGGGTATGCTCCAAGGTAAATGGGCTAGATGGAAATGTAATTGGGCCATAGGCCCAATGGTGATCCATTTAGAGTGGGCTTAATGAAATTCAATCACCCTAAGTAATTTGGAATTAAACAATGGTGGTGTGGCCAAGTGGGACCCACCTCCACCTCATCAAGTGAGGTGGCATGTGGGCCAAGGTTTGGTGGGGCCGACCACCATGGTTGAATTAGTCAACCATGGGTGGATTCATAGAAGGAAGTTAAGAAATGGAATTAAATTAGGTGGGAACTAATTAACCTAAGGTAATTAGTTAATTTATTAAATGATTAAAATAATCAAATGAGGGTCAAATGGTCAAAAAAAAAATGGAAAACCAAATGCCATCTTATCTTAAGGCATCAAAAAACGTTGGCTCACCATAAAGCATAAAAATCCCATGAGGTTGGTGGGCATTAAATGTGGAGTGTAAGTTACACCACCACATGAGATAAGCCTTATCTTGTTTTCCCATTCTCATTTTCACTAACTCCATCTCTTGCACTCTCTCATGGCCGTTCCACTCTAAGAAAAAAAAAAAGAGGAGAAGAAAATTAAGGAAGAAAAGAGAAGAGCTCAAGGAGAGGAAGAAAAGGTTGGACCACCATCTCAAGGTAAAGATCTTGAGACATTTTTCCATCTCCATCCTCTTCCCTCTCTCAATTCAAACCTAACATGGCTGATTTTAAGGTTGGGAGTTGCCACCCTTGATCAAAGATCTTGACCTATAAAAGATCAAGAAGAAAGAGAGAGGAGGCTACGGAGACCGACGGGAGCGGCGGAAATCGGAGGAGACGTCGGATAGTGAGTATTTCTTAACTAAAAGAATTTTGGATTTTAGGGTTTAAGAAATGGAATTTATTTTTGTGAAATTAATGGTGGATAGGTGATTTTATACTATGGAATTTAGATACATTAAATGGAAGGGTGGAAGATGGAGAAAACCCTAAATGGGTGAATTAGGGTTAGGGTAAGAAATTGGAAAAATATATTGTGTGCATTGTGTAATTAAATTATTAAGCATGGAATTATGTGGAATTGGAAGGTAATGTGTGATTTTCTTAGGGTTTTAAGGTATGGAGGACATTGTGTAATTTAATTATGTAAAAATGGAAGCATGGAGAATGTTAATGATTTTAGGGTTTTAAAATGATTAAATGTAGCTAATTTTTGAAAAAAGTTTTTATGATGGAATCCATGGATGAATGTAAATATTTTAATGGCCTCAAAAGTGGTGGATGAAGGTGAATGTTTTTATGTCTTGAATATCACCTATGAATGATGAATCAAGTATTTTGGAACCATGAAGAATGAATGGAATAAGGGCTAAGTTAATGGACTCAATTATGGTGAAGAATGATAGTTTTAAAAGCATGATGTAAAATCCCTCATGGGAGGATTCATTTTGGGCCTAAGTAATGTAAATAGGTCCAATGAAAGATAAGGAAAAGACATCATGGGTTCGACCATGGTGTATGGCCGAACCCATGACTCATATGAGAACCATTTTATGGTCCAAGATTAGGGTTTATGTAAATGATTAAATGAATGGGGATGAAGTCAATTAAGTGGCTGATTTTAATAATTCTATGATATGGTTGATGGGTCACTAATGGATGTAGGTTATAGATCAAGTATGGACTTAATTATACATGGATTAAATGAATGATTAAACATAGGAGAGGTAGTGGCAAAACCGTAATTAATGACCCATTTGTAGGTCATGCTATGGGCTAAGTTTAGGATCTATGTCCATGCATTAATGAGGCTAAGTTGAGGGCTAATTCTTGATAATCTTATAACTTAGTTAATGATCATATGACATGGTTAATGGTACATAAATGGATCTAAGTTTGTGATAAGTTAGGGACTTAATCGTGGATAAAATATGGACTGATTTGGTACTGTATAATAAGGTATCGGGACATCGCAAACGGTGCGCGATTGGCGACCGGAATTATAAGACGAAAACGAAAAAGGACGCGAGTCGGTATTCGGTAGGATTCCTACCTTTTTGTAAGCCATGGATTGTGTGATGGTTTCATTGATTTATTTTGGGAATTTTATGGTTTATTTTATGATGAGTTTTAAATCATGGTTTATGTATCTTATATGGCATAATGCAAGATTATGAGTTATATGCTAAGTTATGAAGGCTATATTATGACTATGGAATATACATATTACATAGCATAATGCATTACATCTCATGCATGGCATGGGCAGAAAAAAATAAACAAACCGGAGTCCATGCTCCGTCGGGGCGACCGAGAACAGGCATGGGGACACCTTGACGAGGCTTTGCCGTCAAGGGGGATATTTTACGATTGGACAGATCTTGACGAGGTTTTTCCGTCAAGAGGGATATGACAGTATATGGCAGGAATGATGGGTGGGATTCATAACATTGACACCCATGGCATATCATTTACTTATATTTTAGTATATGGTGGTTTATAGTTTTCATTGTGTTATTATCTGTATACGGTTATTACTAACCCATGTGCTAGCCCTACTCGGAATCCTACTGGGCGCGTTGTTCTAACGCCCTACTTCTACCCTAGCTGACAATGCAGGAGATGGCGGACCGGAAGGGCGAGACGGAAGCCAAGCTTAGGAGCTTGGGGAGGCGGATTAATTATTTTGTTGTACTTTATTTTGGAAAAGATGTATTTGTATAGTTAGCTTGTCGGAAATGTAATAAGTTAGGTAGTTTGCTATGTTTAGGTATTATTTTGGATAATACAGTATAATGGCATTTTCGTAATTAATTGGGTATTTCTTCCCTGCTATCTGAATAACTGGTAGGATAGTTCTATGATCATCCGCATTTATTTTTATGTTCCGTGAGCTTACTTGCTACGCGTGAACCGTACTCGTGGACTTATGTTCCACGCACGCGTAGGGTTGGCCAGTTAAGGGCCGGGCTTTAGAAGCTCGGAACTTAACTCGCGTCGTGACGTCCGCGCCCTTTGTCACTTTAAAAAAAAAAAAAATGTACTCTGATTTTACGGTGAAAAGGGGCGGGCGTTACAGGTTTAGGGTTTAGTGTTTAGGGTTTTAGGGTTTTTGGATTTTAGGGTTTTTGGATTTTAGGAATTTAGGGTTTAGATAGGGTTTTAGGGTTTAGGCGTAAAGGTTTTCGGGTTAGGGTTTAGGGTTTTAATGTTTAGGTTTTAAGGTTTTAGGGTTTTAGGGTTTAGGGTTTTTGGGTTTTAGGATTTTAGGGTTTTAGGGTTTAGGATTTTGGGTTTTAGGGTTTTAGGGCTTAGGATAGGGTTTCAAGGTTTAGGGTTTTTACGTTTTAGGGTTTTAGGGGTTTAGGGTTTAGTGTTTTAGGGTTTTAGGGTTTTAGAGGTTAGGGTTTTAGGGTTTTAGGGTTTAGAGTTTGGGTTTTAGGGTTTAGGGTTTAGGGTTTAGGGTTTAGGGTTTCAAGGTTTAGGTTTTAGGGTTTAGGGTTTAGGGTTTAGGGTTTAGGGTTTGGGGTTTCGAGTTTAGGGTTTTAGTGTTTAGGGTTTAGGGTTTGGGGGTTTTAGGTCATAGGTTTTAGGTTTTAGGGTTTTAGGGTTTAGGGTTTTAGAGTTTTGAAATTTAGGATTTAGGGTTTTAGGGTTTAGAGTTTAGGGTTTTAGGGTTTTAGGTTTTCGGTTTCGGGTTTTGGTTTTAGGGTTTAGGGTTTAGGGTTTAGCTTTTTAGAGTTTTAGGGTTTTAGGGTTTAGGGTTTAGGGTTTAGGGTTTTAGGGTTTTAGTATTTTAGGGTTTGGGGTAGGGTTTTAGGGTTTAGGTTTAACGTTTTTAGGGTTTTAGGGTTTAGGTTTAACGTTTTTAGGGTTTTAGGGTTTAGGTTTAACGTTTTTAGGGTTTTAGGGTTTAGGGTTTTAAGGTTTAGGTTTTTGTGTTTTAGGGTTTTAGGGTTCAGGGTTTCAGGGTTTTAGGGTTTCGGGTTTAGGGTTTTAAGGTTTTAGGGTTATAGGATTTTAGGGTTTAGGGCTTAGGGCTTTAGGGTTTTAGGGTTTAGTGTAGGGCTTTAGGGTTTAGGGTTTTTGGGTTGTAGGGCTTTAGGGTTTTAGGGTTTTAGAGTTTTCGTGTTTTAGTGTTTTAGAGTTTAGGGTTTAGGGTTTAGTTTTAGCGTTTAGGGTTTAGGACTTAGGGTTTAGGATTTTAGGGTTTAGGGTTTAGGGTTTAGGTTTTAGGGTTCACGGTTTTAGGGTTCACGGTTTTAGGGTTTTAGGGATTTTGGGTTTGGGATTTAGGGGTGAGGGTTTTGGGTGTTAGGGTTTTAGGGTTTAGGGTTTTGGGTTTTAGGGTTTTAGGCTGTAAGGTTTGGGGTTTAGGGTTAGTGTTTAGGGTTTAGGGTTTTTGTGGTTTAGGGTTTTGGGTTTTAGGGTTTACGGTTTCGGGTTTAGGGATTTATGGTTTTTGGGTTTAAGGTTTTTGTGGTTTAGGTCTTTTTGGTTTAGGGTTTTGGGTTTTAGTGTTTTAGGGTTTTAGTGTTTTACAGTTTAAGGTTTTAGGGTTTAGGGATTGGGGTTTAGGTTTTAGGGTAAAGGGTTTAAGTTTAGGGTTTACGGTTTTAGGCTTTAGGTTTTAGGGTTTAGGGTTTAGGATTTTAGGGTGTTAGGGTTCAGGGTTTAGGGTTTAGGGTTTAGTATTTTAGGGTTTTAGGGTTTACGGTTTTAGGGGTTTATGGTTTTCTGGTGTTAGGGGATTAGGGTTTAGGGTTTTAGGGTTTTTGGGGTTTAGGGGTTATGGTTTAGGGTTTTGGGTATTAGGGTTTTAGGAATTTAGGGCTTTAGGGGTTTAGGGTTTTAGTGGTTTAGGGTTTAGTGTTTTAGGGGTTTAGGGTTTAAGGTTTAGGGTTGAGGGTTGAGGGATTAGGTTTATGGTCTAGGGTCTTCGGATTTTAGGGTTTAGAGTTTGGGGTTTAGGGTTTAGTGTTTAGGCTTAGGGTTTGAGGGTTTTAGGGGTTTAGGGTTTTTGGGGTTTTGGGTTTAGGGTTTAGGGCTTAGGGTTTAGGTTTTAGGGTTTAGCATTTTAGGGTTTTACGTGTTTAGGGTTTTTGGGGTTTTGGGTTTAGGGTTTAGGGCTTAGGTTTTAGCATTTTAGCGTTTTAGGTGTTTAGGGTTTAGGATTTAGGGTTTTGGGTTTTAGGGTTTTAAGGTTCTTGGGTTTCGGATTTTAGGGGTTTAGGGTTTTAGGGGTATAGTGTTTAGCGTTTAGGATTTTAGAGTTTTAGGATTTTAGGGTTTACGGTTTTTAGGTTTAGGAGTTTTGGGTTTTAGGGCTTTAGGGTATTATGGTTTTAGTGTTTTATGATTAAGGGTTTTAGGGTTTAGGGTTTAGGGTTTTTGGGTTTTAGGGGTTTAGGGTTTAGGATTTAGGGGCTAGGGTTTTAAGGGTTTAGGATTTAGGGTCTAAGGTTTAGCATATAGGGTTTGGGGTTTTAGGGTTTTAGTGTTTTTGGGTTTAGGGTTTAGGATATATGGTTTAGGGTTTAGGGTTTAGGGTTTTGGGGTTTTAGGATTTCAGGGTTTAGGGTTTCGGGTTTTAGGGTTTTAAAGTTTAGGGTTTTAGGGTTTTAGGGTTTAGGGTTTAGGGGTTAGGGTTATAAGGTGTAGGGTTTATTGTTTAGGGCTTTAAGATTTTTGGGTTTTTGGTTTTAGGGTTTTAGGGGTTCAAGGGTTTAGGGTTTTAGGGTTTTAGTGTTTAGGGTTTAGGGTATTAGTGTTTTAGGGTTTTAGGGTTGTAGAATTTAGGGTTTACGGGTTCAGGTTTTTAGGTTTTAGGGTTCATGGTTTTGGGGTTTTAGGGTTTTGGGTTTTACAGTTTTACGGTTTTAGTATCTTATGGTTAAGGGTTTTAGGGTTTAGGGTTTAGGTTTTAGGGTTTTAGGGTTTAGGGTTTAGGGTTTAGGGTTTTAGGGTTTTAGGGTTTTAAGGGTTCAGAGTTTAAGGTTTAGTGTTTAGGTTTTTGGGTTTACGGTTTTAGGGATTTAGGATTTTAGGGATTTTGGGTTTTAGGGATTTTGGGTTTTAGGGGTTTGGAGTTTACGATTTAGGGTTTAGAGTTTTCAGATTTTACGTTTTAGGACTTTAGGGTATAGGGTTTGAGTGTTTAGGATTTAGGTACTAGGGTTCAGGGTTTAGGGTTTAGGTTTTAGGGTTTTAGGTTCACGCTTTCATGTATTTGGATTTTAGGGTTTTAGGGGTTTACGGTTTTAGGGTTTACGGTTTTAGGGTTTTAGTGTTTTAGGGTTTTGGGTTTGGGATTTAGGGTTTAGGGTTTTGGTTTTAGAGTTTTTGGGTTTAGGGTTTTTTGTTTAGGGCTTAGGGTTTTAGGGTTTAGACTTTAGGGTTTAAGGTTTAGGGTTTTAGGATTTAGGGTTTAGGGTTTTAGGGTTTTGGGGTTTAGGGTTTAGGGTTTAGGGGCTAGGGTTTTAGGGGTTTAGAATTTAGGGCCTAAGGTTTAGGGTTTAGGGTTTGGGGTTTTAGTGTTTTAATATTTTAGGGTTTAGGGTTTAGGTTATTGGTTTAGTGTTTAGGGTTTAGGGTTTAGGGTTTTAGGGTTTTAGAATTTTAGGGTTTAGGGTTTAGGGTTTCGGGTTTTAGAGTTTAGGATTTTTGGGCTTTAGGGGTTTAGGGGTTTAGGATTTTGGGGTTTAGGGTTTAGGGTTTTAGTGTTTTGGGGTTTTGGGTTGTAGGGTTTAGGGTTTAAGGTTTTAGGGCTTTAGGGGTATAGTGTTTAGGGTTTAGGGTTTTAGTGTTTTAGGGTTTTAGTATTGTAGGGTTTAGGGTTTACGAGTTCAGGGTCGTAGGTTTTAGGGTTTTAGGGCTTTGGGTTTTAGGGTTTTACGGATTTTGTGTCTTATGGTTAAGTGTTTTAGGGTTTAGGGTTTAGGTTTTAGGGTTTAGGGTTTTAGGGTTTTAGGGGTTTAAGGTTTAGGGTTTAGTGTTTAGGTTTTATTGTTTACGGTTTTAGGGATGTAGGGTTTTAGGGATTTTGGGTTTTAGGGGTTTAGGGTTTACGATTTAGGGTTTAGGATTTTTGGATTTTAGGTTTTAGGAATTTAGGGTATAGGGTTTTAGGATTTAGGTATTAGGATTCAGGGTTTAGGGTTTAGGGTTTAGGTTTTAGGGTTTTAGGGTTTTGGGTTCAGGCTTTCATGTATTTTGATTTTAGGGTTTTAGGGGTTTAGGGTTTTGGGTTTTGGGTTTTAGGGTTTTAGAGTTTAGTGTTTTAGGGTTTAGGGTTTAGGGTATAGAGTTGTAGGGTTTTAGGGTTTTAAGGTTTAAGGTAGGGTTTTAGGATTTAGTGTTTTGGGTTTAGGGTTTTAGGGTTTTAGTGTTTTAGGGTTTTAGGGTTTAGGGTTTTTGGGTTTTTGGATTTAGGGTTTTAAGGTTTAGTGTTTTAGGGGTATAAGGTTTTAGGGTTTTAGGGTTTTAGTGTTAGAGTTTAGTGTTTTATGGTTTTGGGTTTAGGGTTTTGGTTTTAGGGTTTTTAGGTTTATGGTTTAGGGTTTAGGGCTTAGGGTATTAGGGTTTAGACTTTAGGGTTTAAGGTTTATGGTTTTAGGATTTAGGGTCTAGGGTTTTAGGGGTTTAGGGTTTAGGGGCTAGGGTTTTGGGGGTTTAGGATTTAGGGTCTATGGTTTAGGGTTTAGGGTTTAGGGTTTGGGGTTTTAGGGTTTTAGTGTTTTAGGGTTTTGGTTTTAGGTTATTGGTTTAGGTTTTAGGGTTTAGTGTTTTAGGGTTTTAGGATTTCAGGGTTTTGGGTTTAGGTTTTTAGTGTTTAGGGTTTTTGAGCTTTAGGGTTTAGGGTTAGGGTTTTAGGGTGTAAGGTTTATGGTTTAGGGCTTTAGGGTTTGTGGGTTTTTGGTTTTAGGGTTTTGGGGTATAGTGTTTAGGGTTTAGGGTTTTAGTGTTTTAAGGTTTTAGGGTTGTAGGGTTTAGGGTTTTAGGGTTTTAGGGTTTTAGGGTTATAGTGTTTAGGATTTAGGGTTTTAGTGTTTTAGGGTTTAGGGTTTACGGGTTCAGGGTTTTAGATTTTAGGGTTCAGGGTTTTTGGATTTTAGGGTTTTAGTGTTTTGGGTTTTAGGGTTTTACAGTTTTACGGTTTTGGTGTAGGGGTTTAGGGTTTAGGGTTTAGTGTTTTGGTTTTAGGATTTACGGTTTTAGGGATTTAGGGTTTTAGGGGTTTAGGGGTTTAGGGTTTACGATTTAGGGTTTAGGGTTTTTGGATTTTAGGTTTTAAGACTTTAGGGTATAGGGTTTTAGTGTTTAGGATTTAGGTATTAGGGTTCAAGGTTTAGGGTTTAGGGTTTAGGTTTTAGGGTTTTAGGGTCTTGGGTTCAGGCTTTCATGTATTTGGATTTTAGGGTTTTAGGGGTTTAGGGTTTTAGGGTTTAGGGTTTTGGGTTTTAGGGTTTTAGTGTTTTAGAGTTTAGTGTTTTAGGGTTTAGGGTTTAGGGTATAGGATTGTAGGATTTTAGGGTTTTAAGGTTTAAGGTAGGGTTTTAGGATTTAGTGTTTAGGGTTTAGGGTTTTAGGGTTTTAGGGTTTTAGGGTTTAGGGTTTTAGGGTTTTTGGATTTAGGGTTTTAAGGTTTAGTGTTTTAGGGGTTTAGGGTTTTAGGGCTTTAGGGTTTTAGGGCTTTAGGGTTTTAGGTTTAGGGTTTTAGGGTTTTAGGTGTTTAGGGTTTAAGGTTTAGGTTTAGGATTTAGGGTTTAGGCTTTAGGCTTTTAGGGTTTAGTCTTTTGGGTTTTGGGTTGTAGGGTTTTAGGGTTTCACGGTTTAAGGTAGGGTTTAGGGTTTAGGGTTTTGGGTTTTAGGTTTTATGAATTTTGGGTTTTAGGATTTAGGGTTTTAAGGTTTAGTGTTTTAGGGGTATAGCGTTCTAGGGTTTAGGGTTTAGGGTTTTTGTGTTTAGGGTTCTAGGGTTTTAGGGTTTAGGGTGTTAGGGTTTTTGTGTTTTAGGGTTTTACGTTTAGGGTCTAGGTTTTAGGCTTTTGGGGTTTAGGGTTTAGGGTGTATGGTTGTATGGTTTTACGGTTGAAGGTAGGGTTTTAGGGTTTATTGTTTAGGGTTTCGGGTTTTAGGGTTTAGGGTTTTAGGATTTAGGGTTTTAGGGTTTAGGGTTTTAGGGTTTCAGGGTTTTTGGATTTAGGGTTCTAGGATCTAGGGTTTTAAGGTTTAGTGTTTTAGGGGTAAAGGGTTTTAGGGTTTAGTGTTTTAGGGGTAAAGGGTTTTAGGGTTTAGGGTTTAGGGTTTTATGGGTATGGTGTTTAGGATTTAGGGTTTTATTGTTTTAAGGTTGTAGGGTTTAGGATTTACGGGTTCAGGGTTTTAGGTTTTAGGGTTTTAGGGTTTTGGGCTTTAGGGTTTTAGGGTTTTATGATTTTAGTGTCTTATGGTTAAGGGTTTTAGGGTTTAGGGTTTTAGGGTTTTGGGCGTTTAGGGTTTAGGGTTTAGTGTTTTGGTTTTCGGGTTTACGGTTCTAGGGATTTAGGGTTTTAGGGATTTGAGTTTTAGGGGTTTAGGGTTTTAGGGATTTTGGATTTTAGGGGTTTAGGGTTTACGATTTAGGGTTTAGGGTTTTCGGATTTTAGGTTTTAGGACTTTAGGGTATAGGGTTTTGGTGTTTAGGATTTGGGTATTAGGGTTCATGGTTTAGGGTTTAGGGTTTAGGGTTTTAGGGTTTTGGGTTCAGGCTTTCATGTATTTGGATTTTAGGGTTTTAGGGCTTTAGGGTTTTAGGGTTTAGAGTTTTAGTGTTTTAGTGGTTTAGTGTTTTAGAGTTTAGTGTTTTAGGGTTTAGGGTTTAGGGTATAGGGATGTAGGGTTTTAGGGTTTTAAGGTTTAAGACAGGGTTCTAGGGTTTTAGTGTTTAGGGTTTAGGATTTAGGGTATAGGGTTGTAGGGTTTTAGGGTTTTAAGGTTTAAGGCAGGGTTCTAAGGTTTAGTGTTTAAGGTTTAGGGTTCTAGGGTTAAGGGTTTTAGGATTTAGGGTTTTAGGGTTTTAGGTGTTTAGGGTTTTAGGTTTTAGGTTTAGGGTTTAGGCTTTTAGGTTTAGTCTTTAGGGTTTTGGGTTGTAGGGTTTTAGGGTTTCACGGTTTAAGGTAGGTTTTTAGGGTTTAGGGTTTGGTTGTTTGGGTTTAGGGTTTTTAGGGTTTTAGGGTTTATGAATTTAGGGTTTTAGGATTTAGGGTTTTAAGGTTTAGTGTTTTTGGGGTATAGGGTTCTAGGGTTTAGGGTTTAGGGTTTTTGTTTTTAGGGTTCTAGGGTTTTAGGGTTTTGGGTGTTAGGGTTTTAGGTGTTTTAGGGTTTTTGTGTTTTAAGGTTTTACGTTTAGGGTTTAGGTTTTAGGCTTTTAGGGTTTTGGGTGTTAGGGTTTTAAGTGTTTTAGGGTTTTTGTGTTTTAAGGTTTTACGTTTAGGGTTTAGGTTTTAGGCTTTTAGGGTTTAGGGTTTAGGATTTAGAGTTGTAGGGTTTTAAGGTTTTAAGGTTTAAGGTAGGGTTTTAGGGTATAGGGTTTTAGGGTTTAGGGTTTTAGGGTTTAGGGCTTTAGGGTTTTAGGGTTTTAGGATTTAGGGCTTAAGGATCTAGGGTTTTAAGGTTTAGTGTTTTAGGGGTAGAGGATTTTAGGATTTTGGGTTTAGGGTTTTAGGGTTTATGGTTTTAGGGTTTTAGGTGTTTTAAGGTTTTTGGGTTTTCGGTTTAGGGTTTAGGGTTTAGGTTTTAGGCTTTTAGGGCTTAGGGTATAGGGTTTTGGGTTGTAGGGTTTTAGGGTTTATGGTTTAGATTTTTAGGGTTTTAGGGTTTAGGGTTTTAGGGCTTTCGGGTTTAGGGCTTTAGTGTTTTAGGGTTTTAGGGTTCAGGGTTGTAGTGTTTTTAGGGTTTAGGGTTTAGGGTTATGGGGTTATAGGGTTTTAGGGTTTTAGGGTTTTTGGGTTTCAGGTTTTGGGTTTTGGGTTTTATGGTTTTAGGATTTTAGGGGTTTAGGGTTTAGTGTTTAGGGTTTAGGCTTTATAGTTTTAGGGTTTTAGGATTTTAGGGATTTGGGGTTTTGGGCTAACAGTTTTGGTTTTAGGGTCTAGTGTTTTAGGATTTTAGGGGCTAAGGGTTTAGGGTTTTATGGTTTAGTGTATTAGGGTTTATGGTTTAGGGTTTGAGGGTTTAGGGTTTTAGGGGTTTTATGGGTTTAGGGTTTTATGCTTTGTGGTTTAGGGTTTATGATTTTAGGGTTTTAGTGCTTTTGGGTTTTAGGGTTTTAGGGTTTAGGTTTTAGGGTTTGATGGTTTAGGGTTTTAGGGATTTAGGGGTTTAGGGTTTTATGGTTTTAGGGGTTTAAGGTTTTAGGATTTAGGGTTTAAGGGCTATAGGGTTTTAGGGTTTAGTGTTTAGGGATTAGGGTTTTAGGGTTTTATGGTAATAGGGTTTAGGGTTTAAGTTTTAGGGTTTAGGGTCAAGGGTTTAGGGTTTAGTGTTTTAATGTGTCAGGGTTTTGGGGTTTAGGTTTTAGGGATTTAGGGTAGGGTTTAGGGTTATAGGGTTTTAGGGTTTTAGGGTTTAGGGTTTTAGGGGTTTATGGTTTTAGGGTTTTATGGTTTTTGAGGTTTAGGGTTTAGGGTTTTAAGGTTTTAGGGGTTTAGGGTTTAGGATTTAGGGTTTAGGGATTAAGTTTGGGTTTTAGGGATTGGCGTTTTGGGTTTAGGGTTTAGGGTTTTAGGGTTTAATGGTTTTAGCGTTTAGGGTTTATGGTTTTTGAGTTTTAGGGTTTAGGGTTTAGGGTTTTAGGGGTTTAGGGTTTTAGGGGTTTAGGGTTTAGGGTTTAGAGTTTAGAGATTAGGTTTTAGGGTTTTGGGTTTTAGGGTTTAGAGTTTCATGTTAGGGTTTAGGTCTTGAGGGTTTTAGGGGTTTAGGGTTTCGGGTTTAGGGTTTAGGGTTTAGGGTTTTAGGGGTTTAGGGTTTAGGGCTTAGGGTTTATGTTTTAGGCTTTAAGGTTTTAGGGTTTTAGGTGTTTAGGGTTTTGGATTTAGGGTTTAGGGTTTTAGGGTTTGTGGGTTTTAGAAATTAGGGTTTTAGGGTTTTATGGTTTTCAGGTTTTGGGTTTTATGGGTTTTAGATTTTAGGGTTTTAGGGGTTTAGGAGTTTAGGAGTTTAGGATTTTATGGTTTAGGGTTTAGGGTTTAGGGACTAGGGTTTAGGGTTTAGAGTTTAGGGTTTAGGATTCTAGGGTATGGGGTTTAGGGTTTAGTGGTTTAGGGTTTAGAGTTTTAAGGGTTCAGGGTATAGGGTTTAGGGTTTAGTTTCAGAGTTTAGGGTTTGGGCTTTTAGGGTTTTAGGGTTTTTGAGTTTACGGTTTAGGGTTTAGGGTTAGGGTTTAGGGTTAAGGGTTTTAGGGTTTTGGGGATTTAGGGTTTAGGCTTTAGGGTTTAGGGTTTAGGGTTTAGTGCTTCCGGGTTTTAGGGTTTAGGGTTTTACGGCTTTAGCGTTTTAGGCTTTTAGGTTTTAGGATTTAGGATTTAGGGTTTAGGGTATAGGGTTTAGGTTTAGGGTTTAGGGTCTAGGGTTTAGGGTTTAGTGTTTTAGGTTGTTAAGGTTTTGGGGTTTTGTGTATATGGTTTTAGGGTTTTAGGATTTTAGTGTTTTAAGGTTTTAGTGTCTGATGGTTAAGGGTTTTAGGGTTTAGGGTTTAGGTTTTACGGTTTCAGGTTTAGGGTTTTAGGGTTTAGGATTTTAGGGTTTAGGGTTTAGTATCTAGGGTTTAGGGTTTACGATTTTAGGGATTTAGGTTTTAGGGATTATGGGTTTCAGGGGTTTCAGGGGTTTACGATTTAGGGTTTACGGTTTTCGGATTTTAGGTTTTAGGACTTCAGGGTTTTAGTGTTTAGGATTTAGGTATTAGGGTTCAGGGTTTAGGTGGTTTTCGGATTTTAGGTTTTAGGACTTTAGGGTTTTAGTGTTTAGGATTTAGGTATTAGGGTTCAGGGATTAGGGTTTAGGTTTTAGGGTTTTTGGGTTTTAGGTTCAGGCTTTCATGTTTTTGGGTTTCAGGGTTTTAGGGGTTTAGGGTTTTAGGGTTTAGGGTTTAGGGTTTAGGGTTTTAGTGTTTTAGAGTTTAGTGTTTTAGGGTTTGGGGTTTAGGGTTTAGGGTTTAGGTTTAGTGTTTAGAATTTAGGGTTTTGGTTTTAGGCTTTTTGGGTTTAGGGTTTACGGTTTAGGGTTTAGGGTATTAGGATTTAGGCTTTAGGGTTTAAGGTTTAGGGTTTTAGGATTTAGGGTTTATGGATTTAGGGTTTTAGGGTTTTATGGTTTAGGGTTTTGGGTTTAGAGGGTTAGAGGTTTAGGGTTTAGGGTTATGGGTTTTAAGGGTTTAGAAGTTTAGGGTTTAGGGTTTAGGGTTTAGGGATTACAGTTTAGGTTTTATGGTTTAGGGTTTTAGGATTTAAGGGTTTTGGGTTTTTTGGTTTTAGGGTTTAATCGTTTAGGATTTCTGGGTTTTATGGTTTAGGGTTTTTGTAGGATTTAGGATTTTAGGGTTTAGTGTCTAGGGTTTTTTAGTTTTACAGTTTTAGTGTTTTTTGCTTTTAGGGTTTAGGATTTTAGGGTTAGGGTTTAGGGTTTAGGGTTTTTGTGTTTAAGGGTTTAGGTGTAACGCCCGCCCCTTTTCACCGAAAATCAGAGTCTATTTTTTTTTTTTAAATCAATAGTGACAAAGGGCCCGGACGTCACGATGCGAGTTAAGTCCGAGCTTCGAAAGCCCGGCCCTTAACTGGCCAACCCTACGTGTGCGTGGAACGAAGTCCACGGAGAATGTTTCACACGTAGAAAGCAAGGTTGCGGAATATTAAAACTAAGTGCGGAATTAACAATAGAGACTATCCTACAAATTTGAGATAGCAGGGAAGATACATTCATTTAATTACCAAAATACCTCAACAACATAATATCCACAATAAAATCCAAAACATAGCAATTAATCTAACATATTACATTCCGACGAGCTAAGCTATCAAATATATTTCCAAAGTAAACTTGAATAAACTAAGTAGTCTGTCTCCCCAAGCTCCTAAGCTTGGCTCCCCTCTCGTCCTTCGTTTTCGGCATCTCCTGTGTCATCAGCTAGGGTAGAAGTAGGGCATTAGACCACGCGCCCAGTAGGACTCCGAGTAGGGCTAGCACATGGATTAGTGATAACAAGCATACAGATAATAATATCGTGAAAACTGGTAGACAATCATATAATGAAACTATAGAGTCAATGCCATGCCATGTGTGTCAGTGTTATGAATCCCACCCATCATCCCCACCATCATGATGTCATATCCCCCTTGATGGAAAAACCTCGTCAAGATATATCCAATCATAACATATCCCCCTTGACGGCAAAGCCTCGTCAAGGTGTCCCCATGCCTGTTCTCGGTCGCCCCGACGGAGCATGGACTCCGGTTATAGCCTATTAGGCTATCCCCATGCCTGTTCTCAGTCGCCCCGACGGAGCATGGACTCCGGTTATAGTCTATTAGGCTATCCCCATGCCTGTTCTCAGTCGCCCCGAAAGAGCATGGACTCCGGTTATAGCCCATTAGGCTATCCCCATGCCTGTTCTCGGTCGCCCCGACGGAGCATGGACTCCGGTTATAGCCTATTAGGCTATCCCCATGCCTGTTCTCGGTCGCCCCGACGGAGCATGGACTCCGGTTTCGTTTCATCCTTCCCCTGTCATATCCCTCCCATGCCATGCATGAGATGTAGATGCCATATGCCATGTAATATATGTAACTCATAGTCATAAAACCCATCTTAAAAACAATGCCAGGATTATCAAAATAAATCAAAGGAAACGTATCACATAATACCAAAATCCAAAACCCATCTTAAAAACAACCACATAATTACCAAAATAAATTAGAGGAAAATATCACATGATACTAAATCCAAACCCATCTTAAAACAAACCATATAATTTCCAAACTAATTCAAAGAAACCATCACTCAATCCATGGCTTACAAAAAGGTAGGAATCCTACCAAATACCGACTAGCGTTCTTTCTTTCGTTTCCGCCCGATAGACCCGGTCGCCGATTCGCGTACCGCTTGCGATGTCCGGTACCTTATTACATATTAACAATTAGTCCATGTTTTAACCATTTCTAAGCCCATACATCATGTCTTAGTGGGTTTTCCTCATTTTGGCCAATATTTATGGTTTTGCCATTACCCTTCCATGGATAATTAGTTCCCTCTTCCATATACATTATGGTCTATAATGGATCCATAACTTAGACCCATTAATGATCCATAACTTAGGTCCGTTAATGACCCAGCAACCATATCATGTGATCATAAAATTAGTCCTTTTATTAACCTAACCCTTATTCCTTTAAACCCATACAAAACCCCATACTTAACCCTTTAAATGGTTAATGGATCATGGGTTCAAAATACCCAATTCATCAAATCTTTCCATGGGGTTTACATCATGCATTTAACCCACAATGAGTCCATTATCCACTCATTCCCTTTATTCATAATTAATCCATACACTCACCAATCATGAGATACAACCATATCTTAACCTAATCCCCATTAGCTAAAGCATATCCATAGACTTTAATCTTAGCCTATCCATTGGTTCACAAAAATGGGTCCATTGATGTCTCATTAACCATGACATAAGAACATTAGCAATTAACCATTTAATTAACCTAACCTCCATTTATTTAAAACATAAATATATAACCCCATACTTAGACCATTAAGTGGCTCATAACAATGGGTCATGGGTTCATTAAAATCAACCCTTTCAACATAACCAAATCCCCATTTTTTCCTTGGTCCTTGGTTACACTTTAGATTCATCACAAATCCCTCCATTGAGAGAACCTAAACCATACATTTAATTCATCATTCTTTAATCACATTTAAGTCCATTAACTTAGCCACATTCCCATTACAATTATCAACATTAGGTTTACATTTTTGAATCCATCAAAACCGTCAATATTCCCCCATTATTTTCATAATTTATACCCATTAAAACCACAAATACATTACCATAGGTTCGGCCATACACCATGGCCGAACCCATGGTTCATTGTTCATCATTCATTTGTAATATTTATGACCATGAATGACTATTAACCTTTCTCTATGGATTCCCTCACTTACAACCCTTAAAAAAAGATTCCTTAACATCACCCATTTAAAACTTTTAAACCATCAACACCCTTGCATGTTCTTGATCCTTAAAAACCCTTTAAGCTAACCAACATTTCCTTATTTAAAATCCTTTCAAAATTACTACATTTAATCATTTATCACTTACAACCCTAAATTATTCTCCATGCTTCCATTCTTATAAACCCTAATAAAATACTCCATCATCTACCATTGTTAAGGCCATCAACATCATTCACTTCTCCCATGCATTTCTTCATTTACCATCCCTTTAAAACAATTTACCAACATTTAATCATTAAACCCTAAAACCATAATTCATCCTCCAAAATTTTAACCCTAACACCCCATTAAAATTTCCTCAATTATTTACCATGGGGTTCGGCCATACTACATGGCCGAACCCTATGGCCTCTGATTTCTTCACCAATCCTCACTTCCAAAAATATTTACATATATCCATTGCTTAATCAATTTAACTACACAATATCCTTAATCCATTTATTTTTTTCTTAACCCTAATTTACCCATTAGGGTTTTATCCACTTTCCATCCTTCCATTTGATGGATTTAAAGTCCAAAGCCTATGATCATTTGGCCACCATCAATTTTAACAAAAATGAATCCCAAATCTTAAACCCTAAAAATCCAAATCTCTTATTTAGGAAACACTTACAATCCATCATCTCCTCCGACTTTCGCCACTCCCGTCGGCTTCCTTAGCCTCCTTTCTCCTTCCTCTTGATCTTTGGTCGGCCAAGATGCTTGATCAACGGTGAAAACCTCCAAGCTTAGGGTCGGCTAAGGTAGGGTTAGATTTGAGAGAGAGAAGGGAGGAGAGGATAAAGAGATGTCTAGCTTCCTTGGCCTTGAGGTGGAGGGCCCAAGCTTAACCCTTTCTTCTCTTCTTCTCTTCTTCTTTTCTTCTCTTCCAAAATTTTCTTCTTTTTTTTTTTCTTAGAGATGAGGGACGGCCATGAAAGAGTGGAAGAGATGGAAAGAATGAGATGAGGGTGAAATGGAGAGAATGAGATAAAAACTTATCTTTTTGGGTTGCTTTAGTTATACTTTACATTAACTCTCCCAACCACCCCACATGAGATATTTCTCATGCTTTATTGGTTTTTGCTTTATGCTTTAAGACTTATGGTGGTGGTTGAGATAAACCACCACCCAACGTTTTTTTTTTTTTTGATGCCTTAAAGATGAGATGGTGTGGGTCTCCCACCTTTAACCATCTTTTTAATTATCTTAATTAATTTATTAATTGGATCATTGGGTTAAGTTAATTAATTCCCCCTTAATTTAATTCTATCAAATTTCCTCTATGAAATCCACCCATGGTGGCCGGCCCCACCAATTCTTTGGTCCACACACCACCTCACTTGATGAGGTGGAGGTGGGTCCCAATTGGCCACATCACCTTGGCTTACTTCACATTAACTTAGGTGATTTAAATTTAATTCAACCCATTCCAACTAATTGAACCACCATTGGGCCCATGGCCCAATTACATTCATCCTTACCCATTTATCTTAGAGTTTACATTATCTTGACCCATTGGGTCCCAAATGGGTATTGGGCCCAATTTGACCATCCTTGGCCCAATTGACCATTATTGACCCCTTAAATGAATTTAAATCCAATCCATAGTCTATTGGGCCATACTTGGGCTTTTGTCCAAATTTTGGTCCATTTACCCTTTATTCCACCAATTTTCCCAATTTTCATCATTAAAATAAATAATATTCACATATTCATTGATTTACAAATTCCAGGCCATTACATTAGGTTTTACGGTTCAGGGTTTAGATTTTAGGGCTTATGGTTTAGGGTTTAGGGTTTTTTGGTTTTAGGGTTTTAGGGTTTAGGATTTTAGGGTTTTAAGGTTTAGAGTTTAGGGTTTAGGGTTTAGGGTTTATCGTTTTAGGGTTGTAGGGTTTTAGGGTTTATGTTTTATGGTTTAGGGTTATAGGGGTTTAGGGTTTAGAGTCTATGGTTTAGGTTTTAGGTTTTAGCATTTCAGGGTTTTAGGGGTTTAGCGTTTAGGATTTAGGGTTTTGGATTTAGGGTTTTGGGGTTGTAGGATTTAGAATTTAGGGTTTTAGGGTTTAGGGTTTTAGGGTTTACGGTTTTAGGGGTTTACGGTTTAGGGTTTTATGGTTTTTGGGGCTTAAGATTTTAGGGTTTAGGGTTTTATCGGTATTGTGTTTTAGGGTTTTAGTGCTTTAGGGTTTTTGGAATTAGGGTTTTAGGATTCAGGGTTTAGGGTTTTTGGGTTTTAGGGTTTTGGGTTTTTGGGGTATAGGGTTTCAGGGATTATGCTTTAGGGTTTTTGGTTTTAGGGTTTTAGGTGTTTTAGGGTTTTAGGTTTCGGGTTTATGGTTTAGGTTTTAGGCTTTTAGGGTTTAGGGTATAGGGTATAGGGTTTTAAGGTTTAAGGTAGGGTTTTAGGGTTTCGTGTTTAAGGTTTAGGGTTTTAGGGTTTAGGGTTTTAGGGTTTTAGGATATAGGGTTTTAAGGTTTAGTGTTTTAGGGTATAGGGTTTTAGGGTTTAGGGTTTAGGGTTTTGGGTTGTAGGGTTTTAGGGTTTCACGGTTTAAGTCAGGGTTTTAGGGTTTAGGGTTTTGGTTTTAGAGTTTATGAATTTAGGGTTTTGGGATTTAGGGTTTTAGGGTTTAGTGTTTTAGGGG
Organism: Chimonanthus salicifolius; assembly: GCA_013350335.1. Classification (NCBI taxonomy): domain Eukaryota; kingdom Viridiplantae; phylum Streptophyta; class Magnoliopsida; order Laurales; family Calycanthaceae; genus Chimonanthus; species Chimonanthus salicifolius. The sequence goes on from CM023535.1 coordinate 28,638,737, forward strand.
TATAGGGTTTACGGTTTAGGGTTTTTGTGTTCAGGGTTCTAGGGTTTTAGGGTTTTTGGTTTTAGGGTTTTAGGTGTTTTAGGTTTGGGGTTTAGGATTTAGGGTTTTAAGGTTTAGTCTTTTAGGGGTATAGGGTTTTAGGGATTAGAGTTTAGGGTTTTTGGGTTTATGATTTTTGGGTTTTAGGGTTTATGGTTTTAGGGTTTTAGGTGTTTTAGGGTTTTAGGTTTCGGGTTTCTGGTTTAGGTTTTAGGCTTTTAGGGTTTAAGGTTTAGGGTATAGGGTTGTAGGGTTTTAGGGTTTTAAGGTTTTGGGTAGGGTTTTAGGGTTTAGGATTTTAGGGTTTAGGGTTTTAGGGTTTTAGGATTTAGGGTTTTAAGGTTTGGTGTTTTAGGGGTATAGGGTTTTAGGGTTTAGGGTTTAGGGTTTTAGGGTTTTAGGGTTTAGGTTTTAAGCTTTTAGGGTTTAGGGTTTTGGGTTGTAGGGTTTTAGGGTTTCACGGTTTGAAGTTAGGGTTTTAGGGCTTAGCGTTTGCGGTTTTAGAGTTTATGAATTTAGGGTTTTAGGATTTAGGGTTTTATGGTTTAGTGTTTTAGGGGTATAGGGTTTTAGGGTTTACGGTTTGGGGTTTTTGTGTTTAGGGCTTATGGTTTTAGGGTTTTAGGTGTTTTCGAGTTTTATGGTTTTAGGATTTTAGGTTTAGGGTTTAGGTTTTAGGCTTTTAGGGTTTAGGGTTTAGCGTAGTAGGGTTTTAGGGTTTTAAGGTATAAGGTAGGGTTTTAGGGTTTTAGGTGTTTTCGAGTTTTATGGTTTTAGGATTTTAGGTTTAGGGTTTAGGTTTTAGGCTTTTAGGGTTTAGGGTTTAGCGTAGTAGGGTTTTAGGGTTTTAAGGTATAAGGTAGGGTTTTAGGGTTTTAAGGTATAAGGTAGTGTTTTAGGGTTTAGCGTAGTAGGGTTTTAGGGTTTTAAGGTATAAGGTAGGGTTTTAGGGTTTAGTGTTAAAGGTTTAGGGTTATAGGGTTTTAGGGTTTAGGGTTTTAGGATTTAGGGTTTTAAGGCTTTAAGGTTTTAGGATTTAGGGTTTTAAGGTTTAGTGTTTTAGGGGTAAAGGGTTTTAGGGTTTAGGGTTTAGGGTTGAGGGTTTTAGGGTTTAGGCTTTTAGGGTTTTAGGTGTTTTAGGGTTTCAAGGTTTTGGGTTTAGGGTTTAGGTTTTAGGCTTTTAGGTTTTTGGTATAGGGTTTTTGGTTGTAGGGTTTTAGGGTTTTACGGTTTAAGGTAGGGTTTTAGAGTTTATGGTTTAGAGTTTTAGGGTTTTAGGGTTCAGGGTTTTAGTGTTTTTGGGATTTAGGGTTTAGGGTTATAGGGTTTTAGGGTTTTTGGGTTTCGGGTTTAGGGTTTAGGGTTTTAGGGTTTTAGGATTTTAGGGTCATAGGGTTTAGGGTTTAGTGTTTAGGGTTTAGGTTTTTTAGTTTTAGGGTTTTAGGATTTTAGGGGTTTGGGGTTTAGGGCTTACAGTTTATGTTTTACGGTATAGGGTTTTAGGGGCTAAGGGTTTAGAGTTTTATGGTTTTAGTGTATTAGGGTTTATGGTTTAGGGTTTTAGGGTTTATGGTTTAGGATTTTAGGGTTTAGGGTTTTAAGGGTTGTATGGGTTTAGGGTTTTATGCTTTGTGGTTTAGGGTTTATGATTTTAGGGTTTTAGGGTTTTTGGGTTTTGGGATTTTAGGGTTTAGGATTTAGGATTTGAGGGTTTATGGTTTTAAAGTTTTAGGGGTTTAAGGTTTCAGGGTTTGGGTTTAAGGGGTATAGGGTTTTAGGGTTTAGTGCTTAGGGTTTAGGGTTTTAGGGTTTTAGCGTTTTTTGGTTTTAGGATTTAGGGTTTTAAGGTTTAGTGTTTTAGGGGTATAGGATTTTATGGTCTAGGTTTAGTGTTTTTGGGTTTACTGTTTTAGGGTTTTAGGTGTTTTGGGGTTTTTGGGTTTTAGGTTTAGGGTTTAGGGTTTAGGTTTTAGGCTTTTAGGGTTTAAGGTTGTAGGGTTTTAGCGTTTTAATGTTTAAGGTAGGGTTTTAGGGTTTAGGGTTTTAGGGTTTTAGGGTTTAGGGTTTTAGGATTTAGGGTTTTATGGTTTAGTGTTTTATGGATATAGAGTTTTAGTGTTTTGGGTTTAGGGCTAGTCTTAGGGTTTTAGGGTTTATGGTTTTACGTGTTTTAGGGTTTTAGGTTTAGGATTTAGGGTTTAGGTTTTACTCTTTTAGGGTTTAGGGTTTAGGGTTTAGGGTTTAGGGTTGTAGGGTTTTAGGGTTTTAAGATTTAAGGTAGGGACTTAGGGTTTTTGATTTAGAGTTATAGGTTTTTTATGGTCTAGGGTTTTAGGGGTTTTAGGGTTTAGGGTTTTAGGATTTTAGGGTTTTAGGGTTTAGAGTTTAGGGTATGGGGTTTAAGTTTTAGGGTTTTGGGTCAAGGGTTAAGGGTTTAGTGTTTTAATGCGTTAGGGTTTTAGGGTTTAGGGTTTAAGATTTTAGGGTTTTTTGGTTTAGGGTAGTGTTTTAGGGTTTAGGGTTTAGGGTTATAGGGTTTTAGGGTTTAGGGTTTTAGGGGTTTAGGGTTTTAGGGTTTTATGGTTTTAGAGGTTTAGGGTTTAGGGTTCTAGGATTTTAGGGTTTTAGTAGTGTAGGGATTAGGGTTTAGGGTTTATGGATTAGGTTTGGGCTTTAGGGTTTGGAGTTTTGGGTTTAGGGTTTTAAGGTTTAGGTTTTTAGGGTTTAAGGGTTTTAGCATTTAGTGTTTCGGGTTCATGGTTTTTGGGTTTTAGGGTTTAGGGTTTTAGGTTTTCATGATTTTAGGGTTTTACGGGTTTAGGGTTTAGGGTTTTAGGGTTTTAGGGGTTTAGGGTTTAGGGTTTTAGGGGTTTAGGGTTTAGGGTTTAGGGTTTTAGGGTCTTAGGGTTTAGAATTTCATGTTAGGGTTTAGGGTTTAAGGGTTTTAGGGGTTTAGGGTTTAGGGTTTAAGGTTTAGGGCTTAGGGTTTATGTTTTAGGTTTTAGGGTTTTTGGGTTTTAGGTGTTTAGGGTTTTAGGGTTTTAGGGCTTTAGGGTTTTGGGTTTTAGGGGTTTTAGATTTTAAGGTTTTAGGGGTTTAGGATTTTAGGGTTTAGGGTTTAGGGACTAGAGTTTAGGGTTTAGGGTCTAGGGTTTAGGGTTTAGGGTTTAGTGGTTTAGGGTTTAGGGTTTTAGTGTTTAGGGTTTTAGGGGTGTAGGGTATAGGGTTTAGGGTTTTGGGTTTAGGTTTTGTAATACCCTGACCCAAATTAGGCGAGTTTAGTTTGATAAATCCTGCTTAGACCAGTTAATCTCAAAGATTACAGTTAGAGCTTTGTGAAAAGCACAGGTGTTTCCCAATCTGAGCTCGAAAGCTCAGTAATCCAGCTCGTCCAGCTAGAGGGGCAAAATGGTAATTTACCACTTATTGTTATCATTTTATTGATTGTGTTATTATGTGATTATTATTAGATGATATTATTCTCCTTAATCAAGGATTTCTATTTCTGATTTTAAAATAATTTTATTTTCAGAAAATAGTATTTAAAACCGCCCATCAAACCCCCGAAAGGGAGAAATAAATATTTTTAAATGTTTTTTTGAAATGAGATAATTTTTTAAACAAGTGTAGTATGTTAGACCATTTTAGTATGGTCTAGTTTATTCTTTCAAACCCCAAAAATGAAGAATTTAAATCGTTTTATTTAACACAAGTCAAATTAAGTAAATAGTATTAAATTGTGATTTTTATTTAAATCTATGGTTTTTGGTGAGTTTTAAATTTCCAAATTTTTATGGTGATTAGAGTTTTTAAAACCAACCTATCTGTGTGGTTGGATTAAAATTTTTGAGCTTTAAAAGTATTGTTTTTAGTTAATAATTGAGTTTTTATCAAAAGGGGACTTATTTGCAAAATCAAAAGTTTTGAGGGACTGATCTGTAACCAATGCCCAAACAGTGTGGTTACTGTTCAGGACATAGGCCGCAGCTGCATGCAGCCTCCGGTTGGCCACCCTTGATTGATCGTTGGGTTCTATAAATCTAACCCTTAGCTAAGCTGATTTCCTCCCTCCAAACTTCATCTTCTCTCTCAGTCTCTGCTCTCTGGTTTTCCCAGACGATCACCCTTCTCTGTGTTCCAAGTTCTTCCTTAACCATAGCTTAGAGGGAAAGCTTTTCAAAAGTCAGATTTTCAACCTAGGAACTAGAGTGAAGGTAACCACTGTTTTCCATTTTAAATTTCAATCGGTTTAGAATCAAGAAAAACCAAATTTGGCCAAGTTTGGGTGTGTAAAACTGATCTTAAGTATAAGAAAAATATGGGATTTCTTGTACCAGTGTGTTTTTGGTGTTAAAATCTAATGGCCTAATCAGTGTTAAAAGCTCCAAACCACTCCCTATTGAAAGAGGACTCACTAAGGAGTCCATCTGACCGGTTGGATGTGAAAACCGAATCCAGAAAACCCACTGTTTCTGTATTCGTATTTCATGGAGTATCTGCCCCTTACTGTTTGCTGTTGCAGACAGTGGAGGAATACGACTCTCGGACGGTCCGAGGGTAACACCCTTCGAACGATCCGAAAGAAACCCTTCGGATGTTCCGAGCCCTGTTCGAAAGGACCAAACCCCTCTCGGACGATCCGAACCTCACTTGGCATGATCCGAGACCCACAGACCCACCGAGACCTGTTTTCTCTGATTTTTGGGGTAGGAAGGACCTTCGGATGATCCGAGACCTGATCTTCGGACGATTTGAAGCCAAACCCAAGATCTGAAGTCTGTGACTAGTTTAGGCAGTGGTTCGGATGATCCGAAACCACAGTGCCTGGTCCCGACGCATGTTCCGAGGGACCCAGTTTTTTTGTGTAGAATCTTGTTTGACTTGGTGATGCATGTGTTTTAATGTGATGTTTATACCCATAATAAGTTAAAAATGTACTAACCCTCTTCTCTTATTACTATAGTGTATATACTATTGTATTCACTTCCAGGCCAACTCTATTTGTTGGGCACTGAGTGATTTCACTTCCAGGTCGACGCTATATTTGTCTGGCACTGAGTGACCTCGAGGCCCTACTCAACATGTCAAATCTGGTCCTATCCAGAAGACAACCGAGAAGTGACCTGAGTATCTAGACCTAACTCAATAAGTCAATCTGGTCATGCCCATAAGACAATATGAGTTTTGGACTGAGCACCTTATTATTACTCTATTGTGGATTATTGTAACTTAAAATGCTTAGAAACCAAGTGGGAGACTCAATTCCATTTACCTTGGAGATTTTTGAGAAAACAAGTATGGTTTTGAAATACTACTTGTATGTATATGTGTGAATACTATGTATGTTAACTTATGATTGATTGTGCACTTGTTTGTCTGTTGAACAGAGACCGCAATACCATACATTTACGGTGAGGGAACTTAACTTTGCAGTAGGTGTAATCAGGTTTTTATTGAGATGGATCTTGAGCAATGAGTGGTTTCAGATTTGATGAACTCACCCATGTGCCTAGACATGATGCACTGTTGTAAGGAGTGCTTATGATAATTGTGAAATGTTTATGATGTTGATCATGTGAGATACGTAATACTGCTTCCACGTGCCCTTGATTATTGAACAAATATCGGCCATGTGTGTGAGATGGTTTACGTCTACTGGACCATGGGCGTCAACAGTTGCTAACTTGAGGAGTGTCAGTATCGGCCATGTGAGGGTCGGAGATGTACTTGCAATGATATATTTTGACCGTGTTAAGACTTAATACGATGGTCTCAGCATAGTATGTAGGCGTTACGTTAGATGGCAGCAGTAATGGAAAGGATGATGAAAATATGTATGATGATGAGATTATACTTGATATTGACAATTTATTATCAAGCATAAGATATTATATTGCAAATGTTGATTATTTACTAACCTGATATTTCATTAGACTGCACTGTTATATTTCATTCACTGGGCTAGTTAGCTCACCCCACTCACCTTTCAAGAGATGTGCCTAAGGAGGAGAACCCTCTGTTTGAAGCTTAGGATGGATAAGCTGCTGCGTTGTCTTGGAATTTCCACTGAGGGGAATGCCGCTATCTTTGCTTTTTGGTTCCTTGAACCTTTTGCTTATGTAAAGTACCTTTTGCTTAGTTTGTTTGCACTTGATGTGTCCGTAGTTACTCTGATGTTGAAATAATAAATTGTTGTTGGATTTATGTCTTGATGTTTGTGTCTTTTTGGGGTACATTTATGGTATGTGTTTGAGTCCACATGTTGAGATCATGTGTGACCTTTGGGCCTAACCGTTGATCCGGCTGACAGGTTTAGAGTTTAGGGTTTAGGCCTTTAGGGTTTTAGGGTTTTCAAGATTACGGTTTTGGGTTTAGGGTTTAAGGTTAGGGTTCAGGGTTAAGGGTTTTAGGGTTTTTTTAGGGGTCTAGGGTTTAGGGTTTAGGGTTTGGGATTTCAGGGTTTTAGGAATTAGGGTTTTAGGGCTTTAGGGTTTACGGTTTCGGATTTAGGGCTTAAAGTATAGGGATTAGGTTTAGGGTCTAGGGTCAAGGGTTTAGGGTTTAGTGTTTTAGGATGTTAGGGTTTTGGGGTTTTGGGTTTATTGTTTTAGTGTTTTAGGGTTTAGGGTTTTAGGGTTTTAGGGGTTAGAATTTAGGGTTTAGGGTTTAGGGTTTAGGGTTTTAGGGGTTTAAGGTTTAGGTTTTAGGGTTTAGGGGTTTAGGATTTAGGGTCTAAGGTTTAGGGTTTAGGTTTTAGCGTTTTAGGGTTTTAGGGGTTTAGGGTTTAGAATGTAGGGTTTAGAATTTTAGGGTTTTAGGGTTTTCGGGCTTTAGGGTTTTACGGTTTCCAATTTTAGGGGTTTAGGGTTTTATGGTTTTAGGGGTTTAAGGTTTTAGGGTTTAGGATTTTAGGGGTATAGGGTTTTAGGGTTTAGTGTTTAGCGTTTAGGGTTTTAGGGTTTTAGGGCTTTAGGATTTAGTAGGATTTAGGGTTTTAGGGTTTATGGTTTTAGGGTTTTAGATGTTTTAGGTTTAGAGTTTAGGGTTTAGGTTTTAGGGTTTAGGGTTTTAGGGGTTTAGGATTTAGGGTCTAAGGTTTAGGGTTTAGGGTTTTAGGGTTTTAGGGGTTTAGGGTTTAGAATTTTAGGGTTTTAGGGTTTTAGGGTTTTAGGGTTTAGGATTTAGGGTTTTAGGGTTTCCGGTTTTAGGGGTTTAAGGTTTTAGGGTTTTAAGGTTTTAGGGTCTAAGGTTTAGGGTTTAGGGTTTTAGGGTTTTAGGGTTTTACGTTTAGGATTTAGGTTGTAGGCTTTTAGGGTTTAGGGTTTAGGCTTTTAGGCTTTTAAGGTTTATGGTACGGTTTTAGGTTTTATGGTTTAGACTTTTAGGGTTTTAGGGGTTTTATGGCTTTCAACTATAGGGTTTTAGGGTTTTAGGATTTTAGGGTTTAGGGTTTTAGTGTTTTAGGGGTTAGGGTTTAGGGTTTTAGGGTTTTAGGGTTTTAGGGTTTTAGGGTTTAGAGTTTAGGGTTTAGGGTTTTAGGGGTTTAAGCTTTAGGTTTTAGGGTTTAGGGTTTTAGGGGTTTGGGGTTTATGGTTTAGAGTTTTAGGGTTTAGGGTTTTAGGGCTTTCGAGTTTAGGGTTTAAGGGTTTAGGGTTTTAGTGTTTTAGGGATTAAGGTTTTAGGGTTATAGGATTTTATCTTTTAGAGTTTTAGCGTTTTGGGGTTTTAGGGTTTAGGGTTTTAGGGCTTTCGGGTTTAGGGTTTTAGGGTTTAGGGTTTTAGTGTTTTAGGGGTTTAGGGTTTAGGGTTTTAGGGTTTTAGGATTTTAGGTTGAGAGTTTTAGGGTTTTAGGGTTTTAGGGGTTTTAGGGCTTTCGGGTTTAGGGTTTTAGGGTTTAGGGTTTTTTGGTTTTGGGTTCTAGAGTTTATGGTTTGGGGTTTTAGGGTTTCAGGGATTCAGGAATTTAGGAGTTTAGGATTTTAGGGTTTAGGGATTTAGGGTTTCAGGGATTTAGGGGTTTAGGATTTTAGGGTCTTAGGGTTTAGAGTTTAGTGTTTAGGGTTTAGGGTTTAGGTTATATAGTTTTAGGGTTTTAGGATTTTAGGGGTTTGGGGTTTAGGTTTTAGGGTTTAGGGCTTAGGGTTTAGGTTTTAGGGTTTTGGGTTTTGGGTTTTTAGGGGCTAAGGGTTTAGGATTTAGGGTTTAGGGTTTTACGGTTTTAGGGTATTAGGGGGTTTATGGTTTAGGGTTTTAGGGGTTTTATGAGGTTTAGGGTTTTATGCTTTATGGTTTAGGGTTTAGGGTTTTAGGGTTCTGGGTATTAGGGTATAGGGTTTAGGGTTTAGGATATAGGGTTTAGGGGTTAGGGCTTAGGGTATAGGTTTTAGGGTTTGGGGCTTAGGGTTTTAGAGTTTATTGTTTAGGTTTTAGGGTTTAGGGTTTAGGTTTTAGGCTTTAGGGCTTTAAGGCTTTAGGGTTTTAGAGTATAGGGTTAAGGGTTTAGCGTGTTAGGGTTTTAAGGTTTAGGGTAGGGTTTTAGAGTTTAGGGTATTTGGGTTTTAGGATTTTAGGTTTTAAGGCTTTAGAGATTTACGATTTTAGTATTTTAGGGTTTTAGGATTTAGGGTTTTAGGGTTTTAGGGTATTATGGTTTAGGGTTTAGGGTTTTGCGTCTAGGGTTTAGGGCTAGGGTTCAGGGTTTAGGCATAAGGGTTTTAGGGTTTTAAGGGTTTTGGGTTTAGGCTTTAGGGTTAAGGGTTTAGGGTTTAGGGTTTTAGGCTTTTAGGATTTTGGGATTTAGGGTTTTAGGGTTTACGGTTTGGGGTTTAGGGTTTAGGGGATAGGGTTTTGGTTTTAGGGTCTAGTGTTTTAGGGTGTTAGAGTTTTGGGGTTTTGGGTTCAGGGTTTTAGGGTTTAGGGTTTTAGGGTTTTAGGGGTTTATGGTTTTAGGGTTTTAGGGTTTAGGGTTTTTGGGTTTTAGGGGTTTAGGGTTTACGGTTTATGGTTTAAGGATTAGGTTTGGGTTTTAGGGTTTATGGTTTAGGGTTTAGGATTTAGGGTTTAGGATTTAGGGTTTAAGGGTTTTAGCGTTTAGGGTTTACGGTTAGGTGATTTTGGGTTTTAGGGTTTAGGGTTTAATTTTTAGGGTTTAGGGATTAACTTTTAGGGTTTCAGGTTTTTGGGTTTTAGTCTTTAAAGTTTAGGGTTTAGAGGTTCGTGTTTAGGGTTTAGGATTTAAGGCTTAGGGTTTACGATTTAAAGTTTTACGGTTTTAAGGTTTTAGGGTTTTAGGGGTTTAGGGTTTTAGGGATTTAGGGGTTTAGGATTTTAGGGTTTAGGGTTTTAGGGTTTAGGGTTTAGGGTTTTTGGATTTTAGGGTTCAGGGTTTAGTGTTTAGGGTTTAGGGATTAGGTTTTAGGGTTTCAAGTTTTAGGGTTTTAGGGTTTAGAGTTTAGAGTTTACAGTTTCGTGTTTAGGGTTTAGGGTTGAGGGCTTAGGGTTTAGGTTTTAAAGTTTAGGGTTTTAGGGTTTTAAGGGTTTAGGGTTTAGGATTTAGGGTTTAGGGTTTTAGGTTTTGAGGGTTTTTGAGTTTGGGGTTTTAGGGTTTTAGGGTTTTGGGTTTTCGGGGCTTAGGGTTTCAGGTTTTGGGTTTAGGGCTTAGGGTTTTGGATTTTCAGGTTTTAGGGTTTAGGGTTTTCGACGTTTTAGGGTTTAGTTTTTAGGGTTTAGGGTTTAGGCTTTAGGGTTTAGGGTTTAGTGTTTTAGGATTTTAGGGTTTTAGGGTTTAGGGTAAGGGTTTTAGGGTTTAGGGTTTAGGGTTTTAGGGTTTAGGGTTTTAGGATTTTAGGGATTTATGGGTTATGATTTTAGGGTTTTAGGGGTTTCGGATTTAGGGTCTTAGAGTTTTAAGGGTTTAGCATTTAGGGTTTAGGGATTAGGTTTGTGTTTTAGGGTTTAGGGTGTAGGGTTTAGGGTTTAGGATTTTAGGATTTAAGGGTTTTAGCGTTTAAGGTTTTTCGTTTTTAGGGTTTAGGGTTTAGTGTTTAGGGTTTAGGGATTAGGTTTTAGGGTTTCGGGTTTAGGACGTTACGACGCGAGTTAAGTCCGAGCTTCTAAAGCCCGGCCCTTAACTGGCCAACCCTACGTGTGCGTGGAACGAAGTCCACAAAAAACGGTTCACACGCAGAAGTAAGCTCGAGGAATACTGTCGTAAGTGCGGAAATTACAATAGAGGCTAACCTACAATTTTTAGATAGCAGGGAAGATTTCATCATTTAATTACTAAAATGCCATAACATCATATATCTACAATAAAATCCAAATCATAGCAATAAGTCTAAAATATTACATTTCCGACAAGCTAAACTATACAAATACACATTTTCCAAAATAAACTTAAACAAAATAATTAGTCCGCCTTCCCAAGCTCCTAAGCTTGGCTCCCGTCTCGTCCTTCTGCTCCGGCATTTCCTGCGTCATCAGCTAGGGTAGAAGTAGGGCGTTAGACAACGCGCCCAGTAGGACTCCGAGTAGGGCTAGCACATAGATTAGTAATAACAACATGCAGATAATAATATAATAAAAACTGGTAGACAATCATATAATTATGAGGTGAATGCCATGCCATGGGTATCTGTGTTATGAATCCCACCCATCATCCCTACCATTTGATGTCATATCCCCCTTGACGGCAAGACCTCCTCAAGGTATCCCCAGGCCTGTTCTCGGTCGCCCCGACGGAGCATGGACTCCGGTTATAGCCTATCAGGCTATCCCCATGCCTGTTCTCGGTCGCCCCGACGGAGCATGGACTCCGGTTATAGCCTATTAGGCTATCCCCATGCCTGTTCTCGGTCGCCCCGACGGAGCATGGACTCCGGTTCCTTTATTTTCCCGCCCATGCCATGCATGAGATGTAATGCATTATGCTATGTAATATTTATAACTCATAACTTTAACATATCATACATAGCCTAAACTTATAATGCATAACTTTAAAACATAATTCATAGCCATATTCCATATAATAATTAATCATAGCCATAAGAATCCATCTTAAACATATCATAATCTTAAAACCCATCATACAACCAATCGATATAATTACTAAAAATAAACCAGTAAACCAATTACATAGCATCTAATCCATGGCTTACAAATAGGTAGGAATCCTACCGAATACCGACTCGCGTCCTTTTACGGTTTCGTCTGATAATCCGGCTACCGACACGCGTACCTCTCGCGATATCCAATACCTTATTACATACACATAATTAGTCCATGTTTTTAACCTTTTAAATCCATTAATCACATACTTAAGGTTACCATAATTGCACTTATGTCCATGATCATTTCTCATGGAGTTTTTGAATTTGGCCATTATTTACAATTTTGCCACTACTCCTTAACATAATTAATTACTCATTTTTATTTCTCCATTCTTAGACCCATGATAGATCCAAAATCTTGGATCCATCAATGATTCATCAACATGTCACAAGATCACTAAAATTCCACCATCTAATTAGCCTAATCCTTATTAATTTAAACACCCATATAGTCCCATAACATAACAATACTAAAAAAAAATTTAGGCATTTAAACACTCTAACCCTCATTCATTTCTCCCCTACATGATACCAAATTTTAATCCATAATTTTACCCACAAATGGGTCATGGGTTCGGCCATACACCATGGCCAAACCATGATGTCTTTATCCCATTTTTTTCTTTGGTCTTTTTACACATTTAAACCCACCATAAGCCCTTCTATGAAGGGGCTCAACTTATACATTTAAACCACCATCCTTAATCACATTTAAGTCCATTTACATCCATCAACAAACCATCATACAACCATCATTTTCCATTCATTTTTCCATTACTTCACATACATCATCATTCCACAATTTCACCATTTGATCACCATAGGGTTCGGCCATACACCATGGCCGAACCCATGGTTCATGATCCATCATCCATTGATGCCCTTTTTGACCATAAAACAATTACACTCATCCATGGATTCCATCATAAAACCTCTTCAAAAAACTACTTACATTTAATCATTTACACCCTAAAAATCATACACATTCTCCATGACTTCCACCCTTATAAACCCTAACAAAATACAATTCACTTACCATGGGGTTCGGCCATACTACATGGCCGAACCCTATGGCCCTTGATTCCAAAACATACACATCCATGCTTAATTAACTAAATTACATAATGTCCTCCATTCCTTAAAACCCAAACAACTTCACACATTAATTACATAACCCTTAATCCATTTATACTTTTTTTCCCTAACCCTAATTTATCCATTAGGGTTTCCTCCACTTTCCATCCTTCCGTTTGATGGATTTAAAATCCATGGCATAAAATCATTTGGCCACCATTAAATTTAACAAAAATGAATCCCAAATTTTAAACCCTAAAAATCCAAAACTCTTGTTTAAGAAATACTCACAATCCGTCGTCTCCTCCGACTTCCGCCACTCCCGTCGACTTCCTTAGCCTCCTTTCTCCTTCCTCTTGATCTTTGATCGGCCAAAATGCTTGATCAATGGTGAAACCCTCCAAACTTAGGATCGGCCAAGGTAGGGTTAGATTTGAGAGAGGGAGAGGAGAGGATGGAGATGAGAAAATAGGATTCTATAGTTTGATCTTAAAGGGATGGCCAAACTTACAACTTCCTCCTCTCTTTTCGTCCAAGCTTTTCTTCTTCTTCTTCCTTAATTTTTCTTCTTCTCTACCTTGGGTATGAGGGACGGCTAGGAGAATGTGAAAGATGAGGAGAGTGAAATGAGAGTAAAGGAGATGAAAAGAAAAGAGATAAGATTAATCTCCTTTGGTGCCTTTAATTCCCCCACCAACCAAATGGGATTTTTATCTTACTTTATGGTGGTGGTTGGGATAACCAACACCCAACGTTTTTTCTTTGTGTTTACAAATGAGATGGCTTTTGGTCTTTTATTTAACCATTTGACCATTTGACCACCTCATTTGATTATTTTAATCATTTAATAAATTAGCTAATTACCTTAGGTTAATTAATTCCCACCTAATTTAATTCTATTTCTTAACTTCCCTCTATGTATCTGTAATGACTCGGAATTTTTGAATCAATATATCTGTGGTTATTATTTATTTTAATGATGGAAATTGAGAATTTTAATGGAATAAATGTTAAGTGAATCAAAATTTGGACAAAGGCCCAAGTATGGTCCAATGGACCATGGGTTGGATGGAATTCATTTAATTGGTCAATAATGATTAATGTAATGGCCCGGAATTGGTAAACTAAAATATGTGTGGTTATTGTTTGTTTTAATGGTGGAAATTGGAAATCTAATGGAATAGATGGTAAATGGATCAAGATATGGACAAAGGCCCAACTAGGGCCCAATGGACTATGGATTGGATTTAAGTTTACTTAAAGGGTCAAAGTGGTCAAATTGGGCCCAATACCCATTTGGGATTTAATGGGTCAAAATAATGCAAACTCTAAGGTAAATGGATAAGAGAGAACTTAATTGGGCTATGGGCCCAATGGTGATCCAATAAGGGAAGTGGATTGAATTGATTTTTAATCACCTAAGTTAGTATTAATTAGACCTAAGTGACGTGGCCAATTGGGACCCACCTCTACCTCATCAAATGAGGTGGCATGTGGACCAAGGATTGGTGGGGCCGGCCACCATGGTTGAATTGGTCAACCATGGGTGGATGCATGAAGGAATTTAAACAAAAGGAACTAAGTAAATGGGAATTGAATTAACCTAATTATCTAATTAATTAAATGTTTAAATAATCATAAAGGTGGTCAAATGGTCAAAATTGAATGACCAAACCACCTCATTTACAAAGGCCAAAACGTTGGCTTGTAGTGTTTATCCCACCACCACAAAGTATAAAGCATAAAGCAAGATAAATATCTAAGCTTGGTTGGTGGGAGACTTAATGTGGGATGTATCTTATGATTTTTTTTTATCTCATTTCTCTCCACTCCAACGAGCCCTTTCACTCTCTCCCTCTTTTCATATCTCTCATGGCCGTTCCACACTCCAAGAAGAGAAGAAGAAAATTAAGAAAGGAAGAGAAGAAGAGAAGAAAGAAGAGAAGAAGTGCAAGCATGGTCCACCATTCCAAGGTCAAGATCTACCATCTTCTTTCTCATGTCCATCCTCTCCTCTCTCTCTCAAATCAAGCCCTACTATGGCCGATCCTAAGCTTGGGGGTTTTCACCATTGATCAAGCATCTTGGCCGACCAAAGATCAAGAGAAAGGAGGCTAAGGAAGCCGACGGGAGTGGCGGAAGTTGGAGGAGACGACGGATTGTGAGTATTTCTTAAACAAGAGTTTTGGATTTTTAGGGTTTAAAATTTGGGATTCATTTTTGTTAAATTTAATGGTGGCCAAATGATTTTATGCCATGGGTTTTAAATCCATCAATTTGAAGGATGGAAAGTGGATTAACCCTAATGGGTAAATTAGGGTTAAGGAAAATAAATAGATTAAGAACAATGAAGGGACATTATGGATTTAAGTTTAATTAAGCATAGAGTATATAATGTTTGTAAAGAACCATGGACCATAGGGTTCGGCCATGTAGTATGGCCGAACCCCATGGTGGTTGATTGAATGATTTTAGTAAGGTTGTGAAGAATGGAAGACATGGAAGGAAATTTGGGAATTTTAATGGAATTTTAAGGTTTAAAACCATGGAAGAATGGTTAAGGATATTAAGGCTCATAATGATTAAGTGTAGTGATGTTTTCTTTTAGGGATCTTGAATGAGGAAATTCATGAAGATGTAAAGTGGTTTATATGGTCTTAAAAGACATGAATAAATGGTTGACCATGAACTATGGGTTCGGCCATGGTGAATGGCCGAACCCTATAGTGAGGTGTTGTAATGATTTTTGGATGTGAAATTGTGGAAGTTAATGGATGAAGGTTAAGATTTCTAATGATCTTAAGGGTCACCAATGAATGATGAACCATGAACCCATGGTAGGTGTTTAAGTGAATTATTAGGGTTTATAAATGATGGAAGCCATGGAGGATGATTTAGGGTTTTAAGATTTTAATGGTTAAGTGTAGGTAATTAAGGATCTTTAATGGAGTTTTTAGGGTTATGTGTTTGTAAATTTAAATGGGTTTGGAAGGATGGAAGATATGGAATAATGTACTAATAAATTGGAGGCTTAAAAAGGGGTCAAAGGTTTGTAAGTTTAAAGGGTTTTTAGGGAAGGAAATCATGGAAGGTGGCTAAGTGATTTTAATGGGGTTTTGAAGAATGGGAACCATGGAAGGGTTAATGATTTTGAAGTTTTAAATGGGTGGAAATGAGGTTTTTTTAAAAGTAAAACCAGGGACCATGGGTTCGGCCATGGTGTATGGCCGAACCCCATGGGGGAGATTTGGATGAATTTGGTGTTTTGGAACCATGAAAAAATAAATGGGAGTTATGGTTAAACTAATGGACCAAAATGTATTTCGTGATGATTAAGGAAGGATGATTTAAATGTATGAGTTAAAATCCCTCATAGTTGGACTTATGTGTGTGTTTAAATTAATGGGGAATAGGTCATGATTAAAGGGGTCATTAATGGACTCAAGAATGTATCAAGTGATGATCAAAGTTGATGATTTAAATGCATGATGTAAACCTCCTCATAGGAGGGCTTATTATGGATCTAAATGTGGTGAAAAAGACCCAAGGAAAAGTGGGGATTAAGTTGAATTAAAGGGGCTAGTTTTAATAAAACCCATGACTCATTGAGAGTCCTCTTTGGGCTAAGGTTTAAGGTGTGTGCATGTGTTTAAAAATTAATGGAATTAGGTTAATTAGATGGTTGAGGTAAGTGGTCTTGTTGTATGGTTGATGGATCAGTTAGGGACCCAAGATGTGGTTAAGAATGATGATTCAATTGTAAGTCATTTTATGGACTAAGGAAGGGTGTGTGTATGTGGTTGGATGAATGGAAAAATTAGGCTAAGTTAAGGACTAAATTATCAATATGCATATCATGGTTAATGAGACATCAATGGAACCATTTTGTGAATCAATTAATGGGTCTAAGTTATGGATCAATTATGGACCATAATGTACATGGATTAAGTAAATGAGTAACCATGGAAGGGTAGTGGCAAAACCGTAAATATTGGCCAAAATGAAGAGACCCATGGAAGGTGGTCATGGACTTAGGGACTCTAAGTAACAACCTTATGAGTGATTAATAAAGGCTAGGGTGGCTGGTTTTTAGACTCATATGATTAAAATATTTAATGGACTAAATGGGACCCGCAAAACTTAGTTAGTGAGGTTCGGCCATGGTATATGGCCGAACCCCACTAAGATGTGATTTATGGACTTAAAGGGTTAATACACGGACTAATTGATATGTATAATAAGGTACCGGACATCGCAAGCGGTGCATGATCGGCGACCGGGTCTGTCGGACGGAAACGGAAGAAAGAACACTAGTCGGTATTTGGTAGGATTCTAACCTTTTTGTAATCCATGGATTGAGTGATGGTTTCCTTGAATTATTTTGGAAATTATATGGTATGTTTTAAGATTGGTTTTGAATTATGTATTATGTAGGGGTTTTTACTTGATTTATTCCGGTAAGCATATGATTGGTTTAAAATGGGTTTTAATGCTATGATGTGATTATTGAGGCTTTCCTTGATCTATTTTGGGTAATCAAGTTATATGTTTTATTGATGGGATTTTTTTTAAATGTCATGGTTTGTTATTATATTCATTACATGGCATATGACATCTACATCTCATGCATTGCATGGGAGGGATATGACAGGGGAAGGATGGAATGAAATCGGAGTCCCTGCACCGTCGGGGCTACCGATAAACAGACATGGAGATATTTTTATGTGTTTGATGTATCAGGGATGTTGTATGTAATTATGATACCTTGATGATGGTTCTTCCATCAAGGGGGATGATTTGTGACTGTTTTATATCTGGACGAGGTTTTGCCGTCCAGGGGGATGATTTGTGATTGTTTTATATCTGGACGAGGTTTTGTCGTCCAGGGGAATGATTTGTGATTGTTTTATATATGGACGAGGTTTTGCCGTCTAGGGGCATGATTTGTAATTGTTTTATATCTGGACGAGGTTTTACCGTCCAGGGGGATGATTTGTGATTGTTTGTATCTTGACGAGGTTTTGCCGTCAAGGGGGATATGACAGCATGATGGTATGGATGATGGGTGGGATTCATAACACAGACACCTATGGCATAGCATTCATTTTATGGTTTTCGTTATACTATTATCTATATGCTTTGTTATCACTAATCCATGTGTTAGCCCTACTCGGAGTCCTACTGGACGCGTTGTCTAACGCCCTACTTCTACCCTAGCTGATGACGCAGGAAATGACGGAGCAGAAGGATGGGACGGGAACCAAGCTTAGAAGCTTGGGGAGGCGGACTGTTTACTTTATTAAAGTTTATTTTTGGGAAATGTATATTTGAACAGTTTAGCTTGTCGGACTGTATAATTAAATTACTTCTTATATTTTGGTTTATTTTGGAAGTTGAGACGTTGTGATATTTTGGTAATATTATGAATGTTTTCTTCCCTGCTATCTCAAATTTGTAGGATAGTCTTTATTGTTAATTCCGCACTTAGTTGTAATATTCCTTGAGCTTACGTCTACGTGTGAGCTGTTCTTCGTGGACTTCGTTCTACGCACACGTAGGGTTGGCCAGTTAAGGGCCGAGCTTTAGAAGCTCAGACTTAACTCGCGTCGTGACGTCCGCCCCCTTTGTCACTATTGAAAAAAAAAAAATAGACTCTGATTTAAGGTGAAAAGGGGCGAGCGTTACAGTATCCACCCATGGTTGACCAAGTCAACCATGGTGACCGGCCCCACTAACTCTTGGTCCACATGCCACCTCACTTGGTGAGGTGGAGGTGGGTCCCAATTGGCCACATCACCTTGGTCTAATTCCATCACCAACTTAGGTGATTTAGCTTTAACTAAGTCCATTCCAACCAATTGATCCTCATTGGGCCCATGGCCCAATTACATTTTGTAATGGCCCGAAATTTTTAAATCAATAAATATGTGGTTATTATTTATTTTAATGGTGGAAATGGGAAATTTGATGGAATAAATGGTAAATGGACCAAAATTTGGACAAAGGCCCAACTCGGGCCCAATGGATTATGGATTGGATTTAAATTCATTTAAGGGGTCAATGATGGTCAATTGGACCAAGGATGGTCAAATTGGGCCTAATACCCACTTGGGACCCAATGGATTAAGATAATGTAAGCCCTAAGATAAATGGGTATGGATAAATGTAATTGGGCCATGGGCCCAATGAGGATCCAATTGGTTGGAATGGACTTAGTTAAAGCTAAATCACCTAAGTTGGTGATGGAATTAGACCAAGGTGATTTGGCCAATTGGGACCCACCTCCACCTCACCAAGTGGGGTGGCGTGTGGACCAAGAGTTGGTGGGGCCGGCCACCATGGTTGACTTGGTCAACCATGGGTGGATACATGGAGGGAATTTAAGGAAAGGTAATTAGATTAAATAAGAAATAATTAACCTAGGCTAAGGATTTAATTAATCACATTAGTTAAGTTGGTCAAATAAGTCAAATGGTGGTTTTTAACAAACACAAACAACACAAAGAAACACACCAACGTTGGCTTGGTGGTGGTTATCCCAACCACCACCATAAAGCAAGAAAAATATCCTATGTGTGAGGTGGGAAGAATTAATGATAGAATGTAACATAAGCAACCAAAGGAGATAAGATGGGTTTTCATCTTATCCCGTCCTCACCTTTTCCATCGGTGCTCTTTCACTCTTTTCCTCTCTTGTTCTCTCCACCACCGTCCCTCACCTCCAAGGAAAGAAAGGAGAAGAAAGCCAAAGAGAAGAGAAGAAGAAAAGAAAAGAAGAAAAGAGAGGAGAAGTATAAGTATAAGCCTCCACCTCAAGATCAAAACTTGAGACCTTCCCTCCCCCATCTCTCTCTCTCTCAATCTATCTCCATCATTGGCCGACCCAAGCTTGGAGGTTTTTCATCTTAATCAAGCCCATCTTGGCCGATCAAACAAGGAGAAGAAGAAGGTAGAAGGCTAAGGAAGCCGACGGGAGTGGCGGAAGTCGGAGGAGGCGTCGGATTGTAAGTATTTTCTTAAACAAGAAATTTTGGATTTTTAGGGTTTAAGTTTTGGGATTCATTTTGTAAATTTAATGGTGGCCAAATGATTTTATGCCATGGATTTTAAATCCATCAATTTGAAAGGTGGAAAGTGGAGGAAACCCTAATGGATAAATTAGGGTTAGGGAAAGAAAAAAAAAATGGAAGCATGGAGAATGTTTATAATTTCTAGGGTTGTAAATAATTGAATGTGGTGAATTTTGTAAAGAGGTTTTAAAGGAGAGAATCATAGGAGATGGAAGATAATTTTAATGACCTCAAAAAGAATGGTTTAGGGTTTTAAGTGTTTAATGATCAAATGTTGGTAATTTTTTTAAAGGGATTGTAAATGAGGAATTGATGGGAGATATGAATAATTTTGTGGCCTTAAAAGAAATGAATGAATGAAGATTGGACCATGAACCCTATGGTGATCCAATGGCAGATTAATGGTTATGAATTATGGAAAAATAAATGGGAAATGTGGGTGATGTTGATGGACAAAAGGGGACCCAATGTTATTAGTTGTAATGGGAATATGGTTAAGTTTATGGACTTGAAGGTGATTAAGAATGATGATTTAAATGTATAAATTAAACCCTTCATGGAAGGGCTTGTGATGGGTGCAATTGTGGTAAATAGGCCTAAGAAAATAATGGGAAATTGGGATGGACTAAGTATTTTGGAACCATGGAAAACAAATGGGGAATGTAGCTAAGTTGATGGACTCAAAATATATTTAATGTTGGTGGTTTTGGAATGTACCAAAATGAACCTAGTGTTGATATTTGTAATGGACCCCAATGTAGTAAAAGATGAGGGTTTAAGTGTGTGAATTAAACCCCTTCATGGAGGGACTTGTGATAAATTCAAATGTGTAACAATGGATCCAAGAAAAATGGGAAAAGGACACCATGGGTTCGGCCATGGTGTATGGCCGAACCCATGGCTCATTTGTGAACCTTTTGATGGGTTAGATTGGAGTACGAATGTGTTTAAATTGATTGGGATTAGGTTAAATTAAGGACTCATTTTTAATGAGTTCATGTTATGGTTGATAGGTCACTAATAGATCTAAGTTATGGATCAATTTTGGACTTAAGTGTGGTTAAGTTAATAGACTTTAATGTGATTAAGGGTGATGATTCAAATGTGTAAAGGCCAAAGAAAGAATGGGGTAAAGACATCATGGGTTCGGCCATGGTGTATGGCCGAACCCATGACCCATTTGTGGGTAAAATTATGGATTAAAATTTGGTATTATGTGTGGGAGAAATGAATGAGAGTCAGAGTATTTAAATACCTAATTTTTCTAGTGTAGTTATGTTATGGGTAATAATACATCAATGGACCCATTTTGTGAACCAATTAAGGCCTAAGATTAATGTGTATTTGTAAGTTAGGTTAATTAAGTGGTTAATTGCTAATGTTCTTATGTCATGATTAATGAGACATCAATGGACCCATTTTTGTGAACCAATGGATAGGCTAAGATTAAAGTCTATGGATATGCTTTAGCTAATGGGAATTAGGTTAAGATATGGTTGTATCTCATGATTGGTAAGTGTATGGATCAATTATGAATAAAGGGAATGAGTGGGTAATGGACTCATTGTGGTTTAAATGCATGATGTAAACCCCATGGAAAGATTTGATGAATTGGGTATTTTGAACCCATGATCCATTAGCCATTTAAAGGGTTAAGTATGGGGTTTTGTATGGGGTTTTGTATGGGTTTAAAGGAATAAGGATTAGGTCAATAAAAGGATTAATTTTATGATCACATGATATGATTGCTGGGTCATTGACAGACCTAAGTTATGGATCATTAATGGGTCAAGTTATGGATCCATTATAGAACATAATGTATGTGGAAGAGGGAATGGATTATCCATGGAAGGGTAATGGCAAAACCGTAAATATTGGCCAAAATGAGGAAAACCCACTAAGACATGATGTATGGGCTTAGAAATGGGTAAAACATGGACTAATTGTTAATATGTAATAAGGTACCGGACATCGCAAGGGGTACGCGGATCGGCGACCGAGTCTATCAGGCGGAAATGAAAGAAAGAACGCTAGTCGATATTTGGTAGGATTCTAACCTTTTTGTAAGCCATGGATTCAGTGATGGTTTCTTTGAATTATTTTGGAAATTATATGGTTTGTTTTAAGATTGGTTTTGAATTATGTATTATGTAGGGGTTTTTACTTGATTTATTCTGGTAAGCATATGAGTGGTTTAAAATGGGTTTTAAGGCTATGATGTGATTATTGAGGCTTTGCCTGATCTACTTTTGATAATCAAGTTATATGTTTTACTGATGGGATTTTTAAATGTCATGGTTTGTTATTATATTCATTACATGTCATATGGCATCTACATCTCATGCATGGCATGGGAGGGATATGACAGGGGAAGGATGAAATGAAACCGGAGTCCATGCTCCGTCGGGGCGACCGATAAACAACCATGGGGATATTCTGATGTGTTTGATTCATCAGGGAGGTTACTATGGGCTCTATGATATGTTGATAAGGTTATTCAAACAAGAATGTTACTATGTGTTATTATACCTTGATGATGGTTTTTCTATCAAGGGGGATGTTGTATTTAATGTTATACCTTGATGATGGTTCTTCCATCAAGGGGGATGCCTAGTGTGGACCGCATCTTGATGAGGCTTTTCCATCAAGAGGGTCATGGCACGATGATGGTATGGATTTTATTTGGAACACTATGTATGGTTGAAAAAGGGACATTGTACAATGATGATGAGATTGATGGGTGGGATTCATGACATAGAACACCCATTACATGACATTGCCCAAAGTGCATGGTTTTATTATAATATTATCTATATGCTTTGTTATCACTAATCCATGTGTTAGCCCTACTCAGAGTCCTACTGGGCGCGTTGTCTAACGCCCTACTTCTACCCTAGCTGATGACGCAGGAGGTGGCGAAGCGGAAGGACGAGACGGGAGCCAAGCTGAAGAGCTTGGAAAGGCGTGCTAGATAGTTTACTAATGTTTATTTTGGATAATGTAATTTGAAATAGTTTAGCTTGTCGGAAATGTAATATTTTAGACTTATTGTTATGTTTTGGATTTTGTGGTAGACGTATGATGTTATAGCATTTTGGTAATTAAATGATGAAATCTTCCCTACTATCTAGAAAAATTGGTAGGATGGTATCTAATTGTCATTGCGCATTTAATGTATTATTCCTCGAGCTTACTTCTACGGGTGAACCATTCTCCGTGGACTCCGTTCCACGCACCCGTAGGGTTGGCCAGTTAAGGGCCGGGCTTTAGAAGCTCGGACTTAACTCTCGTCGTGACGTCCGCGCCCTTTGTCACTTCTTATAAAAAAAAAAATAGACTCTGATTTCGGTGAAAAGGGGCGGACGTTACACATTTATCCATACCCATTTATTTAGGGCTTACATTATCTTAATCCATTGGGTCCCAAGTGGGTATTGGGCCCCATTTGACTATCCTTGGCCCAATTGACCACCATTGACCCTTTAAGTAAACTTAAATCCAACCCATAATCCATTGGGCCCTAGTTGGGCCTTTGTCCACATTTTGATCCATTTACTATCTATTCCATCCAATTTCCAATTTCCACCATAAAAAAAAAAAAATTAATAACACATATATATTACTTTACAAATTCCGGGCCATTACATAGGGTCTTAGGGGTTTGGGATTTTAGGGTTTAGGGTTTAAGGTATAGGGTTTAGGTTTTAGGGTTTAGGGTTTAGGGTTTAGCATTTAGTGTTTTGGCGTTTTAGGGTTTACGGTTTAGGGTTTTAGGGTTTAGGGCTTAGTGTGTTAGGGTTTTAGGGTTTAGGGCTTAGTGTTTAGGTTTTACGGTTTAAGGTTTTAGGGGTTTAGGGTTTGGGATTTAGGGTTTACGGTTTTAGGGTTTGAGTGTTTTAGAGTTTAAGGTTTTACGGTTTTAGGGTTTACAGTTTTAGGGTCTTAGGGCTTTAGGGTTTAGGATTTAGGGCATAGCGTTTAGGTTTTAGGGTTTAGGGTGTAGGGTTTAGGGTTTAGTGTATTTGGGTTTTAGGGTTTAGGGTTTAGGGTTTTAGGGTTAAGGGTTTAGGGTTTTAGGGTTTTAGGGTTTAGTTTTTAGGGTATAGGGTTTAGGTTTTAGGGTTTAGGTTTTAGTATTATTTGGTTTTAGGGTTTGGGGTTTAGGGTTTTAGGGTTTAGGATTTAGGGTTTTAAGGTTTTAGGGGTTTACGATTTATGGTTTTAGGGGTTTAGGGTTTAGGGTTTTAGGGTTTTAAGGGTTTAGGGTTTAGGGTTTAGGGTTTAGTGATTAGGGTTGGGTTTGATGGTTTAGGGTTTTGGGTTTAGGATTTTTGGGCTTAGAGTTTAGGATTTTAGGGTTTGAGGGTTTTAGAGTTTAAGGTTTTAGGGTTTAGGGTTTTAGGGTTTAGGGTTTTAGGGTTTTAGGTTTTTAGGGTTTAGGGTTTAGGGTATAGGGTTTAGGTTTTAGGGTTTAGTGTTTAGGGTTTAGCGTTTCGTGTTTTAGGGTTTTAGGGGTTTAGGGTTTTAGGGTTTAGTGTTTAGGGTTTTCAGGTTTTAGGGTTTAGTTTTTAGCGTATAGGGTTTAGGCTTTAGGGTTTAAGGTTTCGGGTTTAGGGTTTAGTGCTTTAGGATTTTAGGGTTTTAGGGTTTAGGGTTTAGGGTTTAGGGTTTTAGGGTTTTAGGTTTTTATGGTTTATGGTTTTAGGGTTTTAGGGGTTTCGGGTTTAGGGTGTTAGAGTTTAAAGGGTTTAGGGTTTTGGGTTTAGGATTTTAGGGTTTAAGGGTTTAGCATTTAGGGTTTACTGTTTAGGGTTTTTCGTTTTTTGGGTTTAGGGTTTAGTGTTTAGGGTTTAGAGATTAGGTTTTAGGGTTTCGGGTTTTAGGGGTTTAGAGTTTAGAGTTTGGGGTTTAGAGTTTCGTGTTTAGGGTTTAGGATTGAGGGCTTAGGGTTTAGGTTTTAAAGTTTAGTGTTTTAGGGTTTAGGATTGAGGGCTTAGGGTTTAGGTTTTGAAGTTTAGTGTTTAGGGTTTAAGATTTATGGTTTTGGGTTTTAGAGTTTTGGGTTTTAAGGTTTTGGGTTTTAGGGGTTTAGGGTTTTAGGGTTTGGGATTTTAGGGTTTAGGGTTCTAGGGTTTAGGGTTTAGGGTTTAGGGTCCTGGGTTTACGGTTCAGAGTTTTGGGTTTAGGGTCTAGGGTTTAGGGTTTCGGGTTTTAGGGGTTTAGGATTTAGAGTTTAGGGTTTTAAGGTATTAAGCTAGGCTTTTAGGTTTTAGGGTTTAGGGTTTCAGAGTTTTAGGGTTTTCGAGTTTAGGGTTTTAGGGATTTAGGGTTACAGGGTTTAGGTTTAGTGCTTTAGGTTTAAGGTTTTAGGGTTTAATGTTTGGGGTGGGGTTTATTGTTTTAGGGTTTTAGGGATTTAGGTTTTGGGTTTAGGGCTTTAGTTTTAGGGTTTAGGGTTTTAGTTTTAGCATTTTCGGGTTTTAGTGTTTACGGTTTAGGGTTTAGGGTTTTATGGTTTTAGGATTTTAGGATTTTTGGGTTTAGTGTAGGGTTTTAGGGTTTAGGTTTCAAGGTTTTAGGGTTTAGGGTTTTAATGTTTAGGTTTTTGGGTTTTAGCCTCTTTGGGTTTTAGGGTTTAGGGTTTGGGGTTTTAGGGTTTTAGGGGTTTTAGGGTTTTGCGGTTTATGGTTTTAGGGGTTTAGGGTTTTTGGGTTTTAGGATTAGGGTTTTAGGGTTTAGAGTTTAGGGTTCTGGGGTTTAGGGTTTAGGGTTTTAGGGTTTTAGGTCTTACGGTTTAGGGTTTTTGGGTTTTAGGGTTTAGGTTTGAGTGTTTAGGGTTTAGGGATTAGGTTTTAGGGTTTCGGGTTTTAGGGTTTTAGGATTTAGAGTTTAGGGTTTAGAGTTTCGTGTTTAGGGTTTAGGGTTTGAGGGTTTTTGGGTTTATGGTTTTAGGGTTTAGGGTTTAGGGTTTAGGGTCTAGGGTTTAGGGTTTAGGGTTTTGGGGTGGTAGGGTTTTGGGGTTTTGGGTTTAGGGTTTTAGGGGTTTATGGTTTAGGCTTTTAGGGGCTTATGGTTATAGGGTTTAGGTTTAGAGTTTTAGGATTTTACGATTTAGGGTTTCAGGGTTTAAGGTTTGGGGTCTGGGTTTAGGGTTTTAGGGTTTAGAGTTTGGGGTTTTAGGGATTTAGGTTTTGGGTTTAGGATTTTGGTTTTAGGGTTTAGGGTTTTGGTTTTAGCGTTTTAGGGTTTTAGGGTTTTAGTGTTTAGGGTTTAGGGTTTAGGGTTTTAGCATTTTAGGATTTTAGTGCTTAGGGTAGTATTTTAGGGTTTATATTTCAAGGTTTTACGGTTTTAGGGTTTACGGTTTTAATGTTTAGGTTTTAGGGTTTATGGTTTTAGGATTTTACAGTTTAGGGTTTTAGGGTTTTAGGGTTTAGGACTTTAGGTGTTTAGGGTTTTTCGGTTTTAGGATTAGGGTTTTAGGGTTTAGCGTTTAGGGTTCTCGAGTTTAGGGTTTTAGGGTTTTAGGTCTTACGGTTTAGGGTTTTGGGGTTTTAGGGTTTTAGGGTTTTGGGTTGAGTGTTTAGGGTTTTGGGATTAGGTTTTAGGGTTTCAGGTTTTTGGGTTTTAGGGTTTAGAGTTTAGGGTTTAGAGTTTCGTGTTTAGGGTTTAGGGTTTATGGTTTTAGGGTTTTAGGGTTTAGGGTTTAGGGTTTTGTGTTTAACGTTTAGGGTCTAGGGTTTAGGGTTTAGTGTTTTGGGGTGTTAGGGTTTTGGGGTTTTGGGTTTAGGGTCTTAGGGTTTTAGGGGTTTATGGTTTTAGGGTGTTAGGGGTTTAGGGTTTTGGGTTTTAGGGTTTTATGGGTTTTGGGTTTTGGGTTTAGGGATTAGGTTTTGGTTTAAAGGTTTAGGGTTTAGGCTTTAGGATTTTAGGGTTTAAGGGTTTTATGGTTTAAGGTTTAAGGTTTAGGGTTTTTGGGTTTTAGGGTTTAGGGTTTGGGGATTAGGTTTTAGTGTTTCGCGTTTTGGGGTTTTAGGGTTTAGAGTTTAGGGTTTGGAGTTTCGTGTTTACGGTTTAGGGTTTAGGTTTTAGAGTTTAGGGTTTTAGGGGATTACGGCTTAGGATTTAGGGTTTTAAGGGTTTGAGGGTTTTAGAGTTTAGGGTTTTAGTGTTTTAGGATTTTGGGTTTTAGGGGTTTAGGGTTTTAGGGGTTTAGTATTTTAGGGTTTAGGATTTACTGCTCTGGGGTTTAGGTTTAGGGTTTTAGGGTTTTAGGTCTTACGGTTTAGGGTTTTTGTGTTTTAGCGTTTTAGGGTTTGGGGTTGAGTGTTTAGGTTTTAGGGATTAGATTTTAGGGTTTCGTGTTTTAGGGTTTAGGGTTTAGAGTTTTGTGTTTAGGGTTTAATGTTTTAGGGTTTATGGTTTTAGGGTTTTAGGGTTTAGGGTTTAGGGTTTAGGGTTTAGGGTCTAGGGTTTAGTGTATTTGGGTGTTAGGGTTTTGTCATTTTAGGTTTAGGATTTATGGTTTTAGGGTTTGAGGGGTTTATGGTTTAGGGTTTTAGGGGTTTAGGGTTTTAGGGTTTTAGAGGTTTAGGGTTTAGGGTTTAGGGTTTAGGGATTGATTAGGTTTGGGTTTGAGGGTTTAGGGTTTAGGATTTTGGATTTTAGGGTTTAAGGGTTTTGGGGTTTTAGGGTTTAGGGTTTAGTGTTTAGGGTTTAGGGATTAGGTTTTAGGGTTTTGGGTTTTAGGGTTTTAAGGTTTAGAGTTTAGGGTTTAGAGTTTCGTCTTTACGGTTTAGGATTTAGGGCCTACAATTTAGGTTTTAACGTTTAGGGTTTTAGGGTTTTTGGGGATTAGGGTTTAGGATTTAGGGTTTAGGGTTTGAGGGTTTTGGAGTTTAGGGTTTGAGGATTTTGGGTTTTAGGGGTTTAGGGTTTTATGGGTTTAGGATTTTAGGGTTTAGGGTTTTAGGGTTTACTGTTTAGGGTTTAAGGTCTAGGGTTTACAGTTTAGAGTTTAGGGTTTAGGGTCTAGGGTTTATGGTTTAGGGTTTAGGGGTTTAGGATGTAAAGGTTTAGGATTTTAGGGGTTTAGGGTATAGGGTTTAGGGTTTAGGTTTAGAGTTTAGGGTTTAGGTTTAGAGTTTAGGGTTCAGGGTTATAGGGTTTTAGGATTTTGGGGTTTAAGGTAGGGTTTTAGGTTTTAAGGTAGGGTTTTAGGGTTTTACGGTTTAAGGTAGGGTTTTAGGGTTTAGGGTTTAGGGTTTTAGGATTTTAGGGTTCTGGGGTTTAGGCTTTTAGGAGTTTGGGGTTATAGGGTTTAGGTTTAAGGTTTTAGGGTTTTAGGGTTTAGGGTTTCAGGGTTTAAGGTTTAGGGTTTAGGGTTTTAGGGTTTAGGGTGTAGGGTTTTATGGATTTAGGTTTTTGTTTTACGGTTTTGTTGTTAGGGTTTCGGGTTTTGGGTTTAGTGTTTTAGGGTTTTAGGGTTTAGGGTTTTGGGTTTAGGGTTTTAGGCTTCTAGGATTTTAGGATTTTAGGGTTTAGGGTAGGCTTTTAGGGTTTTAGGTTTTGGGTTTAGGGTTTTGGTTTTAGGGTTTAGGGTTTTGGTTTTAGGGTTTAGGGTTTAGGGTTTTAGGGTTTTAGGGTTTAGGGTTTAGGGTTTAGGGTCTTGGGGTTTTAGGATTTTTGGGTTTACGGTAGGGTTTTGGGGTTTAAGGTTTAGAACTTAGGGTTTTAGGGTTTTAGTGTTTTAGGGTTTAGGGTTTTAGGGTTTAGGGCTTAGGGTTTAGGTTTTAGGGTTTAGGGTTTAGGGTTTTAGTGTTTAGGGTTTAGGGTTTTGGGGTTTTAGGTCTTAGGTTTTAGGTTTCAGGGTTTTAGGGTTTTAAGGTTTAGGATTTAGGGTTTTAGGGTTTAGAGTTTAGGGTTTTATGGTTTTAGGTTTTGGGTTTAGGGTTTTGGTTTTAGGGTTTAGGTTTTATGGTTTAGCTTTTTAGGGTTTTAGGGTTTTAGGGTTTAGGGTTTGGGGTTTCGGGCTTAGGTTTAACAGTTTTAGTGTTTTAGGGTTTAGGGTTTTATAGTTTACGTCGTTTTAGTGTTTTAGGGTTTTAGGATTTATAGTTTTAGGCTTTTAGGGTTTAGGGTTTAGGGTTTTAAGGTTTTAGGGTTATAGGATTTTTGTGTTTTAGGTTTCAGGATTTAGGGTTTAGGGTTTTAGGGTTTTACGATTTTTGGCTTTTAGGGTTTAGGGTTTTGGGTTTTAGGGTTTAGGGTAGGGTTTTAGGGTTTATGGTTTTTGGGTATTAGGGGTTTAGGGTTTTTGGGTTTTACTGTTTTAGTGTTTTAGAGTTTAGGGTTTTAGGGTTTAGGGTTTAGAGTTTAGGTTTTATCATTTTGGGTTTAGGGTTTAGGGTTTAGGGTTTTAGGGTTTAGGGTTTAGGATTTAGGTTTTAGGGTTTAGGTTTCAGGGTTTAGGTTATGGGTTTTAGGGATTTTGGCTTTGGGATTTAGGATTTAGTGTTTCGGGTTTTAGGGTTTAGGGGTTTAGGGTTTTTGTGTTTTAGGATTTTAGGGTTTTAGTGTTTAGGGCTTTGAGTTTTAGGGTTTTTGGGTTTAGGGTTGGGTTTTAGGGTTTAGGGTTTTCACGTTTTATGGTTTTAAGGGTTTAGGGTTTAGGGTTTTTGGGTTTTAGAGGTTAGGGTTTTAGGGTTTAAGGTTTAGGGTTTAGGTTTTAGGGTTTAGGGTTTTAGGGTTTAGGGTTTAGTGTTTAGGGTTTCAGGGTCTAGGGTTTAGGGTTTAGGGTTCTGGATTTTAGGGTTATAGGTTTTGGGTTTAGGGTTTTGGTTTTAGGGTTTAGGGTTTAGGGTTTATCGTTTTAGGGTTTTAGGGTTTAGGGTTTAGGGTTGTAGAGTTTTAGGGTTTTAAGGTTTGAGGTAGGGTTTCTGGGTTTAGGTTTAACGGTTTTAGGG
This sequence comes from Chimonanthus salicifolius, assembly GCA_013350335.1. NCBI lineage: Eukaryota > Viridiplantae > Streptophyta > Magnoliopsida > Laurales > Calycanthaceae > Chimonanthus > Chimonanthus salicifolius. Next base: position 28,667,993 of record CM023535.1, read on the forward strand.
TTTTAGTGTTTAGGGTTTTAAGGTTTAGGTTTTAGGGTTTAGGGTTTAGGGTTGTGGGGTCTTAGGTCTTAGGTTTCTGGTTTTATGGTTTTAGGGTATAGTGTTTTAGGGTTTTGGGGTTTAGGATTTAGGGTTTTAGGGTTTATGGTTTAGTGTTTAGGGTTTAGGGTTTTAGGTTTTCGGTATAGGGTTTTGGGTCTTAGGTTTTCGGTATAGGGTTTAGGGTTTCAGGGCTTTAGTGTTTTAGGGTTTAGGATTTTAGGGTATAGGGTTTAGGGTTTAGGGTTTAGGGTTTAGGGTTTTAGCGTTTAGGGTTTATGGCTTTGGGGTTTTAGGTCTTATTTTTCAGGTTTAGGGTTTTAAGGTTTAGGTTTTTAAGGTTTAGGATTTAGGGTTTTAGGGTTTAGAGTTTAGGGTTTTAGGGTTTTAGGTTTTGGGTTTAGGTTTTACGGTTTTAGGGTTTTAGGGTTTAGACTTTAGGGTTTAGGGTTTAGGGTTTAGGGTTTAGTGTTTAGGGTCTAGGGTTTGAGGGTTTTAGGGGTTTAGGCTTTAGGCTTTATGATTTGGGGATTACAGTTTCAGGCTTTAGGTTTTCGGGTTTAGGGTTATATGGTTTTAGGGTTTAGGGTTTTAGGGTTTTATGATTTTAGGGTTTTTGGGTTTTGGGGTTTAGGGTTTAGGGTTTTACGGTTTTAGGTGTTTAGGGTTTAGGGTTTAGGATTTAGGATTTTGATTTTAGGGTTTAAGGGTTTTAGCTTTTAGGCTTTGGGGTTTAGGGTTTTTGGGTTTTAGGGTTTAAGGTTTAAGGTTTTAGGGTTTTAGGGTTTTAGGATTTTAGGGTTTTAGTTTTTAGGGTTTTAGGGGTTTAGGGTCAGTGTTTTAGGGGTTTAGGGTTTAGAGTTTAGGGTTTAGGGATTAGGTTTTAGGGTTTTATTGTTTTAGGGTTTAGAGTTTAGGGTTTAGGGTTTAGGTTTGAGGGTTTTTTGGGTTTAGGGTTTAGGGTTTAGGATTTAGGGTTAGGGTTTTAGGAGTTTTGGGTTTAGGGTTTAGGGTTAGGGTTTAGGTTTTATGGTTTAGCGTTTAAGGGTTTTAGGTGTTTAGGTTTTATGGTTTAGGGTTTAGCATTTAGGTTTTGAGGTTTAGGGTTTTAGGGTTTAGGGTTTAGGATTTAGGTTTTAGGGTTGAGGTTTCAGGGTTTAGGTTAAGGGTTTTAGGGATTTTGGCTTGGGCATTTAGGATTTAGTGTTTCGGGTTTTAGGGTTTTAGGTTTTAGGGGTTTAGGGTTTTTGGGTTTTAGGATTTTAGGGTTTTAGTCTTTAGGGCTTTGAGTTTTAGGGTTTAGGGTTTTATAGCTTACGTCGTTTTAGTGTTTTAGGGTTTTAGGATTTATAGTTTTAGGCTTTTAGGGTTTAGGGTTTAGGGTTTTAAGGTTTTAGGGTTATAGGATTTTTGTGTTTTAGGTTTCAGAATTTAGGGTTTAGGGTTTTAGGGTTTTACGATTTTTGGCTTTTAGGGTTTAGGGTTTTGGGTTTTAGGGTTTAGGGTAGGGTTTTAGGGTTTATGGTTTTTGGGTATTAGGGCTTTAGGGGTTTAGGGTTTTTGGGTTTTAGTGTTTTAGTGTTTTAGAGTTTAGGGTTTTAGGGTTTAGGGTTTAGAGTTTAGGTTTTATCATTTTCGGTTCAGGGTTTAGGGTTTAGGCTTTTAGGGTTTAGGGTTTAGGATTTAGGTTTGAGGGTTTAGGTTTCAGGGTTTAGGTTATCAGTTTTAGGGATTTTGGCTTTGGGATTTAGGATTTAGTGTTTCGGGTTTTAGGGTTTTAGGGTTTAGGGGTTTAGGGTTTTTGGGTTTTAGGATTTTAGGGTTTTAGTGTTTAGGGCTTTGAGTTTTAGGGTTTTCGGGTTTAGGGTTGGGTTTTAGGGTTTAGGGTTTTCACATTTTATGGTTTTAGAGGTTTAGGGTTTAGGGTTTTTGGGTTTTAGAGGTTAGGGTATTAGGGTTTAAGGTTTAGGTTTAGGTTTAAGGGTTGAGGGTTTAGGTTTTAGGGTTTAGGTTTTAGGGTTTAGGGTTTAGGGTTTAGTGTTTAGGGTTTCAGGGTCTAGGGTTTAGGGTTTAGGGTTCTGGATTTTAGGGTTATAGGTTTTGGGTTTAGGGTTTTGGTTTTAGGGTTTAGGGTTTAGGGTTTATCGTTTTAGGGTTTTAGGGTTTAGGGTTTGGGGTTGTAGAGTTTTAGGGTTTTAAGGTTTGAGGTAGTGTTTCTGGGTTTAGGTTTAACGGTTTTCGGGTTTTGGGGTTTAGGGTTTTAAGGTTTAGGGTTTAGGGTTTAGGGTTTAGGGTTAGGTTTTTAGGTCTTAGGTTTCTGGTTTTATGGTTTTAGGGTATAGTGTTTTAGGGTTTTGGGGTTTAGGATATAGGGTTTTAGGCTTTAGGGTTTAGGGTTTTAGGTTTTAGGGTTTTGGGTATAGGGTTTTGGGTTTTAGGGTTTTAGGTTTTGGTTTTAGGGTTTAGGGTTTAGGTTTTGGGGTTTAGGGTTTGCCGTTTTAGGGTTTTATGGTTTAGGGTTTAGGGTTTAAGGTTTTAGGGTTTTAGGCTTTTAGGATTTTTGGGTTTACGGCAGGGTTCTCGAGTTTTAAGGGTTAGGGTTTAAGGTTTCAGGGTTTTAGTGTTTTAGGGTTTAGGATTTTAGGGTATAGGGCTTAGGGTTTAGGGCTTAGGGTTTAGGGTTTAGGGTTTTAGCGTTTAGGGTTTATGGCTTTGGGGTTTTAGGCTTATTTTTCGGGTTTAGGGTTTTAAGGTTTAGGTTTTTAGGGTTTCGGTTTTTAGGGTTTAGGATTTAGGGTTTTAGGGTTTAGAGTTTAGGGTTTTAGGGCTTTAGGTTTTGGGTTTAGGTTTTGCGGCTTTAGGGTTTTAGGGTTTAGACTTTAGGGTTTAGTGTTTAGGGTCTAGGGTTTCAGGGTTTTAGGAGTTTAGGAGTTTAGGCTTTAGGCTTTATGATTTGGGGTTTACAGTTTCAGGCTTTAGGTTTTCGGGTTTAGGGTTTTATGGTTTTAGGGTTTAGGGTTTTAGGGGTTTATGATTTTAGGGTTTTTGGGTTTTGGGGTTTAGGGTTTAGGGTTTTACGGTTTTAGGTGTTTAGGGTTTAGGGTTTAGGGTTTTAGGGTTTAAGGGTTTTAGCTTTTAGGCTTTGGGGTTTACGGTTTTTGGGTTTTAGGGTTTAAGGTTTAAGGTTTCAGGGTTTTAGGATTTTAGGATTTTAGTTTTTATGGTTTTAGGGGTTTAGGGTCTAGTGTTTTAGGGGTTTAGGGTTTAGAGTTTAGGGTTTAGGGATTAGGTTTTAGGGTTTTATTGTTTTAGGGGTTAGAGTTTAGGTTTTAGGGTTTAGGGTATAGGGTTTAGGTTTGAGGGTTTTATGGGTTTAGGGTTTAGGGTTTAAGATTTAGGGTTTAGGGTTTTAGGAGTTTTGGGTTTGGGGTGTAGGGTTACGGTTTAGGTATTATGGTTTAGCGTTTTAGGGTTTTAGGTGTTTAGGTTTTATGGTTTAGCGTTTTAGGGTTTTAGGTGTTTAGGGTTTAGGATTTAGGGTTTTGGGTTTTAGGGTTTTAAGGTTTTTAGGTTTCGGGTTTTAGGGGTTTAGGGTTTTAAGGTTATAGTGTTCAGGGTTTAGGGTTTTAGAGGTTTAGGATTTTATGGTTTTAGGGTTTAGGGTTTTTAGGTTTAGGGGTTTAGGGTTTTAGGGCTTTAGGGTATTAAGGTTTTAGTGTTTTAGGGGTATAGTGTTTAGGTTTAGGGTTTTAGAATTTTAGGATTTTAGGGTTTTAGGGTTTAGGATTTTTAGGTTTACGGTTTTAGAATTTTAGGATTTTAGGGTTTTAGGGTTTAGGATTTTTAGGTTTAGGGTTTAGGTTTTAGGACTCTCAGTATTAAGGTTTTAGTGTTTTATGGTTAAGTGTTTTAGGGTTTAGGTTTTAGGGTTATAGGGTTAGGGGGTTTAGGTTTTAGGGTTTTACGGTTTAGGGTTTAGGGTTTAGTGTTTTTGGGTGTTGGGTTTATGGCTTAGGGCTTTAGGGTTTTTGGGTTATTGGTTTTAGGGTTTAGGGTTTTAGGATTTTAGGGGTATTGTGTTTAGGGTTTAGGGTTTTAGTGCTTTAGGGTTTTAGGGTTGTAGGGTTTAGGGTTTATGGGTTCAGGGTTTTAGGTTTTAGGGTTTTAGGGTTTTAGGCTTTAGGGTTTTAGGGTTTTAAGGTTTAAGTGTCTTATAGTTAAGGGTTTTAGGGTTTAGGTTTTAGGTTTTAGGGTTTAGGGTTTAGGGTTTAGGGTTTATGGGTTTAGGGTTCTAGGGTTTTAAGGTTTTAGTGTCTTATGGTTAAGGGTAGGGTTTAGGGTTTAGGGTTTAGGTTTTATGGTTTAGGGTTCAGGGTTTAGGATTTTAGGGTTTTAGGGTTTACGGTTTGAGGGATTTAGGGTTTTAGGGGTTTAGGGTTTAGGGTTTAGGATTTAGGGTTTTCGGGTTTTTGGTTTTAGGACTTTAGGGTTTAGGATTGTATTGTTTAGGATTTAGGCATTAGGGTTAAGGGTTTAGGGTTTGGGTTTTAGGGTTTATTGTTTTAGGGTTTTAGGGTTTTGGATTCAGGCTTTTAGGGTTTTGGGTTTTAGGGTTTTATGGGTTTTGGGTTTTAGGGTTTAAAATTTAGTGTTTTAGGGCTTTAGTGTTTAAGGGTTTAGGGTTTAGGGTTTAGAATTTAGGGTTTTGATTTTAGGGTTTACGGGTTTAGGGTTTAGGGTTTAGGGCTTAGGGTATTAGGGTTTAGGCTTTAGGGTTTTAGCATTTAGGGTTTAGGGTTTTAGGGTTTTACGGTTTAGTGTTTAGGGTTTTGAGGGTTAGAGGTTTAGGGTTTAGGGTTAAGGGTTTTCTAGTTTTAGAAGTTTAGGGTTAGGGTTTAGGGTTTAGGTTTTAGGGTTTAGGGTTTTAGGATTTAAGGGTTTTGGGTTTTTTGGTTTTAGGGTTTAATCGTTTAGGATTTCCGAGTTTTTGGATTTTATGGTTTTAGGGTTTTAGGGTTTTATGGTTTTAGTGTTTTAGGGTTTAGTGTTTAAGGGTTTAGGGTTTAGGGTTTAGGGTTTAGAATTTAGGGTTTTGGTTTTAGGGTTTACGGGTTTAGGGTTTAGGGTTTAGGACTTAGGGTATTGGGGTTTAGGCTTTAGGGTTTAAGGTTTAGGGTTTTTGGATTTAGGGTTTTAGGGTTTTATGGTTTACGGTTTAGGGTTTTGAGGGTTAGAGGTTTAGGGTTTAGGGTTAAGGGTTTTCAGGTTTTAGAAGTAGAGGGTTAGGGTTTAGGGTTTAGGTTTTACGGTTTACAGTACAAGGTTTAGGGTTTAGGGTTTAGGGTTTTAGGTTTTAAGGGTTTTGGGTTTTTTGGTTTTAGGGTTTAATTGTTTAGGATTTTAGGGTTTTATGGTTTTGGGTTTTGGGTTTAGGGTTTAGGATTTAGGGTCTTAGGGTTTTTGGGTTTTATGGTTTTGGTTTTAGGGTTTAATCGTTTAGGATTTTAGGGTTTTATGGTTTTGGGTTTTGGGTTTAGGGTTTAGGATTTAGGGTTTTAGAGTTTAGCGTTTAGCGTTTTTTGGTTTTACGGTTTTATGGTTTTTTGGTTTTAGGGTTTTAGGGTTTAGGATTTTAGTGTTTAGGGTTTAGGGTTTAGGGTTTTTGGGTTTTAGGGATTAGGTTTTATGGTTTAGGGTTTATGTTTAAGGGTTTAAGGTTTTTTGGTTTTAGGGTTTTAGGGTTTAGGATTTTCGGGTTTTAGGGCTTTAGGGTTTAGAGTTTCGGGTTTAGGGTTTATGATTTTAGGGTTGTAGGGGTTTAGGGTTTATGTTATAAGGTTGAGGGTTTTAAGGGTTTAGGGTTTAGAGTCTAAGGTTTAGGGTTTAGGGTTTAGCGTTTCAGGGTTTTAGGGGTTTAGTGTTTAGGATTTAGGGTTTAGGATTTTAGGGTTTTAGGGATTTAAGGTTTTATGGTTTTAGGGCGTTAAGGTTTTAGGGTTTAGGGTTTTAAGGTTATAGGGTTTAGGGTTTTAGTGTTTTAGGATTTTAGGAATTAGGGTTTAAAGGTTTAATGTTTTAGGGGTATAGGAGTATAGGGTTTTAGGGATTAGGGTTTAGGGTTTTAGGGTTTTGGGTGTTTTAGGGTTTTAGGTTTTAGGTTCGAGGTTTAGGGTTTAGGGTTTAGGTTTTAGGCTTCTAGGGTTTAGGATTGTAGGGTTTTAAGGTTTAAGGTAGGGTTTAGGGGTTTAGTGTTCGGATTTAGGGTTTTATGGTTTAGGGTTTAGGTTTTTATGATTTTAGGGTTTTAGGATTTAGAGGTTTAAGGTTCTGTGTTTTAGGGGTATAGGGTTTTAGGGTTTAGGATTTAGGGTTTAGGGTTTTTGGGTTTTTGGGTTTATGGTTTTAGGGTTTTAGGTGTTTAAGGGTTTTTGGGTTTATGGTTTTAGGGTTTTATGTGTTTAAGGGTTTTAGGCTTTAGGTTTAGGATTTAGGATTTAGGTTTTAGGCTTTAAGGGTTTGGGGTTTAGGGTTTTGGGTTGTAGGGTCTTAGGGTTTGACGGTTTAAGGTAGGGTTTTAGGGTTTAGGGTCTAGGGTTTAGGGTTTAGGATTTAGGGTTTAGGGTTTTTGGGTTTTTGGGTTTATGGTTTTAGGGTTTTAGGTGTTTAAGGGTTTTTGGGTTTATGGTTTTAGGGTTTTATGTGTTTAAGGGTTTTAGGCTTTAGGTTTAGGATTTAGGATTTAGGTTTTAGGCTTTAAGGGTTTGGGGTTTAGGGTTTTGGGTTGTAGGGTCTTAGGGTTTGACGGTTTAAGGTAGGGTTTTAGGGTTTAGGGTCTAGGGTTTAGGGTTTAGGGTTTAGGGTTTAGGGTTTTAGGGTTTTTGGGTTTATGGTTTTAGGGTTTTAGGGTTTTAGGTGTTTAAGGGTTTTTGGGTTTATGGTTTTAGGGTTTTAGGTGTTTAAGGGTTTTAGGCTTTAGGTTTAGGATTTAGGATTTAGGTTTTAGGCTTTAAGGGTTTAGGGTTTAGGGTTTTGGGTTGTAGGGTCTTAGGGTTTGACGGTTTAAGGTAGGGTTTTAGGGTTTAGGGTTTAGGGTTTTAAGGGTTTTAGGGTTTTAGGATTTAGGGTTTTAAGGTTTAGTGTTTTAGGGGTATAGGACTTTAGGGTTTAGGGTTTAGGGTTTTAGGGTTTAAGGTTTTAGGGTTTAAGGTGTTTTAGGCTTTTAGGGTTTCGGATTTTGGGTTTAGGATTTAGGTTTTTAAGGTTATAGGGTTTAGGGTTTAGGGTTTAGGGTTTAGGGTTTAGGGTTTTAGGATTTAGGGTTTTAAGGTTTAGTGTTTTAGGGGTATAGGACTTTAGAGTTTAGGGTTTAGGGTTTTAGGGTTTAAGGTTTTAGGGTTTAAGATGTTTTAGGCTTTTAGGGTTTTGGATTTTGGGTTTAGGGTTTAGGTTTTAGGCTTTTAGGGTTTAGGGTATAGGGTTTTAGGTTGCAGGGTTTTACGGTTTTACGGTTTAAGGTAGGGTTTAAGGGTTTCTGGTTTTGAGTTTTAGGGTTTCAGGGTTTAGGGTTTTAGGGGTTTTACGGCTTTTGGGTTTTGGGTGTTAGGGTTTTTGGGTTTAGGGTTTTAGGGTTTTGGGGGTTTAGGGTTTTATGGTTTTAGGGTTTAGGGTTTTAGTGTTTTAGGGGTTTAGGGTTTAGGGTTTTAGGGTTATAAGGTTTCAGGGTATTAGGGTTTTTGGGTTTTAAGTTTAGGGTTTAGGGTTTTAGGATTTTAGGATTTTAGGGTCTTGAGGTTTTGGGTTTAGGGCTTCTGGTTTAGGTTTTAGGGTCTAGGGTTTTAGGGGCAATGGGTTTAGTATTTAGGGTTTAGGTTTTTATGGTTTTAGGGTATTAGGGTTTATGGTTTATGGTTTTAGGGTTTAAGGTGTTTTAGGCTTTTAAGGTTTAGGGTTTAGGGTTTAGGGTTTAGGGTTTAGATTTTTGGGTTTTAGGGTTTAGGGTATAGGGTTTTGGATTGTGGGGTTTTAGGGTTTTACGGTTTAAGGTAGGGTTTAAGGGTTTATTGTTTTGAGTTTTAGGGTTTTAGGGTTTAGGGTTTTAGGGGTTTAGGGTTTTAGGGGTTTATGGTTTAGGGTTTAGGTTTTTAGTGTTTTAGGGGTTTAGGGTTTCGGGTTTTAGGGTTATAGGGTTTCAGGGTATTAGGGTTTTTGGGTTTTGAGTTTAGGGTTTAGGGTTTTAGGATTTTAGGGTCTTGGGGTTTTGGGTTTAAGGCTTCCGGTTTAGGTTTTAGGGTTTTAGGGCTATGGGTTTAGGATTTAGGGTTTAGGGTTTTAGGGTTTTAGGGTATTAGGGTTTATGGTTTATGGTTTTAGTATTTAAGGTGTTTTAGGCTTTTAGGGTTTAGGGTTTGAGGGTTTTTGGGTTTTAGGGTGTAGGGTTTAAGGTTTTAGGGTTTTAGGACTGTAGGGTTTAGGGTAGGGTGTTAGGGTTTAGGTTTAACGGTTTAGGATTTAGGGTTTCGGTTTTAAGGTTTAGGTTTTAGAGTTTTAACGTTTTAGGGTTATAGGATTTTAAGGTTTTAGGGTTTAGGGTTTAGGGTTTGAGGGTTTTTGGATTTTTGGATTTTAGGGTTTTAGAATTTAGGGTTTAGGTTTTGTAATTTGGGGTTTAGGGTAAGGTTTTAGGGTTTAGGGTTTTTGGTATTTAGGGTTTTAGGGGTTTAGGGTTTGAAGGTTTATGGATTGGGGTTTTAGCGTTTTAGTGATTTTGTGTTTTAGAGTTTATGGTTTTTGGGTTCAGGTTTTAGGATTTAGGGTTTAGGGTTTAGGGTCTTAGGGTTTAGGGTTTAGGGTTTAGGTTTTAGGGCTTTAGTGTTTACGGGATTTAGGGTTTACGATTTAGGGTTTAGGGCTTTGGGTTTTATGGTTTTAGAGTTTAGGGTTTAGGGTTTTAGGGTTTAGGGTTTAGGGTTTTAGGGTTTTAGGGTTTTAGGCTTTGAGGTTTTGGGTTTTTGGGTTTAGGGTTTTAAGGTTTATGGTTTTGGGTTTTAGGGTTTTAGGATTTTAGTGCTTTAGAGTTTAGGGTTTTAGGGTTTAGGGTTTAGGTTTTACGGTTTAGGGCTTAGGGTTTTAGGGTTTAGCATTTAGGGTTTAGGTTTAAGGGTTTAGGTTTTAGGGTTTACAGTTTTAGGCTTTAGGGATTTAGTGTTTAGGATTTAGTCTTTAGGGTTTTGGGGTTTTAGGTCTTAGGGTTCAGGTTTTAGGGTTTTAAGGTTTTAGGGTTTTGAGTTTTAGGGTTTTAGGGTTTTGGATTTTGGGTTTAGGGTTTTCGTTTAGGGTTTTAGGGTTTTGGATTTAGGGTTTAGGGTTTAAGTTTCAGGGTTTAGGTGTCAGGGTTTCTGGTTTTAGGGTTTTAGGAATTTAGTGTTTAGGATTTAGGCTTTAGTGTTTTGGGGTTTTAGGTCTTAGGGTTCATGTTTTAGGGTTTTCGAGTTTTAGGGTTTTGGGTTTTAGGGTTTAGGATTTAGGGTTTATGGTTTAGCGTTTAGGGTTTTATGGTTTTGGGTTTAGGGTTTAGGGTTTAGGTTTCAGAGTTTAGGGTTTAGGGTTTTAGGATTTTGGGTTTTAGTGTTTAGGGTTTTAGGGTTTTGGGTTTTTGGGATTTAGGGTTTTTGGTATTTTGGGTTTCGGGTTTGCAATTTATGTTTTCGTCTTTCGGGTTTCAGGGTTTTAGGTTTTAGGGTTTCATGGTTTTAGGGTTTTGGGTTTTAGGGGTTTAGGGTTCTAGGGCCTTAGAGTTTTAGAGTTTATGGTTTTTGGGTTTAGGGTTTAGGGTTTAGGTTTCAGAGTTTAGGGTTTAGGTTTCAGGGTTTAGGGTCTTAGGGTTTAGGGTTTAGGGTTTAGGTTTTAGAGTTTTAGGGTTTAAATGATTTGGGGTTTAGGATTTAGGGTTTTGGATTTTAGGGTTTACGGTTTAGGGTTTTAGGGTTTTACGCTTTAAGGTTTAGGGTTTTGGCGTTTAGGGTTTTGGGGTTTAGGGTTTTTGGGTTTAGGGTTTTAGGGGTTTAGGGCTTTAAGGTTTATGGTTTTGGGTTTTAGGGTTTTAGGGTTTTAGTGTTTTAATGTTTAGGGTTTTAGGGTTTTAGGGTTTAGAGTTTAGGGTTTAGGTTTTACGGTTTAGGGCTAAGGGTTTTAGGGTTTAGGTTTAATGGTTTAGGTTTTAGGGTTTACGGTTTTAGGGTTTTAGGGATTTAGTGTTTAGGATTTAGGCTTTAGTGTTTTGGGGTTTTAGGTCTTAGGGTTCAGGTTTTGGGGTTTTAGGGTTTTGGGTTTTAGGATTTTAGGGTTTTAGGGTTTAGGATTTAGTGTTTAGGGTTTAGCGTTTAGGGTTTTAGGGTTTTGGCTTTAGGGTTTAGGATTTAGGTTTAAGGTTTACGGTTTTAGGGTTTTAGTGTTTAGGATTTAGGATTTAGGGTTTTGGGGTTTTAGGTCTTAAGGTTCAGGTTTTAGGGTTTTGGGGTTTTGGGTTTTAGGGTTTTAGGGTTTAGGATTTAGGGTTTAGGTTTTTGCGTTTAGGGTTTTGGGTTTAGGGTGTTATGGATTAGGGTTTAGGTTTCAGGGTTTTGGGTTTCAGGGTTTTAGGATTTTAACGTTTAGGATTTTACGGTTTAGGGTTTTTGGGATTTTGGGTTTTAGGGTTTACAGTTTAGGTTTTCTTGTTTAGGGTTTTAGGGTTTAGGGCTAAGGGTTTTAGGGTTTAGGTTTAATGGTTTAGGTTTTAGGGTTTACGGTTTTAGGGTTTTAGGGATTTAGTGTTTAGGATTTAGGCTTTAGTGTTTTGGGGTTTTAGGTCTTAGGGTTCAGGTTTTGGGGTTTTAGGATTTTGGGTTTTAGGATTTTAGGGTTTTAGGGTTTAGGATTTAGTGTTTAGGGTTTAGCGTTTAGGGTTTTAGGGTTTTGGCTTTAGGGTTTAGGATTTAGGTTTAAGGTTTACGGTTTTAGGGTTTTAGTGTTTAGGATTTAGGATTTAGGGTTTTGGGGTTTTAGGTCTTAAGGTTCAGGTTTTAGGGTTTTGGGGTTTTGGGTTTTAGGGTTTTAGGGTTTAGGATTTAGGGTTTAGGTTTTTGCGTTTAGGGTTTTGGGTTTAGGGTGTTATGGATTAGGGTTTAGGTTTCAGGGTTTTGGGTTTCAGGGTTTTAGGATTTTAACGTTTAGGATTTTACGGTTTAGGGTTTTTGGGATTTTGGGTTTTAGGGTTTACAGTTTAGGTTTTCTTGTTTAGGGTTTTAGGGTTTTGGGTTTTAGGGTTTTAGGGTTTAGGTTTAGGGTTTAGGGTCTATGGTTTAGGGTTTAGAGTTAAGGGTTTAGTGTTTAGGGCTTTAGGGTTTTAGGGTTGAGGGGTTTAGGGTTTTAGGGTTGAGGTTTAGGGTCGTTGGGTTTTTCGGTGTTAGTGTTTTAGAGTTTAGGCTTTTAGGGTTTAGGGTTTAGGGTTTTAGGTTTTAGGGTTTAGGTTTTAGGATTTTAAGGTTTTAGGGTTTTACGGATTTAGTGTTTAGGATTTAGGGTTTAGGGTTTTGGGGTTTTAGCTCTTTGGTTTCAGGTTTTAGGCTTTGGGGTTGTAGGGTTTTAGGGTTTGGGGTGTAGGGATTTAGTGTTTTAGGTTTTGGTTTAGGGTAGACTTTTAGTGGGTTTTAGGGTTTTAGGGGTTTAGGGTGTTAGGGTTTAGGGTTTACGGTTTTAGGGTTTTAGTGTTTTAGTGTTTTGGAGTTTAGTGTTTTTGTTTTTAGGGTTTAGGGTTTTGGTTTCAGGGTTTCGGGTAGAGGGTTTAGGGTTTTAGGATTTAAGGTTTAAGGTTTAGGTTTTAGGGTTTATGGTTTAGAGTTTTAGGGTTTTAGGATTTAGGGTTTAGGGTTTTAGTATTTTAGGTTTAGGGTAGGGTTTTAGGGTTTAGGGTTTTTGGTATTTAGGGTTTTAGGGGTTTTAAAAGGGTTTGGGGTTTTAGCGTTTTAGTGCTTTAGTGTTTTAGTGTTTTAGAGTTTATGGTTTTTGGGTTTAGGGTTTAGGGTTTAGGTTTCAGGGTTTCCAGTTTAGGGTTTAGGGTTTAGGGTCTTAGGGTTTAGGGTTTAGGGTTTAGGTTTTAGGGCTTTAGTGTGTTAGGGATTTAGGGTTTAGGGTTTTGGGCTTTAGGGTTTTAGTGTTTAGGGTTTAGGGTTTTAGGGATTTAGGGTTTTAGGGTTTTAGGGGTTTAGGGTTTAGGGTTTTAGGGGTTTAGGGTTTTAGGGTTTTAGGGGTTTAGGGTTTTAGGGGTTTAGGGTTTTAGGTCCTTAGGGTTTTAGTGTTTTAGAGTTTAGGGTTTTGGGGTTTAGGGTTTAGGGTTTAGGGTTTAGGGTTTAGGGTTTAGGGTTTTAGGGTTTAGGGTTAGGGTTTTAAGGTTATTGGGTTTTACGGATTTAATGTTTAGGATTTTGGGCTTAGGGTTTTGGAGTTTTAGGTCTAGGGTTTCAGGTTTTATGGTTTAGGGTTTTAGGGTTTAGGGATTAGGGTTTTAGGTTTTGGGTTTAGGTTTTTGGTTTTAGGGTAATGGGTTTAGCGTTTTAGGGTTTTAGGGTTTTAGGGTGTAGCGTTTAAGGTTTTAGGGTTTTAGGATTGTAGGGTTTAGGGTAGGGTGTTAGGGTTTAGGTTTAACGGTTTAGGATTTAGGGTTTAGGTTTTAAGGTTTAGGTTTTAGAGTTTTAAGGTTTTAGGTTTATAGGATTTTAAGGTTTTAGGGTTTAGGGCTTAGGGTTTGAGGGTTTTGCGTTTTAGGGTGTAGGGTTTAAGGTTTTTGGGTTTTAGGACTGTAGGGTTTAGGGTAGGGTGTTAGGGTTTAGGTTTAACGGTTTAGGATTTAGGGTTTAGGTTTTAAGGTTTAGGTTTTAGAGTTTTAAGGTTTTAGGGTTATAGGATTTTAAGGTTTTAGGGCTTAGGGTTTAGGGTTTGAGGGTTTTTGGATTTTAGGATTTTAGGATTTTAGGGTTTTAAGATTTAGGGTTTAGGGTTTTAGTAATTTCGGGTTTAGGGTAGGGTTTTAGGGTTTTAGGGGTTTAGGGTTTGGGGTTTTAGCGTTTTAATGCTTTAGTGTTTTAGTGTTTTAGAGTTTATAGTTTTTGGGTTTAGGGTTTAGGGTTTAGGTTTCAGGGTTTCCAGTTTAGGGTCTTAGGGTTTAGGGTTTAGGGTTTAGGTTTTAGGCTTTAGGTTTTAGGGCTTTAGTGTGTTAGGGATTTAGGGTTTTGGGTTTTAGGGTTTTAGTGTTTAGGGTTTAGGGTTTTAGGGTTTTAGGCTTTAAGGTTTAGGGGTTTAGGGTTTTTGGGTTTAGGGTTTTAGGGGTTTAGGGTTTTAAGGTTTATGGTTTTGGGTTTTAGGGTTTTAGTGTTTTAGAGTTTTGGGTTATAGGGTTTAGGGTTTAGGGTTTAGGTTTTACGGTTTAGGGCTTAGGGTTTTAGGGTTTAGGGTTTAGGGTTTAGGGTTTAGGTTTAAGGGTTTAGGTTTTAGGTTTTACGATTTTAGGGGTTAGGGGTTTAGGGTTTGGGGTTTTAGTGTTTTAGTGTTTTAGAGTTTCTGATTTTTGGGCTTAGGGTTTAGGGTTTAGGGTTTAGGCTTTAGGTTTTAGGGTTTCAGTGTGTTAGAGCTTTAGGGTTTTGGGTTTTGGGTTTTAGGGTTTCAGGGTTTAGGGTTTAGCGTTTTAGGGTTTTAGGCTTTAAGGTTTAGGGTTCAGCGATTTAGGGTTTTTGGGTTTAGGGTTTAAGGGGTTTTGGGTTTTAAGGTTTATAGTTTTAGGTTTTAGGGTTTTAGGGTTTTAGTGTTTTAGAGTTAGGGTTTTAGGGTTTAGGGTTTAGGGTTTAGGTTTTACGGTTTAGGGCTTAGGTTTTTAGGGTTTAGGATTTAGGGTTTAGGTTCAAGTGTTTAGGTTTTAGGTATTACGGTTTTAGGGTTTAGGGGTTTAGGGGTTTAGGGTTTTGGGTTAGAGTTTCAGGGTGTAGGGTTTAGGCTTTAGGTTTTAGGGTTTCAGTGTGTTAGGGATTTAGGGTTTAGGATTTAGGGTTTAGGGTTTTGGGTTTTAGGGCTTAGGATTTAGGGTTTTTTTAGGCTTTAAGGTTTAGGGTTTAGGGATTTAGGATTTTGGGATTTAGGGTTTTAAGGTTTATGGTTTTGGGTTTTAGGGTTTTAGGGTTTTAGTGTTTTGGAGTTTAGGGTTTTAGGGTTTAGGGTTTAGGTTTTATGGTTTACGGCTTAGGGTTTTAGGGTTTACTGTTTAGGGTTTAGGTTTAAGGGTTTAGGTTTTAGGTTTTACGGTTTTAGGGATTTAGGGATTTAGTGTTTAGGATTTAAGCTTTAGGGTTTTGGGGTTTTAGGTCTTAGGGTTCAAGTTCTAGGGTTTTAGAGTTTTAGGGTTTTGGGTTTTAGGGTTTAGCGTTTAACGTTTAGGGTTTTAGGGTTTTGGGTTTAGGGTTTAGGTTTCAGGGTTTAGGGTTTAGGGTTTTAGGTTTTAGGGTTTAGGGTTTTTGGGATTTAAGGTTTTTGGTATTTTGGGTTTCAGGTTTACAATTTAGGTTTTCATTTTGAGGGTTTTAGGGTTTTGGGTTTTAAGGTTTTAGGGTTTTAGGGTTGTGGGATTTAGGGGTTTAGGGTTTTAGGGTTTAGGGTCTAGGGTTTAGGGTTTAGGGTTTGGAGTTTTAGGGTTTTATGGTTTTAGGATTTAGGGGTTTAGGGTTTTAGGGTTTTAGGGACTTAGGGTTTTAGTGTTTTAGAGTTTAGGGTTTTAGGGTTTAGGGTTTTGGTTTTAGGTTTTAGGGTTTAGGGTTTAGGGTTTAGGGTTTAAGGGTTTAGGGTTTTAAGGTTTTAGGGTTTTACGGATTTAGCGTTTAGGATTTAGGGTTTAGGGTTTTGGGGTTTAGGTCTTATGTTTCAGATTTTAGGGTTTGGAGTTTTAGGGTTTTAGGGTTTAGGGTTTAGGGATTTAGGGTTTTAGGTTTTGGTTTAGGGTTTTAGGGTTTTAGGATGTAGGGTAGGCTTTTAGGGTTTAGGGTTTTTGGGTTTTAGGGTTTTAAGGGCTTAGGGTGTTAAGGTTTAGGGTTTAGGGTTTTAGTGTTTTAGTGTTTTGGAGTTTAGGGTTTTTGTATTTAGGGCTTAGGGTTTAGGTTTCAGGGTTGAGAGTTAAGGGTTTAGGGCTTAGGGTTTAGTGTTTTAGGGTTTACTGTTTAGGGTTTAGGGTTTAGGTTTTTGGGTTTTTTTTTTAGGGTTTTAATGTTTTAGGGTTTAGGGTTTTGGGTTTTAGGATTTAGCGTTTAAGGTTTTAGGCTTTTAGGCTTTTAGGTTTTTAGGTTTAGGGTTTAGGGGTTTATGGTTTTTGGGTTTAGGGTTTAGGGTTTTAAGGTTTAGGGTTTTAGAGGTTTAGGGTTTTAAGGTTTAGGGTTTTGGGTTTTAGGGTTTTAGTGTTTTAGAGTTTAGGGTTTTAGGGTTTTAGTGTTTTAGAGTTTAGGGTTTTAGGGCTTAGGGTTTAGGTTTTACAGTTTCGGGCTTAGGCTTTTAGGGTTTAGGGTTTAGGGTTTCGATTTAAGGGTTTAGCTTTTAGGCTTTACAGTTTTACGGTTTTAGGGATTTAGTATTTAGGATTTATGCTTTAGGGTTTTGGGGTTTTAGGTCTTAGGGTTCAGGTTTTAGGTTTTGGGTTTTAGGGTTTTAGGGTTTAGGATTTAGGGTTTAGCGTTTAGCGTTTAGGGTTTAGGGTTTAGGTTTCAGGGTTTAAGGTTTAGGGCTTTAGAATTTTAGGGTTTAGGATTTAGGGTTTTAGGGTTTTAGGATTTAGGGTTTTGGGGATTTAGGGTTTTTGGTATTTTGGGTTTAGGGTTTAAGGTTTAGGTTTTTGTGTTTAGGGTTTTAGGGTATTGGGTTTTAGGTTTCAGGGTCTTAGGGTTTTGGGTTTTAGGGGTTTAGGGTTTTAGGGTTTAAGGTCTAGGGTTTAGGGTTTTAGGGTTTTAGGATTTAGGGGTTTAGGGTTTTAGGGTTTAGTTTAGGGTTTTTGGGTTTTTGGGTTTTAGGGACTTAGGGTTTTAGAGTTTAGGGTTTTAGGGTTTAGGGTTTATGGTTTTCGGTTTTAGGGATTAGGGTTTTACGGGTTTAGTGTTTAGGATTTAGGTTTAGGGTTTTGGGGTTTTAGGTCTTAGGTTTCAGGTTTTAGGGTTTAGGGTTTAGGGATTTAGGATTTTAGGTTTTGGTTTGGGTTTTCGTGTTTTAGGATTTAGCGTAGGCTTTTAGGGTTTAGGGTTTTTGGGTTTTAGGGTTTTAGGGTGTTAAGGCTTAGGGTTTAGGGTTTTAGGGTCTTAGTGTTTTAGAGTTTAGGGTTTTTGTATTTGGGGTTTAGGGTTTAGGTTTTAGGGTTATGGGTTGAGGGTTTAGGGCTTAGGGTTTAGGGTTTTAGGGTTTAGGGTTTAGGTTTTTGGGTTTTTGTTTTAGGGTTTTAGTGTTTTAGGGATTTAGGGTTTAGGATTTTGGGTTTAGGGTTTTGGATTTTAGGGTTTTAGGGTTTAGGGTTTAAGGTTTTAGGGTTTTAGGCTTTTAGGTTTTGGGTTTAGGGGTTTATGGTTTTTGGGTTTAGGGTTTTAGGGGTTTAGGGTTTTAAGGTTTAGGGTTTAGGGTTTTAGGGTTTTAGGGTTTTAGAGTTTAGGGTTTTAGGGTTCAGGTTTAGGGTTTAGGTTTTACGATTTTGGGTTTATGGTTTTAGGGTTCAGGGTTTAGGGTTTATGTTTAGGTTTAGGGTTTAGGTTTTAGGGTTTAGGGTTTTTGGGATTTAGTGTTTAGGATTTAGACTTTAGGGCTTTGGGGTTTTAGATTCTAGGGTTCAGGTTTTAAGGTTTTAAGGTTTTAGGGTTTTGGGTTTTAGGGTTTAGGATTTTGGGTTTAGCGTTTAGGGTTTTAGGGCTTAGGGTTTAGGGTTTAGGTTTTACGGTTTGGGGTTTTAGGGTGTTAGGATTTTAGGGTTTAGGTTTTAGGGTTTAGGGTTTTAGGGTTTTAGGGTTTAGGATTTTTGGGATTTAGGGTTTTTGGTATTTAGGGTTTTTGGTATTTAGGGTTTAAGGTTTACGGTTTAGGTTTTCTGGTTTAAGGTTTTAGGGTTTTGGGTTTTAGGGTTTCAGGGTTTTAGGATTTTGGGTTTTAGGGGTTTAGGGATTTAGGGTTTAGGGTCTAGGGTTTACGGTTTAGAGTTTAGGGTTTTGGGTTTCGAGTTTCGGGTAAATGGGTTTAATGTTTTAGGGTTAAGGGTTTTAGGGGTTTAGGGTTTAGGGTTTAGGGTTTAGGGGTTTAGGGTTTAGGGTTTAGGGTTTTAGGGTTTTAGGGTTTCACGGTTTAGGGTGTTAGGGTTTTATGGTTTTAGGGTTTAGGTTTTGGGTTTTATGGTTTTAGGGTTTTAGGGTTTTAGGGTTTAGGGTTTTAGGGTTTAGGTTTAGGGTTTTATGGTTTTAGGGTTTAGGTTTTGGGTTTTATGGGTTTCAGGGTTTTATGGTTTTAGGATTTCGAGTTGTAAGGGTTTTGGGTTTTAGGATTTTAGGGATTTAGGATTTTAGGGTTTAGGGTTTTAGGGTTTAGGGTTTAGGGTATAGGGTTTAGGGTTTTGTGTTTAGGTTTAGGGTTTAGGGTTTAAGGTCTATGTTTTAGGGTTTTAGGCTGTATGGTTTAGGGTTTAGGGTTTTAGGGTTTTAAGGTTTTAGGGTTAGGGTTTAGGGTTTAGGGTTTAGGATTTTGGGTTAGAGTATAAGGTTTAGGCTTTTAGGGTTTTGGGGTTTTATTTTTTTTGTTATGGTTTTAGGGCTTAGGGTTTAGGATTTAGTGTTTAGGGTTTAGGTTTACGGTTTAGGGTGTAGTGTTTTAGGGTTATATTGTTTAGGGTAGGGTTTTAGTGTTTAGGGTTTAGGGTTTTACGGTTTTAGGGTTTAGGGTTTTTGGAGATTAGTGTTTTAGGGTTTAGGTTTAGGGTTTTAGGGTTTAGGGTTTGCGATTTTGGTTTTCAGGGTTTTGGGTAGGGTTCTAGGTTTTAAGGGTTTAGGTTTCAGGGTTTTAGGGTTTTAGGGTTTAAAGTTTAGGGTTTTAGGCTTTGAGGTTTTGGGTTTACGGTTTTGGTTTTAGGGTTTACCGTATAGGGTTTAGCGTTTTTGGGTTTCAGGGTTTTATGGTTTTAAGGTTTAGGGTTTGTAGTTTAGGGTTTAGATTTAGGATTAAGGGTTTAGAGTTTAGTGTGTTAGGGTTTTAGTGTTTTACAGTTTAGGGTTTAGGGTTTATGTTTTAGGATTTAGGGTTTATGGTTTAGGGTTTAGGGTTTTAGTGTAACACCCCGGTTTTCCAAGTTATGAATATTTACAGATTTTGCCATTTAAATTGTGAACTAATGTATATGGACCTTAGATAGGAAAGGTGTTGGGTCAATAGCCCAATTAAGACCCAACAGATTATGGAGTTAGTTTCAATAATATTTAAATGGAGTTGAATTTAAATGGTAATGAAACATAATTATAAATAAGGGTTATGGATTAAAGATATGCGCATAAAAGGAAATTTGGATTAATGGTCATGGCCGAATTTTGGATATGAAATCCATGAATGTGCGCATATGTTGGAATATTTTTCAAGGTATCCTTTCCCTTGATTAAGAGTGATATTAGGGAGTTATTAAATAAAGAAGATGTCTAATCTAAATAAAGAAATTACCTTGCCGTGTGGAAGATATGCTTATGCGCATAATATGATAGAATAATTTATAAAAGGGAGGCAATACAAGTGCGCACGGCAATGGTTATTTTACCAAGGGATACACGGCATTAAGCAATGGCTAAGTTAAAGAGTCTTAGTACCTTCTAAGTTGGGACCAAGGGGAAGTTTAATGAAGGAAAGACAAGGGGCGCATGCTACCTTCTAAATTGGGACAAATTAGTAGTAATAAAAGGAGAGAAGGAGAGGCACACGACACTACACAAATCAGCAAGCGTTGGCACTGGTTTGCTCTTGGCAAGATGGTGTTTACAGCTTTGTAAAGGAGAGAAGGCCAAGGAAGAAAAAAATTGGAAGAGCAAGAACCAATCGGAGCGACGGAAAACCGAAGGAGTCGCGAAACCGGTAAGTGATTTTATGATTTTTATTTAAAAGATAAGGAACCATAGGGTTCGGCCAACGTGTATGGCCGAACCCCATGGAAGAAGATTGAGGGATGAATGATGAGGTTTTAATGGAAAGACATGGTTTAAATTATGTATTTTTTTAAGGGATGAAAACCATGGAAAGACATAGATTAAATTATGGGTTTTTGGGTTGAAAACCATGGACTAATTATGCATGTTTTAAAAAGGGATTTAAAATGGTTTAAGAAGAGGTTGATAAACCATAGGGTTCGGCCATGGTGAAGGGCCGAACCCCATGAAAGGTTGTTGGTTATTTTATGGGAGAAAACCATGGAATAAGATGAACTATAGGGTTCGGCCATGCCCATGGAAAGGTTATTAATAAATTTTAATGATTTAAATTGATGGGAAAGGTTAATTATGTTTTAATTTTGAATGGAGACCATGGGAAGATATAGATGGATTTAATATGGTGATTAATTAAATGGAAGATGAGTGTTTATTAATTTTAGAAAGGAGAACATTATGAACCATAGGGTTCGGCCATGGTGCATGGCCGAACCCCATGGAATTGTATTGGAGGTGTATTGGGATTTTTAATAAATTGGAAAGTTGATTAATTATGGAAAGTAGAGATAAACTTGGAAACCTTCTAAATATAGAAGGTGGAGATAAATTTGGAAAGCTTCCAATTATGGAAGGATGGGTACTAAATTGGAAACCTTCTAAACATAGAAGGTGGAGATAAACTTGGAAACCTTCTAAATATAGAAGGTGGAGATAAATTTGGAAAGCTTCCAATTATGGAATGATGGGTTCTAAATTGGAAACCTTCTAAATATGGAAGGTGGAGTTTAATTTAGAAAGGATTTAAAAAATAGAAGGAGGGTATTAAATTTAGAAAGTTTCTAAATATGGACTTGCTGATCAAAAAGGAAGGCAACTTGAATTATGGATTCAAAGATGGAAGTCTCTATAATTGGGAAGTTATACACCATAGGGTTCGGCCAAGGTGTATGGGGTTGGTTTAGGGTTTAGGTTTTAGGGTTTAGGGTGTATGGGTTTTAGGGTTTAGGGTTTAGGGTTTAGGGTTTCAGGGTTTTAGGGTTTAGGGTTTTAGTATTTTAGGGTTTTAGGGGTTTTGGGTTTAATGTTTAGGTTTTGGGCCTAGAGTTTATGTTATAGGGTTTTGGGTTTTAGGGCTTTAGGGTTTAGGGTAGGGTTTTAGGGTTTTAGGGTTTAGGATTTAGGGTTTTATAGTTTTATGGTTTTATTGTTTTAGGGTTTAGGATTTTAGGGGTTTAGGGTTTTAAGGTATAGGTTTAGGGTTTTAGGGTTTAGGGTAGGGTTTATGGGTTTAAGGTTTAAGGTTTTAGGGTTTTAGGGTTTAGTGTTTAGGGGTTTAGGGTTTTAGGGTTTTTGGCTTTAGGTTTTAGGGTTTAGTGTTTAAGATTTTAGGGTTTTAGGGTTTTTGGGTTTAGGGCTTAGGGTTTAAGCTTTAGGGTTTAGTGTTTTGGGGTTTTAGTGTTTTAGGTGTTTAGGGTTTAGATTTAGGGTTTAGGATTTTAGGGTTTTAGGATTTTAGGGTTTAGGGTTTTAGGGTTTAGGGTTATTGGGGTTTTATGGGTTTAGGGTTTAGGGTTTTCGATTTTCGGATTTTAGGGTTTTAGAGTTTTAGGATTTAGGGTTTAGAGTTTAGGGTTTAGGGTTTACGGTTTTAGGATTTTTGGTTTAGGGTTTTAGAGTTTTAGGGGTTTAGGATTTTGGGTCTAGGGTTTATGGTCTTAGCGGTTCAGGGTTTTAGGGTTTAGAGTTTAGCATTTAAGGTTTAGGGTTTAGGGTTTTAGGGTTTTAGTGGTTTAGGGTTTAGGGTGTAGGATTTTAGGGTTTAGGGTTTTAGGGTATTAAGGGTTTAGGGTTTAGGGTTTAAGGTTTAGGCTTTTAGGGCTTTAGGGTTTTAGGGTTTAGGGTTTAGGGTTTACAGTTTTAGGATTTTGGGGTTTTTGCGGTTTAGGGTTTAGGGTTTAAGGTTTAGGGTTTAGGATTTAGGGATTTAGGGTTTTAAGGTTTAAGGATTTATGGTTTAGGATTGTAACGTCTCGCCCTTTTTCACTCGCTTCTTCCCGTAAATCAGAGTCTATTTTTTTTATTTTTATAACAGAGTAGAGTGATAGAGCGCGGGACGTCACGACGCGAGCTAAGTCCGAACTTCCAAAGCCCGACCCTTAACTGGCCAACCCTATGTGTGCATGGACTAAGTCCACGAAAATGGTTCACACATAACAATATCAACTTGTGGAATAAAAAATCATAACTGCGGAATCATAACATGCGGAATAATAATAGAACCAAGTTCTATTCCATTCAGATAGCAAAGTACGTGAAGTCCTTAATCATAATTAAAACATCATAATCATCCAAATAAACATCCGACCATCTAAGTTATTACATTCCCGAAAACTACTTACTCAAATTCATGTCCATAAATAACTTTATTCAAAACATAAACTAAATCATCCAAGCTCCTATGCCTGGCTCTCCTTGCGTTCATCGTTCCCCTTGTTTCCTGTATCATCAACTAGGGTAGAAGTAGGGCGTTAGAACAACGCACCTAGTAGTTATTCCAGTTGCAGCTAATACATGGTCAGTACAAAACATATATAATAATATTGTAATGTCAAAAACCATATAAACCATGCCATGCAATGATGACAAATGCAATGAGTCCCACCCATCACATGGACATAGAAGTACCCACCACATAGGTCTTTCGGAAGCCCCGACGGAGTGTAGACTCTCCGGTTTCTTCCTAATGGAAAAGCACATCAAGGTACCCCACATAGGTTTTTCGGACGCCCTGATGGAGTGTGGCCCCTCCAGTTACAAATCCTCCACCCCATGCCATGCATGAGATGCCAATGAAACACATGCTATTTTATAACATAAACATAGCATTTAAAATCATATTTAAAACACTTGCTCTTTCCTCATATAGACATAGCATTTAAAATCATCATTTGAAACATATCATTTGCAGCATAAATTCATCAAAAATAAGATAAACACAATGCACATAAACCATGGTTTCAAAGAGGTAGAATCCTACCAAAGACCGCTACGTGTCCTTGCGTCTTTCGTCCGGTAACCGCTCACGATCGTAAACACCTTATGAGGTCCTGTTACCTTATAATATAACAATTAATCATAACCAAGTCCCACTTGATTTTTAATGTTCTAAGTCCATAAACAAAACCCCATGGGGTTCGGCCATACACCATGGCCGAACCCATGATCCATTAATTCAGTTAATTACAATAATGCCATTGTACATAACCATAGCCACTTTCCTTGCTTAGGTTCCAAAATAATCCGTACATACTACTTTAATCCAATCACATAGTCCAATAAATAATTCCTGGGGTTCGGCCATACACCATGGCCGAACACCATGGCCGAACCCTATCTCCAATATTTCCATATATTTACAACTTTGCCATCCATGGCTTATTTACCAAATTGCCATTGGTCTATCATTCCATAATCCAATCCTTTCAATTTTTAAAACCATAAATTATTGCCCATGGGGTTTGGCCATGATGCTATCATGTTCAAACCTTCCATTCATTAACACATGAATATATTAGATCCAAGATTGGTTCATGGGGTTCGGCCAAGCACCATGGCCGAACCCTATGATGTCTAAGTTTCCATTTTCATCAACTTAGTAAATCCATAATTAACAAGTCCATATTTAGAAACTTTCTAAATTCAATATCCTCATTCTATTTTTAAATCCTTTCTAAATTAGACTCCACTTTCCATATTTAGAAGGTTTGCAATTTAGCACCCATCCTCCTATAATTGGAAGCTTTCCAAATTTATCTCCACCTTCTATATTTAGAAGGTTGTAACACCCCGGATTTCAATTTATTATTTCGTATGAAAATTATCCATTTAATTTGTAATGCCCCGCCCTTTTTCACTCTCTTCTTCCCGTAAATTCAGAATCTATTTTTTTTTTATATATAACAGAGTAGAGTGATAGAGCGCGGGGCGTCACGACGCGAGTTAAGTCCGAACTTCCAAAGTCCGACCCTTAACTGGCCAACCCTATGTGTGCATGGACCAAGTCCACAAAAATGGTTCACACATAGCAATATCAACATGCGGAATAAAAATCATAACCTGCGGAATCATAACATTATTTTGCGGAATCGTAATAGAACAAAGTTCTATTCCATTTAGATAGCAAAGTACGTCAAGTCCTTAATCATCATTAAAACGTCATAATCATCAAACTAAACATCCGACCATCTAAGTTATTATATTCCAAAACTAGTTACTCAATTACAAGTCCATAAGTAACTTTATTCAAAACATATGAAATAAATCATCCAAGCTCCTAAGCCTGGCCCGTCTTGCGTTTCTCATTCCCCTGATTACCTGTATCATCAACTAGGATAGAAGTAGGGCGTTAGAACAACGCGCCCAGTAGGTATTCCAGTTACGGCTAACACATGGTTAGTACAAAACATATATTATAACATAATATCCAAAACCATGTAAAATCTATGCCATGCAATGATGACAAATGCAATGAGTCCCACCCATCACATGTACATAAAATGTACCCACCACATAGGTCTTCCGGTCGTCCCGGCGGAGTGTGGACCCTCCGGATTCTTCTTGATGGAAATCACATCAAGGTACCGCACACAGGTTTTTCGGACGCCCCGACGGAGTGTGACCCCTCCGGTTACAAATCCTCCACCTCATGCCATGCATGAGATGCCAATGAAACACATGTTATTTTATAACATAAACATAGCATTTAAAATCACCTTTTGAAACATAATCAACACATGTTATTTATACAGTTAAACATAGCATTTGAAATTCAATAATAAAGCATATCCTTTGAAACATATTTTCATCAAACATAAGATAAAAACAAGTGTACATAAGCCGATGGTTTCAAATAGGTGGAATCCTACCAAAGACCGTTCACGAGTCCTTGCGCTTCCGTCCAAGAATCGATCACTTATCGCGCACCGCTTGCGAGATCCCGTTACCTTATAATATAATAATAAATCAACACCAAATCCCACTTGATTTACAAGGTTCTAAGTCCATAATAAAACCCCATGGGGTTCGGCCATACACCATGGCTGAACCCATGGTTTACCATTTTCACACCTAATTACGAAAATGCCATCCATGGCTCTCATTCCATAATCCCATCTTTTCAATCATTAAAAAAATTGCCTAAGTTAATGTTTGATCCACAAAACATCATGGGTTTCGGCCATACATCATGGTCGAACCCATGATCTTTCATTTTAGGCGATATTTACCATTTTGCCACTAGCTTAGGTTCATGTCTTCCCATTAATCCAATCATCATATTAAATTCATACCATCCATTCCTCTTGATTCATTAACACATAAACCTAACCCATAGAATTTATTCATGGGGTTCGGCCATACACCATGGCCGAATCCTATGTCCAATATTTCCTATATTTACAAGATTGCCACTCATGGCTAACCTTCTATATTTTTCAAGTATTTACAACCTTGCCATTGGTCTCCATTACCTCATGTTTATGTTCAAAACCGATCCATAAAATCCCTTAATTTGGTCCATGGGGTTCGGCCATACACCTTGGCCAAACCCTATGGTGCATAATTTCCAATTATAACATTAATACTCCATACGTAGAAAGTTTCCTATTTTAGCATCCAACTTCCATACCATCCATAAATAGAAGGTTTCCCAATTTAGAATCACCTTCCATTAATACTCCCCCCTTTGGCCATGCGCCCCATGTGTTATTTTTAGCCATTACCGACCTCTCTTCCTTAATTTGGAATGTACTATAGCTAAACAAATCCCCTATGCCGTGCGCCCCTTCTTTTAATTTAGATACTTCTTTTATTTATTTTAAGAAAATATGCACACCCTTTTTAAAAGATCCCATGCGCCTACGATAGATTTTATTATCTAAAATTCGGCCAAACTTATCCCATACACGGCCATAAAATCTTTTAATTAATTTTTGGTTAGACATAATGCATTACTAAAATAATTCAACCCATTTAAATTTTAATAAAACCAATTCTTTATCCATATAAGATCCAATCTAAAATTCATAATTAAAAATTCATAAGACCCAATTCTCTATCACTCTACTCTGTTATAAAAAATAAAAAATAGACTCTGAATTTACGGGAAGAAGCGAGTGAAAAAGGGCAGGGCATTACAAATTAAATAGATAATTTTCATACAAAATAATAAATTGAAAATCCGGGGTGTTACAACCCTTTAAATATAGGAGGTGCAGATAAATTTGGAAAGCTTCCAATTATGGAAGGATGGGTGCTAAATTGGAAACCTTCTGAATATGGAAGGTGGAGTTTAATTTAGAAAGGATTTAAAAATAGAATGAGGATATTGAATTTAGAAAGTTTCTAAATATGGACTTGTTAATTATGGATTTGCTAAGTTGATGAAAATGGAAACTTAGACATCATAGGGTTTGGCCATGGTGCTTGGCCGAACCCCATGAACCAATCTTGGATCTAATATATTCATGTGTTAATGAATGAAAGGTTTGAAAATGATAGACCATGGGTTCGGCAATGGTGTATGGCTGAACCCCACGGAGAATAATTTATGGTTTTAATAATTGAAAGGATTGGATTATGGAATGATAGACCAATGGCAATTTGGTAAATAAGCCATGGATGGCAAAGTTGTAAATATATGGAAATATTGGACATAGGGTTCGGCCATGGTGTATGGCCGAACCCCAGGGATTATTTATTGGACTATGTGATTGGATTAAAGAAGTATGTACGGATTATTTTGGAACCTAAGCAAGGAAAGTGACTATAGTTATGTACAATGGCATTATTGTAATTAACTGAATTAATGGACCATGGGCTCGGCCATGGTGTATGGCCAAAACCCATGGGGCTTTGTTTATGCACTTAGAACATTAAAAATCAAGTGGGACTTAGTTATAATTAATTGTTATATTATAAGGTAACGGAACCTCACAAGGTGTTTACGATCGTGAGCGGTTACCTGACGAAAGACGCAAGGACACGTAGCGGTCTTTGGTAGGATTCCACCTCTTTGAAACCATGGTTTATGTGCATTGTGTTTATCTTATTTTTGATGAATTTATGCTGCAAAGGATATGTTTCAAATGATGATTTTAAATGCTATATCTATATGAGGAAAGAGTAAGTGTTTTAAATATGATTTTAAATGCTATGTTTATGTTATAAAATAGCATGTGTTTCATTGGCAACTCATGCATGGCATGGGGTGGAGGATTTGTAACCGGAGGGGCCACACTCCGTCGAGGTGGTCCAAAAACCTATGTGGGGTACCTTGATGTGTTTTTCCATCAGGAAGAAACTGGAGGGTCCACACTCCGTCGGGGCCCCCGAAAGACTTATGTGGTGGGTACTTCTATGTACATGTGATGGGTGGGACTCATTGCATGGCATGGTTTATATGGTTTTTGACATTACGATATTATTATATATGTTTTGTACTAACCATGTGCTAGCCGTAACTGGAATACCTACTGGGCGCGTTATTCTAACGCCCTACTTCTACCCTAATTGATGATACAGGAAACAAGGGGAACAATGAACGCAAGGAGAGCCAGGCATAGGAGCTTGGATGATTTAGTTTATGTTTTGAATAAAGTTATTTATGGACATGAATTTGAGTAAGTAGTTTTCGGGAATGTAATAACTTAGATGGTCGGATGTTTATTTGGATGATTATGACGTTTTAATTATGATTAAGGACTTCACGTACTTTGCTATCTGAATGGAATAGAACTTGGTTCTATTATTATTCCGCATGTTATGATTCCACAGTTATGATTTTTTATTCCGCAAGTTGATATTGTTATGCGTGAACCGTTTTCGTGGACTTAGTCCATGCACACATAGGGTTGGCCAGTTAAGGGTCGGACTTTGGATGTTCGGATTTAGTTCGCGTCGTGATGTCCCATGCTCTATCACTCTACTCTGTTATAAAAAAAAAATAGACTCTGATTTACGGGAAGAAGCGAGTGAGAAAGGGCGGGTCGTTACAAGGATTTTTGGGTTTTAGGGTTTAGGGTTTAGAGTTTAGGGTTTTAGTGTTTTAGGGTGTCAGGGTATAGGTTTAGGGTTTTAGGGTTCAGGGTTCAGGGTTTAGGGTTTAGGGTTTTAGCGTTTTACTGTTTAAGGTTTAGGGTTTAGGGTTTTAGGGTTTTAGAGTTTTAGGTTTTAGGGTTTAGGGTCTAGGGTTTTAGGTTTGGGGTTTTAGGGTTTTATGATTTAGAATTTAGGGTTTAGGTTTTTGGGTTTAGGGTTTAGGATTTAGCAGTTTAGGGTTTTAAGGTTTAGGGTAAGGTTTTAGGGTTTAAGGTTTAGGATTTTAGGGTTTTAGGGTTTAGGTTTTAGGGTTTTATGGTTTAGGGTTTAGGACTTTAGGGTTTTTGGTGTTTAGGGTTTAGGGTTTAGGGTTTAGGGTTTTAGGGTTTTATGGTTTAGGATTTAGGGTTTAGAGTTTTAGGGTTTTAGGGTTTAGGGTTTTAGGGGGTTTTAAGGGTTTACGGTTTTAGATTTTAGGATTTAGTGCATAGGGTTTTAGGGGTTTAGGTGTTTAGGGTTTAGGGTTTAGGTGTTTAGGGTTTAGGGTTTAGGGGTTTAGGGTTTAGGGCTTTTGGGTTTAGGTTTTAGGATTTAGGGTTTTACGGTTTTAGGGTTTGGGGTTTTAGATTTTAAGGGTTTTAGGGTTTTAGTGGTTTAGGGTTTATGGTTTAGGGTTTTGGGTTTAGTATTTAGGGTTTAGGGTTTTGTGGTTTTAGGGTTTTAGGGTTTAGGGTTTAGGGTTTTAGGGTTTTAGGGTTTAGGGTTTAGGGTTTACGGTTTTAGGATTTTAGGGTTTAGGGCTTTAGCGGTTTTATGATGCCCCGACCTGGAAGTGGGTCCTGAACGCTGCTGATCCTTTGTTTTTTTTCCTTTCTAAAAAACTAATATAAAAAACTTCTAACTGGGCTGGATCAAAAGTTAGGCTCTGAAATATACTATAAACCTACCTACATGCAAACACATATCATATAATTGAATATTTCCATAAACGAAATATTTCCTAATCCAATTAGAGTAACTGCAGTAACATAACGGTTTGTACAAGCCATATCAAAATAAGCACTACAAGCGGTACTTTACAAAACGTAAGGTTTCAAAGAACCAAAAGTTAACAATGAAGAAATTCCCATCCATGGGAATTCCAAGAAAGCCGCAATAGCTTAACCATCCTAAGCTTGATATGGAGGTTCCTCCTCCTTGGGTACATCTCCTGAAATGTGAGTAGTGTGAGCTAACTAGCCCAGTGAAAGAACATAAGAATGCAATGTACAGAATATCAGGTTAGCCAAATCAACATAATAGTTTCATCTTGTCCTAAATCTCATCATAATTCCATAACTGCTGACATCCACCATAACACTTAGACACCACGCTAAGACCATTAGTATTAAGTCCCAACACGGTCAAAAATACAATCCTTACAAGTACATCTCCGACACCTAGGCCGGTACTGGCACCCGCGAGGCCAGCAACTGGCCCACTTGGTCCAGTACACACAAACCGACACACCCAAGGCCGGTAATAGTTCAGTAGTTTAAGGATACGTGGAAGTAGTTTCATCATCATAACTTATAAGTTCCATAATCACAATATATGATAAACATCATAGATAACAATAAGCATTTTTCACAATATTGCATCAAGTCTAGGCATATAAGTGGGTTCATCAAATCTGATCCGTGAAACCACTCATTGCACTAGATCCTCTTAACCTGATTTATTTCTACTGCAATTGTTAAGTCTCCTCACCGTAAATGTGTGGTATCGAAGTATCTGCCAAACATGCAAACAGATATACAATCAATAATCAACCATTATACATAGCATACAAGCAATACATACTTATAGTATTTCAAATCTTTCTATCCTATTTTTCAAGAAATCTCTAGGGGAAATGGAACTGAGTCTCCTATTTGGTTGCTAACCATTTAAATTTACAATAATCAGTAATATATAATAGGGTGCTCAGGTCACTTCTCATATTGTCTTCTGGACATGACCAGGTTGACGTATTGAATTAGGCCTAAAGGTATAAGGTGCTCAGGCCACTTCTCTTATAGCGAGTTAAGCCTAGAGGTCACTCAGTACCCGAACCCTTATTTTCTACCTAGCGGCGGAGGAAATCGCTCAGCTACAGATAGCTATCTGGCTGAATCAGCCACAGATAGAGAGTATCGGCCTGGAAGTGAATACGTAATATATACATATACTATAATACCAAAGAAAAGGGGTTAGTATCATTTTTAATTATTGAAAAGGGATATAAACATCATATTAAAACCTAGAGTCTAAAACATGTAATCTTAATTTAAACCAAGATTTACAAATCAGAACTGGGCTCCTCAGAACATACCTCGGAACCTGGTACTGTGGCTTCGGAACTTCCAAGCCACTACCTACAACTGGGTTTACATAACCTTCGGAACATGTCCTTTGGAACTTCCGAGGCTCAGGTCTCGGAACTTTCGAGGGTGCTTCCGAGCGGAAAAACTGAAAACAGAACAACCTATGGGTCTCGGTGTGTCTCGGAACCTGCCGAGGGAAGCTCGGAACTTCTGAACAGTTCGGCTCTTTTGAACAGTCTCGGAACATCCCGGCAGAAGAGGTAGAAAGGAAGGTTGGCCTCTGGACACTTCGGAACCCCGGACCGAAGTTTGGAACGTCCGAAGCCCAACTCTCGGACCTTCTGAGAGTCGTCTTCTTCCTCTGTCTGCAGCAGCAGACAGTAACGGACAGCGGCTTATGTGAAATACGAATCCATAAATAGTGGATTTCCTGGGTTTGTTTTTCACATCTAATAGGTCAGATGGATTCCTTAGTGAGTCCTCTTGACAAAGGGAATAAATTAAAACATTAACACTGATTTAAAACATCTGATTTTAATAAGAAATTCAGAGAAACACATGAAAATCCAAGTTTTCCTTAAAACTTCAAATCCATTTTAAACACTCAAAACTTGATCAATTTTACTTCTGTTTGATTCTAAACCGACTTGAATTTGAAAACTAACACAATTGTTACCTTCGCTTAAGCTCTTGGTTAGAAATTCTGAAACTTGTAAAATCTTCCTCCTTCAAGCTTACGGTGAAAATTTAAAAACAGAGAAGGAGAGTAAATTTTTTTCTTAATTGCTTTGATTTTTATCTGAGGTGAATCCAGTTGGGAAGTGAGAAATATATAGACTCTTCACATGATTAGGTGAATGACACATCACCGGCAGCCCACGGGCGCTGCATGGAGTCGACGCCACCTTCTGGCCACGTTGAAGCAGTAACAGTAAAAAAAATTTGCAAATAAGTCCTGCAGGGGATTTTGCAAATAAGTCCATTTTTATCTTAATTGAATTTTAACTAAAAACAAGATTTAAATGACTTAATTAATTTAATCCAACTTAACAAAAATGTTGGGTTTTATAAACTCTACTCATCATAAAATTTTGGAGATTTAAATTTCATCAAAATCCATATATTTAAACAAAATTCATATTTTGACACTATTTACTTAATTTAACTTGTATTAAATAAAAGGGTTTAAAACCTTTATTTTCAAGATTTGAAGAAATAAACTAAACATTTATAATAAAGCCTAACATCACACATTTTTCTTAAAATTTTCTTATTTCTGAAATCGTCTACAAATATTTATTTCTTGTCTTTTGGGGTCTTTTCGGGTAGTTTTAAATAACATTTTCTAAAAATAATGTAATAGTGTATTTATAAATTAAAATCCTTGATTAAGGAAATCAATATTACTCAACAATAATTAGGTAACGACGTAAATAGTAAAAATAATATCGATAAATGGTAAATTACCATTTTACCCTTCCAGCTAGATGAGTTCGATCATCGAGCTTTCAAGCTCTGACTAGGCCAACCTGGGCTTTTCGTAAAGCCTTAACCGTAATCTTCAAAATCAACCGGTTAAAGTATGATTTATCATACTGATTAAGCCTAATTCGAGTCAAGATATTACATCCTACCCCTCTTAAAGAAATTTTGTCCCGAAATTTAAAATAAATCTCGTAGCTTTTCATCCTGTAAATAGACTAGGGTACAGCTTCCGCATTGTTGATTCTGGTTCCCACGTCATGTGTTGTATCTCTACTGGTACTTCTTCAAAAGTTAGATCCTCTGAGACTTCATTGTCTTTGTAACTTATCACATGCGATGGATCAGGCTTGTACTTTTTCAGCATAGAAACTTGAAATGTACTATGTACTCTTTCCATAATTTGAGGAAGGTCATGTTGATAAGCTACTTCCCCTATTCTCTTTAAGATTTCAAAGGGTCCAGCATATCGAGGTGATAGTTTTTCCTTGCGCCCAAACCTTTGTACTCCATGACGTGGTGTCACACGTAAGAATACTCAGTCACCGACTGCAAATTCCAAAGGTCTCTGCCTTTTGTCCGCATAACTCTTTTACCTGCTTTGGGCTGTCTTGAGATATTGTATTATCACTTCAACTTGTTCAGACGTCTCACGTACTAGATCCGGTCCCAAAAGTGTTTTGTCTCTCACTTCTGTCCAACACAGAGGTGACTTGCAAGGTCTACCATATAGAGCTACGTATGGTGCCATCTGTATACTCGAATGATAGCTGTTGTTGTATACAAATTCAATCAATGCTAAGTGATCTTTCGAACTTCCCTGCATATCCATAACACATGCTCTCAACATATCTTCCAAAGTTTGAATGGTTCTCTCTGATTGACCATCCGTCTGAGGGTGAAAAGCAGTGATGAAGCATAGCTTAGTTCCCAAGTCTTCCTGTAATCCCTGCCAAAATCTTGACACAAACCTAGGGTCTTGATCAGATACAATTGATACAGGTACTCCATGCAGTCTGACTATCTCTTTTATATACAATCTACTCAGGGTAGTCAAATAATCAATCTTTTTAATCTGCAGAAAATGAGCTAATTTTGTTAATCGATCGACTATCACCCAAATAGTGTCGTTCTTCTTGGAAGACTTTGGGAACCCAGTCACAAAGGCCATGGTAATGTGCTCCCATTTCCATTTAGCCACTTCAAGAGGTTGTGTCTTTCCACTAGGTCGTTGATGTTCCACTTTAACTTGTTGACAAGTTATACACCTAGATACGACATCCGCTACCTCTCCTTTCATACCTTTCCACCAAAATAGTCGCCGCAAGTCGTGATACATCTTTGTACCATCAGGATTAACTGCAAAACGAGAACGATGAAAACAATCAAGTACATTTCTTCTGCATTCGCCCGACTTTGGTACGAGAAGTTTGTCCTTGAATGTCAAACCTCCATCAGTCTTGATCTTCCAATCCTCCAGGGTTACCCCTCCTGAAAGCTGAGTCATCAACTCTTTTGCTTCTGAATCGTTTTGGTGTCCTTCCATCACCAATCCGATTATCTAGGGCTGTAGAACCAAATTGTGGAACCTTGCTGACCCCTTCCCCTCGATCAACTCCAGATCATAATCAGACAAGACTTCCAACATCTTCCACTGCAAGGATGCCAAACTAGCTACATTGCCATGTGACTTCCTCCTTAAGGCGTCGGTCATTACGTTAGCTTTTCCCAGATGGTAGGATAGGCTGAAATCGTAATCTCCCAGATATTCCATCCATCTCCGTTGTCTCATATATAGGTCATTCTGAGTAAAAGTATATTTGAGACTATGGTGATCAGAAAACACATTGAATTTTTCACCATACAAGTAGTGTCTCCACAATTTTAATGAGACGACAACGGCTGCTAACTCCAAATCATGAGTTGGATAATTTTGCTCATGTTCCTTTAGCTGTCTGGAACCATAAGCTACCACTTTTCCTTCCTACATTAAGACACATCCCAAACCAAACTTAGATGCATTGCAATATACATCATAACCTTGTCATTGTTCAGGTATTATCAAAATCGGAGAAGTGGTCAATTTCTCCTTCAACTCCTGTTTTCACAAGCATCGCTCCTTTCGAACTTAACGTTCTTTCGTCTCAATCGGGTCATTGGTACCGCAATCTGGGAAAAGTCTGGGATAAACTTTTATAATATCCGACTAATCCCAGAAAGCTTCGAATATCAAACACGCTCTTGGGACTTTCCCAATTCTTCATTGTTTCTACCTTTGCTGGATCTACTGAGATCCCTTCTATAGATACCACGTGTCCAAGGAATTGAACTTGAGTTAGCCAAAACTCACACTTGCTCAGCTTAGCGTACAGTCTGTGATCTCTAAGGGTCTGAAGAATAATGTGAAGATGACGCTCATGCTCCTCCTCAGATGATGAAAAGACAAGATATCGTCTATAAAGACTATCATACATTCTATAAGGTACGGTCGGAAAACGCGATTCATCAAGTCCATAAACATGGCTGGTAAGTTAGTTAACCTGAAAAGCATTACCACAAACTCGTATAAACCATAGTGCGTCCTAAAAATAGTTTTAGGAATATCTTCTTCTCGAATCCACAACTGATGATAACCCGACCTCAGATAGATTTTGGAAAAACATTTCGATCCTCTTAATAGATCAAAAAGATCATCTATTCTAGGTAATGGATATTTATTCTTGATAGTTACCTAGTTAAGTCATCGGTAATCAATACACATTCTCATCGATCCGTCTTTCTTTTTCACAAAGAGAGCAGGTGCGCCCCAAGGGGAATTTCTCTAGCGAATAAAACTGAGTCTAAGAAGCTCATCTACCTGTGTAGCTAGCTCTCTCTGTTCAGTTGGCTCCATCAAGTAAGGTGCCATGGAAATAGGAGATGTTTCTGGCTGTAGGTCAATGATAAACTCTATCTCTCGGCGTGGAGGTAGCCCAGCTAACTAGTCAAGAAACACATACATAAACTCACACACCACCCGAGGTGCAACAAACTCTACAGCACCTACATCTTCCCACCCATGCTCGCCACTACACTACCAGGATACGCCCTAAGGCCAAGGAAATTGACTCTCATCTTTTCATAGGGTATTAATTTCTCCATAAACCTTTCATTGGTTGTGGAGACCCCAAAAATTCCCCTTTGAGAACAGTCAATCAAAATTTTGTAAATTGACAACTAATCCATGCCAAGGATGATGTCAAAGTAAAAACATTTCAAAATATATATTTGATTATTTCCCGACAATGGCGCCAAAAACTTGTTGTGCCACAAAAGATGTTGTCTTTTAAATTTATCCTCGTAATCACACGAAACATTAATAGTATAGCTTTAGGATTGCGAGACGAACCCCTATGGAACATGCAAAATATATACAAAAGTATATACAATTGAAATGTTATGATATAACACATTAAGATCATGGAAATAAATCTATATATGGAAATCAAAAATCTAATCTTAGAGATATAACTTAACCTTGAAACTTTCTAAAAATAGATTCCACTTAATTAATGAAAAGTTGAAGTTGAACCCCAGGATTAATCCATTCGAATTCAAATTTTTTCAATGATCTTAATTGATTTTTTTTAATTTCGAATTAGACACCATATTTAGAATCCTTGCAAGTTTAGATAAATTTCTAAAATTAGAAACCTTCTAAGATTAGAAATTATCCAAAATTAGGCACCTCCAAAATTTGACAACTTTCTAAAAATAGATTTTTTCTAAAATTAGAAAATTGTAAATCTTTCCGTTGAGAGAAGTTTTAAAACTTTTCAAATTTAGTTCGCTTTGGAAAAATAGAATATTCTAAAATAAAGTATCTTTCCAAGATTAAAAAGATCGTAAAAGAAGAAAGTGGCTAAGAAAACAAATATTTCTAAACTCAATAAGTTTCTAAATTTAGTAAGTCTTCCAAAAGTAGATAAGTTCCAAAATTCCTACTATTTAAAAAGAAAAAACTTCTAAACTTATGTAGTCGTGTAAAATTAGATCTTCTAAAAATAGAAACTGCGAATTTTAAATGGTTTCCTAAAATATAAATTTTCAAAAATAGCAACATTTCTAAAAACACAACATTTCAAAATATATATTTTATTGTTTCCCGACAACAGCACCAAAACTCGTTGTACCACATAAGATATTGGGTTTTAAATTTGTACTCGTAATCGTACGAACCATTAATAGTATAGCTTTAGGATTGCGAGGTCGAACCCCCAGAGAACATGCAAAAATATATGCAATTGAAATATTATGGTATAAGACATTACATGATCATGGAAAGAAATCAAAACTCTAAACTTAAACATATAATTTAATCTATAAACTTTCTAAAAATAAAAAACACATTCTAAAAATAGAAAATAAATTATAAAAATAGAAACAATATCTAAAATTAGATCCCACCGAATTAATGAAAAGTTGAAGCCAAGATTAATTCATTCGAAATCATTTTTTTCAATGATCTTAATTAATTTTATTTATTTATTTCGAATTAGATACCATATTTAGAATCCTTCCAAGTTTAGATAAACTTCTAAAATTAGAAACCTTCTAAGATTAGAAATTATCCAAAATTAGACAACTTTCTAAAATTAGATAATTGTAAATCTTTCCATTGACACAAGTTTTAAACTTTCCAAATTAGTTCGATTTTGAAAAATAGAATATTTTAAAATAAAGTATCTTTCCAATATTGAAAAGATCCTAAAAGAAGAATGTGGCTGAGAAAATAGATATTTCTAAACTCACCAATTTTCTAAATTTAGTAAGTTTTCCAAATGTAGATAAATTCCAAAATTTCTACTACTTAAAAAGAAAAAACTTCTAAACTTAAGTAGCTTTCTAAAATTAGAAACTGCAAATTTTTATTAGTTTCCTAAAATAGAAATTATAAAAAATAGCAGTATTTCTAAAAACACAACATTTCAAAATATATATTTGATTGTTTCCCGACAACAGCGCCAAAAACGTGTAGTGCCACAAAAGATATTGTGTTGTGAATTTGTATTCGTAATCGCACGATGCATTAATAGTATAGTTTCAGGATTGTGAGGTCGAACCGCCAGGGAACATGCAAAATATATGGAAAAATATATGCAATTGAAATATTATAATGTAAGACATTACAAGATCATGGAAATAAATCTAAATATAGAAATCAAAACTCTAATCTTAGAAATATAACTTAATCTAGAAACTTTCTAACAATAAAA
The DNA here is from genome assembly GCA_013350335.1 of Chimonanthus salicifolius. Lineage (NCBI taxonomy): Eukaryota > Viridiplantae > Streptophyta > Magnoliopsida > Laurales > Calycanthaceae > Chimonanthus > Chimonanthus salicifolius. The sequence continues at coordinate 28,704,422 of CM023535.1, forward strand.
AACAAATTTTAAAAATAGAAAACCGATTCTAAAAATAGAAACAACATCTAAAATTAGATTTCACTTAATTAATGAAAAGTTGAAGTTGTAGCCCAAGATTAATCCATTCGAATTCAATTTTTTTCCAATGATCTTAATTGATTTTATTTATTTATTTAGAATTAGACACCATATTTAGAATCCTTCCAAGTTTAGATAAATTTTTAAAATTAGAAACCTTCTAGAAAGACACCTCAAAAATTAGAAAACATTCTAAAAATAGAATTTTTCTAAAATTAGATAATTGTAAATGTTTCCATTAACATAAGTTTTAAAACTTTCCAAATTTAGTTCAATTTTAACAGATAGAATATTCTAAAATAAATTATCTTTCCATGATTAAAAATATCCTAAAAGAAGAAAGTGGCAGAGAAAATATATATTTCTATAGTCAACAAGTTTCTAAATTTAATAAGTCTTCCAAAAGTACATAAATTCCAAAATTCCAAACTTAGGTAGCCTTCTAAAATTAGATGTTCTAAAAATAGAAAATGTGAATTTTAAATAATTTTCTAAGGTAGAAATTTTCAAAAATAGCAGTATGTCTATATAAAAACATTTCAAAATATATATTTGATTGTTTCCCGACAATAGCGCCAAAAACTTGTTGTCCCACAAAAGTTGTTGTCTTTTAAATTTGTTCTTTTAATCACACGAAACATTAAAAGTATAGCTTTAGGATTGCGAGACGAACCCCCATGGAACATGCAAAATATATGTAAAAGTATATACAATTGAAATAATATGATATAACACATTAAGATCATGGAAATAAATCTAAATATAGAAATAAAAATCTAATCTTCGAGATATAACTGAATCTAGAAACCTTCTAAAAATAGAAAACAAATTCTAAAAATAGAAAAACAATTCTTAAAATAGAAACAAAATATAAAATTAGATTCCACTTAATTAATGAAAAGTTGAAGTTGAACCCCAAGATTAATCCATTCGAATTCAATTTTTTCAATGATCTTAATTGATTTTTTTTTTTAATTTTGAATTAGACACCATATTTAGAATACTTCCAAGTTTAGATGAATTTCTAAAATTAGAAATCTTCTAAGATTAGAAATTATCCAAAATAAGACACCTCCAAAATTTGACAACTTTCTAAAAATAGAATTTTTCGAAAATTAAAAAATTGTAAATCTTTCTATTGACAGAAGTTTTAAAACTTTCCAAATTTAGTTCACTTTTGAAACATAGAATATTCTAAAATAAAGTATCTTTCCAAAATTAAAAAGAGCCTAAAAGAAGAAAGTGGCTGAGAAAATAGATATTTCTAAACTCAACAAGTTTCAAAATTTAGTAAGTCTTCCATATGTATATAAATTCCAAAAAATTTACTACGTAAAAAGAAAAAACTTCTAAACTTAGGTAGCCTTCTAAAAATAGAAAGTGCGAACTTTAAATACTTTCCTAAAATAGAAATTTTTAAACATAGCAGTTTTTGTAAAAACACAACATTTCAAAATATGTATTTGATTGTTTCCCGACAATGGCGCCAAAAACTTGTTGTGCCACAAAAGATATTGGGTTTGAAATTTGTACTCGTAATCGTACGAACCATTATTAGTATAACCTCAAGATTGCGAGGTCGAACACCTAGAAAACATGCAAAAATATGTGCAATTGAAACATTATGTTATCAGACACTACGTGATCATGGAAATAAATCTAAATAAAGAAATCAAAACTTTAAACTTATACATATAATTTAATCTAGAAACTTTCTAAAAATAGAAAACACATTCTAAAAATAGAAACAACATCTAAAATTAGATTCCACAGAATTAATGAAAAGATGAAGCCCAAGATTAATTCATTCGAAATCAATTTTATTCAATGATCTTAATTAAATTTTTTTTACTTATTTAGAATGAGACACCATATTTAGAATCCTTCCAAGTTTAGATAAACTTCAAAATTTTGAAACCTTATAAGATTAGAAATTATCCAAAATTAAACAACTTTCTATAAATTGAATTTTCTAAAATTAAATAATTGTAAATCTGTAACGCCCCGCCCTTTTTCACTCGCTTCTTCCCGTAAATCTAGAGTCTATTTTTTTTTATAACGGAGTAGAGTGATAGAGCGAGGGACGTCACGACGCGAGTTAAGTCCGAACTCCCAAAGTCCGACCCTTAACTGGTCAACCCTATGTGTGCATGGACCAAGTCCACGAAAACGGTTCACACATAGCAATATAATCATGCAGAATAAAATCATAACATACGGAAACATAATAGAACACAGTTCTATTCCATTCAATAGCAAAGTACGTCAAGTCTGTAATCATCATTATCATATCGTAATTATCCAATAAAATATCCAACCATAGCAAATTCATCTAAGTTATTACAATCCAAAATTCTAGATACTCAAAATACAACCCCATGAGTATCTTAAGCAAAATATAAACTATAATCCTTCAAGCTCCTATGCCTGGCCCGTTTTACGTTCATCGTTATCCTTATTTCCTGTATCATCAACTAGGGTAGAAGTAGGGCGTTAGTACAACACGCTGTAATACCCCGAATTCTCAAGTTATAAATATTTACGGAAATTACCTATTTAAATTGGGAGATTTTAGATATGGATTTTAGATGGATAAAGTGATTGGATCTTTGCCCAATTAAGACCCAACGATTTTGATAAATGGTTTCAAATAAATTTAAATGGGTTGAATTATTTTGGTAATGCAAAATTAAATAGATAAAAGATTGCATGGCCGAATATAAGGTTTTATATCACAAAAATCAAGGGGATTATATGCGCATGATGTTGATGGATTTAAGTTAAGGAAATGGCTAAATTTGGAAAGTGCCTAAATATGGAAACATTGAAGCTAAATTTGGAAGTGTTTAAATATGGAGAATGGTTATTAAGTTAGTAAGTTTCTAAGTTTAGAAGTTGGAAATTAAAATGGGAAGTGTAATTAAAGAGAAGGTTTTATAAGAGGCAAACAAGTGCACATGTCATGAGGTAATTAAAGAAGGGAGCAAGGGCGCATAGCACATTCTAAATAGGGATTAAGGAAAAAGAAAGAAAATAAGAAAGGGAGAAAAATAAGGAAGGTTTGACATATGTTCAGTATTTTAGTTATAAAGTTCCACTCCAATGTTCGATTGCTTTGATTCTTTTTGCGTTAGAAAGAAGACTTCAAGGGATACAACTTTGTAGTTTACCACTTTTTCTGATTCGGAAGTTAACAAGGTCAAAACTGAGCTACAATATGGTATATGTGTAAAAACGGGGAACACAAGGGGCGCACGGCTAAGGGTTGCTTATCTTAAGAACTTTTTAATGTGGGATTAAGAAAGGCTATAAAAGGAGAGATCAAGAGGGATACACGGTTTTGACATCCTTTCTTGTTGAGTTTATTCCTCTCTCTCCCTCTCTCAATTCATCATTCTCTTCCACACGCCAAAACAAAGGAGAAAAGAAGGAAATCAGCAAGAAGGGGAGGCCAGCAAAGGGAAAGATCAAGAAGGAGAAGAAGATTAGAAGAGAAAGACCAAGCGAGGGATAACTGAAGGAGTCGCGGAACCCGTAAGTGATTCCGAATTTTGTTTAAGGACTATGGTTATTTTTAATGGAAAAAATGGACCATAGGGTTCGGCCAAGGTTAATGGCCGAACCCCATGGAAAGACATGGTTTAGATAATGGACTTTTATGGGTTGGAAACCATGGAAGTAATTGGAGAATTTTTATAATGGATTTAAAACCATGGAAGGACATGGTTATTGTTATGGAAATTATTCAATTAAAAATGGAAGGTTGATCGTTTATTTTTACTGGATTGATAAAAATGAAAACCATAGAAGTTGTTAATAAGTTATGGGGTTTCAAGGATGAAGATTATGGATTCATGCTTATGATTTTAGAAAAGTTGTTATGTTGATTGTTGGATCAAAAAAGTAGAAAGAAAGGAGTGAGGTTCGGCCAAGGTGTATGGCCGAACCCCACCAACTATATTTATGATTTAATGTATTAAAGGAATTTGATTAGAGTTGGTTAAAAGGGGTTTAAATCTTTTAATAAAAAAGGATGGTGAACCAAAGGGTTCGGCCATGGTGTATGGCCGAACCCCATGGGGTTGTTTTGGATTGGTAAATGCACTTTTTGCTAAGTTGGAAAGCACTTCAATTTTGGAAAAAGGGTTTCTAATCTAAGAAACTATCCAATAATAGAAGGTGGAGTTTAATTAAGGAAACCTTCCAATTATGGAAAGGTGGGGTTTTATTTGGAAACTATTACAATTAAGGAAAGAGTTGCTAAACCTAGAAAGCATCTAATTATGGAACTTAGATTAAATGGAAGGTGATTCTAAAATTGGAAACCTTCTATTTATGGAAGGTTGACCATGAATAGCAATTTTGTAATTATGGAAGTTGGATGCTAAAGTTGGAAACTTTCTAAGTATGAAATTTATATATTAAATTTAGGAAGTTTCTATTTATGAACTATCTAAGCATGGACCTTGAATGATTATGGATTTGATGGACTTGATATAGAGTATGGGTCATTTATGGACCTAAGATGATGCACCAATTTTTATGGGTCTTGAATGAGCCTAATATGATTAAAGGAAGGTAAGGTTTTATTTATGGATCTATGGTTGTGGATTATTGGAGTGTCATGTATAATGTATAAAATTTATGAATCAGTTATGCATTTATGTTTGGGTGTATTTTAAAGGGATGAAGGGTGAGAACAATGGAATTATAGCCTTGGATGCCAATATGGTAATTATGTAGAATTATTGGAGCTATGTTTTGAAACTCAAACATAAGTTGATGGAATTAGTTATGAATTATTTTAAAAGGGTTATTGGGAATATTATGGATGTTTAAAATAAATAAATGGATCTATATGTTGGAACCTAAGCCTAAATTGTTGGAGGCAATGGCAAGGTTGTAAATACTTGCTAAAATAGGTTACATTAGCCATGGATGGCAATCTTGTAAATATATGAAAATAGGGAACGTAAATGGCTATGGATATGTATAATGGCATTTTGGTAATTAAGTGAAAATAAGGGACCATGGGTTTTGGCCATGGTGTGTGGCCAAACCCCATGGTAATTGTTTTGATGAACATAGGGTTACGTACGTTGGATTAAAAGAATGAATTGTTAATTAAAGATTAGACCAATGGCAATTTGGTAATAGCGGCTGAAAATGATAAACCATGGGATTGGTTTATGGACTTAAAATAATTGTAAATCAAGTGGGACTTGGTTTTGATTTGTTATTATATTATAAGGTAACGGGACTTCACAAGGTGTTTACGATCGTGAGTGGTTACCGAACGAAAGACGCAAGCACACGTTAGTAGTCTTTGGTAGGATTCCACCTCTTTGAAACCATGGGTTTATGTACATTGTCTTTATCTTATTTTTGATGAATTTATATTGCAAAGGATATGTTTCAAATGGTGATTTTATATGCTATGTTTATTTGATAAAATAACATGTGTTTTAAATATGAGTTTTTAAATGCTATGATTTTGTATAATTGCATAGCATGTGGTATTTGCATCTCATACATGGCATGGGAGGGATGATAGGTAACCGGGGACCCACACTCCTTCAGGGCGTCCGTAAAGCACTAGTGGGGGATACCTTGATGATGAGAATCCCATCAAGAGGATACTATGTATAATACCTTGATGATGAGAATCCCATCAAGAGGAATACTATCTATGAAGACCCTGGTGATGAGCATTCCATCAGGGGATACCTTGATGATGAGAACTCCATCAAGAGGATACTAAGTAACCAGAGCTCACACTACGTCGGAATGTCTATAAGGAAACTGTGAGAAATACCTTGATGATGAGAATTCCATCAAGAGAGAAGACGTTGGTGATGAGAATTCCACCAGGAAGATACCTTGATGAGGAGAATTCCATCAAGAGTATATCCTATATTTTGTGATGGACGGGACTCATTGCATATGATAGCATGGCATGGCATTGAATCGGCATGATTATGACTTTTATTATCATGCAAGGTTTTGGTTTTATCGGTATGATTGGACCTCTATTATCATACACTGTTTTGATACGATGCTTTATAAGTATGGCATGATTTATTATAATTGATTTGATATATTCATTATATCTGGATTTTTGGTACTAACCGATGTGTTAACCCTAACTGGAATACCTACTGGGCGCGTTGTACTAACGCCCTACTTCTACCCTTTAATAGATGATGCAGGAAACGAGGGAAACGCTAAATGCGAAAAGGGACAAGTATAGGAGCTCGGAACGCTTTTAGTTTTATATTTTGTTTAAGATACTCAGGGATTTGTGTTTAGAGTATCCAAATTTCTGGTTGGATGTTTTATTTGGATAATGATTACAGTGATTTATTTGACTATGTACTTTGCTATCAATGGAATGGAATTGGTTCTATTATATTTCCGCAATGATAATGTATTCCGCATGTGTATTGTATTGCTATGTTTTCGTGGACTTGGTCCATGCACATATAGGGTTGGCCAGTTAAGGGTCGGACTTTGGAAGTTCGGACTTAGCTTGAGTCGTGACGTCCTGCGCTCTATCACTCTACTCTGTTATAAAAAAAAAATAGACTCTGATTTACGAGAAGAAGCGAGTGAAAAAGGGCAGGGTGTTACACGCGCCCAGTAGGTATTCCAATTAGGGTTAACACATGGGTTAGTACCAAAAATCCAGATATAATAAACATATCAAATCCAGTATAATAAATCATATCATACTTATAAAACATTGTATCCAAAACAGTGTATGATAATAGAGATTCAATCATACCGATAAAAAACCAAAAACCTTGCATGATAATAAAGGTCATAATCATGCCGATTCAATGCCACGCCATGCTATCATATGCAATGAATCCCACCCATCACAAACTCATAGTATCCTCTTGATGGAATTCTCATCATCAAGGTATCCTTCCACGAGTGTTTTACGAACGCCCCGATGGAGTGTGGATCTCTGGATATATAGTATCCTCTTGATGGAATGCTCATCATCAAGGTCTTCATACATAGTATCCTCTTGATGGGATTCTCATCATCAAGGTATCCATACATAGTATCCTGTTGATGGGATTCTCATCATCAAGATATCCATACATAGTATCCTCTTGATGGGATTCTCATCATCAATGTATCCATACATAGTATCCTCTTGATGGGATTCTCATCATCAAGGTATCCCCCCACGAGTGTTTTACGGACGCCCCGACGGAGTGTGGGTCCCCGGTTACCTGTCATCCTCCCATGCCATGCATGAGATGCAAATACCACATGCTAAGCAATTATACAAATTCATAGCATTTGAAAGCTCATATTTAAAACACATGCTATTTTATCAAATAAACATAGCATATAAAATCAACATTTGAAACATATCCTTTGCAATATAAATTCATTAAATCAAGATAAAAACAATGTACATAAACCCATGGTTTCAAAGAGGTGGAATCCTACCAAAGACCGCTACGTATCCTTGCATCTTTCGTGTGGTAACAGCTCACGATCGTAAACACCTTTGTGAGGTCCCGTTACCTTATAATATAACAATCAATCAAAACCAAGTCCCACTTGTTACAATTTTTTTAAGTCCATAAACCAATCCCATGGTTTATCATTTTGAGCCATTATTACCAAATTGCCATTGGTCTAATCTTTAATTAACAATTCATTCATTTAATCCAACATACGTAACCCTATGTTCATCAAAACAATTCCCATGGGGTTTGGCCACACACCATGGCCAAACCCATGGTCCCTTATTTTCACTTAATTACCAAAATGCCATTATACATAACCATAACTATTTACCTTCCTTATTTTCATATATTTACAAGATTTCCATCCATGGCTAATATAACCCATTATTTTTATTTAAAGTATACTTAGGCTAACCAATATTCCATTACCATGGTTCATGGGATTCGGCCATACACCATGGTCGAACCCATGATCTTTCATTTTAGCCTCTAATTACAATATTGCCATTCATGGCTTACCTTTCATTTTAGCAAGTATTTACAACCTTGCCATTGGTCTAATCATACCCAAACATTCCTCTTGGTTTAGGTTAGAAACATAGATTTATAAACATCTAAATTCATAAAATCCATTTAACTTGATTCATGGGGTTCGGCCACACAGCATGGCCGAACCCTATGATATCTTAATTCCATTTAGAATATCATAATCTTAGGTCCAACATCCTAAGCAAAACCTATAATCCAATTGGTCTACCATTCATATAAAATATTACATCCATACATGACCCATAATTCTATAATTTTGATCCTCCAATCTTTCATAAGAATAACCAATGACCTTCCTTTATTTAAATCCATTAGATATATTAATATCCTTTTTTTTTTTAAATCAAAACCCACATGATCCCTTAGTTGGTTCATCATCTTAGGTCCACAAATGACCCATAAAAATCCTTAACCACTTAAGTCCATAAAGAACCTCATGGGGTTCGGCCATACATCATGGCCGAACCCAAGATCCTCCATTTTGGCCTTTAATTACAACTTTGCCATTGGTCTCAACCATAGTTAACATTTCATTCAATTAAAAACACCTAAATCCATATTTTGATCCACAAACCATAAAATTGGTTCATGGAGTTCGGCCATACACATGGCCGAACCCATGATGCCTAAGTTTCCATTTTCATTAATAATCCATAATTAGCAAGTTTCCATAAATAATCTCCACCTTCCATTATTAGAATGTTCCATAAATAATCTCCACCTTCCATTATTAGAAGGTTTCCATAAATAATCCCCACCTTCCATTTTAATCTAAGATCCATAATTAGATAGCTTCTAATTTAACCAATCAAAATCCATCAACCATTCCAAAAATAGGAACTTTTCCATTTTAATCACCTCCTTCTATTTTTAGAAACTTTCTTAATAAACAACCTCCATAATTAGAAATCATGTTCAATAATTAAAAGGTTTCCAAAATTAAACCCTAGTGGGGTTCGACCATGCACCATGGCCGAACCTCACTCATAGAAATAATCCATTATTAAAAATAATACCCGTCCTTCCCTTTTAATCAATTAGAATCCTCAAATTCATAAATTTATTTGGTGGGGTTCGGCCATACACCATGGCCAAACCTCACCCCTCCAAACATCATATTACATTATCAACAACTCCCATAAAAATTCACCAATCTCTTTCATGGGGTTCGGCCATATAACATGGCCGAACCTTATGGTTCATCACCTTCCCTTAGATTTATTTTATTCATCTCCCATAGTTTTCTTCCATGGTTTTCAACCACAAAAATATAATCAACAACCTTCCATTAAAACCATACAAATTTATTAACCAACTCCCATGGTTTACCTCATTAAAAATCCATACAATAACCATAATCCTTCCCAATTTTTCTTCCATAAAAATAACCAATAACCTTTTATGGGGTTCGGCCTTTCATCATGGCCGAACCCTATGTTTATCAACCTCTTCTTAAACCATTTTAAATCCCTTTTAAAACATGCCTAATTAGTCCATGGTTTTCAACCTAAACAGCCATAATTTAAACCATGTCTTTCCATGGTTTTCATCCCCTAAAAAAAACACATAATTTAAAACCATGTCTTTCCATTATATTAAACCATCCCTTTTTCCCAATTCTTTTCCATGGGGTTCGGCCATACATCATGGCCGAACCCTATGGTTCCTTATCTTAAACAAAATATGAAATCACATATCGGTTTCGCGACTCCTTCGGCTTGTTCTTGCTCTTTCAATCCGTTCCCTCCTTGGCCTTCTCTCCTCCTTGCTGGTTGCCCTTCCTTCTCTTTGTTATGCCAAGAATACCTTATTGCTAATATGCAAACCAGCGCCAAGACCCTTGCTGATTTAAGTATTGCCATGAGCCTCTCCTTGTCTCCTTTTATCTTAAAAACTCCACACGGCCAATGCTAGATAGCAATTGCCGTGAGCCCTATTATGCTACCTTTTTTAAAACCTCCACTTAATCAAGAATAGAAAGTGCCATGCGGCCCATCCTTGTTGCCTCTTCCATTTTATTAAACCTTTCCTTTAATCTATCCTAGATTAGAAGGTACTAATAAATAATTCCCTTTTCTCTTGATAATGCCGTGTGCCCCTCTCTTTCATTCCACTCGGCCAAGCTTTTCTTTATTTGGATTTAAACATCTTCTTTATTTAAGCAATAAGATATCATTGCTTAAACCAAATCCATCCACACTTTTTTATCCCATTTAAGACAATCCTTGGTCGCATATACTCCTTGATTTTTGTGATAGAAAATCCTACATTCGGCCACGCAATCTTTTACTTAATTCTCTCATGCGACCATGCATATCTATATTTATCTCTAGATATCTTCTTTATTTAATCTTAGATATCTTCTCAAGATATTCTAACATATCAATGTGGATATGAAAAATCCCACATACACGGCCAAGGTAATCTTCATTTGATTTTTAAACATCCCCTTGGATATTCAAATCCAATAATTCGGCCATGCACAATCATTTATTTAATTTAGACATAATGCATACTCTTTTAATTCAATCCCATTTAAATTTATTTGAAACCATTTATCAAAATCGTTGGGTCTTAATTGGGCAAAGACCCAACATTTTACCCATCTTAGATCCATATCTAAAATTCATAATTTATATGGGTAATTTTCGTAAATATTCATAAGTTGGAAATCCGGGGTGTCACAAAATCTTTCCATGGACAGAATATTTAAAACTTTTCAAATTTAGTTCTATTTTGAAAAATAGAATATTCAAAAATAAAGTATCTTTCCAATGTTAAAAAAATCCTAAAAGAATAAAGTGGCAGAGAAAATAGATATTTCTATTTAGTACGTTTTCCAAACGTAGATAAATTCCAAAATTTCAACTATTTAAAAAAAAAACTCCTAAACTTAGGTATCCTTTTAAAATTTGATCTTCTAAAATTAGAAGTTGTAAATCTTAAATAGTCTCCTAAAATTGAAATTTTCAAAAATAGCAGTATTTCTAAAAACACAACATTTGAAAATATATATATTTGAGTATTTCCCGACAATGGTGCCAAAAACGTGTAGTGTCACAAAAGATATTGTGTGTTAAATTTGTAGTCGTAATCGCACGAGGAATTAATAGTATAGTTTCAGCATTGCAATGTCGAACCCTAGCGAACATGCAAAATATATGCAAAAATATATGCAATTGAAATATTATGATATAACACATTACAAGATCATGGAAATAAATCTAAATATAGAAATCAAAACACTAATGTAACACCCCGGATTTTCAAGTTATAAATATTTACGAAAATTACCCATTTAAATTATGAATTTTAGGTATGGATCTTAGATGGGTAAAATTGTTGGGTCTTTGCACAATTAAGACCCAACGATTTTGATAAATGGTTTCAATAAATTTAAATGGGGTTGAATTTAAATGGTAATGAAACATAATTCTAAATAAAGGGATCATGGAAAGATTTTAGGAATGGTAAATATTATTTGGCCATGTATGGGATATTGTTTGGGCCAAATGGGAGATTTACATATCCATGGGATATGCGCATATCATGTTAGAATATTTTTTAAAAGGGGCTCAAGGCATTGTTTAAGTTTGGATCAAATGGAAGATTTTATAAAGAGGTAACACATTGAGTGCACACAGCAATGGCTAAATTTAAAGGGATCATGGCACCTTCTATTTAGGAATGAGATATGCGCATAGGATCAATTAAAAGAGGCAATAAGGAGGGGCGCATGGCACTTTCTAAGTATGGATCAATGGGAGATTAAAAGAGGCAACACAATGAGCACATGGCATTGTCTAAATATGGGATTAAATGGAGGTTTTTATAAAAGAAAGGAACCACAATAAAGGGCACACGGCAATTGTGTCTTAGCATTGCCTAAAGAGGGAGTTATTAAAAGGAGAGGCGCATAATACAAGAGCTTGGGTATTTTTCTATTCCAAGGCATCTCCTCTCTCTCTCTCAAACTTTGTCTCATGGCAATCATTACTCAAAGGAAGAGAAGGGTAACAAGGGCGCACAATACACAGCATCAAGAAGGTGTTCACGGCTTGGGAAAAATCAAGAGAAGTGGAAAGAGGCTAAGGAAAAGAAGAAGGATTGGAAGAGCAAGAACCGGTTAGTAATTTTGATGTTTTTGATTTAAAAGATAAAGAACCATAGGGTTCGGCCATGGTGTATGGCCGAACCCCATGGAAGAAGAATAGGAGATGATAATGGTAATTTTTATGGAAAGGCTGAATCATAGGGTTCGGTCATGGTGCATGGCCGAACCCCATGGAAAAATATGGATTATTTAATGGATGTTTTGGTGATTTTTAATGGAAGGTATTGGTTATATTTTAAGGGATGAAAACCATGGAAAGTCATGGTTTAAATTATGGGTTCTTTTGGGTTGGAAACCATGGAAGGACTTTGGTGAATCTTTTATAGAAGTTTGAATGATGAAATAAGGAATTAATAGACCATAGGGTTCGGCCAACTTGTATGGCCGAACTCCATGGGAATTGTTGATAATGTTATATGATTTTTAAAGGAAAATGATTTATTCTAAAAGGATTGATGATTGATTAAATGGGAAGTTCTAATTAAGGAAAGTGGAGATTAAATTGGGAAGTTCTAATTATAGAAGGAACATTGAATTATAATTCAAGTATGGAAGTTGATGAAATGGAAAGTTTACATCATAGGGTTCGGCCATGGTGTTTGGCCGAACCCCATGAATTAAGTCTTTAGTTCAATAATGTTTCTATTATTATTAAATAAATTCAAGATGAGGATGGAACCAAGATATCATGGGTTCGGCCATGGGTTATAACCGAACCCCATGAACCAATTTTTAAATGGATCCCTCAATGATAGATCATGTTTGGATTAAGGAATTATTATGGAACATTTAAAGGGTATTTGGAGTCTTGATGTATAATGAATAAGTGAATGGATCTATGTTTGGAACCAAAACCTAAGGTGATGAAGGTGATGGCAAAATTGTAAATAGGTCAAAATAACGGACATAGGGTTCGGCCATGGTGTATGGCCGAACCCCATGAATTATTTGATGGACCATGTGTTGGAATATTTTAAGGGACACTTAGAGTGATTATGCATGTTTAAGGTAATGAGGGATTTAATTACATATAGACCTATGCTCATAAGTTATGTTATTGGTTATGTTATTAGGTATAATGGCATGTTGGTAATTAAGTAAGAATAAATGACCATGGGTTCGGCCATGGTGTATGGCCGAACCATATTGGAAATATTTGTTGGATCATGTTGGGACTAAGGAACCAGTTATGGATATATTAAGTTTACGTATTAATATTATGGATGGGTTTTGGACATAAACCTAAAGTAATGGCAAAGTTGTAAATACATGCTAAAATGGAAGGTTAGCCATGGATGGCAATATTGCAAATATGAGAATAATAGAATGACAGCCATGGATGGCATTTTGGTAATTACGTAGAATTAATGGAACTATGTTTTGGAACTCAGACATTAGACCAATGGCAATTTGGTAATATCAACTAAAAATGATAAACCATGGGTTCGGCCATGGTGTATGGCCGAGCCTCATGAGGATTGGTTTATGGACTTAAAATAATTGTAACAAGTGGGACTTGGTTTTGATTGATTGTTATATTATAAGGTAACGGGACCTCACAAAGGTGTTTACGATCGTGAGCTGTTACCAGACGAAAGACGCAAGGATACGTAGCGGTCTTTGGTAGGATTCCACCTCTTTGAAACCATGGGTTTATGTACATTGTTTTTATCTTGATTTAATGAATTTATATTGCAAAGGATATGTTTCAAATGTTGATTTTATATGCTATGTTTATTTGATAAAATAACATGTGTTTTAAATATGAGCTTTTAAATGCTATGAATTTGTATAATTGCATAGCATGTGGCATTTGCATCTCATGCATGGCATGGGAGGGATGACAGGTAACCAGGGACCCACACTCCGTCGGGGCGTCCGTAAAACACTCGTGGGGGGATACCTTGATGATGAGAATTCCATCAAGAGGATACTATGTATAATACCTTGATGATGAGAATCCCATCAAGAGGATACTATGTATGAAGACCTTGATGATGAGAATTCCATTAGGAGGATACTATATATCCAAAGATCCACACTCCGTCGGGGCGTCCGTAAAACACTCGTGGAAGGATACCTTGATGATGAGAATTCCATCAAGAGGATACTATGAGTTTGTGATGGGTGGGATTCATTGCATATGATAGCATGGCATGGTAGTGAATCGACATGATTATGACCTTTATTATCATGCAAGGTTTCTGGTTTTTATCGGTATGATTGGATCTCTATTATCATACACTGTTTTGGATACGATGCTTTATATTTATGGTATGATTTATTATACTGGATTTGATATATTATTTATGTCTGGATTTTTGGTACTAACCCATGTGTTAACCCTAATTGGAATACCTACTGGGCGCGTTGTACTAAGGCCCTATTCAGCCATGTATCCTTTCAAATTATTCTTAAATATCTTCTCAGGATATTCTAGCATATTACATAGATATGCATATCACTCATGCGCATAAACATGGATTTAATATCTATAATTCGGCCATGTAAAATTATCCCATTCTTAATCCCTTTATGTGCATGCAATCTTCCAAATCCCTTATTTATTACTTATTAAATCTAACCCCATTTAATTTATTTGAAACCATTTACCAAAACCATTGGGTCTTAATTGGGCCAATGACCCAACTCTTTACCCAATTAAGATCCATAACTAATATTCACAAATTAAATGGATTATTTTCATAGAAAATAATTAACTGAAAATCCGAGGTGTTACACTACAAGATCATGGAAATAAATCTAAATATAGAAATCAAAACTCTAATCTTAGATATATAACTTAATCCATAAACGTTCTAAAAATAGAAAACAAATTTTAAAAATACAAAACCAATTCTAAAAATAGAAACAAAATCTAAAATTAGATTCCACTTAATTAATGAAAAGTTGAAGTTGAACCCCAAGATTAATCCATTCGAATTCAATTTTTTTCAGTGATCTTAATTAATTTTTTTTTTCGAATTAGATGCCATATGTAGAATTTTTTAGTTGATTTTTTTTTTCCGAATTAGACACCATATTCTAATTTTTCAGTTGATTTTTTTTCCAAAATTCCTACTATTTAAAAAGAAAAAACTTCTAAACTTAGGTAGCCTTCAAAAATGAAATTTAAAAAAATAGCAGTATGTCTATAAAAAAAACATTTCAAAATATATATTTGATTGTTTCCCAACAATGGCGTCGAAAACTTGTTGTGCTACAAAAGATGTTGTCTTTTAAATTTGTACTCGTAATTGCATGAATCATTAATAGTATAGCTTCAGGATTGCAAGACGAACCCATGGGGTACATGCAAAATATATGGAAAAATATATACAATTGAAATATTATGGTACAAAATATTACATGATCATGGAAATAAATCTAAATAAAAAAAAAATCAAAACTCTAAACTTAGACATAAAATTTAATCTAAGAACTTTCTAAAAATAGAAAACACATTATAAAAATAGAAAACAAATTCTAAAAATAGAAAAATATCTAAAATTAGATTCCACCGAATTAATGAAAAGTTGAAACCCAAGATTGATTCATTTGAAATCAATTTTTTTTCAATGATCTTAATTACTGTTTTTATTTATTTAGAATTAGACATCATATTTAGAATCCTTTCAAGTTTAGATAAATTTCAAAAATTAGAAACCTTGTAAGATAGGAATTTTTCGAAATTAGACACCTCCAAAATTAGACAACTTTCTAAAAATAGAATTTTTCTAAAATTAGATAATTGTAAATCTTTCCATTGATACAAGTTTTAAAACTTTCCAAATTTAGTTCGCTATTGAAAAATATAATATTCAAAAATAAAGTATCTTTCCAAGATTAAAATGATCCTAAAAGAAGAAAATGGTTGAGAAAATAGATATTTCTAAAGTCAACAATTTTCTAAATTTAGAAAAAATTTCAAATGTAGATAAATTCCAAAATTTCTACTATTTAAAAAGAAAAAACATCTAAACTTAGGTAGCCTTCTAAAATTAGATCTTCTAAACATAGAAACTGTGAATTTTAAATAGTATTGCGAGGTCCAACCCCCAGACAACATGCAAAATATATATAAAAATATATGCAATTGAAATATTATGGTATAAGATATTACATAATCATGGAAATAAATCTAAATAAAAAAATCAAAACTCTAAACTTGGACATATAATTTAATCTAAAATTAGAAAAAAAATTCTAGAAATAGAATAACACCTAAAATTAGATTCCACCGCATTAATGAAAAGTTGAAGCCCATGATTAATTCATTCGGAATCAATTTTTTTCAATGATCTTAATTAATTTTTTATTTGTTTAGAATTAGACACCATGTTTAGAATCCTTACAAGTTAAGATAAATTTCTAAAATTAGAAACCTTCTAAGATTAGAAATTATCCAAAATTAGAGACCTCCAAAATTAGACAACTTTCTAAAAATAATTTTTTTCTAAAATTAGATAATTGCAAATCTTGTAAGTGCCCCGGTTCTTCCGAGTTACCCTTATTGTCAATTACGTGACTAAGTTGGACTTGCCTTGGATGAATAAGAAGATCTACTTTGAAGTTGAAGCGTCTACACCAAATACAGTATTAGCACACAGGTAAGTGAACCATAGGAGACCTTAGGCTAAGTCAAATACCTAGAAGTCAATTGGAAAATAAAGTGAATAAGTGACTTTCAGCCTCTAGGCCTCATGCAATCTACCGTGGCCTCGCAGCCAGTTATGCTGAGCTGAGTGCAGCTGACCCTGTGTCAAGCTGACTTAGTCTCTTACAGTCTTAAAAAATTAAAAGCTGTGACTGTTTAATTGAGAGGTAATTATGGTAAATTTATTGGAAGCTTATTATGGTAAATAAATTAACCACATGTGTTGCCACCTCTCTTAAGTTTGAATTTGAATATCCTTGGGGAGCTGTCCACAACAATTATGGAAGGGCTCCTCCATGATTTGTAATCCACCTTGCAATATTCCCATCAAGTCCTTGATTAATGGCTAAGATAAATGATTTGCAAGTCATGCACGGTGGAGATGAGGTGGCTGATATCTGATTGGTATCTGGCTGATCTGTCTAGATAGGTGACACTGCACATGTGTGCTGTCTTCCCAGGAATTACCGCTGGCGAGGCCTCATCAGAAGCAGCGAGGCATCGCAGGCATGACTTACTGCAGATCTTAAAACTGTTTATAAAAAATAACAGTAAGGCTTTGGTTTTAAGGCACCGAATACACATAGGAAAAACTCAGGAACAAGAATACCAGTGAGTGATCATTCGGCCTTCCCTCTAGACACCTTCTTCATCATCCTTCTCAGTGGATGTTTGGGTAATCACAACCCCAATCTTGATGAAGAGTCAGGTGTTCATATAGGACTAAAACCAGTCATACCCAAGTCCTACTGCTATGCAGATAAATACGTTGATGATGTTGATTTGATGGAAAGGAGCACACAGGTTCAGTAAAGAAGAAAGAGCTTAAAGGAAAACGGTTAAGGCCCAAGGCAAGTTTTTTTCTTGTTTTATTTTTAAACATTGTAAAGTGGATTAGAACAGTGTGTTCGAACCACTCTAAAAAATAGGTGTAGAGGATTAGACCAATTCTAAAAATAGAAATAACATCTAAAATTAGATCCCACTTAATTAATGAAAAGTCGAAGTGCAAGCCCAATATTAATCCATTCGAATTCAATTTTTTTTAATGATTTTAATTGATTTTGTTTATTTCGAATTAGACACCATATTTAGAATCCTTCCAAGTTTAGATAAATTTCCAAAATTAGACACCTCTAAAATTTGACAAACTTCTAAAAATAGCATTTTTCTAAAATTGGATAATTGTAAGTCTTTCCATTGAGAGAAGTTTTAAAACTTTCCAAATTTAGTTCGATTTTAAAAAATAAAGTATCTTTCGAAGATTAAAAAGATACTAACAGAAGAAAGTGGCTGAGAATAAAACTCCACATGTTTTTAAATTTAGTAAGTCTTCAAATGTAGATAAATTGCAAAATATCTACTATTTAAAAATAATAAACTTCTAAACTTAGGTAGCCTTCTAAAATAAGATTTTGTAAAAATAGAAACTATGAATTTTAAATAGTTTCCTAACATAGAAATTTTCAAAAATACAGTATTTCTAGAAACACAATATTTTATATTTGATTGTTTGCCGACAATGGCTCCAAAAACTTCTTATGGCACAAAAGATATTGGGTTTTAAATTTGTACTCGTAATCGCACGAATCATTAATAGTATAACTTTAGGATTGGAAGGTTGAACCCACAGGGAACATGCAAAATATATGCAATTGAAATATTATGGTATAAGATATTAAAAGATCATGGAAATAAATCTAAATATGGAAATCAAAACTCCAATCTTAGAAATATAACTCAATATAGAAACTTTCTAAAGATAGAAAACATATTCTAAAAATAGAAAACAAATTCTAAAAATAGAATTAATATTGAAAATTAGATTCCACCGAATTAATGAAAAGTTGAAGTTGAAGCTTAAGATTAATTCAGTTGAATTCAATTTTTTTTTAAATAATCTTAATTGCTTTATTTATTTATTTAGAATTAGACAACATATTTAAAATCCTTTCAAGTATAGATAAATTTCTAAAATTAGAAACCTTCTAAGATTAGAAATATCTGAAATTAGACACCTACAAAATTTGTCAACTTTCTAAAAATAGAATTTTTCTAAAATTAGATAATTGTAAATCTTTTTATTGACAGAAGTTTTAGAACTTTCCAAATTTAGCTCGCTTTTGAAAAATAGAATATTCTAAAATAAATTATCTTTCCAAGATTAAAAAGGTCCTAAAAGAAGAAAGTGGCTAGAAAATAGATATTTGTAAACTCAACAAGTTTCTAAATTTAGTAAGTCTTCCAAATGTATATAAATTTTGAAATATCTACCATTTAAAAAGAAAATTTCTAAACTTAGGTAGCCTTTTAAAATTAGATCTTCCAAAAATAGAAACTGAAGATTTTAAATAGTTTACTAAAATAAAAAATTTCAAAAATAGCAGCATTTCTAAAAGTAGAATATTTCAAAATATATATTTGATTATTTGCCGAGACGGTAAAAAAAACTTGTTGTACCACAAACGATATTTTTATTTAAATTTGTACTCGTAATCTCCCGAAGCATCAATAGAATAGATTCAGGATTGCGAGATCGAACTCTAGGGAACATGTAAAATATATGCAATTAAAATATTATGATATAACATTACAAGAGCATGGAAATAAATCTAAATATAGAAATCAAAACTCTAATTTTAGAAATATAACTTAATCTATAAACTTTCTAAAAATAGAAAATAAATTCTAAAAATAAGAAACTAATTCTAAAAATAGAAACAACATCTAAAATTAGATTCTACTTAATTAATGAAAAGTTGAAGTGCAAGCCCAAGATTAATCCATTCGAATTCAATTTTTTTTTTCAATGATCTTAATTGATTATTTTTATTTTGAATTAGACACCATATTTAGAATCCTTCTAAGTTTAGATAAATTTCTAAAATTAGAAACCTTCTAAGATTAGAAATTGTCCAAAATTAGACACTTCCAAAATTTGATAACTTTCTAAAATTATATAATTGGAAATATTTCCATTGGCAGAAGTTTTAAAACTTTCGAAATTTAGTTCGCTTTTGAAGAATTGAATACTCTAAAGTAAAATATCTTTCCAAGATTAAAACGATCCTAAAAGAAAATGTGGTTGAGAAAATAGATATTTCTAAAGTCATCAAGTTTCAAAACTTAGTAAGTTTTCCAAATGTTGATAAATTCCAAAATGTCAAAAAAGCACTTCTAAACTTAGGTAGCCTTCTAAAATTAGATCTTATAAAAATAGAAACTGTAAATTTTAAATAGTTCCCTAAAATAAAAAATTTCAAAAATAGCAGTATTTCTAAAAACACAATATTTGAAAATACATATTTGATTATTTGCCGAAAACGGCGCAAAAAACTTGTTGTGTCACAAAAGATATTGTGTTTTAAATTTGTATTTGTAATCGCACTAAGTATTAATAGTATAGCTTCAGGAATGCGAGGTCGAACCCAAGGGAACATGCAAAATATATGCAATTGAAATATTATGATATAACACATTACAAGATCATGGAAATAAATCTAAATATAGAAATCAAAATTCTAATCTTAGAAACATAACTTAATCTAAAACCTATTCTAAAAATAGAAACAAAATAAAAAATTAGTTTCCACTTAATTAATGTAAAGTTGAAGTTGAAGCCCAAGATTAATCCATTTGAATACCATTTTTTTCAATAATCTTAATTTATTTATTTAGAATTACACACAATATTTAGAATTCTTCTAAGTTTAGATAAATTTCTAAAATTAGAAACCTTCTTAGATTAGAAATTATTCAAAATTAGACGCCTACAAAATTAGAAAACTTTCTAAAAATAGACTTTTTTTTAAATTAGATAATTGTAAATCTTTCCACTGAGAGAAGTTTTAAAACCTTCTAAATTTAGTTCGCTATTGAAAAATAGAATATTCTAAAATAAAGTATCTTTCCAAGATAAAAAATATCCTAAAAGAAGAAAGTGGATGAGAAAATAGATATTTCTAAATTCAACAAGTTTCTAAATTTAGTAAGTCTTCAAAATGTAGATAAATTCCAAAATTTCTACTATTTAAAAAGGAAAAACTTGTAAACATAGTTAGCTTTCTAAAATTAGATCTTCTAAAAATAGAAACTGCGAATTTCAAATAGTTTCCTAAAATATAAATTTAAAAAATAGCAGTATGTCTAAAAGAAAACACTTCAAAATATATATTTGATTGTTTCCCGACAATGGCGCTAAATCTTGCTGTGCCTCAAAAGATATTGGGTTTTAAAATTGTACTCGTAATCGCACAAACCATTAATAGTATAGCTTAAGGATTGCGAGGTCGAACCCCCAGAGAACATGCAAAATGTATAGAATTGAAATATTATGGTATAAGACATTACATGATCATGGAAATAGATCTAAATAAAAAAATCAAAACTCTAAACTTAGACATATAATTTAATCTAGAAATTTTCTAAAAATAGAAAGCACATTCTAAAAATAGAAAACAAATTCTAAAAATAGAATAAGATGTAAAATTAGATTCCACCGAATTATGAAAAGTTGAAGCCGAAGATAAATTCATTCGAAATCAATTTTTGATCAATGATCTTAATTAATTTTTTTATTTATTTAGAATTAGACACCATATTTAGAATCCTTCCAAGTTTAGATAAATTTCTAAAATTAGAAACCTTCTAAGATTATAAATTATAAAAAATTAGACACCTCCAAGATTAGATATCTTTCTAAAAGTAGATAATTGCAAATCTTTCCATTGACAAAAGTTTTAAAACTTTCCAAATTTAGTTTGTTCTTGAAAAATAGAATATTCTCAAATAAAGTATCTTTCCAATATTAAAAAGATCCTAAAAGAAGAAAGTGGCTGAGAAAATAGATATTTCCAAAGTCAATAAGTTCTAAATTTATTAAGTTTTTCCAAATGTAGATAAATTCCAAAATTTCTACTATTTAAAAAGCAAAAACTTGTAAACTTAGCTAGCATTCTAAAATTAGACCTTCTAAAACTAGAAACTGTGAATTTTAAATAGTTTCCTAAATTAGACAATTTTCAAAAATAGTAGTATTTCTAAAAACACAACATTTCAAAATATATATTTGAATTGTTTCCCAACAACTCAGCCAAAAACATGCAGTGCCTCAAAAGATTTTGTGTTTCAAATTTGTACTCGTAATCGCATGAACCATTAATAGTATAGTTTCAAGTTGCGAGGTCAAAGCCCCAGGGAACATGCAAAATGTATGCAAAAATAAATGCAATTGAAATATTATGATATAACACATTACAAGATCTTTGAAATAAATCTAAATATAGAAATCAAAACTCTAATCTTAAAATAAAACTTAATCTAGAAACTTTCAAAAAATAGAAAACAAATTTTAAAAATAGACAACCAATTCTAAAAATAGAAAAAACATCTAAAATTAGATTCCACTTAATTAATTAAAAGTTGAAGTTGAAGCCCAAGATTAAACCATTTGAATTCAGTTTTTTTTTTCATTAATCTTAATTTATTTATTTATAATTAGACACAATATTTCGAATCCTTCCAAGTTTAGATAAATTTCTAAAATTAGAAACCTTCTATGATTAGAAATTATCGAAAATTAGAAATCTCCAAAATTTGACAACTTTCTAAAAATAGAATTTTTCTAAATTTAGATAATTGCAAATCTTTCCATTGACAGAAGTTTTAAAACTTTCCAAATTTAGTTCTCTTTTGAAAAATAGAATATTCTAAAATAAAGTATCTTTCCAATATTAAAAAGATCCTAGAAGAAGAAAGTGGCTGAGAAAATAAATATTTCTAAACTCAACAAGTTTATAAATTTAGTAAGTTTTCCAAATGTAGATAAATTCCAAAATTTCTACTATTTAAAAAGAAAAAACTTCAAAACTTAGGTAACCTTCTAAAATTAGATCGTCTAAAAATAGAAACTGTGAATTTTAAATAGTTTCCTAAAATAAAATTTTTCAAAAATAGCAGTATTTCTAAAAATACAACATTTGAATATATATATATATTTGATTATTTCCCGACGACGGCGCCAAAAAAGTGTAGTGCCACAAAAGATGTTGTGTTTTAGATTTGTAGTCGTAATCGCACGAACCATTAATAATATAGTTTCAGGATTGTGACGTCGAACCCCAGGGAACATGCAAAATATATGCATAAATATATGCAATTGAAATATTATGATATAACATATTACAAGATCATGAAAGTAAATCTAAATATAGAAATCAAAACTCTAATCTTAGATATATAACTTAATCTAGAAACTTTCTAAAAATAGAAAAAAAAATTAAAAATAGAAAACCAATTTTAAAAATAGAAACAAAAAAAAAAATTAGATTCCCCTTAATTAATGAAAAGTTGAAGTTGAACCCCAAGATTAATCCATTCGAATTCAATTTTTTTCAATGATCTTAATTGATTTTTTTTTTTTAATTTTGAATTAGACACCATATTTAGAATACTTCCAAGTTTAGATAAATTTCTAAAATTAGAAACCTTCTAAGATTAGAAATTATCCAAAATTAGACACCTCCAAAATTTGATAACTTTCTAAAAATAGATATTTTTTAAAATTAGATAATTGTAAATCTTTCCATTGACAGAAGTTTTAAAACTTTCCAAACTTAGTTCGCTTTTTAAAAATAGAATATTTTGAAATAAAGTATCTTTCCAAGATTAAAAAGATATTAAAAAAAAAAAGTAGCTGATATAATAGATATTTCTAAACTCAACAAGTTTCAAAATTTAGTAAATCTTCCAAATGTATATAAATTCCAAAATTTCTGCTATTTAAAAGGAGAAACATTCTAAACTTAGGTAGCCTTCTAAATTTAGATCTTCTAAAAATAGAAACTGCGAATTTTAAATAGTTTCCTAAAATATAAATTTTAAAAAATAGCGGTATTGTAACGCCCCGCCGTTTTTCACTCGCTTTTTCCCGTAAATTCAGTGTATATATATTTTTTTGTAACAGAGTAGAGTGATAGAGTGTGGAACGTCACGACGCGAGCTAAGTTCGAACTTCCAAAGTCCGACCCTTAACTGGCCAACCCTATGTGTGTATGGACTCAGTCCAAAAAAATGGTTCACACATAGCCATACCGACTTGCGGAATAAAATCATATAACTGCAGAATCATAATCATGGGGTTCGGCCATACACCATGGCCGAACCCTATGTCCAACATTCTCTCATATTTACCAAATTGCCATTGGTTTCCTTCTTCCTTTAAATCTCCCATAATTAGACCTTAAAAACTTCCCTAATCATATAAGATCATCAAACATAACACATGGGGTTCGCCCATACATCATGGCCGAACCCATGGTTCTCCTACTTTGGTATCTTAATTACATTTTTGCCATTCTCTTCTCCATCAACTCTTATCATACATTGTACCCTTTTATTTTATTTAAAACTACACATAACTTAACTCATGACTTAGGTTCATAATCTGATTTCCTCAATCAGACTTTAACCTTGAATTATAGATACCTTTAATCCCTTAATTTTAGACCATGGGGTTCGGCCATACACCATGGCCGAACCCTTTGGTGTACAATCTCTACCTTTCCATAATTGGAAAGTCCCCACATTTATATTTCACCTTCCAAAAATAGAACTTCCCTTTATTAATCTCCCCTTCTATCATTAGAAGGTTTCATAATTAAACACCAACCCTTCTATGATTGAATATCATATTCCATAAATAACAAAGTTTCCAAAAACTAAATCCTAGTGGGGTTCGGCCATACATTGTGGCCGAACCTCACTCTTGTCAATTAATCCCTTCATTCAATTAGGTTCAATAATCCAGCCCTTACCTTCCATTCTTGGAATGGTTTCCATAAATAACTTTTATGGTCTTTAAGTAGATACTTTCTAATTTTAATATCCACTTCCAAGAATGGAAACTTTCCTTAATATGTAACCTCCTTTCCATATTTGGAAACACCTTCCAAAATTAGATGGCTTTACCATTTTTACCAACTTCTTTCATAAATGGAAGGTTTCCATATATAGATTCTTACTTTCCATAAATGGAAACTTTCTAAGATTAGAACTCCTTTCCAAAATTAGAGTGCTTTCTAATTTAGCCACCCCTTCCCTTAATTAGATAGTTTCCTATTTAATTTCAATTCCAGATTACCCCATGGGGTTCGGCCATACACCTTGGCCGAACCCTATGGTTCATGATATTAGCCCTTGGTTTAGATCCATCAAAACCGATCATCACTTTCATAAAAGTTTGGTGGGGTTCGGCCATACACCATGGCCGAACTTCACCTCTTCTTTTTATCATTTTGGATCCCAAAGGTTAACCACAAAACATCATGGTTCGACCATACCAAGGCCGACCCAATGTCCATCCAATTTTCTTTAATTATCATCAAACTCCTCCATGGATTTTCATCATTTAAATTTGTTAATCTAAACCATAAATCCCCATGATTTTCATTATTCAAACCATTATGAAATAACCATGATTTCCATAATCCAAGATCTAAAATATAAACCCAATCATGAATCAAGAACACACCATGGTTTTCAATTTTTAAAACCAATTAATTGAACAAATCTTTCCATTGGGTTCGGCCATGCACTATGGCCGAACCCTACAGTTCTTTTGTTTTCATAAATCAAATTATAACATTAAACACTTAAATACTAACCTCTTCCTTGATCTTCTAATCTTTCTCTCTTCTTCTTATTTTTTTCTCCAAACAAGAACACCTTCTAGTTGCTGCCCTTTCTTCTCTTGCTTTGGCGTGGAAGAGAGTGATGAATTGAGAGAGGGAGAGAGAAGAATAAAACTTGCTAATGGGGTTGTAAAAATCGTACACCCCCTTGGGCTTCTCTTTTTATTAAGCTCTCCTTAATCCCACATTAGAAATTTCTTAATATAAGCAACCCCTAGCCGTGTACCCCGTCATTACACATATACTATATTGTAACCCAGTTTCGACCTTGTTAACTTCGAATCAGAAAAATTGGTAAACTACAAAGTTGTAGCTATTGAAATCTTATTTCCAACTCAAAAAGAATCAAAGCAATCGGATATCAGAGTGAAAAGTTATAACCAAAATACTAGACATATGTCAAACCATCCTTATTTAACCATGGCCGACTTTCCCTCTTTAATTAGCCATATCCGACTTTCCCTTGCCTTATTAAGACTTCCTTTAATTTTTATTAGCAAGTACTATGCACATAAACCTAATCATAATCCAAATATTCTTTTAATTTAATTCATAGATATTTCATCCCTTTTTAAATATCTAGCATATCATTGTGGATTTAAAAATCCCACAAATCTCTCATGTGCATCATATGTAAATCACTATCTAAAATTCGGCCAAGATAATCTTTATTTGATTTTTTTTAACATCTACTTGGATATTTCAAATCCACTACTCGGCCATAATATCCTTTATTCAAAATTGGGTATGATTTACCACTAATTTAATCCTACCCATTTAAATTTTAATAAAACCAATTCCACCATTTGTTGGGTCTTAATTGGGTCATGGCCCAATTCCTTATCCATATAAGATTTAATTCTAAAATTCATAACTAAAATTAAATAAATAATAAACTGAAAACCCGAGGTGTTACAGGTATGTCTAAAAACAAAACATTTGAAAATATATATTTGATTGTTTATCGACAATGGCGCTAAAAAGTTGTTGTGTCACAAAATATATTAGGTTTTAAAATTGTACTCATAATCGCACAAACCATTAATAGTATACCTTATGGAGATCGAACCCCCGGAGAACATGTAAAATATATGCAAAAATATATGCACTTGAAATATTATGGTATAAGACATTACATGATAACGGAAATAAATCTAAATAAAGAAATCTAAACTCTAAACTTAGACATATAATTTAATCTTGAAACTTTCTAAAAATAGAAAACACATTCTAAAAATAGAAACAACATCTAAAATTAGATTCCACCGAATTAATGAAAAGTTTAAGTTGAAGCCTAAGATTAATTCATTCGAATTCAATTTTTTTTTCAATGATCTTAATTTATTTATTTAGAATTAGACACCGTATTTAGAATCCTTCCTTGTTTAGATAAATTTGTAAAATGAGAAACCTTCTAAGATTAGAAATTATCCAAAATTGGACACCTCCAAAATTAGACAACTTTCTAAAAATAGAATTTTTCTAAAATTAGATAATTGTAAATCTTTCCATTGACAGAAGTTTTAAAACTTTCTAAATTTATTTTTCTTTTGAAAAATAGAATATTCGAAAATAAAGTATCTTTCCAAGATTAAAAAGCTCCTAAAAGAAGAAAGTGGCTGAGAAAATAGATATTTCTAAAGTCAACAAGTTTCTAAAATTTGGTAAGTCTTCCAAATGTAGGTAAATTCCAAAATTTCTACTACTTAGAAAGAAAAAAAATTCAAAACTTATGTAGCCTTCTAAAAATAGAAACAATGAATTTTAAATAGTTTCCTAAAATAGAAATTTTCAGAAAATAACAATATTTCTAAAAAATGAATATTTCAAATATATCTTTGATTGTTTGCCGACAACGGCGCCGAAAACTTGTTGTGCCACAAAAGATACTGTGTTTTAAATTTGTACTTGTAATCGCAGGAACCATTAATAGTATAGCTTTAGGATTGCGAGGTCGAACCCATAAGGAACATGCAAAATATATGCAAAAAGATATGCAATTGAAATATTATGGTATAAGATACTATAAGATCATGGAAATAAATCTAAATATAGAAATCAAAACTCTAATATTAGATATATAACTTAATCTAGAAACTTTCTAAAAATAGAAAACGAATTCTAAAAATAGGATTCAATTGAAAGTATATAGTTTCATTTTATAAGATCCATCAACTGTAACACATATTGAAATTTCTTAGGTGAAAATTTTCAATGAAATAGCTTTCTTACATAGTGCAAGTTTCAATTACAAATATTCATGAGCATTTTATGAACATTGTAACACCTCAGATTTTCAGTTAGTTATTTTATATGAAATTACCCATTTAATTGTGAATTTTAGATTGGATTTGTATATGGATAAAGAATTGGACCATGACCCAATTAGGACCCAATTGATTGTGGAATTGGTTTATTAAAATTTAAATGAGTTGAATTATTTTAGTAATGCATTATCTCCAAAGAATTAATTAAAAGATTTTATGGCCGTGTATGGGATAAGTTTGGCCGAATTTTAGATAATAAAATCTATCATAAGCGCATAAGATAATTTAAAAGGGTATGTATATGGTCTAAAAATTAAATAAGGAAGATGTCTAATTAAATAGACATTGCATGGCCGTGTGTGACACTTCCAGAGAGGGAAAGTCGGCCATTTCCAATTAAGACTAGGGGGTACACGGCAATGGGGCATGTTTATCTTAGCAACTTCTAATCTGGGATTAAGAGGAAGATTATAAAAGGAGAGGAGAGCAAGGTTACACGGTTTTTATAACCCATAGCCGAATTCTATTTTCCTCTCTCTCAATCTCTCATCCTCTCACACGGCAAAGAGCAGGAGAAGAAGAAGGTAGCCATAAGAGGTGTTTTTGGTTGAAAGAAATTAAGAAAAAAGAAAAAAGAAAAAAGATTGGAAGAACAAGAAATCGGAAAAAGGTTAGTACTTTGTTTGATAAATTTATCTTGAAATAAAAGAACCATAGGGTTCGGCCATGGTGTTTGGCCGAACCCCATGGAAGAAGATTAGAGATAAGTTTTAATGATTTGAATGGAAAGAAAGAACCATAGGGTTCGGCCATAGTGCATGGCCGAACCCCATGGAAAGACTTGATTTATTTTATTGGGTTTTTAAGAATGAAAACCATGGAAGTTATAAATAAGTTTATGGGGTTTTCAAACATGAAGATAAGGGATTTATACTTATGTGTTTAAGAGGATTTTAAATGGAAGATCATTGATAATGTAATATGATGTTTGGAGGGGTGAGGCTCGGCCATGGTGTATGGCCTAACCCCACCAAATAAATTTATGAAATTGGGGTTTTCATAGGCATTGGATTACATGGACATAAGGTTAATAATTTCTAATGGAACCATAGGGTTCGGCTATGGGTATGGCCGAACCCCATGGAAAGGATATTGATAAAAATTTAAAGGAATTAAATAAATGGTCAAGATCATGAACCATAAGGTTCGGCCATGGTGTATGGCCGAACCCCATGGGGTAGTGTTGGAATGGTAAGTGCATTGTGGTTGCTAAATTTGGAAGCATTTAATTATGGAAGGGAGTTTAATTATGGAAACCTTCCAATTATGGAAAGATGGTTTCTAATCTAGGAAACTATCTTATTATGGAAGATGGTTTCTAATCTAAGAAGCTATCTAATTATGGACCTTAGATTAAAATGGAAGGAGGAGTTTAATTATGGAAATCATCTATTAATGGAAGGTGGAGATTATTTATGGAAACCTTTAAATTAGGGATCATAAGTGAAAATTGGAAACAAGGACATCATGGGTTTGGCCATGTGTATGGCCGAACCCCATGAATCAAATTTGTGGGCTATGTTTTGTGTATTTTAAATAAAGTGGAGGATCATGGGTTCGGCCAAGGTGTATGGCCGAACCCCATGAGGTTTATTTTCTATGAACTCAGATTATTGGGTTAATAATTAGTTTAAGTACATTATGAATGAGAATAAGGGATAATGATAGCCATGAATGGCATTTTCGTAATCAAAGGAAAATAAGGGACCTTGGGTTCGACCATGGTGTATGGCCGAACCCCATGGAAATTGTTTGGTGAACTTAGATGTCTATGAATCAGTTATGGTCAATTCTGTTTATGTGTTAAGGAGTGAAGGGTTTAAAATGATTAAACCAAGGGCAAAGTTGTGAATACATGCTAAGATGGAAGGTTGGCCATGAATGGCAATCTTGTAAATATGGGGATTGGTTTATGGACTTAAAAGCTGTAAATCAAGTGGGACTTGGTTTTGATTTATTATTGTATTATAAGGTAACGGGATCTCACACGGCGTTTACGATCGTGAGCAGTTACCGAACGAAACACGCAAGCACACGTGAGCGATCTTCGTTAGGATTCCACCTCTTTGAAACCATGGGCTTATGTACACTTGTTTTATCTTATGTTTGATGAAAATATGTTTCAAAGGATATGTTTAATTATTGAATTTCAAATGCTATGTTTAATCATATAAATAGCATGTGTTGATTATGTTTCAAAAGGTGATTTTAAATGCTATGTTTATGTTATAAAATAGCATGTGTTTCATTGGCATCTCATGCATGGCATGGGGTGGAGGATTTATAACCGGAGGGGTCACACTCCATCGGGGTGTCAGAAAAATCTATGTGTAGTTCCTTGATGTGATTTCCATCAAGAAGATTCTGGAGGGTCCACACTCCGCCGGGGCGTCCGGAAGACCTACGTGGTGGCTACATTTATGTATATGTGATGGGTGGGACTCATTGCATTTGTCATCATTGCATGGCATGGATTTTATATGGTTTTGACATCATTATATTATTATAAATGATTTGTATTAACCATGTGTTAGCCGTAACTAGAATACCTACTGGGAGCGTTGTTCTAACGCCCTACTTCTACCCTAGTTGATGATACAAGAAATTAGGGTAACGAGGAATGCAAGAGGGGCCAAACATAGGAGCTTGGATGATTTAGTTTATTATTTTTAATAAAAGTTACTCATGAACTTGTATTTGAGTATCTAGATTTCAGAATGTAATAACTTAGATGGTTGGATGAGTTATTGGATAATTATGACATTTTAATAATGATTAAGGACTTGACGTACTTTGCTATCTGAATGGAATAGAATTTGGTTCTATTATGATTCCGCAATTTTGATGTTATGATTTTTATTCCGCATGTTGATATTGCTATGTGTGAACCATTTTCGTGGACTTAGTCCATGCACACATAGGTTTGGCCAGTTAAGGGTCGGACTTTGGAAGTTCGGACTTAGCTCGAGTCGTGACGTCCCACGCTCTATCACTCTACTCTGTTATAAAATATATATATATATATATATATATATATATATATATATATATATATATATACTTTGAATTTACGGGAAAAAATAAGTGAAAAAGGGTGGGGCGTTACAGTTGGTATCAGAGCGAACCCGAAACTTGAATCTCTCGGAGTAAATTAATCCGGTCTCGTGCATTAATTTACTTCGTCAGACTCAGATGGATGATGGTAAAGGAAGTACAGTCAAAATAATCGGATTATCAAACATAGCAACATAGGATGTATTTCCCCAGAAACAAAACAAAAATCAAGAGTACTTATTTGGAAATTTTCCCCAATAGGTAGGAATTACAAATTTTGTTTATGGAAACTAAGTCTTGATGTTTTCAATGGCTTAGGGAAAAATGGCTCCAAGGGGAAGGCCAAGGAAAAATACCTGACAAAACCAAAATGGGGGTGATGAGGAGGAACGACACTCTCACCGTGAGGAAAAACAATCTCACCATGATGAGGAACGGCATTCTCATCGTGAGGAAGAACAATCTCATCACGATGAGGAAGCAAGTAGCGTAAACATACCGGTGGTACCTCCTGAATTGCAGAATTTGGTTCAAGCGGTGGTTACTTCGGTGCTTCAACAACACCTGAATGAGAATGGAATCGCCAATGGAAATAATGACAGAAGCATGGTCAGGGACTTCCAGCAACAGCACCCTCCTTACTTCAAGGGAAGAGAAGGGGCTGTCGGAGCAGAAAATTGGCTGAAAAAGATTTCACAGATCCTGACTCTATTGAATATCACGAGTCGTGCTCACAAGATTTTACTGGCCACATCACAGCTGATTGATGATGCTGGTAAATGGTAGGAGGTGATAGAGAAGCAGCGAGCACTTATTCCAGAAGGAGAAAGGACTGCCATGACTTGGGAGCAGTTCTCAGCTACCTTCCTGGAATATTATTTTCCTGAGGAGGAGAAGGAATTCCAGACACAGGCTTTTCTATCTTTGGTACAAGGTACCATGACTGTGGCATAGTACCACCAGGAGTTTCTTAGTCTATCTGTATATGCATTCTATATGGTGGTTACAGAGTATCGGAGGGCACGCAAGTTTGAACAGGGCCTTCGGCCAAGCATAAGGGCCAAGGTAACTATATTCAAGGCAGCCACATTGGCAGAGGTGGTCAGTAGGGCCACTATAGCAGAACAGGAGATGGCTGAGTTGACGTGGTTTGACAATCGCCGAGCTCAGAGTGGGAGAGGCACCCAACAAGAGGTTCTAACCGAACTCTAGCAGACCCTCACCATCTACTGGGTCAACGGGGGGCTTTCGTCCCAATCATCCCTCCCCATCTGCATCAGTCACTCATGCTCCCAGAGGTGGGAGCAACTGCTTTCATTGTGATCAGCCTGGTCATTTTAAGAGGGAATGTCCACAACTCAACATACCCTTTAATACCAGGGGTTCATCTTGTCCACCAGTTAGGCCAGCTAATTCACATGGAGGCAGGACATTTAATCAGGCGGGACGGCCACCAACAGGATCTGGACGGGTATTCACTTTAACACCTCTAGCAGCAGAGGATCATTCAGTGATACAAGGTATGGCAGTAGTCAGTAGTTCCTACGCCTTTGCATTATTTGATTCGGGAGCATCACACTCTTTTAAATCTGCTGCATTTGTAACTGCTACTGGTACATTGGTACAAAAACTGTCCACATCATTCACTATTGTATCCATTGGGACTCATATGCACAACAGTGAATACTAGACTTGCGGGATTCAGATTTGAGTTCAATTATTTGGTGCTTGATATGTCAGAATATGATATTATTTTCGGCATGGATTGGTTGGCTAGCTTCAAGGCCAACATTGATTGTTATCGTCGCAGGGTGACATTTTGGTCGCTCGAGGAAAAACAACATGTGGTACGTGCTGATAAACAAAACAGACTGCATGAAGGGTTGAATCATCTGGTATTGAACATTATCAGAATCAACAAGGCATTGGTGGTTGAACTTCCGGAAATAGTAAGGGACTATGCAGACGTTTTTCCAAAGGAACTCCCTGGTTTGCCTCCCATGAGGGAGATCAATTTTGAAATCAAGCTGTATCCTGGCACTGCACCAGTGTCATTACCACATTACCGGATGGCACCAGCAGAGATGTCCGAGTTAAAGAAGCAGATTGATGAACTGCTCAGACTAGGGTGCATTCAGAACAGTAGGTCGGCTTGGGGAGCTCCAGTTTTATTTGTAAAGAAGAAGGATGGTTCACTCCGTATGTGTGTGGATTATTGAAAATTGAACCAGCTGACGGTCAGAAATAAATACCCTCTACCCAGGATCGATGATTTATTTGATCAACTTAAAGGTTCCAGTCATTTTTCTAAGGTTGATTTGATGTCTGGATATCACCAAATCCGGGTTAGGGAGGAGGACATAGAGAAGACAGCCTTCAGAACGCGGTATGGACTATATGAGTTTGTATCATGCATTTGGACTCACCAATGCACCAGCTGTGTTCATGGATTTAATGAACAGGATCTTCTTTCCTTACTTGGACCAGTTTGTTATTGTATTCATTGATGATATTTTGATTTACTCCAAAACTCAGGAAGAACATGTTGAGCACCTGAGAATAGTTTTGGATACCTTGAGGAAGAACAAACTATATGCTAAAGCCAGTAAATGTGAATTTTGGCTATCTCAGGTCAACTTTTTGGGACATGTTATATCAGAGGAAGGTATAGCCGTCGACCCGGCTACGATAGCGGTAGTAAGAGATTGAAAGCTCCAAAGAATGTAACTGAGATCCGTAGTTTCTTGGGATTGGTTGGTTATTACAGGAAATTTATCATGGACTTCTCAAAAATTGCGTCTCCACTTACTCGACTCACTCAGAAAGGAGTCAAATATGTATGGTCGGATTTGTGCAATCAGAGGTTTGAAGAGCTGAAGACGAGACTTACCACTGCTCCTATCCTAGTTTTGCCGGAAAAAAGGTAAGAGTTATGAGGTACAATGCGATGCTTCAAGAGAGGGACTGGGGTGTACACTCAGTCAAAGTAATTGTGTGGTGGCATATGTATCAAGACAGTTGAAAATACATGAACGTCTCTATCCTACACACGATTTGGAACTTGCCGCAGTGGTCTTCGCTCTCAAAAGTTGGAGACATTATCTTTATGGAGAGAAATTTGAAGTGTTTTCAGATCATAAGAGCTTGAAATACTTGTTTGATAAGAAAGAGCTCAACTTGAGGCAGCACAGCTGGATGGAATATCTGCCGGATTATGAGTTCGCACTTCGTTATCACCCTTGGCAAGGCGAACAAGGTGGCAGATGCCCTCAGTCGTTTATCACATGCATTAGTGGCATGTCTGATCAGGACGGAATGGGAGATGTTGAATACCATTCCAGAATTTAAACTTTATCTCAATAACCATGGGACTATTTACAATATGGTCATACGGTCCAACATGGTTACCAAGATTGAACAGGAACAGCGGACAGACCTGGAGGTGGAGGAGATTTGGGCCAAAATGTCTACTGGTGAAGTCATACTGGAATGGGAGTTACGACCAGGACAGGGTCTTCTATTCTGAGGAAGGATTTATGTACCTAAGAGTTGCAGAAAAGAGTTATTGGTTGAGGCACATCAAACCAAACTCTCTATTCATCAGGGCAGCACCAAGATGTATCATGACCTGAAGAGACATTATTGGTGGCACGGACTCAAAAGAGATGTGGCAGAATTTGTAGCACATTGCTTAACTTGTCAGCAGGTTAAGACGGAACATCAGAAGCCACCAGGGTTACTCAAACCCTTACCAGTGCTAGAATGGAAATGCGAGTACATTGCCATGGATTTTGTTACAGGGTTACCAAGGTCATCAAAGGGCAACGATGCGATATGGGTCGTAGTAGACCGACTGACCAAGTCTGCACATTTCATTCCTATTAAGATGACAGACTCATCTGAGACTTTGGGTCTGCGGTATATCAACGATATCATCAGGTTGCATGGTATACCTCGGACTATTGTGTCTGACAGGGATGGTTGATTCACAGGCAGAGTATGGCAGAGCATGCAGGCGGCCATGGGAACAGATTTATTGATTAGTACGGTATTCCATCCACAGACTGATGGATAGTCTAAGAGGACAATACAGACATTGGAAGACATGTTGAGAGCATGTATGCTAGATTTCAAGGGTGGATGGGAGGATCACTTGCCGTTGGTAGAATTCTCATACAACAACAGTTACCAGGCAAACCTCCAGATGGCACCATTTGAGGCATTATATGGTAGACCATGTAGGTCACTAGTGTGCTGGACAGAGGCAGGTGAGCCTGCACTGATTGGACCTGAATTGGTTGCAGAGACTATAGCGCAAATACAGTTGATACGACAACATTTATTGACTACGCAGAGTCGTCAGAAGAGTTATGCTGACAAGAGGAGGAGATTCTTGGAATTTGAAGTGGGAGACATGGTGTTCTTGAAAGTTTCGCCACGAAAGGGACACATGAGATTTGGAAAGAAAGGGAAATTATCGCCAAGATATGTGGGACCGTTTTCAATAATAAGAAGGATGGGGGACGTGGCTTACCAATTGGTACTCCCATCACAGTTGGCATCTTTACATGATGTGTTCCATATATCGATGTTGAGAAAGTATAATCCTAATCCTTTTCACATACTAAACTTACAAGATATAGAGGTTCAGAGCGACGTGACATACGTCGAGAAGCCTGTCCGAGTGGTGGACACAAAACAAAAGGTGTTACGAAACCGAGCGATCCAGTTTGTCAAGATAGTATGGGATCGACATGGCATTGAGGAAGCTACATGGGAACTCGAATCAAAATGATGAAAGCTCATCCTATAACGCCCGCCCCTTTTCACTATGCTTAATTGACCGAAAATCAGAGTTTATTATTATTATTTTTTTGAAATAAAGAGTGACAAAGGACGCGGGACGTCACGACGCGAGTTAAGTCCGAGCTTCTAAAGCCCGGCCCTTAACTGGCCAACCCTACGTGTGCGTGGAACTAAGTCCACGAGAACGGTTCACACGTAGAAAGTAAGCTCGCGGAATATAACTTAATGCGGAAATTAAAATAGAGTCTATCCTACCAATTTTAGATAGCAAGGAAGATACATCATTAAATTACTAAATTACCTCAAAATTATAACATCCAAAAGTAAAGTCCAAACCATAGCAAGAAATATAAATTATTACAGTCCGACGAGCTAAGTTACTCAAATTACATTTCCAAAATAAATTTAAGTAAACTATCTAGCACGCTTCACCAAGCTCCTACGCTTGGCTCCCGTCGCGTCCTTCAATTCCACCATCCCCTGCGTCATCAGCTAGGGTAGAAGTAGGGTGTTAGACAACGCGCCCAATAGGACTCCGAGTAGGGACAACACATGGATTAGTGATAACAAGCACATAGGTAATAATATAATGAAAACCATAAAATGAATGCCATGCCATGGGTGTCTTATGTCATGAGTCCCACCCATCATCCATACCATCATTGTGCCATGTCCCTCTTGATGGAAAAGCTTCATCAAGATATGATCAACACTAGGCATCCCCCTTGATGGCAAAGCCTCATCAAGGAATCCCCATGCTTGCTTCTCGGTCGCCCCGACAGAGCATGGACTCCGGTTGTACCTTATAGTACCCCTCTTGATGGATGAATCACATCAAGATATCCCCATGCTTGCTTCTCGGTCGCCCCGATGGAGCATGGACTCCGGTTTCATTATTTTCCCGCCCATGCCATGCATGAGATGTAAATGCATTATGCTATGTAATATATATAATTCATAGCCTTAATATATAATTCATAGCCTTAACATATAATTCATAGCCTTAAAACCCATCTTAAAACAATCACATAACTACCAAAATAGATCAAGGAAAGCAATCGTACAACACATAATCCATGGCTTACAATAAGGTAGGAATCCTACCAAATACCGACTAACGTTCCTTTATGTTTTCCGTTCACAAATCCGGTCACCCAAACGCGCACCGCTTGCGATGTCCGATACCTTATTACATATTAACAATCAGCCCATATTTTATCCATGATTAAGTTCCTAACATATGCTTTAGTGGGGTTCGGCCATACACCATGGCCGAACCTCACTATGTAGTTTTGTGGGTCCCATTTAATCCATCAAATATTTTAATCACATGAGTCTAAAACCAGCCACCCTAGGCTTCATTTAACCATACATAAGGTCATCTTAAGGCACCTAGGTCCATGTCCAACCTCCATGGGGTTCGGCCATGGTTCTTCATTTTGGCCCATATTTACGGTTTTGCCACTACCTCTTTCATGGTTAATCATTCACTTAACCATGTATATTTTTTTTTGTCCATAATTGATCCATACACTTAGATCCATTAATGATCCATCAACCATGTCATAATATCATTAAAAATCAGCCATTTAATTAACCTAACCCTTATTCATTTAAACACATATATAGCCCCATACTTAGCCCATAAATGGTTCATAAAATTGGGTCATGGGTTCGGCCATACACCATGGCCGAACCCATGATATTAATCTCCTTACTTCTTTTGGATCATTTACCACATTTTTGATCCACCAACTTAGATCCCTCAATGACTTACCAATCATGTCATAGGATCATTAAAATCAGCCCCTTTAATTTAACCTAATCCCCATTCATCTGAACACATAAATTTAGCCCATAAAATGACCTACAAGTGGGTCATGGGTTCGGCCATACACCATGGCCGAACCCATGATGTCCTTTTCTCATTTTTCCATGGACCCATTTCACCACATTTAGATCCACAATAAGTCCTCCCATGAGGGGGTTTACATCATGCATTAAATCATCATTCTTAACCACATCTTGAGTCCATTAACTTAACTATATTCTCCATTCATTTCATGGTTCCAAAATACCCAAGTTCACCAAAATCTCTCCATGGGGTTCGGCCATACACCATGGCCGAACCCATGATCCATGGTTTTATTTTTAAAACATTATTTATAATGCTTAAAAATCCACTTAAAAACTATCAACCTTCTCCCTTAATTTCCATATTTTTACACCCATTAAATTTACAATTACATCACCATAGAGTTCGGCCATACACCATGGCCGAACCCATGGTTCATGGTTCATTTTCATCCATGCCTTTTTGAGGCCATAAAAACCATTTACATCTCCCAAAAATCCTTATAAAAATCACTAACCTTTAATCATTAAAATCCTCAAAAATCATTAACCACCTTCCATGACTTCTATCCTTAAAAACCCCATTAACATTTACTTAATCAACTACCATGGGGTTCGGCCATACTACATGGCCGAACCCTATGGTCCATGATTCCTTCAAAAATCCATTTTTCCATGCTTAAGAAAACCTTAATTACCTAGTGTCCTTATCATTCATTTATTTTTCTTTTCTTAACCTATCTTATCCATTTTGTCCATTTCTCATCCCTTCCTCGGATGGATCTTAGATCCATGGCCCATAACATTTTTGGCCACCATTTAATCTAAGAAATGGATTCCATGATTTCCTTTTTAACCCTTAACAAATGTAAAATCTTGTTTAAAAATTACTTACCAATCCGACGGCTCCTCCGACTTCTTTTTCTCCCTTTGGATCCTTAGTCTTTCTCCTTTCTTCTTTTCCTTGATCTTTGGCCAAGATGTGCTTGATCAAAATGAGATCATCAAGGTTTGGGTCAGCCAACGATGGAGTGGGTTTGAGAGAGGAAAAGGAGGAGAGGATGGAAAAACTATCCCAAGGTTTGGTCTTAAGGTGGTTGGCCAATGCTTGAATTTTTCTTCTCTTTCCTTCTAAGTTTTTCTTCTTCTTTCTCCTTGTAAGAGTGAGGGACGGTTTTGGAGAGTGAGAGATGGAGAGAGTGAGATGGAAAAGAGATGAAGGAATGAGATCAAAACTCATCTCATTTGGTTGCTTGTGTTAGGCTCCACCATCATTCCCTTCCACCAACCAAGCATGGGCTCACATGCCTTATTGGTGGTGGTTGGGACAAAACCACCACCAAGCCAACGGTTTTGGGCCTTTGAGATGGGGTGGTTTGGTCTTCCATCTTGACCATTTGACCATCATCATGGAGGGGTATGGGTCCTCATGCTTTGGGTGGTGGTGGTTGAGATGAAACCACCACCCTTAGCCAATGGTTTTATTTGTGTTTCTTTAAGTGGTTTGGGTGGTTTCAATGAGATGAAACCACCCATTGACTTCTCCCTTTGACTCCCCATTTGACCCAATTTGACTAGCTTAATTATTTAATTAATTGGATCATTGATTTAGGTTAATTAATTCCCATTTAATCTCCTTTAATCTCCTTGATTCTTCTCCATTAATCCACCCATGGTTGACCAAGTCAACCATGGTGGCCGGCCCCACTAACTTCTAGCCTATCTGCCACCTCACTTGATGAGGTGGAGGTGGGTCCCATTCGGTCATGTCACCTTGGTCTAATTAAGTTTAACTTAGGTGATTTTCACATTAATTAATTCAACTTAATTCACTTGATCCTCCTTAATTCCCTTTGACTTATCCATGGTTGACCAAGTCAGCCATGACGGTCAGCCCCACCTATGCCTTGGTCCACACACCACCTCACTTGGTGAGGTGGAGGTGGGCCCCACTGGGTTATGCCATCTTGATCATTTCATTACTAACTTAGGTGATTTAAACCAATTCAATCCATTCCCACTTATTGGATCACCATTGGGCCCATGGCCCAATTAAATTTATTTCCTACCTATTTACCTTAGAGCTTAAATCATCTTGACCCATTGGGTCCCAAATGGGTATTGGGCCCAATTTGACCATCCTTGGCCCAATTAATCATCATTGACCCAATTAAGTGAATTCATTCCAATCCATGGTCCATTGTCCAAATTTTGATCTATTTAACATCTATTCCATCAAAATTCCCAATTCCCATCATTAAAATAAATAATAGCCAACATATATATTGATTTAAAAATCTGGGCTATTACACATCCTGAGCTATTTAGGTAAATGTTTGAAACCCTACTTCACTCGATTTTCGGGACGAAAATTTTGAAAAGAGGGTTGTACTGTAACACCTCGGATTTTCAGTTAGTTATTTTATATGAAATTACCCATTTTAATTGTGAATTTTAGATTGGATTTGTATATGGATAAAGAATTGGGCCATGACCCAATTAGGACCCAATTGATTGTGGAATTGGTTTATTAAAATTTAAATGAGTTGAATTATTTTAGTAATGCATTATGTCCAAAGAATTAA
Organism: Chimonanthus salicifolius; assembly: GCA_013350335.1. NCBI lineage: Eukaryota > Viridiplantae > Streptophyta > Magnoliopsida > Laurales > Calycanthaceae > Chimonanthus > Chimonanthus salicifolius. The sequence continues at coordinate 28,744,608 of CM023535.1, forward strand.
TTAAAAGATTTTATGGCCATGTATGGGATAAGTTTGGCCGAATTTTAGATAATAAAATCTATCATAGGCGCATAAGATAATTTAAAGGGGTATGTATATGGTCTAAAAATTAAATAAGGAAGATGTCTAATTAAATAGACATTGCATGGCCGTGTGTGACACTTCCAAAGAGGGAAAGTCGGCCATTTCCAATTAAGACAAGGGGGTACATGGCAATGGGGCATGTTTATCTTAGCAACTTCTAATCTGGGATTAAGAGGAAGATTATAAAAGGAGAGGAGAGCAAGGTTACACGGTTTTTACAACCCATAGCTGAATTCTATTTTCCACTCTCTCAATCTCTCATCCTCTCACACGGCAAAGAGCAAGAGAAGAAGAAGGCAGCCATCAAGAGGTGTTTTTGGTTGAAAGAAATTAAGAAGAAAGAAGAAAGATTGGAAGAACAAGAAATCGGAAAGAAGTTAGTACTTTGTTTGATAAATTTATCTTGAAATAAAAGAACCATAGGGTTCGGCCATGGTGTTTGGCCGAACCCCATGGAAGAAGATTAGAGATAAGTTTTAATGATTTCAATGGAAAGAAAGAACCATAGGGTTCGGCCATAGTGCATGGCAGAACCCCATGGAAAGACTTAATTTATTTTATTGGGTTTTTAAGAATGAAAACCATGGAAGTTATTAATAAGTTTATGGGGTTTTCAAACATGAAGATAAGGGATTTATACTTATGTGTTTAAGAGGATTTTAAATGGAAGATCATTGATAATGTAATATGATTTTTGGAGGGGTGAGGTTCCGCCATGGTGTATGGCCGAACCCCACCAAATAAATTTATGAAATTGGGGTTTTCATAGGCATTGGATTACATGGACATAAGGTTAATAATTTCTAATGGAACCATAGGGTTCGGCTATGGGTATGGCCGAACCCCATGGAAAGGATATTGATAAAAATTTAAAGGAATTAAATAAATGGTCAAGATCATGAACCATAGTGTTCGACCATGGTGTATGGCCGAACCCCATGGGGTAGTGTTGGAATGGCAAGTGCATTTTGGTTTCTAAATTTGGAAGCATTTAATTATGGAAACCTTCCAATTATGGAAAGATTGTTTCTAATCTAGGAAGCTATCTAATTATGGAAGATGGTTTCTAATCTAAGAAGCTATCTAATTATGAACCTTAGATTAAAATGGAAGGAGGAGTTTAATTATGGAAATCATCTATTAATGGAAGGTGGAGATTATTTATGGAAACCTTTTAATTAGGAATCATTAGTGAAAATTGGAAACAAGGACATCATGGGTTTGGCCATGTGTATGGCCGAACCCCATGAATCAAATTTGTGGGTTATGTTTTGTGTATTTTAAATAAAGTGGAGGATCATGGGTTCGGCCAAGGTGTATGGCCGAACCCCATGAGGTTTATTTTTTATGAACTCGGATTATTGGGTTAATAATTAGTTTAAGTACATTATGAATGAGAATAAGGGATAATGATAGCCATGGATGGCATTTTCGTAATTAAAGGAAAATAAGGGACCATGGGTTCGGCCATGGTGTATGGCTGAACCCCATGGAAATTGTTTGGTGAACTTAGATGTCTATGAATCAGTTATGGTCAATTGTGTTTATGTGTTAAGGAGTGAAGGGTTTAAAATGATTAAACTAAGGGCAAAGTTGTGAATACATGCTAAGATGGCAGGTTGGCCATGAATGGCAATCTTGTAAATATGGGGATTGGTTTATGGACTTAAAAGCTGTAAATCAAGTGGGACTTGGTTTTGATTTATTATTGTATTATAAGGTAACGGGATCTCACACGGCGTTTACGATCGTAAGCGGTTACCAGACAAAAGACGCAAGCACACGTGAGCGGTCTTCGGTAAGATTCCACCTCTTTGAAACCATGGGCTTATGTACACTTGTTTTATCTTATGTTTGATGAAAATATCTTTCAAAGGATATGTTTTATTATTGAATTTCAAATGCTATGTTTAATCGCATAAATAGCATGTGTTGATTACGTTTCAAAAGGTGATTTTAAATGCTATGTTTATGTTATAAAATAACATGTGTTTCATTGGCATCTCATGCATGGCATGGGGTGGAGGATTTATAACCGGAGGGGTCACACTCCGTCGGGGCTTCCGAAAAACCTATGTGCAGTACCTTGATGTGATTTCCATCAAGAAGATTCCGGAGGGTCCACACTCCGCCGGGGCGTCCGGAAGACCTATGTGGTGGGTACATTTATGTACATGTGATGGGTGGGACTCATTGCATTTGTCATCATTGCATGGAATGGATTTTATATGGTTTTGACATCACTATATTATTATATATGATTTGTACTAACCATGTGTTAGTCGTAACTGGAATACCTACTGGGTGCGTTGTTTTAACGCCCTACTTCTACCCTAGTTGATGATACAGGAAATCAGGGGAACGAGGAACGCAAGACGGGCTAGGCATAGGAGCTTAGATGATTTAGTTTATTATTTTTAATAAAAGTTACTCATGAACTTGTATTTGAGTATCTAGATTTCAGAATGTAATAACTTAGATGGTTGGATGATTTATTGGATAATTATGACGTTTTAATAATGATTAAGGACTTGACGTACTTTGCTATCTAAATGGAATAGAACTTGGTTCTATTATGATTCCGCAATTTTGATATTATGATTTTTATTCCGCATGTTGATATTGCTATGTGTGAACCATTTTCGTGGACTTAGTCCATGCACACATAGGGTTGGCTAGTTAAGGGTCGGACTTTGGAAGTTCGGACTTAGCTCGCGTCGTGACGTCCCGTGCTCTATTACTCTACTTTGTTATAAAAAAAAAATATACTCTGAATTTACGGGAAAAAACGAGTGAAAAAGGGCGGGGCGTTGCAAACATTCCATCAATTGATTATTTATTACAAATATGTTACATGTAAATTGAGATTTCTAAAAAGTAAATATTTATATATCATTTTGTTCTTAAAAACTATTCCTATTAATATAATCATGAAATAAATTAAGTTATTTAAATAAAATTATAGCACAAATAAAATTTTAAGATAGTTCTATTATGGGTTCATCTATAGTGGTGCTCATAAAAAACTTTTCTATATTAAAGAAAATAAGAAAGTTCATATAATAATAACTATTATTAAACAAAAGTTACATCAAAATAAATGAATATCATTAGAGAGATGTAACTTCAAAATTAAGAAAATCATATAATGATATGAAACTCTATGAAGAGAATGTGTTGACATGAAGCTTTATGAAGAGGTGATGTATGTGAAATTCTTTTCTTTTTACCTCATTTAGGTTTAATATATAGAATTTACTCAAAAATAGCCTAATTACTAGAAGAATAGATTACAAATAAGCTTGATAAAGACAACAACAAAATATTAAGGGATATTATTAATTATAAGCTTATTGTTATTTGTGTTAACCCCAAGGTTTCAACCTAAGGATATGTGGGTATTTTTTATGACCACAAACCATTAAAGTGTGATATTTAACATTTCAAATGGTATTACTTTATGAGACAGGTATCACATTTAAGAAGACATATATTGGATATCATGAAGATCAAGTTGATGATATCAAGCCTTGTACATCAAGTCAAATCTTAGAGATCGAATGGCTTACAAAATTCAAAGACTAAAAATTCAAGAACTTGGAAGATCAAAGTTATGTATAGAGTTTAATCATGAGTGTTTAGGAAATTGTGTTGTAAAGGTGCTTAAACATTTGAACACCATGGTTCAAGTCACCCTCTAGTGGACCCTAGGATACCAAGCTTAAACTTATGCATCTAAATGGAATCCTATGATATGATTTTGTAACGCCCCGCCCTTTTTCACTCTCTTTTTCCCATAAATCAGAGTCTATTTTTTTTTTTTTTATAACAGAGTAAAGTGATAGAGAGCGGGACGTCACGACGCGAGCTAAGTCCGAACTTCCAAAGTCTGACCCTTAACTGGCCAACCCTATGTGTGCATGGACTAAGTCCACGAAAACGGTTCACACATAACAATATCAACTTGCGGAATAAAAATCATAACTGCAGAATAATAATAGAACCAAGTTCTATTCCATTCAGATAACAAAGTACGTCCAGCCCTTAATCATCATTCAAATATTATAATTATCAACATTAACATCCAACCACTAAATTATTACATTCTCGGAAACTAGTTACTCAAATACATGTCCATAAGTAACTTTATTCAAAACATATAAAATAAATCATCTAAGCTCCTATGCCTGGCCCGTTTCGCGTTCCTTGTTCCCCTCGTTTCCTGTGTCATCCACTAGGGTAGAAGTAGGATGTTAGAACAACGCGCCCAGTAGGTATTCCAATTAGGACTAACACATGGTTAGTACATAACATATATAATATCGTAATGTCAAAAACCATATAAATCCATGCCATGCAATGATGACAAATGCAATGAGTCCCACCCATCACATGTACATAAAAGTACCCACCACATAGGTCTTTCGGACGCACCGACGGAGTGTGGACCCTCAGGTTTCTTCTTGATGGAAAAACACATCAAGGTATCCCACATAGGTTTTTCGGACGCCCCGACAGAGTGTGGCCCCTCCGGTTACAAATCCTTCACCCCATGCCATGCATGAGATGCCAATGAAACACATGCTATTTTATCATATAAACATAGCATTTAAAATCATAATTTGAAACATATCCAACACATGCTATTTTATCATATAAACATAGCATTTAAAATCACAATTTGAAACATATCCTTGCAACATATATTCATCAAAAATAAGATAAAACAATGTACATAAACCCATGGTTTCAAAGAGGTGGAATCCTACCAAAGACCGCTAATGTGTCCTTGCGTCTTTCGTCCAGTAACCTCTCACGATCGTAAACACCTTGTGAGGTCTTGTTACCTTATAATATAACAATTAATCATAACCAAGTCCCACTTGATTTACAATATTTTAAGTCCATAAACCAATCCCCATGGGGTTCGGCCATACACCATGGCCGAACCCATGGTCCATTAATTCAGTTAATTATAATAATGCCATTGTACATATCCATAGCCATTTACCTTCCTTATTTTCATAAAGCTTAAGTTCCAAATAATCCATACAATAATTCATGGGGTTCGGCCATACACCATGGCAGAACCCTATGTCCAATATTTTCACATATTTACAAGATTGCCATTGATTCCCTCATTCATTTAAATCTACCATAACTAGACCCTATATAAATTCCTTATCCAATCAAGTCCATAAAATAAACCTCATGGGGTTTGGCCATACACCATGGCTGAACCCATGATCCTCCATTTTGGCATGTATTTACAACTTTGCCATTACCTTCATCACCTTAGGCTTAAATTCCAAAACATAATCCACCATTGGTTCATGGGGTTCGGCCAAGCACCATGGCCAAACCCTATGATGTTTAACTTTCCATTTTCATCTATAATCCATAATTAGAAGGTTTCCAAAATTATCATCAATCCCCATAATTAGAAGGTTTCCAACTTTATCATCCACCCTTCTATATTTAGAAGGTTTCCAAATTAAAATTCCATAATTAGAAAGTTCCTAATTAAAACTTTCTAATTTAGTCTTCACCTTCCAAAAATAGAAACTTTCATAAATAAATGCTTTCTAATTTAGCATGCAACTTCCATAATTAGAAATCATCTTCCATTTTAATCAATTAAAATCCATAATTATAGTTGGTGGGGTTCGGCCATACACCATGGCCGAACCTCACCCCTTCTTTTCTATTCTTTTGATCCAACATCCTAGCCATAATAAAATCATGGTTCATGGCCGACCCACATCCCTAACCATATCTCCATTTAAAAATCCTCTCAAAACATAAATGACCTTTCACATGGGGTTCAGCCATACAACATGGCCAAACCCTGTGATTCAACTTTTCCTTCAAACTTCCATTTAAAAGTCAATGTTCTTTCCATAGGATTCATCCTTCAAAAACCCATTAAACGAACCCTATGGTTCTTTCTTTCCATTAAATTTAATACATTCATCTCCCTATCCTCTTCCATGGGGTTCGGCCATGGTGGTTCTTTTCTTTTAAAACAAATTTATCAAATAAAAATACTAACCGGTTCCGATTGATTCTTGCTCTTCTAATCCTTCTCCTTTCTTCTTAATTTTTCCAAACCAAGAACACCTCTTGCTGGATGCCTTCTCCTTGTTCTTGTTTTACCGTGAACAAGATTTGAGAGATGGATAAAATTCGGCTATGGAGAGTAAACCGTGTGCCCCTTCTATGTATCTCTTTATAAAGCCTTTCCTTGGTCCCAACTTGGAAAGTGCTTAAGATAACCTCACCCCCTTAGGCCGTGCGCCCCTTGTTTAATTTTAGTAATGTCGTATGCCCTCTTGTATTTCTCTCTTTGGAGAGTCCTAATTTAGGATATGATATGCGCCCCTCTTGCCTTTCTTTTATTAAGCTTCCATTGATCCCAATTTAAGATAGCAATTGCCGACCTTGGCTTCCCACTTTAGATAGTCCTAGATAAAATATGTCATGCGCATAATCATAGATATGCAACCTATTAATCGGCCATGCTCAATTATCCCTTTCCTTATTTATTTAATATTGCATTATTAATTAAATTCAACCCCATTTAATTTTTATTGAAACCAATTCCAAAACCGTTGGGTCCTAATTGGGCCAATGACCCAACTCTTTGCCCAATTTAAGATCCATATCTAAAATTCACAAACTTAAATGGATAATTTTCATACAAAATAATAAATTGAAAATTCGGGGTGTTATAGATTTAGTCCCCAAGACCTATGTTTGAAATGACCAAAATAAAGCCAAAATTGCACAATACAATATAAGGGTCATTTCAGTCGACTAAATTAGAGAATTAAATAATGGATCAATTGGGGAAGTAATTTCAGTCAACTGAATTAAATAATTCAGCCGACTGAAATGCTGGATTTAAAGGGGATGTGAATTCAGTGGACTGAATCCTCAGATTCAGCCGACTGAATTCTTGGCCGATAGATTGCCTAAGTCCAGGAAGCTTTTCAGTCGACTGAATCTTCAAGTTCAGCTGACTGAATTATTCGCTGATAGACTGTCTGAGGTCCAGGACGTTTTCAGTTGACTGAATCTTCACTTTCAGTCGACTGAATCGCGAACGGACATATTTTTTAATCATTAAATACCCTCCCCAACGACCCTTTCTTTCATTTAATGCTTGGCTACGGTCTTAAACATGATCAAAATATAAAACCAAGCATCAATGGGCATAATGGGGATTGACTTACTTGGAATTATAAGGAAACAATTGAAATCAAATGCTAAGCATACTCTAGCTCAAAATCCATCTTCTTGCAATCTTACCTTGAGCCATTCTAGTTCAAATCTTTGAGTAACTCTTAGTAAACTTGATTTGTAAACATTTGAGAGTTGTTCCTAAGCTTTACATTGTACTTTGCACCTTTCCTTGAGAGATAAAATTTGTAAAGGGTTGGTGTAACCCTTGTGAAGGAGAATGGTGTATTCACCTTCAAATCAGAGAGTGTTCTCTACAAGCATTGTAATAGGTTTCTTCTCCACCCTTGAAGGAGAAGTTCAGAGTATTCAATCCTCAAGTAGTGTACTTGAGGCGAGGACGTAGACGAGAACGCCGAACCTCGTAAAAATCTCTGGTTCAATCTCTCCATCTCCTCTTTTATATTCTGGCATTTATTTATTACTTATTTGCATCTTATTTTTCTAAATTGTGTAATTAAAGAAAACTCGAAAAGTTTGCATTGAACCAATTCACCTCCCTCCCCCTCCCGGGTCAATTTCTGGCTAACAATTGGTATCAAAGCCCGGATTCTCTGAATTACTTAACCGTTTGAGAAATTGATTGAATGACAAACTTTGGGGGTTCTTCTTATGGTGAGGGTTCTTCAATTAATAGACCTTCATTGTTCAATGGAAGTGACTACAATTTCTTGAAAACTAGGATGCAAATTTTCTTACAATCAATGGATCATCACATATGGGAAACTATTGAATATGGGCCCTTTGTTCCTAAAGGGGTAGTTGACCTTGCTCCTAAACCTAAAGAACTTTGGGATGAGAATGATCATAGGCTTAATCAATTTAACTCTCAAGCCATGGACATTCTATTCTGTGCTCTTGACCGAAATGAATTTAATAGAGTCTCATCTTGCATATCGGTGAAGGAAATCTGGGATAAGCTTCTAGTGACCTATGAAGGCATTAATCAAGTAAAGAAATAAAAAATTCATAGAATTGTACACTCATATGAACTATTCACTATGGAACCAAATGAATCCATTACTTCCATGTTTACTAGATTCACAAAGATTATAAATGAACTTAATGTGAGCAAAATTCTTAGGTCATTGCCAGATTCTTGGGATTCGAAGTCAACGGCGATAATAGAAGCAAAAGATATCTCCACATTGGGACTTGATGAACTCTTGGGATCTCTCATGACCCATGAGAATTCCATAAATGGTCGAAAGGAAACTGCCAAAGGAAAGAAGTCCCTTGCATTTAAAGCCTCACCAAAGGAGACTTATGTTGATCAAGAAGAAGAAGAAGATAGTGAGGACGACAATGAAGACTTGATCTTGATCACCCGTAAATTCAAGAGTCTCTTGAGAAGAAGCAATCAATTTCTTAAGAAGCCATTTAAGAAAGATAACTATAAAGGAGATTCAAGCAAGAAAGAACCCCTCACTTGTTTTAATTGCGGTAAAATGGGACATATCAAAGCCGATTGTCCGCTATTGAAGAAAGACGACAAGAAGTTCAAAAAGAAAGCATTCAAAACCGCATGGTTGGAGTCCGATAGCGAATCGGATGGTGAATCAACCAAACACCACACGGAAAATATTTGGTTCATGGCAAAAGAAGATGAGGTAAATCCTACACTTGACTCTTCAGAAAATGATGCACTAGTGTAGAAGAACTAGTTGATTCACTAGAAGAAATGTACAAGGATCTTAAAAAGGAAGGAAAAGAAAATGTCACTCTTAGAAGAGACAACTCCGCACTTTCAAAAGAAGTTGAAAAATTGAAACTTGAAAATGAGGAGCTTAGCAAAAATATTCTTGTCCATAAAAAACTTGAAAAAGAATTGAAAGAAAAGATTGATAAAATTTCAAGACTACCTTCATTTCCATGTCCATACGAAAAGGAAAATATTGTCTTGAAAGAAAAATTGATTAACTTAACTAAGTCTCTTGAAAAATTCACCATGGGAAAGAAAAATTTAGATATGTTATTGGAAAATCAAAGATGTGCTTTCAAAAAAGAAGGATTGGGATATAATCCCAAAACAAAGAAATCATTTTACAAAAACTTCTTCGTCAAAACTTCATCTCCTACCTCTCCACACACTACTTGCAACTTTTGTGGAAAGAACGGACATATTTCTTATTCTTGCTTAATTAGGAAAGCAAAAGAGTTAACAAAAGTGATTTGGGTTCCAAAAAGGAACATTGCCCTTCTAATCTAACCCAAATGGACCAAACTCTGCATGGGGACCAAGAATAATTACTTAAATGCATTTTCTAGATATGCATGAAATCAACGCCAAGAAAAGACTAGTGGTTTCTTGATAGTGGATGCTCAAGACACATGACGAGAGACAAATCAAAATTCATCTCTCTCTCTCAAAGATGGTGGATTTGTTACCTTTGGTGACAACTTCAAGGGCAAGATCACCGGTAAAGGTAAAATTGGTAATGATCCCTTACTTTCCATTGAAGATGTACTATTGGTAGATGGGTTGAAACATGATTTACTTAGTGTGAGTCAACTTTGTGATAAAGACAATAAGGTAGTATTTGAATCAAACATATGCTCTATTAGAAGTGCTAGCAATGATAAAGAAATGTTCATAGCATATAGAGATGAAAATGTTTACACCATTGACTTTGATGAAATGCTTAACCAAAATATGAAATGCCTTGCTGTCATAAATGAAAATAGTTGGTTATGGCATAGGAGAGTAGGACATGCTCATATGGAACTTATTTCAAATCTATCCAAGTTTGAATTAGTTGTTGGCTTGCCCAAGGCCAAATTTGCCAAGGATAGAATTTGTGATGCATGACAATTTGGAAAACAAATCAAAAGTTCCTTTAAAAGCAAAAAGCATATATCTACCTCTAGGCCTTTTCAACTATTGCATTTAGATTTACTTGGTCCTAGCAAAGTTCAAAGTATGGGTGGTAAGTCATATGCATTTGTAATTATTGATGATTATTCTCGCTTCTCTTAGGTGTTATATCTAGCTCACAAAAATGACACACCTAAAGCTTTTGCAAAATTTTGTAGAAGAGTCCAAAATGAAAAAGGATATGCAATCAACAACATTAGAAGTGATAGGGGTAGAGAATTCGAAAATCAAGAAATGGAAATACTCTGTGATGAAAATGATTTTGGTCACAATTTCTCCGCTCCTAGAAATCCCCAACAAAACGGAGTAGTTGAAAGAAAGAATAGAACACTTCAAGAAATAACTAGGACAAAGGTCAACAAACATAAATTACCAACATACTTTTGGGCCGAAGCCGTAAGCACCGCTTGCCATGTTATAAATAGGGTAACAATTAGAAAGGATTGGATAAGACTCCTTATGAGATATGGAATGGTAGAAAACCAAACATTGGGTACTTTAGAGTTTTTGGATGTAAGTGTTTTATACTAAACACCAAAGATCAATTAGGGAAATTCGATCCAAAATCGGATGAAGGAATCTTTGTTGGATATTCTCCCATTAGGAAAGCATATAGAGTATATAACAAGAGAACGTCAACTATGGAGGAATCGATTCATATGGTCTTTGATGAAGCCAACCCTTTTGAAATTAGAAAGGATTTGATGATGAGGTTGTAATTTTAGAAAAAGAGATGAATCAACTTGGTATCCAAGACAATCCTAACAATGAAGTAAATGCATTAAATAGTGGTGGAAGACAAGGTAGTGAGGACGTCAAACCAAATAATGATCTTCCTAAGGCTTAGAGTTTTGTAAAAGATCACCCAAAAGATCAAATTATTGGTGAACCATCTCAAGGAATAACCGCTAGATCTAAACTTAGAAGCGCTTGTAACAACATGGCTTTTGTCTCTCAAATTGAACCAAAGAACATTCAAGAAGCCGAAATAGATGAGTTTTGGATAATTACCATGTAAGAAGAATTAAATCAATTTGAAAGAACCAAGTATGGGAGCTTATGCCTATGCCTAAGGATCACTCGATAATTGACACAAAGTGGGTTTTTAGAAATAAAAAGGATGAGGAAGGAAATATTGTTAGAAATAAGGATAGACTAGTAGCCCAACGTTACAACCAAGAAGAAGGGATATATTATGAGGAAACCTTTGCCCCGGTTGCTAGGCTAGAAGCCATAAGAATGTTGCTTGCATATGCTTGTTTCAAAAATTTCAAATTATTTCAAATGGATGTGAAAAATGCCCTTCTAAGAGGTTTCATCTCCGATGAAGTTTATGTAAAACAACCACCCGGATTTGAAAATCATGAATTTCCAAACCATGTTTACAAATTGTCAAAAGCATTGTATGGTCTAAAACAAGCACCTAGAGCATGGTATGATAGGCTTAGTAATTTTCTCATTAAAAATGGTTTTACAAAAGGAAAAATTGACACTACTTTATTTATTAAATCTCTACACACTGAGAAGCTCATTATACAAATATATTTGGACAGCATTATTTTTGGATCTACCAATGAAAATCTTTGTAAAGAATTTGCAAAAATCATGCATGATGAATTTGAGATGAGTATGATGGGTGAACTAACCTTCTTCCTTGGTCAACAAATCAAGCAATCTTGTGAAGGGATATTCATAAATCAATCGAAATATGTCAAAGACCTTCTCAAGAAATTTGGAATGAATGAAGCTAAAGCAATTGGGACTCCTATGAGCCCATCCACCAAGCTTGACAAGGATGATTGTGCCAAACCCGTTGATATGAAACTCTATAGAGGCATGATAGGAAGTTTGTTGTATTTAACCGCTAGTAGACCGGATATCATATTTAATGTATGTTTGTGTGCACGTTTTCAATTTTGCCCCAAAGAATCACACCTTGTTGCCGTAAAATGTATTTTTCGATATTTGATTGGCACTATTGAATTGGGCTTATGGTATCCTAAACACACTTCACTCGAATTAGTAAGCTATTCAGATGCGGACTTTGCCGGTTGTAAAATTGACAGAAAAAGCACAAGTGGGACTTGTCACTTCCTTGACTCCCCCTCGTATCTTGGTTTAGTAGAAAGTAAAATTTAGTGGCTTTATCCACAGCTGAAGCGGAATACGTAGCTGCCGGGAGTTGTTGTGCACAAGTGTTGTATATGAAACAACAATTGGAAGATTTTGGACTTACTTATGATCACATTCCAATTAGGTGTGACAATACAAGTGCTATAAATTTGTCAAAAAATCCCATACAACACTCTAGAACTAAGCACATTGAAATTAGACACCATTTCATTAGAGACCATGTGCAAAAGAGGTGATGTTCAATTAGAATTTATAAATACTGACCATCAACTGGCCTATATTTTCACAAAACCTCTTCTTGAAGATAGATTTTGTACAATCATAAGAGATTTAGGAATGTACCTCAGTAGAGATGTGTGTTGAATTGAATTAAAAAAAAAAGGGGCTGACACAGTTCAGCTAATTGATATTAAAAGTTCAGTCGACTGAAACTTTCCTATTCAAGGGCTGATTTTTTTTTTTTCAAATAAGTCGACTGAATTTTATTTGTCAGCCGACTGAATTCGTTTTGCCTATTTTCAGTCGACTGAAATATATATTTCAACTGACTGATTTTTCCTCTGTTCACTGTCTGCTCTAAGGGCCATTTTTCAGTCGACTGAAAATAATTTTCAGTTGACTGAAACACGGGGTTAAGTTGTTTTTTTACCCCTCAATTTTTCATTTTCTTCGCTTGATCCCACTTCCCTCTTCCTCTCTTCATTCGGTCCCTCTTCTTCCCTAACCCTCTCTTATTTTTCACTTCTCCCTCTTCCCTTCGCTCGGACCCTAATCCTCCCTAACCCTCTCCTAACCTTCTCCACATCACACCTCTTTGTGCTCCATCCTCCCTAAATTTCCACATGGCCTCCAAACGACTGGTTGCGTGAACAAGGAAAACAAGTTGAGACCGAATGACAGTAGAAAAGAATGAGCGATGCTCGTCTTCATTTCGTCTCCCGATATGCGGAAAGTGCTTACACTCTTCATTTCATGTTTCGCAAGGTGGTATTCGGTAAAATCGTTCCCCTCTATTTTTTTTATCAATATCCAAGGCAATTTCCATTTAGGGCAGACTTTAACTACCAAGGATGGGGCCCATTTATCGAAATCGTTCGCCCCTCCTATCCAACACTAGTGAAACAATTTTATGCCAATTTCTCTGTCAAAGGAAGTCCCTCAAATCCACATATTGAATCCTCAGTGAGTGGAACTCATTTTTCTTTCAATCGAGAGGACTTGGGGACCCTTATTAAAGCCCCCTCCAATGGTCCTACAGTGTACAAAACAAATTCCTGGATTGAAGGTTTTGATGCCGTAGATGCGCTCAAGTTAATTTGTGAACATGATGATATTGTTAAACCCTTTCAGCCAATTGCATCCCAACTATCATTAGAAGACCGACTGATTCATCAGATCATTTGCTACAATATTCTTCCGAGGTCTGGGTCTTATAATCATGTCACTTATCTTGATGTTTATCTTATTTGTGCCATTATTCAACGACACCCTGTCAATCTTCCATATCTCATCATGTGCTTCATGAGAGATTGCCAAAAGTGCAAGAAGACATTGCCTTATGGCAAACTCTTGTCATTCATATTTGACCATTTCAAGGTACGCTGCCCACCTGAATTAGAAGAAATTGGTGTAGCAAATGATGTTTATTGTGATAATACCTTTAAAATTATGGGGTATAATGTTACGTCCAGCCCTTTTTCAATCGCTTCTTCTGTAAAATCAGAGTCTATTTTTTTTAATAAACTAAGAGTGATAGAGAGAGGGACGTCGCGACACGAGCTAAGTCCGAACTTCTAAAGTTCGACCCTTAACTGGCCAACCCTATGTGTGTATGGACTAAATCCATGAAACGGTCCACACATAACAATATCAACATGCGGAATAACATCATAATTACGGAATCATAACATGCGGAATAATAATAGAACCAAGTCCTATTCCATTCAGATAGCAAAGTACGTCAAGTCTTTAATCATCATTATCATATCATAAATTATTCAATAAAATATCCAACCATAGCAAATTCATCTAAGTTATTACAATCCAGATTCTAGATACTCAAAATACAAGCCCATGAGTATCTTAAACAAAATATAAACTTTAATCCTCCAAGCTCCTACGCCTGGCCCGTTTCGCGTTCATCGTTTCCCTCGTTTCCTGTATCATCAACTAGGGTAGAAGTAGGGCGTTAGAACAACGCGCCCAGTAGGTATTCCAATTAGGGTTAACACATGGGTTAGTGCCAAAAATCCAGATATAATATATATAAAAACAGTTATAATAAATCGTACCATACTCATAATGCATCGTATCCAAAATAGTGAATGATAATAGGGATCCAATTATACCGATAAAAACCATAAACTTTGCACGATAATAAAGATCATAATCATGCCGATTCAATGTCATGCCACGCTATCATACGCAATGAGTCCCACCCATCACAAAATATCCTCATCAAGGTATCCCCCACGATTATTTTACGGACGCCCCGACGGAGTGGTGGATCTCCGGAATCTACTTGATGGAAATCACATCAAGGTATCCCCCACGATTGTTTTACGGACGCCCCGACGGAGTGGTGGATCTTCGGCTACATTTCACACATAGTGTCCTCTTGATGGAATTCTCCTCATCAAGGTACCCCCACAATTGTTTTACGGACGCCCCGACGGAGTGGTGGATCTCCGGCTACCATTCATCCCTCCCATGCCATGCATGAGATGCAAATGTCCACATGCTATGCAAATATACAAATCATAGCATTTAAAATCACATTTTGAAACAAATCCAACACATGCTATTTTATCAAATAAACATAGCATTTAAAATTCACATTTTGAAACATATCTTTTGCAATATAAATTCATCAAATCAAGATAAAACAATGTACATAAAACCCATGGTTTCAAAGAGGTGGAATCCTACCAAAGACCGCTATGTGTCCTTGTGTCTTTCGTCCAGTAACCGCTCACGATCGTAAATACCTTGTGAGGTCTCGTTACCTTAAAATATAACAATCAATCAAAACCAAGTCCCACTTGATTCACAATATTTTTAAGTCCAAAAACCAATCCCCATGGTTTATCATTTTCACACTTAATTTACCAAATTGCCATTGGTCTACTCTTTATTTAATATTTCATTTTAATACGCCAAACATAGTCCATATGTCCACCAAACAATTACCATGGGGTTCGGCCATACACCATGGCCGAACCCATGGTCCATTAATTCAATTAATTACAATAATGCCATTATTCCTTCCATGGTTAGTCACCTTCATTTATTCACCCATGTTTAGATCCAAATACATAGATCATAAACATCTAAGTCCAGCAAACCTTCCCCATGGGGTTCGGCCATACACCATGGCCGAACCCATGGTCCCTTATTTTCACCTAATTACCAAAATGCCATCCATGGCTATCATAGCCCATATCATAATTCATAATCTTAAATTTGTATCTTTCATTTAATATTTAATCAATCACTAGGTTAATTCCATAACCAATCCATACAATAGTTCATGGGTTCGGCCTTACTCCATGGCCGAACTCTATGTCCAATATTTCACATAATTTCAAGATTGCCATTACCTGATGTTCATGTCTTTCCATTAATGCAATCATCACATTAAATTCATAAAATCCATTTAACATGATTCATGGGGTTCGGCCACACACCATGGCCGAACCCTATGATATCTTAATTCCATTTAGAAGATCATAATCTTAGGTCCAACATCCTAAGCAAAACCCATAAAAATTCCTTAACCACTTAAGTCCATAAAGAACCTCATGGGGTTCGGCCATACACCATGGCCGAACCCATGATTCTCCACTTTGGCCGTTAATTACACTTGCCATTACCTTCATCCCCTTAGGTTTAGATTCCAAAACATAATCCACCATTGATTCATGGTTCATAAAATAAAACCCTAATCCCATAACATAATCCATAAATCATTTATTTGCATTCTCTAATTGGTCCACATTCATTTAAAATACTAAGTCCATACATGACCCATAAATTTGGTTCATGGGGTTCGGCCATGTGTGTCTATGTTTCCATTTTCATCAACTTAGCAAGTCCATAATTAACAAGTCCATATTTAGAAACTTTCTAAATTCAATATCCTCTTTCTATTTTTAAATCCTTTCTAAATTAAACTCCACTTTCCATATTTAGAAGGTTTCCAATTTAGCACCCATCCTTCCATAATTGGAAGCTTTCCAAATTTAGCAACCAACTTCCATCAACCATACCAAAACAACTCCATGGGGTTCGGCCATACACCATGCCATGGCCGAACCCTGTGGTTCATGATCCTTTCAAAACCATATATCATTACCCACAATTTCCTTCCATTATTTCCATGATCTAATTGCATTAACCTTATCCCATACATCTTTATGGGGTTCGGCCATACACCATGGCCGAACCCTAAGGTCCTTGGTTCTCCATTAAAAACATTCCTTTAAATCATTAACCTTAAGTCCATATATACTCTTTGGTGGGGTTCGGCCATACACCATGGCCAAACCTCAACCTTTTGTTTTGTGCCCTCCTTTCCATTTAAACCTTATTAAACATACATAATGTTCAATGGTTTTCATCCCTCAAAAATAATAAACGACCTTCCATTAAAATTTATTAAAGTTCTTCCATGTAATCCCTTCAAAAGAATTGATACTCCTTTCATGGTTTCCAACCAATAAAATTAATAAATCAGCCCACATGATTCAATGTCTAAGAAACCCCAAATCCATAACTATACTTGATGGGGTTCGGCCATACACCATGGCTGAACCTCATCCCTTCTTTTCTATTAAAATTATCAAAATGATCTCCATTCTTCTTCCATGGGGTTCAGCCATACACCTTGGCCGAACCCTATGGTTCCTTATTTCATTAAACAAAAACATAAAATCACTTACTGATTTCGCGACTCCTCCGGTTGATCTTGTTCTTCCAATCTTTCTCTTCTTCTTGATCTTGCCGTGAACACCTTCTTGATTGTATGTGTATTATGCGCCCTTGCTGCCCTTCTCTTCCTTTGAATAAAATTCCAATCAGCCAATACTAAAATCTAATTGCCCTGAGCCCTTTGTTTGTGGCTGCCTCCCTTTGAATATCAAAGTCGTGTGCCTCTCCTTCTCTTATAAAAATTCAACACGGTACCATCCAATATTAGAGTGTGAATGCCGTGAGCCCTTTTGTTGCCTCTTTTAAAACCTTCACTTAATCAAGAATAGAAAGTGCCATGCGCCCCATGTTTGCCTCTTATAAAACCTTCACTTAATCAAGAATAGAAAGTGCCATGCGCCCTATATTTGCTGCAATCCCCATTTCCGTGTGCACTATCCTTTAAATTAGCCATTGCTAATTAATCTTCCATTGGTTCCGAACTTAGAATATGGTGTGCAGCCCTTGATGCCTTTCTTTTATTGAACCTTCCCTTTAATCCTATCGTAGATTAGATAACTTCCTTGGCTTCCATTCCATGTGCATAACATATAGATATTCATATCTATCACGCGACCAAGCCATCTGTATTTATCTCTAGATATCTTCTTTATTTAATCTTAGATATCTTCTCAAGATATTCTAACATATCAATGTGTATATGAAAAATCCCACATACACGGCCAAGGTAATCTTCATTTGATTTTTAAACATCTCATTGGATAATCAAATCCAATAATTCGGCCATGCACAATCATTTATTTAATTCAGACATAGTGCATACTCTTTTAATTCAACCCCATTTAAATTTATTTGAGACCATTTATCAAAATCGTTGGGTCTTAATTGGGCGAAGACCCAACATTTTGTAACACCCTGGATTTCCAAGTTATAAATATTTACAGAAATTACCCATTTAATTTGTAAATTATTAATTATGGACCCTATATGGGTAAAGTGTTGGGTCATTGCCCAATTATGACCCAATGGATTATGGAAAGGGTTTTAATAAAAATTAAATGGGGCTTAAATAATTAGAAATGCAATATAGATAAAAATGGATTGCTTGGGGCGTGTATGGGAGATATTGATGAAAGATTTTAGGAGTTGCATAGGGTTATGCGCATGATGTATTAGAGTATCTTGAGACGATATCTAATCTAAATGAAGATAGGATATCCATGTTTATGCGCAAGAGATCTTTTTAAGATGGGCTTTCTTGATTTGAATCATGTAGATGGATTTGGGTTTAGGCAATGGCTAATTTAGAGGGTCTTGGTACCTTCTAAGTTGGGTTTAATTGGAAGTAATAAGGGAAGGTTTGATAAAATGGAAGCATGGATGCTAAACTTGGAAAGTGTCCAATTATGGAAGCATGGATGCTAAACTTGGAAAGTGTCCAATTATGGAAGCATGGATGCTAAACTTGAAAAGTGTCCAATTATGGAAGCATGGATGCTAAACTTGGAAAGTGTCCAATTATGGAAGCATGGATGCTAAACTTGGAAAGTGTCTAATTATGGAAGCATGGATGCTAAATTTGGAAAGTGTCTAATTATGGAAGCATGAATGCTAAATTGGGAAAGTATCTAATTATGGAACCATGATATCATGGGTTCGGCCATGGTGCTTGGCCGAGCCCCATCAACCAATTTTATGGGCATGAATGGATTTGATATTTTAAATAAATGGTGGACCAATTGGAGAATGCAAATAAATGATTTATGGATTATGTTATGGGATTAGGATTTTATTTTATGAACCATGAATTATATGATGGATCATGTGCTGGAATATTTTAAAGGGTTAATGGGAGTGTTATGAATGTTTAAAATAAATAAATGGACCTATGTGTTGGAACCTAAGCCTAAGTTGTTGGAGGCAATGGCAAAGTGGTAACTAAGAGTGAAAGTGCTAGACCATGGGTTCGGCGATGGTGTATGGCCGAACCCCATGGGAATTGTTTGGCGAATCTAGGGTTATGCATTTTGGATTAAAATAAATGGAATATTAACTAAGGTTAGACCAATGGTATTTTGGTAATTAATGGAATAAATGAGCAAAAAGGAAACTAAAACAAAAGGGGTGAGGTTCGGCCATGGTGTAAGGATGAACCCCACAAGTTTGGTTTATGGACGTGGTCACTATTGTAAATCAAGTGGGACTCGGTTTTAATTGATTGTTATATTATAAGGTAACGGGACCTCACAAGGTGTGTACGATCGTGAGCGGTTACCGGATGAAAGACGCAAGGACTCGTTAGCGGTCTTTGGTAGGATTCCACCTCTTTGAAACCATGGGTTTATGTACATTGTTTTTATCTTGATTTAATGAATTTATATTGCAAAGGATATGTTTTTAATGGTGATTTTATATGCTATGTTTATTTGATAAAATAGCATGTGTTTTAAATATGAGCTTTTAAATGCTATGATTTTGTATAATTGCATAACATGTGGTATTTGCATCTCATGCATGGCATGGGAGGGATGACAGGTAATCGGGGACCCACACTCCGTCTGGGTGTCCGTAAAACACTCGTGGGGGGATACCTTGATGATGAGGATCCCATCAAGCGGATACTATGTATGAAGACCTTGATGATGAACATTCCATCAAGAGGATACTATATATCCGGAGATACACACTCCGTCGGGGCATCCGTAAAACACTCGTGGAAGGATACCTTGATGATGAGAATTCCACCAAGAGGATACTATGAGTTTGTGATGGGTGGGATTCATTGCATATGATAGCATGGCATGGCATTGAATCGGCATGATTATGACCTTTATTATCATGCAAGGTTTCTGGTTTTTTTTATCGGTATGATTGGATCTCTATTATCATACACTGTTTGGATACAATGTTTTATAAGTATGGTATGATTTATTATACTGGATTTGATATGTTTATTATATCTGGATTTTTTGTACTAACCCATGTGTTAATCCTAATTGGAATACCTACTGGGCGCGTTGTACTAATGCCCTACTTCTACCCTAGTGGATGATACAGGAAACGAGGGGAACGATGAACGTGAACCGGGCCAGGCATAGGAGCTTGGAGTGTAACGCCCGCCCTTTTTCACTAAAAAACAAAGTCTATTTTTCTTTTAAAAGTGACAAAGGGCACGGACGTCACGACGCGAGTTAAGTCCAAGCTTCTAAAGCCCGGCCCTTAACTGGCCAACCCTACGTGTGCGTGGAACGAAGTCCACGGAGAATGATTCACACGTAGAAGTAGCTCGCGGAATATTAAACTACGTGCGGAATTACAATAAAGACTGTCCTACAAATTTGAGATAGCAGGGAAGATCTCTAAATTCCTATTGTCTGTTGTTCAAATTGGGGATACCGGGGAAGTACATATAAACCATAATTTCATAAACCATCATATAACCAAACATATAATTTCCAAAAATAAAGTAATAACCATTCACATAGCACCTAATCCATGGCTTACAAGTAGGATTATAGTTTATATTTTGTTTAAGATACTCATGGGCTTGTATTTTAAGTATCTAGAATTCGGATTATAATAACTTAGATGAATTTGCTATGGTTGGATATTTTACTGAATAATTATGATAATGATGATTAAAGACTTGATGTACTTTGCTATCTGAATGGAATAAAACTGTGTTCTATCATGTTTCCGCATGTTTATATTACTATGTGTGAACCATTTTCATGGACTGAGTCCATACACACATAAGGTTGGCCAGTTAAGGGTTGGACTTTAGAAGTTCGGACTTAGCTCGCGTCGTGACGTCCCGCTCTGTATCGCTCTCCATTTATAAAAAAAAAAATAGACTCTGATTTTATGGAAAGGAGAGAGTGAAAAAGGCTGGGGCGTTACACATTTTATCCATCTTAGATCCATATCTAAAATTCATAAATTAAATGGGTAATTTCCGTAAATATTTATAACTTAAAAATCCGGGGTGTTACAATACAGCCCTCTTTTTAAAATTTTCGTCCCAAAAATCGAGTCAAGTAGGGTTTCAAATCTTTACATAAATAGGTCATGATGAGCTTTTCTCATTTCCGACTCGAGTTCCCATGTGGCTTCCTCAATGCCATGTCGATCCCATACCACTTTGACAAACTGGATCGCTCGGTTCCGTAATACCCTTTGTTCTGTGTTGTCCTCTTAGACTACCCCTCAGTCTGTGGATGGAATACTGTACTACTCAATAAGTCTACTCCCATGGCCGCCTGCATGCTCTGCCATACTCTGCCAGTGAATCGACCATCTCTGTTAGACACAATACTCCAAGGTATACCATGCAATCTGATGATATCCCTGATATACCGCCGACCTAACGTCTCAGATGAATCTGTCATCTTAATGGGAATAAAATGTGCAGACTTGGTCAGTCGGTCTACCACAACCCATATCGTATCGTTGCCCTTTGGTGACCTTGGCAACCCTTAGGTACATATATCCTTCCTTGGAATTCAAGACCCCGTTCCGTTCTTAACTCCCATTCCGGTATGACTTCGCCGATAACATCTTGGCCCATATCTCCTCCATTTCCGGATCTATCCGTTGTTCCTGTTCAATCTTGTCAAGTACCACCTAATTATATCAAAGTCACTCATATCAACCTATGAGTTTCATTCCCGTAAAATTTACTCTATCTCATATTATCTCTTTTTCTCGTGAACCCATCTATGATCTTATCAATGTACTCTGTTTCACTTTACTTGTTACCAAGATATTTTCCATACGTACTTGTTCAATATGTTCATTCATCTACTCTCTATGTAAGGTAGCCTGCCAATACAAGCCTATGCTCAAGTGTTTTGTTGATTCCATTTTGACTAGGTTTCTAGCTTCACTCTCCTGGAACTTCATCGGCCATCTTCAGAGTCAGCTAGCTAGACTAACTCGGCAGTCGCCCATAGCTTCCCATTCAAGTTTCACTAGACTTTTCCCTTAAGTACATCTCCAAATGTAAACATATCTTCATCTGTACATAAGTCACTATGTGACTAACCCTTTTGTTCAAAACTTCTATGATACTAAGTATCTCTCAACACAAACTTTCCCGTGATACAAGTCGTAATATGACTAACACCTTTTTCTTATACCGTGGAATGTGAATCATGTCCCAATCCTTAGATCTATATGTCATCTATGAGACCAACAGGTTCATTTACTTGTCTACCATGGTACCGATACTTGACATTAATCCAAACCACCACGGAATTCACCATCCACGGTTATACACATCCATCCCTGGTACCACTCTATCAATGAGTATCATCTGTCCATGATTAATAATCATCCATGAATATAACCCCCTTCTGGGTACAATCCATTCATGGCATAATCCATCCTTGGCATAATTAATCCAGGGCACATAATCTACCCTGAGATATTCTATCCATAGAAACAACACTTGAATGAATCACTACTCGACTGTAGTAACAATAGCAAATCATAAACATACCCCGACCCCTAGCAAGACTTATATCCCATGACTTACTAAGTGGAAGACCCACGTCCAACGTGATCATGTCTACCCCGCCCTGCCTCCCTTCACCCCAAGGGTGATTCAGTTAAGCTCTAAGGTGGTCGGTCCGCGTCTAACGAAGCTAGTATCACCTCCATGGGGTAAAATAGTACCTAGCTCTGCGCATCCACGCACGTCAAATGTGCGAAATAGCCGTGAGAGCGTCCTCCAGTGCGAAACCTGCGAGGGACCCACTTCTCAACTGTAACCCTACGGGACCTAGTCTCCGTATTTTATATCGAGGTTCCCACAGTCTCATAGCTACTCTAAGCCATACTCATAGAATCTATATACTTATCTCATCACTATCATGTGAGATATGCACCCATGCCACAACTTAATAAACTCAAGTGACCTCGTCACATACTTCTCAGTACCAAAATCCTCATAAACTCTTAAATTGCATAACTTTATTGAAATTTATTCAAACTTCCATCACAATACAAGAATTGATAGGGTTAAAACAAACCCTTTAAAACTTTCCCACAACCCTTACAAAATCTTTCCCCTTTTTCCCCGACATTTCCTTACCCTTCTTTATCTTCCGTAGAAGACCCTGCATTATTACCAAAATCGAAGAAGTTGTCAGGGCATGTAGTTGACGTGTGCCCCAACACTCCACAAGTCAGACTGGGTATTATTCCCGAATGGTCCACTGTCTCTGGAGAAGAAGTTGAAATATTCAGTTGTCCAGATCCTTGTGACTGAGCTAATCGAGTCGAACGACAGAGAGAACCCTTGAAGTGAGGAGATCTTTTGCTCTGTGGACACTCTCTTTTGAAATGGCCCTGCTGACCACACCGGAAACAGGAACTTCCCTTGGAACCAGTAAAGGCTGAAGATCTCCAAAAGTAGGGTTTGAATCTTTTGTGAGGGTAAAAAGTATTTCCCCCACCCCGACCTTTTCGGTCTTGTGTTTCATTGAAAGTTGTGTCCCCATTTCCGCTCAAGAGTTGTTGTAGAACGGAAGTGACTACCGCTTGTACTAGGTTCCGTAGTTCAGGAGGTACTTTAGGAATGTTTGCACTGTCCTGACCCTCTCCGTTATGTTCTTCTTCCTTTGAAGACATTTTCCTAAGTCATGGAAACATCGGTTGACTTAGCTTCTATGTAAAGTTTGTATTTTCCATAGTTTAGGGAAATTGCCAAATAAACAACTTGTCTTTCTTGTCCTTGGGAAAGTGGTCAAATAGTGCTTCTTGTCTTTGGGGAAATTTCCAAATAAGCACTCTTGATTTTGCTTCGTGTTTGGGGAATGTATCCTATTTTACTATGTTGGATAATTTCGATTATTTTGACTGTACTTCCTTTGCTATCATCCTTCTGAGTCTAACGAAGTAAATTAATGCACGGAGACCGGATTAATTTACTCCGAAAGATTCAGTGTTTCGGGTTCGCTCTGATACCAACTGTAACGCCCTGCCCTTTTTCACTCGCTTCTTCCGTAAAATCAGAGTCTATTTTTTTTTATAAACGAAGAGTGATAGAGAGGGGGACGTCACGACGCGAGCTAAGTCCGGACTTCTAAAGTCCGACCCTTAACTGGCCAACCCTATGTGTGTATGGACTAAATCCATGAAACGGTTCACACATAACAATATCAACATGCGGAATAACATCATAATTGCGGAATCATAACATGCGGAATAATAATAGAACCAAGTCCTATTCCATTCAGATAGCAAAGTATGTCAAGTCTTTAATCATCATTATCATATCGTAAATTATTCAGTAAAATATCCAACCATAGCAAATTCATCTAAGTTATTACAATCCAGATTCTAGATACTCAAAATACAAGCCCATGAGTACCTTAAACAAAATATAAACTTTAATCCTCCAAGCTCCTGCGCCTGGCCCGTTTTGCGTTCATTGTTTCCCTCGTTTCCTGTATCATCAATTAGGGTAGAAGTAGGGCGTTAAAACAACGCGCCCAGTAGGTATTCCAATTAGGGTTAACACATGGGTTAGTACCAAAAATCTAGACATAATATATATCAAAACCAGTTATAATAAATCGTACCATCCTCATAATGCATCGTATCCAAAACAGTGTATGATAATAGAGATCCAATCATACTGATAAAAACCAGAAACCTTACATGATAATAAAGATCACAATCATGCCGATTCAATGTCATGCCATGCTAGCAATGAGTCCCACCCATCACAAAATATCCTCTTGATGGAAAGCTCCTCATCAAGGTATCCCCCACGATTATGTTACGGACGCCCCGATGGAGTGGTGGATCTCCGGAATCTACTTGATGGAAATCACATCAAGGTATCCCCCACGATTGTTTTACGGACGCCCCGACGGAGTGGTGGATCTCCGGATACATTTAACACATAGTATCCTCTTGATGGAATTCTCCTCATCAAGGTACCCCCACAATTGTTTTACGGACGCCCTGACGGAGTGGTGGATCTCTAGCTACCATTCATCCCTCCCATGCCATGCATGAGATGCAAATTTCCACATGCTATGCAAATATACAAATCATAGCATTTAAAATCACATTTTGAAACAAATCCAGCACATGCTATTTTATCAAATAAACATAGCATTTAAAATTCACATTTTGATACATATCCTTTGCAATATAAATTCATCAAATCAAGATAAAAGAATGTACATAAAACCCATGGTTTCAAAGAGTGGAATCCTACCAAAGACCGCTATGTGTCCTTGTGTCTTTCGTCCGGTAACCGCTTACGATCGTAAACACATTGTGAGGTCCCGTTACCTAAAAATATAACAATCAATCAAAACAAAGTCCCACTTGATTCACAATATTTTTAAGTCCATAAACCAATCCCCATGGTTTACCATTTTCACACTTATTTACTAAATTACCATTGTTCTACTCTTTATTTAATATTTCATTTTAAAAGGTAGACATAGTCCCTATGTCCACCAAACAATTACCATGGGGTTCGGCCATACACCATGGCCGAACCCATGGTCCATTAATTCAATTAATTACAATAATGCCATTATTCCTTCCATGGTTAGTCACCTTCATTTATTCACCCATGTTTAGATCCAAATACATAGATCATGAACATCTAAGTCCAGCAAACCTTCCCCATGGGGTTCGGCCATACACCATGGCCGAACCCATGGTCCTTTATTTTCACCTAATTACTAAAATGCCATCCATGGCTATCATAGCCCATATCATAATTCATAATCTTAAATTTGTATCTTTCATTTAATATTTAATCAATCACTATGTTAATTCCATAACCAATCCATACAATAGTTCATGGGTTCGGCCTTACTCCATGGCCGAACTCTATGTCCAATATTTCACATAATTTCAAGATTGCCATTACCTGATGTTCATGTCTTTCCATTAATCCCATCATCACATTAAATTCATAAAATCCATTTAACATGATTCATGGGGTTCGGCCACACACCATGGCCGAACCCTATGATATCTTAATTCCATTTAGAAAATCATAATCTTAGGTCCAACATCCTAAGCAAAACCCATAAAAATTCCTTAACCACGTAAGTCCATAAAGAACCTCATGGGGTTCGGCCATACACCATGGCCGAACCCATGATTCTCCACTTTGGCCTTTAATTACACTTGCCATTACCTTCATCACCTTAGGTTTAGATTCCAAAACATAATCCACCATTGATTCATGGTTCATAAAATAAAACCCTAACCCCATAACATAATCCATAAATCATTTATTTGCATTCTCTAATTGGTCCACCATTCATTTAAAATACTAAGTCCATACATGACCCATAAATTTGGTTCATGGGGTTCGACCACACACATGGCCTAACCCATGATGTCTATGTTTCCATTTTCATCAACTTAGCAAATCCATAATTAACAAGTCCATAATTAGAAACTTTCTAAATTCAATATCCTCTTTCTATTTTTAAATCCTTTCTAAATTAAACTCCACGTTCCATATTTAGAAGGTTTCCAATTTAGCACCCATCCTTCCATAATTGGAAGCTTTCCAAATTTAGCAACCAACTTCCATCAACCATACCAAAACAACTCCATGGGGTTCGGCCATACACCATAGTTGAACCCTATGGTTCATGATCCTTTCAAAACCATATATCATTACCAACAATTTCCTTCCATTATTTCCATGATCTAATTGCATTAACCTAATCCCATACATCTTTATGGGGTTAGGCCATACACCATGGTTGAAACCTAAGGTCCTTGGTTCTCCATTAAAAACATTCCTTTAAATCATTAACCTTAAGTCCATATATACTCCTTGGTGGGGTTCGGCCATACACCATGGCCGAACCTCACCCTTTTGTTTTGTGCCCTTCTTTCCATTTAAGCCTTATTAAACATACATAATGTTCAATGGTTTTCATCCCTCAAAAATAATCAACAACCTTCCATTAAAATTTATTAAAGTTCTTCCATGTAATCCTTTCAAAAGAATTGATACTCCTTCCATGGTTTCCAACCAATAAAATTAATAAATCAGCCCACATGATTCAATGTCTAAGAAACCCCAAATCCATAACTATACGTGATGGGTTTCGGCCATACACCATGGCCGAACCTCATCCCTTCTTTTCTATTAAAATTATTAAAATGATCTCCATTCTTCTTCCATGGGGTTCAGCCATACACCTTGGCCGAACCCTATGGTTCCTTATTTCATTAAACAAAAACATAAAATCACTTATCGATTCCGTGACTCCTCTGGTTGATCTTGCTCTTCCAATCTTTGTCTTCTTCTTGATCTTGCCGTGAACACCTTCTTGATTGTATGTGTATTATGCGTCCTTGCTGCCCTTCTCTTCCTTTGAATAAAATTCCAATCAGCCAATACTAAAATCTAATTGCCGTGAGCCCTTTGTTTGTGGCTGCCTCCCTTTGAATATCAAAGCCGTGTGCCTCTCCTTCTCTTATAAAAACTCCACACGGCACCATCCAATATTAGAGTGTGAATGCCGTGAGCCCTTGTGTTGCCTCTTTTAAAACCTTCACTTAATCAAGAATAGAAAGTGCTATGCGCCCCATGTTTGCCTCTTATAAAACCTTCACTTAATCAAGCATAGAAAGTGCCATGTGCCCCATGTTTGCCTCTTATAAAACCTTCACTTAATCAAGAATAGAAAGTGTCATGCGCCCTATGTTTGCTGCAATCCCCAGTGCCGTGTGCACTATCCTTTAAATTAGCCATTGCTAATTAATCTTCCATTGGTTCCTAACTTAGAAGATGGTGTGCGCCCCTTGATGCCTTTCTTTTATTGAACCTTCCCTTTAATCATATCTTAGATTAGATAACTTCCTTGGCTTCCATTCCATGCGCATAACATATAGATATTCATATCTATCATGTGACCAAGCCATCTATATTTATCTCCAGATATCTTCTTTATTTAATCTTAGATATCTTCTCAAGATATTCTAACATATCAATGTGGATATGAAAAATGCCACATACACGGCCAAAGTAATCTTCATTTGATTTTTAAACATCTCCTTGGATATTCAAATCCAATAATTCGGCCATGCACAATCATTTATTTAATTCAGACATAATGCATACTCTTTTAATTCAACCCCATTTAAATTTATTTGAAACCATTTATCAAAATCGTTGGGTCTTAATTGGGCAAAGACCCAACATTTTACTCATCTTAGATCCATATCTAAAATTCATAAATTAAATGGGTAATTTCCCTAAATATTTATAACTTGAAAATCCGGGGTGTTACATATAGGCTTGTTGGTAATACTTGGGAATCCATTCCTGCAAAGTTGAAGAAAGTCTAGCAGCCTAAGTAAGCCGTAGAGGAGCACACATATCATGATCAGGATATCGGCATGCCTGACTCTCCTCATCTCTCTGGTGGTCCCTCTGGCTCCAATGAAGATCTTCAGCGTGTTCTTGTTGCCATTGAATCTCTCCGAATCGACATTTCAGAGATAGGGGTAAATGTCGACCTTCTCCGAGCCCAATGTGACAGTCTTCGCGAATTTGTTAAGGAAAAACACGACGCCTCTCGCGATGACACTGATCGAGTGCACCTTCAGTTAAGCCTTGTCATGGCCCATCTTGGCCTCGAGTGACCCTTGCCCTCTTCTCTTTTTGATGATGCCATAGGGCAGAAATATAAATGATTTCACTTGAATTTTTACTATATCCCCTTTGTATTTTGTTATAAAATCTTTTGGGCATGTAAATAACCCACTAAATTTCTAACCTTTGCAAAGTCCATAACTTAATCAAATTTAATGGGTTCATATTACTTATGCTATGTTGTCTTTATGTTATTCATTTCCATATCTCAATATAGTTGAGTAGATTGTGCAATGATGGATATGATGCACTTATTTTATTTAGAAATACATCCATGAAGAAAGGGGGAGAATACTTGTCATTTGAAATGTACCTTGAAGAAAATGGAAATTTTTTCTCTATGCATGAAGTAAGGGAGAGGATCACAATTTACGTATCCTTTATTTATGATTTCTGTGCAATGGTTTGTCATCATAAAAAAGAGGGAGATTGTTAGCCCCAAGGTTTCAACCCAAGGATATATGGGTATTTTTTATGACCACAAACCATTAAAGTGTGATATTTAACATTTCAAATGATATTACTCTATGAGACATGTATCACATGTAAGAAGACATGTATTGGATATCATGAAGATCGAGTTGATGATATCAAGCCTTGTACATCAAGTCAAATCTTGGAAATTGAATGGCTTACAAAATTCAAAGACTGAAAATCAAGAACTTAGAAGATCAAAGTTATGTATAGAGTCTAATCATAAGTGTTTAAGAAACTGTGTTGTAAATGTGCTTAAACATTTGAACACCATGGCTCAGGTCACCCTCTACTGGACCCTAAGATACCAAGCTTAAACTTATGCATCCAAATGGAATCCTAGGATATGATTTAGTGCCCAAGACCTTTGTTTTAAAATGACCAAAATAAAGCCAAAATTGTACAATACAGTCTAAGGGTCATTTCAGTCGACTGAATTAGAGAATTCAGCCGAATGAAATAATGGAACAATTGGGGAAGTAATTTTTCAGTCGACTGAATTAAATAATTCAGCCAACTGAAATGCTGGATTTACAGGGGATGTGAATTCAATCGACTGAATCCTCAGATTTAGCCGACTGAATTCTTGGTTGATAGACTGCCTAAGTCCAGAAAGCTTTTCAGTCAACTGAATCTTCAAGTTCAGCCGACTGAATTATTCGCTGATAGACTGTCTGAGGTCCAGGACATTTTCACTCGACTGAATCTTCACTTTCAGTGGACTGAATCGCGAGCGGCCATATTTTTTAATCATTAAATTCCCTCCCTAACGGCCCTGTCTTTCATTTAATGCTTGGCAACGGTCTTAAATATGATCAAATTATAAAACCAAGCATCAATGGGCATAATGGGGGTTGACTTACTTGGAATTACAAGGAATCAATTGAAACCAAATCCTAAGCATACTCTAGCTCAAAATCCATTTTCTTGCAATCTTACCTTGAGCCATTCTAGTTCAAATCTTTGCGTAACTCTTAGTAAACTTGATTTGTAAAGAATTGAGAGTTATTCCTAAGCTTTACATTGTACTCTTCTACATTTCCTTGAGAGATAAATTTTTTTAAAGGGTTGGTGTAACCCTTGTGAAGGAGAAGGCTGTCTTCACCTTCAAATCAGAGAGTGTTCTCTACTAGCATTGTAAGAGGTTTCTTCTTGTAACGTCCCGCCCTTTTTCACTCGCTTCTTCCCGTAAATCAGATTCTATTTTTTTTTAACAGAGAAGAGTGATAGAGCGCGAGACGTCACGATGCGAGCTAAGTCCGAACTTCCAAAGTCCGACCCTTAACTGGCCAACCCTATGTGTGCGTGGACTAAGTCCACGAAAATGGTTCACACATAACAATATCAACTTGCGGAATAAAAATCATAACTGCAGAATTATAATAAAACCAAATTCTATTCCATTTAGATAGCAAAGTACGTCAAGTCCTTAATCATAATTAAAACGTCATAATCATCCAAATAAACATCCGACCATCTAAGTTATTACATTCCGAAATCTAGATACTCAAAATACAAGTCCATGAGTAACTTTATTAAAAACATATAAAATAAATCATCCAAGCTCCTATGCCTAGCCCTCCTTCCGTTCATTGTTCCCCTTGTTTCATGTATCATCAACTAGGGTAGAAGTAGGGCGTTAGAACAACGCGTCCCGTAGGTATTCCAGTTACGGCTAACACATGGTTAGTACAAAACATTTATAATAACATATAGTCCAAAAACCAGATAAAACGATGCCATGCAATGATGACAAATGCAATGAGTCCCACCCATCACATGTACATAAAAGTACCCGCCACATAGGTCTTTCGGACGCCCCGACGGAGTGTGGACCCTCCGGTTTCTTCCTGATGGAAAAGTACATCAAGGTACTCCACACAGGTTTTTCGGACGCCCCGACAGAGTGTGGCCCCTCTGGTTACAAACCCTCCACCCCATGCCATGCATGAGATGCCAATAAAACACATGCTATTTTATAACATCAACATAGCATTTAAAATCATATTTAAAACACATGCTCTTTCCTCATATAGACATAGCATTTAAAATCATCATTTGTAACATATCCTTTGCAGCATAAATTCATCAAAAATAAGATAAACACAATGTACATAAACCATGGTTTCAAAGAGGTGGAATCCTACCAAAGACCGCTAACGTGTCCTTGCGTCTTTCGTCCAGTAACCGCTCACGATCGTAAACACCTTGTGAGGTCCCGTTACCTTATAATATAACAATTAATCATAACCAAGTCCCACTTGATTTACAATATTTAAAGTCCATAAACCAATCCCCATGGTTTATCATTTTCAGCCGATATTACCAAATTGCCATTGGTCTAATCTTTAATTAACAATTCATTCATTTAATCCAACATATGTACCGCTATGTTCATCAAAACAATCCCCATGGGGTTTGGCCACACACCATGGCCAAACCCATGGTCCCTTATTTTCACTTAATTACCAAAATGCCATCCACGGCTATCATTCCATAATCCAATTCTTTCAATCATTAAAATTTGCCTAAGGTCATGTTTGATACACAAAACATCTCATGGGGTTCGGCCATACATCATGGCCGAACCCATGATCTTTCAATTTAGGCGGTATTTACAATTTTGCCAATACCTTAGGTTTATGTCTCTCCATTAATCCAATCACTATATTAAATCCATAAAATCCATTCAACTTGATTCATGGGGTTCGGCCACACACCATGGCCGAACCCTATGATATCTTAATTCCATTTAATGACTTATAGTCTTAGGTCCAACAACCTAAGTCTATACTTGCATCCTCCCTTTATTTAAAATACACAAAAACATAAACCCATAAATTTGGTTCATGGGGTTCGGCCATACACATGGCCGAACCCATGATGTCTAAGTTTCCATTTTCACTACTGATCCATAATTAGAAGGTTTCCAAATTAATCTCTACCTTCCATAATTAGAAGGTTTCCAACTTATCTCCACCTTCTATACTCAGAAACTTTCTAAATAAATAAACTTCCATGAATAAACTTTAGTGGGGTTCGGCCATACACCATGGCCGAACCTCACCCATAGAAACAAATCTAACCCTTTCCATTCACTTTCTAAATTAATATAATTTCCATAAATAAATGCTTTCTAATTTAGCAACCTCCTTCCATAATTAGATAGTTTCCTAATTTAGCATGCAACTTCCATAATTAGAAATCATCTTCCATTTTA
Source organism: Chimonanthus salicifolius (assembly GCA_013350335.1). Lineage (NCBI taxonomy): Eukaryota > Viridiplantae > Streptophyta > Magnoliopsida > Laurales > Calycanthaceae > Chimonanthus > Chimonanthus salicifolius. The sequence continues at coordinate 28,777,224 of CM023535.1, forward strand.
ATCAATTAAAATCCATAGATATAGTAGGTGGGGTTCGGCCATACACCATGGCCAAACCTCACCCCTTCTTTTCTATTCTTTGGATCCAACATCCTAGCCATAATAAAGTCATGGTTCGGCCATGCAATGGCCGACCCACATCCCTAACCATATCTCCATTTAAAAATCCTCTTAAAACATAAATGACCTTTCACATGGGGTTCGGCCATACAACATGGCCGAACCCTATGATTCAACTTTTCCTTCAAACTTCCATTTAAAAATCAATGTTCTTTCCATAAGATTCATCCTTCAAAAACCCATTAAACAAACCCAACGTTCCTCCATGGTTTTCAATCCTCAAAACCCATGAATTAAACATGTCTTTCCATGGGATTCGGCCATGCACTATGGCCAAACCCTATGGTTCTTTCTTTCCATTAAATTTAATGCATTCATCTCCCTATTCTCTTCCATGGGGTTCGGCCATACACCATGGCCTAACCCTATGGTTCTTTTCTTGAAAACAAATTTATCAAATAAAAATACTAACCGGTTCAGATTGATTCTTGCTCTTCTAATCCCTCTCCTTTCTTCTTAATTTTTCCAAACCAAGAACACCTCCTGTTGGCTGCCTTCTCCTTGTTCTTGTTTTGCCGTGAACAAGACTTGAGAGAGGGATAAAATTCGGTTATGGAGAGTAAATCGTGTGTCCCGCCTATGTATCTCTTTATAAAGCCTTTCCTTGGTCCCAACTTAGAAGGTGCTTAAGATAACCTCATCCCCTTAGGCCGTGCGCCCCTTGTTTAATTTTAGTAATGCCGTGTGCCCTCTTGTATTTCTCTCTTTGGAGAGTCCTAATTTAGGATATGATATGTGCCCCTCTTGCCTTTTTTTTATTAAGCTTCCATTGATCCCAATGTAAGATAGCAATTGCCGACCTTGGCTTCCCACTTTAGATAGTCCTAGAAAAAATATGTCATGCGCATAATCATAGATATGCAACCTATTAATCGGCCATGCTCAATTATCCCTTTCTTTATATAATATTGCATTATTAATTAAATTCAACCCCATTTAATTTTTATTGAAACCAATTCCAAGACCGTTTGAGTCCTAATTGGGCCAATGACCCAACTCTCTGCCCAATTTAAGATCCATATCTAAAATTCACAAATTAAATGGATAATTTTCATACAAAATAATAAATTGAAAATCTGGGGTGTTACACTTCTCCACCCTTGAAGGAGAAGTTGAGAGTATTCAATCCTCAAGTGGTGTACTTGAGGCGAGGACGTAGGCAAGAACGCCGAAACTCGTAAAAATCTCGGGTTCAATCTCTCCATCTCTTCTGCCCAATTTAAGATCCATATCTAAAATTCACAAATTAAATGGATAATTTTCATACAAAATAATAAATTGAAAATCCGGGGTGTTACACTTCTCCACCCTTGAAGGAGAAGTTGAGAGTATTCAATCCTCAAGTGGTGTACTTGAGGCGAGGACGTAGGCAAGAACGCCGAAACTCGTAAAAATCTCGGGTTCAATCTCTCCATCTTTTCTCATCTCCCTTTTTATATTCTGGCATTTATTTATAACTTATTTGCATCTTATTTTTCTAAATTGTGTAATTAAAAAATTCAGCCACCCCCCCCTGCCCTTCTTGAGTCAATTTCTGGGCAACAATTTGAATTATAGATCCTATGGGATGTATTTTGATTGATTAAAGACTAATGGTTTTAAGTATTAATATTCACATGCAAATTGTGCTAAAATTATATTTAATCAAATTACTTTAAGTGTGTGTTCGGATGTTATAAAGTTTAAAATTTAATTTATAGTAAAATATATTTCAAAATAAGTTTAAAGTAAGTATATATTTAATTCATTAGATGATAAGGATAAGGAGAAAGGTATAAATAATAAGATAATAATTAGCTATTTAATTTAAATATATTGGAATTGTTTAATTTTACATATAAAGAGACATGAGTTTTATTTTATGTGATGTGATGGACCACAATATTATAGAATTTAGATGATAAAAATATAAAATAATTTCCTATAAAAAAAGATATATTTATTTTAAAAAATGAGATTATACTATTATACTATGAGAAATGAAGTAATGGCTAGGAGGAAGAGGATACTTAATATGGTATTTAACTCAATTTAAATGAGGTTGAGTTTAAATATTTAATTGGAAATCTTACATTTCAATGTTGATTGATCCATATCTATACTCATTGTTCGATTATTTAATGTTGCTTTTATCATTCATTCCACTGATTACAACAATTTTTTTAACGATTAAAGCATTCACAGTTTAAATATATATCATCTGATAAAATACAGATGTGTATGAATGATTTTAGTATTTTCCCTTTTCAAATAGTGAAGAGAATATGAAAAGTGTTCATTTGCCTTTGTCATTATCATCCGTATAAATAGAGTGTTAGTGCCCCGGTTTGACCGGGTGACCGTTTTGTCAATTCTGTGACCAAGAAAAAGCATTGCCTTAGAAGAATGAAGCAAGACTCTAAGAGTGATGAAGACTGAATCAAGCATTGAAGATGGAAGATCAAGTTGAAGATTCAAACATCACCATATGTATGGCAATCACCAGGGTAAATCAGCCATAGATGACATTAGGGTGAACCCAACACACCTAGGAAGACCTGAACTAGGCTTAGAGATCATTTTGGTAAATCATAATCTAGCCTAGTGGACCTTGACAGCTAACAGAACTAGATGGAATCAAACTTCGAAAACTGATAAATTGTCAGGATGACCTATCGTGTCCGGCGATCTATCCCCTTGGACACGGACGACCCTTCATGCTCTAACGATTCAACGTCCGGATTGATAAGGTTTCTGGTTGGAAAAATATTGTCAAACAGGTTCACTCTTTGGCTGATCCTATCGTGGGAACATGATCAATCGTGAAGGACATGACACGACCTATCGTGGTGGCGACCTGTCGGCTGGATTTTTCAAACTTTTGTTTGAAATCACTTTGTAAATCTTGGTTGCTCTTAGGACGATACTATCGTGAAATGATGATCTATCGTCAGTGATAGTGACGATTGTTGTGCAATGCAAAGTTTTACATTTATTACTCGCATGCATACGAACCATATATAGTATAGTAGTGTGAGTGTGAGGTCAAACCCAATGGAATTACAGAAAATATATCTTAAAAATATTTATAATTATTTATTAATTATTTAATTTAAATATCTAACTTGAAACTTATGTTGGTGGATCTTTTTAGAAAACATGGAAACAATGCATAACATAGATCTAATTAAAATCAGCTCATTTAATTTCAATCTTAGTTCATAATTGAGATTTGGATTTGGAGAGAAATAATAAACAATAAAGAATTAAAGAATTGAATAAATCAAACACTTTACATATGATACAATGGAATTGGATCTAAGATGTCAAGAAAGCATTATTTTCCAAGTATTAATAATAAAATCTAAACCTAGAATCCAGAGCTCGCATAAATCAAATAACATTGTATTCAAGTCATCCATTTCAATTATCTAAAAATTAAATCCATGGATTCTAATAAAAATATCCAAAAGTCAGACCTTAGATTAAATAGAAGTTGAATTCTAACTTTAAATTTTCATTGCACTTTCGAAATCTAAAACCTTATAAATCGAAATTGAAGTTCTATTTAATACTTAATTTTCATTGCATCTAACTCTTAAATTTACAATAAAATTCGAACGTGGTGTTAAAATTTAAAAACAAAATTAAATGGAAAACAATCATAACACATTATTATTTGATTGGAAAACCAGAGACTAATTATTTCATTGCACTTAGAAATTATTAAATACATGGAATTTGAATTTACAATTCTTGGAATTGAAATAAAAGAATACAAGATTAATTGGAAATAAAACTAAAATTCAAACCTAAAAACCCTTTAGTGCATGCGAATTTTCTAGATTTTCCTTGTTTTTTTTCTTTTCCTTCTCTATTGTTCACGCCAAGTCTTGAATCTCTAGGTCTAAATTCGAAAATCTCATGTAGCCCTAGTGTTCTATTTATAGGCTTTGGGAAAGGATTGATGGTTGGGATTAAATCAAAGTTTAGATGATGAATGGATGGTCAGGATTGCATTATTTTAAAGTGAGATGACTAGGGTTTACATAGGGTGGACCGGCTATTGTGGCTTGGAGAAGGGGTTGACTTGAAGACTAAGAATGAAATTCGAATGGATGGGGATTGGATTAGGGTTGGTCGAAGATGGCTTAGGGTTTTAATGCTTAATACAATGCATGATTCAATGGCTAAGATGCAAAGTTGGTTTAAATGAATGGATGGATGTGCATGTGCAATTATGCATGTGTGTTTAGGGTTTGGATGAGGAGTAAACTTCGAATGGATTGGGATGGATTTTGTAAAATTGTGTGAGCTGTGTGGATGAGGTGTAAGAATCTACATTGCTTGGAATGAAAGTTGGATTAGATCTAGGGTTTTTCGAGTGGATAAGATGGATTCTTTGAATGAATGATTGAGATCAAAAGATGGTTCTGATGGATGGTTAGATGGATTGTGGATATGTTAAAATTTTGTGTGAAGGGTTGAGATTTAAAGATTGACCTAGATGAAGGATTAGATGAATGATCTAGATCTAATATGGATGTGTATGGAGTAAAATTCGAATGGAGGCTATAGGGTTTACCTATATTTTATACATGAAATGAATGGTTTAGATTAATGATGAAATGAATGGTTGGTTATCAAGGAGAGGGGGTGTGCGAATGGATTAGGGTTTACTGTGAAATTCGAACATGGTGTTTGGATCTGAGGCCCTGAGCAGTTGGGCTTTCATTTTGTAACGTCCCGCCCTTTTTCACTCGCTTCTTCCCGTAAATCAGAGTCTATTTTTTTTATATAACAGAATAGGGTGATAGAGCGCGGGACGTCACGACCAGAGCTAAGTCCGAACTTCCAAAGTCCGACCCTTAATTGGCCAACCCTATGTGTGCATGGACCAAGTCCACGAAAATGGTTCACACATAGCAATATAAACCTGCGGAATATTAACATCAAAATTGCGGAATCATAATAGAACCAAGTTCTATTCCATTCAGATAGCAAAGTACGTCAAGTCCTTAATCATCATTTAAAATACCATAATTATCAAAATTAACATCTATCCATCGAAGTTATTACATTCCGAAATCTGGATACTCAAATACAATTCCATGAGTAACTTTTATTAAAAATAATAAACTAAATCATCCAAGCTCCTATGCCTGGCCCGTCTTGCGTTCATCGTTCCCCTGATTTCCTGTATCATCAACTAGGGTACAAGTAGGGCGTTAGAACATCGCGCCCAGTAGGTATTGTAGTTACGGCTAACACATGGTTAGTACAAAACATATAGTAATATCGTAATGTCAAAAACCATATAAAACCATGCCATGCAATGATGACAAATGCAATGAGTCCCACCCATCACATGTACATAAAAGTACCCACCACATAGGCCTTTCGGACGCGCCGACGGAGTGTAGACCCTCCGGATTCTTCCTGATTGGAAAAGCACATCAAGGTAGCCCACATAGGTTTTTCGGACGCCCCGACGGAGTGTTGACCCTCCGGTTACCAAAACCTTCATCCCATGCCATGCATGAGATGCCAATGAACACATGCTATTTTATAACATAAACATAGCATTTAAAATCACCTTTTCAAACGTAATCACCACATGCTATTTATACAATTAAACATAGCATTTGAAATTCAATATAAAGCATATCCTTTGAAACATAATTTCATCAAACATAAAATAAAACATATGTACATAAACCCATGGTTTCAAAGAGGTGGAATCCTACCAAAGACCGTTACATGTCCTTGTGTTTTTCGTCGGGTAACCGCTCACTATCGTAAACACCTTGTGAGGTCCCGTTACCTTATAATATAAAATCAATCAAAACCAAGTCCCACTTGATTTAAAATATTTAAAGTCCATAACCAATCCCCATGGGGTTCGGCCATACACCATGGCCGAACCCATGGCTAACTATTTTCACACTTATTTACAAAAATGCCATCCGTGGCTATCATTCCATAATTCCATCCTTTCAATCATTAAAAGTTGCCTAAGTTCATGTTTGATCCACAAACCATCTCATGGGGTTCGGCCATACATCATGGCCGAACCCATGATCTTTCAATTTAGGCGATATTTACAATTTTGCCACTAGCGTAGGTTTATGTCTCCCCATTAATCCAATCATCATATTAAATCCATAAAATCTATGCAATTTGATTCATGGGGTTCGGCCACACACCATGGCCGAACCCTATGACATCTTCATTCCATCTTAGGTCCAACAACCTAAGTTTATACTTAGAAAGTCCACATTTAGAAACTTTCTAATTTCATTATCCAACTGCCATACTTAGAAAGTCCCTAAAATGGAAACTTTCTAAATTTATCATTTCCTATTCTTGGATCCATAATTCCAAGTTCTTTCCATAAATAAATAGTTTCCAAAATTAGCATGCATCTTTCCATACTTGGATAGTTTCCAAATTAAATTCCATAATTAGAAAGTTCTTAATTAAAACTTTCTAATTTAGTCTCCACCTTCCAAAAATAGAAACTTTCCAATTTTAATCTCCTCCTTCTATTTTTAGAAACTTTCTTAATAAACAACCTTCCATAATTAGAAATCATCTTCCATAATTAAAAGGTTTCCATAAATAAACCCTAGTGGGGTTCGGCCATACACCATGGCCGAACCTCACCCTTAGAGACAAATCCATCCTTTTTCATTTACCTTCTAAATTAGTAAGCAACTCCATGGGGTTCGGCCATACATCATGGCCGAACCCTATGGTTCATAATCTTCCTCTAACAATTATTAAATAAAACATTCATCCTGTAACACCTCGGATTTTCAATTTATGATTTTATATGAAAATTATCCTTTAATTTGTGAATTTTAGATATGGATTTTAATTGGACAAAGGTTTGGGTCATTGGCCCAATTAAGACCCAATTGATTGTGGAATATGTTTCATTAAAATTAAATGGGGTTGAATTAATTTAGTAATGCAATCCATGATATGTGCATGGAAGAAATTGATGAAGGATTTTAGGAGTTGCATAGGTTTATGTGGGATTTTCATATCCACATAGATATGATAAAATATCTTGAGAAAATTAGATAAATGTGCATGGCCAAAATTTAAAGATAGGTTAAGGGAAGATTTTAAAATAAGAAGGGGAGGTCGGCAATTACTAAACTAGTAAAAGGGGCGTACGACCTTAAAGGGGGTTGCCTATCTTAAGCACCTTCTAATTATGGGACCAAGGGAAGATTATAAAAAGGAGAGGTAGCAAGGGGCGCATGGTTTACACACCATAGCCGAATTTCTTTCTCTCTATCTCTCATTCTCGGCAATACAACAAGAAGGAAAGAGGGCAGCCAGCAAGAGGGAAAAATCAAGAAGAATGAAAAGGATTGGAGGAGCAAAGAACAACCGGGAAAACCCGAAGGGTCGCGTAAATGGTTATTATCTTATTTATAAATTTGTTTTAAAGATAAAGAACCATAGGGTTCGGCCATGATGTTTGGCCGAACCCCATGGAAGAAGATGGGTGTTGATTGATTTTTAAAAATGGAAAGAAAAGAACCATAGGGTTCGGCCATGGTGTATGGCCGAACCCCATGATTAATTAATGGAAGCACATGGTTTATTTAATGATGTTTGAATGAAAAAACCATGGAAGTTGTTAATAAAATTATGGGGTTTCAAGGATGAAGATAATGGATTTATACTTATGTTTTAAGAGGATTTTAATGGAGATATGGTTAGGGATGTGGGTCGGCCATCGCATGGCCGAGCCATGATTTGATTATGGCTAAGATATAAGATCAAAGGAATGGAAGAAAAGGGGTGAGGTTCGGCCATGGTGTATGGCCGAACCCCACCAAATATGTTCATGAATTTTATGGGAGTTGTTGATAATGTTAATGCAATTAGATTATGGAATTAATGGAAGAAAATTATGGAGTTATGTTCAAGGAAAGAAATTAAAGAGCCATAGGGTTCGGCCATGGTGTATGGCCGAACCCCATGGGGTTGTTTTGGAATGGTAGATGGATTTTGGTTGCTAAATTTGGAAAGCATCCAATTATGGAAAGATGGTTTCTAATTTAGGAAACTATCTAATTTTGGAAGGAGGTTGCTAAATTTGGAAAGCATCCAATTATGGAAAAATGGTTTCTAATTTAGGAAACTATCTAATTTTGAAAGGAGGTTGCTAAATTTGGAAAGCATCCAATTATGGAAAGATGGTTTCTAATTTAGGAAACTATCTAATTTTGGAAGGAGGTTGCTAAATTTGGAAAGCATCCAATTATGAAAAGATGGTTTCTAATTTAGGAAATTATCTAATTTTGGAAGGAGGTTGCCAAATTGGAAAGCATCTATTTATGCAAGTAATATGATTAGAAAGTTGGACATCATGGGTTCGGCCATGTGCATGGCTGAACTCCATGAATCAATTTCTATAAATGTATGTCTATAAATATTTTTAAATGGAAGGTGGAGTTTAATTTATAAAAGATCTAAGAATGGAAAGAATGGATTGTTTTTGAAAAGATGGGGATTAAATTAGAAAAGCTTTTTGTTATGGACTTGCTATTTATGGATTTTCTTATAATGGCAAAGTGGTAATTAAAGGTTAAAATGAAAGGTCATGGGTTCGGCCATACACATGGCCGAACCCCACAAGTTTGGTTAATGGACTTTAAATGTTGTAAATCAAGTGGGACTTGGTTTTGATTGTTATTATATTATAAGGTAACGGGATCTCGCAAGCGGTGCGCAATCAGTGATCGATTGTTGGACAGAAGCGCAAAGACTCGTGAGTGGTCTTTGGTAGGATTCCACCTCTTTGAAACCATGGACTTATGTACACTTGTTTTATCTTATGTTTGATGAAAATTATGTTTCAAAGGATATGCTTTATTGAATTTCAAATGCTATGTTTAATTGTAGAAATAGCATGTGTTGAGTATGTTTCGAAAGGTGATTTTAAATGCTATGTTTATGTTATAAAATAGCATGTGTTTCATTGGCATCTCATGCATGGCATGGGGTGGAGGATTTGTAACCGGAGGGGTCACACTCCGTCGGGGCGTCCGAAAAACCTATGTGCGATACCTTGATGTGATTTTCCATCAGGAGAAATCCGGAGGGTCCACACTCCGCCGGGGCGTTCGGAAGACCTATGTGGTGGGTACTTTTATGTACATGTGATGGGTGGGACTCATTGCATTTGACATCATTGCATGGCATGGATTTATATGGTTTTTGACATTACGATATTATATATGTTTTGTACTAACCATGTGTTAGCCGTAACTAAAATACCTACTGGGCGCGTTGTTCTAACGCCCTACTTCTACCCTAGTTGATGACACAAGTAATCAGGGGAACGAGGAACGCAAGACAGGCCAGGCATAGGAGCTTGGATGATTTAGTTTATTATTTTCAATAAAAGTTACTCATGGACTTGTATTTGAGTATCTAGACTTCGGAATGTAATAACTTAGATGGATGGATGTTAATTTTGATAATTATGGTATTTGAATGATGATTAAGGACTTGACGTACTTTGGTATCTGAATGGAATAGAACTTGGTTCTATTATGATTCCGCAATTTCGATGTTATGATTCCGCAGGTTTATATTGCTATGTGTTAACCATTTTCGTGGACTTGGTCCATGCACACATAGGGTTGGCCAGTTAAGGGTCGGACTTTGGAGTTCGGACTTAGCTCGCGTCGTGACGTCCTGCGCTCTATCACTCTACACTGTTAAAAAAAAAAAAAAATAGACTCTGAATTTACCGGAAGAAGGGGTGAAAAAGGGCGGGGCTTTACACATCCCTTCAAAACATTGGTATTGCCTCCATGGTTTCCAAGATCTAACTTAATATAACTTCGATGGGGTTCGGCCATACACCATGACCGAACCCTATGGCTCAAAACCTTCTTTTAAAAATTTATCAATCCTTGATCCTTCATGATCTACTCATCTTATGAATTTCCTTTCCATGGGGTTCGGCCATACCCATAGCCGAACCCTATGGTTCATCTTATTCCAACCCAAAAACCCATAATTTAAACTATGACTTTCCATGGTTTTCATTCCTTCAATATATCCAATAACCTTCCATTAAAAATCACCAACAACATCCATTAAAACCATATGAATTTATTAACCAACTCCCATGGTTTTTTCCTCATTCAAAATTCATACATTTACCATGTCTTCTTTCATGGGGTTCGGACATGCATTGTGGCCGAACCCTATGGTTCATGGTTTTATTAAAAATATCAAAAACCTTTCCCAATCTTCTTCCATGGGGTTCGGCCAAGCACCATAGCTGAACCCTATGGTTCTTTTCTTTTAAAACAATTTATCAAATAAAAATACTAACCGGTTCCGATTGATTTCTTGCTCTTCCAATCCTTCTCCTTTCTTCTTAATTTTTCCAAACCAAGAACACCTCTTGTTGGCTGCCTTCTCTTTGTCCTTGCCGTGAATGAGAGCTTGAAAGTAATAGAGAGAGAGTTCGGCTAATGGTGTAAACTGTGTGCCCCTCCTTGTTTCTCCTTTTATTACTCCCTCTTAATCCCAAGTTAGAAGGTGCTTCAGATAATCTTACCCCCTTGATACATTAGCAATTGTCGTGTACCCCTTGTCTTAGATTAGTAATGCCGTGTGCCTTCTTGTATTTCTTTCTTTGGAGAGTCCGAATTTTGGATATGATATGCGCCCCTCTTACCTTTTTTTTAAAGCTTCCGTTGCTCTCAATTTAAGATAGTAATTGCCGACCTTGGCTTCCCACTTTGGATAGTCCTAAATAAAATATGCCATGCGCATAATCATAGATATGCAATGTCATACACGGCCATGCACAATCTTATTAAATCTTTAATATCTTCTCAAGATATTGTAGCATATCACATGGATTGCGCATACTATTTAATTCAAGTCCCATTTAATTTTATGAAAACAATTCCAAAACCGTTGGGTCCTAATTGGGCCAATGACCCAACTCTTTACCCAATTTAAAATCCATAACTAATATTCACAATTAAATGGGTAATTTTCATACAAATTGATAAATTGAAAATCCGGGGTGTTACAATACAACCCTCTTTTTAAAATTTTTGTCCCGAAAATCGAGTGAAGTAGGGTTTCAAACATTTACATAAATAGCTCAGGATGAGCTTTCCTCATTTCTGACTCGAGTTCCCATGTGGCTTCCTCAATGCCGTGTCGATCCCATACCACCATGACAAATTGGATCGCTCGGTTCCGTAACACCCTTTGTTCTGTGTCCACCACTCGGACAGGCTTTTCGACGTACGTCACGTAGCTCTGAACCTCTATGTCTTGTATGTTCAGCACATGAGAGGGATCAGGATTATACTTTCTCAACATCGATATATGGAACACATCATGTAAAGATGCCAACTGTGATGGGAGTGCCAATTGATAAGCCACGTCTCCCATCCTTCTTATGATTGAAAATGGTCCCACATATCTTGGCGACAATTTCCCTTTCTTTCCAAATCTCATGTGTCCCTTCCGTGGCGAGATTTTCAAGAACACCATGTCTCCCACTTCAAATTCAAGGAACCTCCTCCTCTTGTCAGCATAGCTCTTCTGACGACTTTACGCAGTCAATAGGTGCTGCCGTATCAACTGTATCTGTGCTGTAGTCTCTGCAACCAACTCAGGTGCAATCAGTGCAGGCTCACCGGCCTCTGTCTAGCATACTGGTGACCTACATGGTCTACCATATAATGCCTCAAATGGAGCCATCTGGAGGCTTGCCTGGTAACTGTTGTTGTATGAGAATTCTACCAATGGCAAGTGATCCTCCCATCCACCCTTGAAATCTAGCATACATGCTCTCAGCATATCCTCTAGTGTCTGTATTGTCCTCTCAGACTGTCCATCAGTATGTGGATGAAATGCCGTACTAATCAGTAGATCTGTTCCCATGGCCGACTGCATGCTCTGCAAGTGAATCGACAATCTCTGTCGAACACAATAGTCCGAGGAATACCATGCAATCTGATGATTTGCTTGATATACCGCCTACCCAAAGTCTCAGATGAGTCTGTCATCTTGATAGGAATAAAATGTGCAGACTTGGTTAGTTGGTCTACCACGACCCTTATCGCATCGTTGCCCTTTGATGACCTTGGCAACCCTGTAACAAAATCCATAGAGATGTGCTCCCATTTCCATTCCGGCACTGGTAAGGGTTTGAGTAGCCCTGGTGGCTTCTGATGTTCCGTCTTAACTTGTTGACAAGTTACGCAATGTGCTACAAATTCTGCCACATCTCTTTTGAGTTCGTGCCACCAATAATGTCTCTTCAGGTCGTGATACATCTTGGTACTGCCCGAATGAATTAGAGAGTTTGGTCTGATGTGCCTCAACTAATAACTCTTTTCTGCAGCTCTTAGGTACATATACCATTCCTCGGAATACAAGACCTTGTCCTGGTCGTAACTCCCATTTCGGTATGATTTCACCAGTAGACATCTTGGCCCAAATCTCCTCCACCTCCGGGTCTGTCCGCTGTTCCTGTTCAATCTTGGTAACCATGTTGGACCGTATGATCAAATTGTATATAGTCCCATGGTCATTGAGGTAAAGTTTAAAATCTCGAATGGTATTTAGCATCTCCCATTCTGTCCTGATCAAACATGCCACTGATGCATGTGATAAACGGCTGAGGGCATCTCCCACCTTGTTCGCCTTGCCAGGGTGATAACGAAGTGCGAACTCATAATCCGCCAGATATTCCATCCATTTACGCTGCCTCAAGTTGAGGTATTTCTTATCAAACAAGTATTTCAATTGTCTTGATCCGTATACCACCACATGATTACTTTGACTGAGTGTACACCCCAGTCCCTGTCCTGAAGCATCGTATTGTACCTCATAACATTTGAATCTTTCCGGTAAAATTAAAATAGGTGCAGTTGTAAGTCTATTTTTCAGCTCCTAAAATCTCTGGTTGCACAAATTTGACCACTCATATTTGACCCCTTTCTGAGTGAGTCAAGTAAGTGGAGATGCAATTTTTGAGAAGTCCATGATAAATTTCCTGTAATAACCAGCCAATCCCAAAAAGCTACGGATCTCGGTTACATTCCTTGGAGCTTTCCAATCTCTTACTGCTGCTATCTTAGCCGGGTCCACGGCTATACCTTCTTCTGATATAACATGTCCCAAAGTGTCTAGAACTATTCTCAGGTGCTCAGCATGTTCTTCCTTACTTTTGGAATAAATTAGGACGTCATCAATAAACACAATAACAAATTGGTCCAAATAAGGACGGAAGATCCTGTTCATTAAATCCATGAACACAGCCGGTGCATTGGTGAGTCCAAACGGCATGACTATAAACTCAAATAATCCATACCGTATTCTGAAGGCTGTCTTTTCTATGTCTTCCTCCCTAACCCGGATTTGGTGATATCTGGACATCAGGTCAATCTTAGAAAAATGACTGGAACCTTTAAGTTGATCAAATAAATCATCGATCCTGGGTAGAGAGTACTTATTTCTGACCGTCAGCTGGTTTAGTTTTCGGTAATCCACACACATACAGAGTGAACCATCCTTCTTCTTCACAAATAAAACTGGAGCTCCCCAAGCCGATGTACTATTCCGAATGCACCCCAGTCTGAGCAGTTCATCAATTTGCTTCTTTAATTCAGACACCTCTACTGGTGCCATCTTGTAATGTGGTAATGACACTGGTGCATTGCCATGGTACAACTTGATTTCAAAATTGATCTCCCTAATGGGAGGCAAACCACGTGAATCAAATAATACAAAGGCGTAGGAACTACTGACTACTGCCATACCTTGAATCACAAAGTGATCCTCTGCTGCTGGAGGTGCTAAGGTGAATACCTGTCCAGATCCTGTAGGTGGCCATCCCGCCTGATTAAATGTCCTGCCTCCACGTGAATTAGCTGGCCTAACTGGTGGAAGAGATGAACCCCTAGTATTAGAGGGTTTGTTGAGTTGTGGACATTCCCTCTTAAAATGGCCAGGCTGATCACAATGAAAGCAGTTGCTCCCACCTCTGGGAGCCTGAGTGACTGATGCAAATGGGGAGGGATGATTGGGACGAAAGCCCCCTGTTGACCCAGTAGATGGTGAGGTTCTGCTAGAGTTCGGTCGGAAGCTCTTGTTGGGCTGGAATTTACCCTTCCCATTCTGAGCTCGGCGATTGTCAAAACGCGTCAACTCAGCCATCTCCTGCTCTGCTATAGTGGCCCTGCTGACCACCTCTGCCATTGTGGCTTCCTTGAATATAGTTACCTTGGCCCTTATGCTAGGCCGAAGGCCCTGTTCAAACTTGCGTGCCCTTCGATACTCAGTATCCACCATATAAAATGCATATATAGATAAACTGAGAAACTCCTGATGGTACTCTGCCACCATCATGGTACCTTGTACCAAAGATAGAAAAGCCTGTATCTGACGCTCCTTCTCCTCCTCAGGAAAATAATGTTTCAGGAAGGTAGCTGAGAACTACTTCCAAGTCTTGGCAATCCTTGTAACACCCCGATTTCTCAAAGATATGAATATTTACGAAAATGCCACTGGATTGGTGAATTTAATAAATGTGATTGTAAATGAGAAAATGGTGGGGCCCATTGTTCAAATTATGACCTTATGAACATAGTATAAGGGTCAATTTATCATTAATGGGTAATGAACATCAAATTGGGTCAATATGGTTACTTGGGTCAAAGGACCCAATTGGGACCCAATGGGTCATAATGGACTTGTTTGACCATTGGGTGAGCCCAAATTTAATGGGGTTAAGCTGAAATGATTGGAAACTAAATGGAGCATAAATGGGTAGGCTTGAGGCACATATGAAAATCACATGCAAATGGCTAAAACAACCCATAAATGTGTCATGGCGTCAAATTGGATCCATGGGTTAAATGGGGACCCAATGGGTCGAGTTGATCATGTTGACCAAGGTTGACCGTGTGGACCATCAAGTGAGCTCAAATATGAGTTAAATCAGGTGGTGTTGGGACTGAAGTGAGTTGGAATTAAATCAAGTAATGAGTTGACACAAGTAAATTAAATGAAATGCATTAAGTGTAGTGAGTTGGGTGAGTTGAGTTGGAAATCAAAGGGACCTTGAACTCAAGTGAGTCAAATGGGATGTGAAGAGTTTCTTTGATCTCAAACAGCACCAAGAGAACAAGTCCCACACATTGGAAGTGAAGTGGTGCCTTGGCCAAGCCAAGGGTCACCATGGTTGGGGCGGCATTAATGAGGTAAGATGGAGGGGTCTTTCCATCTCAAAAGATGCATTGGTTGGTGCCACGGGATGCAATGGTTGGCAGCAAGTGTCTCCTTGGTTTAATCAAAATTTGATGAGGAGTAATGAGAGGATATGGGGCTATTTAACAAAAGGAAATACACCATTCATTTGGCCGAATGTTACATTGTAAAAACCTTAGAATTCTTATCTCTCTCCCTCTCTCAAGAACACATCCTCTTGGCCGAATTATACTTTGGTGTTTTCACCATTGATCAAGCACATTTTTGGCTAGACACTAAGGAAGAAGGAAGGAAGCAAGATGGAAGGAAACAAAGATCAAAGACAAGAGGAAAGGCAAAGGAAATTGGTAAGTATTTCCATGGAATTTGGTTTAATTAGATTGGTAAAAAGGGAGCATGTTTTGGGCCATGGAATGGCCGAATGCATCAAAGAATTAAACCTTGGATAAAGGTTGTTTAAAATGGTTAAAATGTATCATTGGGTTCGGCCACTTTGGATGGCCGAACCCCATGAAGTTACTTGGGTAATTGGATGGTTTTTGTAAATTGAAAACCATGCAAAATGATGGACAGTTTTACATGCTTTTAATGGACATAAGGTGTAAGTTAAAAAGGTCCAAATCATGGGTCATTGTGTCGACCAATTGGGATGGCCGAACCCCATGAAATGGTATGATATTTTTATGGTAATTTGTGATGGTTTTTAAGAGATAAAAACCATACAAAATTATGGGGTTTTTATGTGATTTAAATGGAGATAAACTTACTGTTTTGGTTGGTCATTGGAATGCTGAACCATGTGGTAATCATAGCCAAAAGTATGTATGAATGTTGGAAGCATTGAACCAAAGAGAACCATAGGGTTCGGCCATGAGTATGGCCGAACCCCATGGACTGTTTTCATGGGGTAATCAGATTAAGATCATGTGGGAATTTATGTCTTGTTTTATGATTTTGTGTTAAGAATCATCTATGCTTAGTTATGAATATAAATTAATCAACCATGATAAATGGTGGAACATGAGATAAAAATCCATAGGGTGAGGTTCGGCCATGTAGTATGGCCGAACCCCACTAATGATCATTTGATGGACTTAGGGTTAATTCTTAATGTAATTGGAGAAGGGTGATGAAGGGATAAAAGAACCAAGAATGATGTATAGGGTTCGGCCATGGGTATGGCCGAACCCCATAGAAAGAAACTTGGGTCATGTTTGAGGGTTTTGAAGGATTAGAAGACCTAATTTGGATTGGTGAGTTCGGCCAAGTAGTATGGCCGAACCCCACTAAGGTAGTTTGGTCATGTGGGCTTTGACTATGAAGCAAAAATTAAATATGGTTAGGCCAATGGCAAAACCGTAAATACAAGTCAAAGTGTAATATGAAAGGATTGATCAAAGAACTTGAAAAGAGGAGTCCAAAACCAAAGTGGTATGGTTCGGCCATGTGGTATGGCCGAACCCTACCAAGATATGTTTGAAGGGTAAAGTGTTTAAGGGTTGATCAAATGAAAAGGAAGATTAAATCCTAAGTTGGTGAGGTTCGGCCATGGGTATGGCCGAACCCCACAAGATGATTTATGGGGTTTTGGACTTAGTTAGAAATCAGATGGTATATTGTATTGACTTATTGACATGAAATAAGGTAACGGAACTTGAACGGCGTGCGAGTCGTGATCGGGTGAAGCTAAAAAAGAACGGACACTTAAGCAAAGTTTCCGTAGGTTTCGTACCTACTTGTAACCACTTTTATAGTTGGTTTTATATGGTTTTTATGAGTTATATTGTTATTGTATTATGTTTCAAATGGGTTTTTGAATGATGAGATATATTTACAAATGACATATATTCATTGATATCTCATGCATGGCATGGGGTAATGATTGTGGATTACCTTGTCGTGAGAGTTCCAATGAAAGAACACTGTGAAATAACTCAATGATGAGCGTCCTATCCACAGGAAATGAGGAGCACTGTGGATTACCTTGTCGTGAGAGTCCCATGAAAGAACACTATGAAATAACTCAATGATGAGAGTCCTATCCACAGGAAATGAGGAGTACTGTGGATTACCTTGTCGTGAGAGTCCCAATGAAAGAACACTATGAAATAACTCAATGATGAGAGTCCTATCCACAGGAAATGAGAAGTATTGTGGATTACCTTGTCATGAGAGTCCCAATGAAAGAACACTGTGAAATAACTCAATGATGAGAGTCCTATCCACAGGAAATGAAGAGCACTGTGGATTACCTTGTCATGAGAGTCCCAAAGAAAGAACACTGTGAAATAACTCAATGATGAGAGTCCTATCCACAGGAAATGAGGAGTACTGTGGATTACCTTGTCGTGAGAGTCCCAAAGAAAGAACACTGCGAAATAACTTGATGGCTATGTATACTTGTGGCGGGTGGGACTCATTACATTTGCACTTACATACATAGCATTGATTTTATATGTTTTTTATTATCCTATATTATGATATATGCATGTTTTATATACTAACCTTGTGATAGCCCTGATCGGAAAACCTACTGGGCGCGTTGATCTAACGCCCTAATTCTATCTTTAGAGGATGATGCAGGAAAAGGAAAGGTTGAGGATCGCGAAAGAACCCAAGCTTAAGCGCTTGGGTGTTGGATTGGATTTCTTAATTATTGTTATTTGGATAAACTTCATGGATATGTAATAATGGAGATAACTGCTATGGTTTGGTTTAAGTTTGAATGAATGTTTAGTTTTAAGTAAATATGACTTGTACTTTGCTATCTGAGAATGGAGCAGTCTGAGGATTGATTATAATTCCACATGTATGACTTATTCCGCAGTCAGTTTATATTATTCCGCAAGAGTTACTTAGTTCCATGTGTGGATCTATTTTCATGGTCTTAGTCCATGCACACATGGGTGGCCAGTTAAGGGTCGGACTTTGGGTAGTCCGAACTTAACTCGCGTCGTGACGTCGTCCGCCCTCTTCCGGTGTTATTATATTATTATTATAAAAAAAAAAATTAGACTTTGAATCTCGGAAAGGGCGGGGCGTTACAGTCCTCTCCCCTTCCGGAATAAGTGTTTGCTGCTTCTCTATCACCTCCCACTATTTACCAGCATCATCAATCAGCTGTGATGTGGCCAGTAAAATCTTGTGAGCATGACTCGTAATATTCAACAAAGTCAAAATCTGTGAAATTTTCTTCAGCCAGTTTTCTGCTCCAACATCCCTTCTCTCCCCTTGAAGTAAGGAGGGCGCTGTTGCTGGAAATCTCTGATCATGCTCCTGTCATTATTTTCCTTGGTGGTTCCATTATCATTCAAGTGTTGTTGAAGCATCGAAGTGACCACCGCTTGAACCAAATTTTGCAATTCAGAAGGCACCATTGGTATGTTTACGCTACTTTGTTGCTCCTCCTCTTGCTGGGATTGTTGTTCTTCCTTTTGATGATGAGATTGTCGTTCCTCCTCGTCACCCCCATTTGGATTTTGTCGGGTATTTCTCCTTGGCCTTCCCCTTGGAGCCATTTTTCCCTAAGCCAAACATATCAAGACTTAGTTTTCATCATAAAATTTGTATTTCCTACTTGTTGGGGAAAATTTCCAAATAAGCACTCTTGGTTTTTGCTTTGTTTCTGGGGAAATACATCCTATGTTGCTATGTTTGATAATCCGATAATTTTGACTGTACTTCCTTTGCTATCATCCGTCTGAGTCTAACGAAGTAAATTAATGCACGAAGACCGGATTAATTTACCCCGAAAGATTCAATGTTTCGGGTTCGCTCTGATACCAACTGTAATGCCCCGTCCTTTTTCACTCGCTTCTTCCCGTAAATCAGAGTCTCTTTTTTTTATATAACAGAGTAGGGTGATAGAGCGAGGGACATCACGACGCGAGCTAAGTCCAAACTTCCAAAGTTCGACCCTTAACTGGTCAACCTTATGTGTGCATGGACCAAGTCCACGAAAATGGTTCACACATAGCAATATAAACTTACGGAATATTAACATCAAAATTGCAGAATCATAATAGAACCAAGTTCTATTCCATTCAGATAGTAAAGTACATCAAGTCCTTAATCATCATTTAAAATAACATAATTATCAAAATTAACATCCATCCATCTAAGTTATTACATTCCAAAATCTAGATACTCAAATACAATTCCATGAGTAATTTTTATTAAAAATAATAAACTAAATCATCCAAGCTCCTATGCCTGGCCCGTCTTGCGTTCATCGTTCCCCTGATTTCCTGTATCATCAACTAGGGTACAAATAGGGCGTTAGAACAACGCGCCCAGTAGGTATTCCAGTTACGGCTAACACATGGTTGGTACAAAACATATAATAATATCGTAATGTCAAAAACCATATAAAACCATGCCATGCAATGATGACAAATGCAATGAGTCCCACCCATCACATGTACATAAAAGTACCCACCACATAGGTCTTTTTTTTTTGAACGGTGAAAATTTCATTAATAGAACAAAGATACAAATGTAAGAAAACAAAGATGAGGCCTAAGAGATATAGGCCTAAAATAGCTAAAACTTATACCCTATGAACCCAACATTAAAACATAGACCCAAGTAAATTATCCCCCAAGAAGGTGAAAAGTGCCCCTCACAGTTCCATCTACACCATTTTTTGCAAAAAAATCCGCCACCCCATTAGCAGAGCGGTTGACAAGAGAAAATAAGACCTCCATTCTTGTTACCAACCCCTTAATTTCCCTCATCAAAGTAGTCAGCCTCCATGGCGGACGCTTCTCCCCTTTGGCCCATTTAATAGAGTTAGAGGAGTCACTCTCAATCAATAATTTAACCCCCCTAATTCAGACCCTAAGATTAAAGCTCTCCGTATACCAAAAAGTTCCGCCTCATTAGATTCCTTTGACCCCACAGATTCCTAAAAGACAATTCTTATGACGCCCAAATGATCCCTAAGAACACCCCCGATCCCCGCCGGATCCGGTTTACCTCTCGAAGCACCATCAACATTAAACTTGAAGACACCACAAACCGGAGGAGACCACAAGGCTCGCACCCTCTTGCTTCTTGGGCGATTCATCAAGCAACCCTCCCATGCTTGGAACAAGTCATTGATTTTACAATCCCTAAATTCCTTATTAGCACAAATCCAACAACACAATCTCCAATTAGCATTATGAAAAAATCCATTAAAATCTGACTTAATCCCTTCAAAGACCCTAAGATTTCTCTCCTTCCAAACTGACCACAAAACCACTGAGGGGATCAAGTTCCAAACAATCTTTTTCCTACTTCTCAATCCAGATAGTAACCAATACTCCAAAACCCCCTCCCACGAACTAGGACAAACCCACGATACGCCCAAAAGCTCCAAGAAGCAACTCCAGAGTCTCCAAGTCACTGGACAAGTAACCATAAGGTGATCGATAGATTCATCCTCCAACTCACAAAGTGGGCATTTAGCATCACCCTCTTCCGATAAAAGACCTCTTCTCCTAAGCTCTACCCTAGTCAGGATCTTCTTCTTCATGCAACACTAGACAAACATTTGGACTCCTGGAGGCGCCAGGGATTTCCATAAAATAACCTTAAGAACCGTCAAACCGGTCACACCTTGGGGAATTGCTTCAATTAAGGATTTAACTGAGAAGAGACCAGAAAAGTCACCCATCCAAACAAGCTCATCTTCACCATCTAAATCCATCGGAAATTCATTGAGCAACCTTTTAAGCTCATTCAGGCTATCAATCTCAAAACCTCTAAGATTTCTCCTGAAATCAAAAAGCCACGACCCCCCTTGATCAAACAAATCTCCGACTAGAGCGTGCCTATTCCTAGAGGCCCTAAATCTTGGGAAACTCTCCTTCAGGGGCATATCCCCTAACCACACATCTTCCCAAAAAAATGTCCGATTACCTTTGCCAACCAAGAGGCGCAAATGTTTTCTGAATAGATCCCCCACTTCTGAGTTACCCTGACAAATCCTCCACCATGCTTTAAGAGTTTGTGACCCCGATTTTTCTACTTCTTCCCCTAAACTCCACTCATTGACATTTGATGTTCCATACTTTGCCTTTAAAACTCTTACCCACAATGCATTCACTTCCTTGCCAAAACGCCAACCCCATTTACAAAGCAAAGCTTCATTCCTTAACCAAATGGGAACCATATCCAATCCACCTTTAGCCTTAGGCATTGTAACTTCCGTCCAGCCAATTAGGTGAACTTTCCTTTTTTCTTCCTTATCCCCCGAAAGAAATCTTCTGAACAGTTTTTCCACTGTATTGGCAACCCCTTTAGGAATTTTGAAGAGGGATAGGAAATAAGTGGGGATATTGACTAAGACTGATTTAATCAGAGTCACTCTACCCCCCAACGAAAGGTATTTCTTATTCCACCCCAACAATCTTCTTTCTATTTTTTCTATGACTGGAGACCAAAACTTCTTGAGTCTAGCGTTGTCCCCCACCGGAAGCCCAAGATACATGAAGGGCAACTTACCCTCACCACAGCCCACTGCATTGGCCCATTCTCTGACCTCCGAACCATCCGATCCCACTCCTATTAAGGTGCTCTTGCCTAAGTTAATTCGAAGCCCAGAAACCAATTCAAAGCATCTCAAAATCGCTCGAAAACCCAATACCTCCTCTTTGTTATGATCGCAGAAGAAAAGGGTATCATCAGCAAATTGTAGGTGGGTCAAAACTGGACCACCATGGCAAACCTCAAAACCTTTGATTATACCCATATCCCTAGCTTTCAACACCAATCTGTTTAGACTGTCTCCAACCATTGTCCACCACATAGGTCTTTCGGACGCCCCGACGGAGTGTGGAGCCTCCGGATTCTTCCTGATGGAAAAGCACATCAAGGTACCCCACATAGGTTTTTTGGATGCCCCGACGAAGTGTGGACCCTCCGGTTACCAAAACCTTCACCCCATGCCATACATGAGATGCCAATGAACACATGTTATTTTATAACATAAACATAGCATTTAAAATCACCTTTTGAAACATAATCACCACATGCTATTTATACAATTAAACATAGCATTTGAAATTCAATATAAAGCATATCCTTTGAAACATAATTTCATCAAACATAAAATAAAACAAGAGGTGGAATCCTACCAAAGACCATCACGTGTCCTTGCGTTTTTCGTCCGGTAACCGCTCACGATCGTAAAGACCTTGTGAGGTCCCGTTACCTTATAATATAAAATCAATCAAAACCAAATCCCACTTGATTTAAAATATTTAAAGTCCATAACCAATCCCCATGGGGTTCGGCCATACAGCATGGCCAAACCCATGGCTTACCATTTCCACACTTATTTACAAAAATGCCATCCATGGCTATCATTCCATAATCCCATCATTTCAATCATTAAAAGTTGCCTAAGTTCATGTTTGATCCACAAACCATCTCATGGGGTTCGGCCATAATGATCTTTCAATTTAGGCGATATTTACAATTTTGCCACTAGCTTAGGTTTATGTCTCCCCATTAATCTAATCATCATATTAAATCCATAAAATCCATTCAACTAGATTCATGGGGTTCAACAACACACCATGGCCGAACCCTATGACATCTTCATTCCATCTTAGGTCCAACAACCTAAGTTTATACTTAGAAAGTCCACATTTAGAAACTTTCTAATTTCATTATCCAACTTCCATACTTAGAAAGTCCCTAAAATGGAAACTTTCTAAATTTATCATTTCCTATTCTTGGATCCATAATTCCAAGTTCTTTCCATAAATAAATAGTTTCCAAAATTAACATGCATTTTTCCATAAATAAATAGTTTCCAAAATTAGCATGCATCTTTTCATACTTGGATAGTTTCCAAATTAAATTCCATAATTAGAAATTTCTTAATTAAAACTTTCTAATTTAGTCTCCACCTTCCAAAACTAGAAACTTTCCCATTTTAATCTCCTCCTTCTATTTTTAGAAACTTACTTAATAAACAACCTTCCATAATTAGAAATCATCTTCCATAATTAAAAGGTTTCCATAAATAAACCCTAGTGGGGTTCGGCCATACACCATGGTCGAACCTCACGGAGACAAATCCATCCTTTTTCATTTACCTTCTAAATTAGTAAGCAACTCCATGGGGTTCGGCCATACACCATGGCCGAACCCTATGGTTCATAATCTTCCTCTAACAATTATTAAATAAGACATTCATCTTGTAACACCTCGGATTTTCAATTTATGATTTTATATGAAAATTATCCTTTAATTTGTGAAT
Source organism: Chimonanthus salicifolius (assembly GCA_013350335.1). Taxonomy (NCBI): domain Eukaryota; kingdom Viridiplantae; phylum Streptophyta; class Magnoliopsida; order Laurales; family Calycanthaceae; genus Chimonanthus; species Chimonanthus salicifolius. The sequence continues at coordinate 28,800,862 of CM023535.1, forward strand.
TTTAGATATGGATTTTAATTGGACAAAGAGTTGGGTCATTGGCCCAATTAAGTCCCAATTGATTGTGGAATAGGTTTAATTAAAATTAAATGGGGTTGAATTAATTTAGTAATGCAATCCATGATATGCGCATGGAAGAAATTGATGAAAGATTTTAGGAGTTGCATAGGTTTATGTGGGATTTTCATATCCACATAGATATGATAAAATATCTTGAGAAAATTAGATAAGTGTGCATGGCCGAAATTTATAGGATTAAGGGAAGGTTTTAAAATAAGAAGGGGAGGTCGGCAATTACTAAACTAGTACAAGGGGCGCACGGCCCTAAGGGGGGTTGCCTATCTTAAGCACCTTCTAATTATGGGACCAAGGGAAGATTATAAAAAGGAGAGGTAGCAAGGGGCGCATGGTTTACACACCATAGCCGAATTTCTTTCTCTCTATCTCTCATTCTCGGCAATACAACAAGAAGGAAAGAGGGCAGCCAGCAAAAGGGAAAAATCAAGAAGAAGGAAAAGGATTGGAGGAGCAAAGAACAATCGGGAAAAATCGAAGGGTTGCGTAAACGGTTAGTATCTTATTTATAAATTTGTTTTAAAGATAAAGAACCATAGGGTTCGGCCATGATGTTTGGCCGAACCCCATGGAAGAAGATGGGTGTTGATTGATTTTTAAAAATGGAAAGAAAAGAACCATACGGTTCGGCCATGGTGTATGGCCGAACCCATGATCTTTCAATTTAGGCGATATTTACAATTTTGCCACTAGCATAGGTTTATGTCTCCCCATTAATCCAATCATCATATTAAATCCATAAAATCCATTCAACTTGATTCATGGGGTTCGGCCACACACCATGGCCGAACCCTATGACATCTTCATTCCATCTTAGGTCCAACAACCTAAGTTTATACCCTTTATTTTATTTAAAACTAACATAACCTAACTCATAATGTAGGTTCATAATCTGATTCATAAATCAGCCCTTAAACCCTAATTTAAAGACACCTTTAATCCCTTAATTTAGAACATGGGGTTCGGCCATACACCTTGGCCGAACCCTATGGTGTATAATTTCCAATTAATCTCCACATTTCTATAATTGGAAGGTCTCCAAATTTAGATTTCACCTTCCAAGAATAGAACTTCCCTTTATTAATCTCTCCTACTATCATTAGAAGGTTTCCCTATTTAACTTACCAAAAATATAAACCTCCTTCCATAAATGGAAAGTTTTCTAAAAATAACTCTACCTTCCATTTTTAACCTAAGGTCCACATTTAGAAGGTTTCTTAATTAAACAACAACCCTTCTATGATTGAATATCTTATTCCAAAATTCACAAGGTTTCCAAAAACTAATCCTAGTGGGGTTCGGCCATAACTATGGCCGAACCTCACTCATGGCAACCAATCCCTTCATTTAAATTAGGTTCCATAATCAAGCCTTACCTTCCATTCTTGGTTTCGTTTCCATAAATAACTTTTATGGTCTTTAAGTAGATACTTTCTAATTTTAATATCCACTTCCAAGAATGGAAACTTTCCTTAATAAGTAACCTCCTTTCCATATTTGGAAACACCTTCCAAAATTAGATCGTTTTTCCATAATTAACCACTCCTTCCATATGTGGATTGTTTCCCAAATTAGCAATACTTTCCATAATAAGGTTTCCAAAAATAACTCTAGTGGGGTTCAGCCATGCACTATGGCCGAACCTCACCCTTTTAGATCTAGGTCCATCTTTTACATTTTCTTTCCAATTTTAACCCATGGGGTTCGGCTGAGCACCATGGCCGAACCTTATGGTTCATGATCTTGGCCCTTGGTTTAAATCTAATCCAAAATTAATCATCAATCCATATAATGTTTGGTGGGGTTCGGCCATACACCATGGCCGAACCTCACTCCTCCTTTTTATTATTTTAGATCCACTCCATTAGCCATAAAACAGCCATGGTTCGGCCATGCCATGGTCAACCCATACTCCATATTCTTTCATTGATTTTCTTGAATCTAAAACATACAATCACCAAAGGTTTCTATGACTTAAGATCTAGGAACATAAACCCAATTAATAAATCAACACTCTCCATGGTTTCCAATCTTTAAAACCAATTAATTAAGCAAATCTTTCCATGGGGTTCGGCCATGCACTATGGGCGAACCCTATGGTTCTTTCTTCTCTTTTAAAACCATTTGCCCATCTCTAATTTTCTCTTCATGGGGTTCGGCCAACCACCATGGCCGAACCCTATGGTTCTTTTGATTTCATAAATAAAATTATAACATTAATGCTTAGATACTAATCTCTTCCTTGCTCTTCTAATCTTTCTCGTCCTTTCTCTTTGATTTTCTCCAAACAAGAACTCCTTTTAGTTGCTGCCCTTTCTTCTCTTGCTCTTGCCGTGTAAGAGAGGACTTGAGAGAGGGAGAGAGAGAGAGGAATATAACTTGGTAATGGGGTTGTAAAAACCGTGCACCCCTATGGATCTCTCCTTTTATTAAGCTCTCCTTAATCCCATATTAGAATATTCTTAATAGAATCTTGCCCTCTTGTGTTTCCCCTTTTTTTTTACACGTATACTATATTGTAGCACAGTTTTAACCTTGTTAACTTTCAAATCAGAAAAAGTGGTAAACTACAAAGTTGTAGCTCTTGAAATCTTATTTCCAACACAAAAAGAATCAAAGCAATCGGATATCAGAGTAAAAGGTTCTGGACATATGTCAAACCTTCCTTATTTAACCATGGCCGACTTTCCCTCTTTAATTAGCCATATCCGACTTTCCCTTGCCTTATTAAGACTTCCTTTAATTCTTATTACCAAGTACTATGCGCATAACCCTAATCATAATCCAAATAATCTTTTAATTTAATTCATAGATATGTCATCCCTTTTTAAATATCTAGCATATCATTGTGGATTTAAAAATCCCACATATCTCTCATGTGCATAATATGTAAATCACTATCTAAAATTCGGCCAAGATAATCTTTATTTAATTTTTTTAACATCTACTTGGATATTTCAAATCCACTACTCGGCCATAATATCCTTTATTCAAAATTGGGTATGATTCAGCACTAATTTAATCCTACCCATTTAAATTTTAGTAAAACCAATTCCAACATTGATTGGGTCCTAATTGGGTCATGGCCCAATTCCTTATCCATATAAGATTTAATTCCAAAATTCATAATCAAAATTAAATAAATAATAAACTGAAAACCCGAGGTGTTACAAATTTAAACCATGACTTTCCGTGGCTTTCATTCCTTCAATATATCCAATAACCTTCCATTAAAAATCACCAACAACATCCATTAAAACCGTATGAATTTATTAACCAACTCCCATGGTTTTTTTCCTCATTAAAAATTCCATACATTTACCATGTCTTCTTTCATGGGGTTCGGTCATGCATTGTGGCCGAACCCTATGGTTCATGGTTCCATTAAAAATATCAAAAACCTTTCCCAATCTTCTTCCATGGGGTTCGGCCAAGCACCATGGCCGAACCCTATGGTTCTTTTCTTTTAAAACAATTTATCAAATAAAAATACTAACCGGTTCCGATTGATTTCTTGCTCTTCCAATCCTTCTCCTTTCTTCTTAATTTTTTCAAACCAAGAACACCTCTTGCTGGCTACCTTCTCTTTGTCTTTGCTGTGAATGAGAGCTTGAAAGAAAGAGAGAAAGAGTGCGGCTAATGGTGTAAACCGTGTGCCCTCCTTGTTTCTCCTTTTATTACTCCTTCTTAATCCCAAGTTAGAAGGTGCTTAAGATAATCTTACCCCCTTCATACATTAGCAATTGCCGTGTACCCCTTGTCTTAGATTAGTAATGTTGTGTGCCCTCTTGTATTTCTCTCTTTGGAGAGTGCTAATTTTGGATATGATATGCACCCCTCTTACCTTTTTTTTAAGCTTTCGTTGCTCTCAATTTAAGATAGTAATTGCCGACAGTGGTTTCCCACTTTGGATAGTCCTAAATAAAATATGCCATGCGCATAATCATAGATATGTAATGTCATACACGGCCATGCACAATCTTATTAAATCTTTAATATCTTCTCAAGATATTGTAGCATATCACATGGATTGCGCATACTATTTAATTCAAGTCCCATTTAATTTTATGAAAACAATTCCAAAATTGTTGGGTCCTAATTGGGCCAATGACCCAACTCTTTACCCAATTTAAAATCCGTAACTAATATTCACAATTAAATGGGTAATTTTCACACAAATTGATAAATTGAAAATCCGGGGTGTTACACATTTGGACTTTGTACACATGGACTTGAACTCTCCTACTTGTTGGACTTTGCCTTACACTCTGGCCTGGCCCACATATGAAATGTGCATGGATCACTTGAGCTAGGCCTAGTGTATGGCTTGAAACTCAGTGTGGTGGGCTTGGCTTCTGACTCATGGACTTTTGGCCCACGGACTACAAATTTTAGACTTTTTATCTTCATTGGCCTCTTGATTTGCAGCTTCTCTCTCCAGAATTAAAATAATTAATTCACCACTTAAACCTAAAATTATTGAAATAATCCAGACCCTCATAATTAGATACAAATTTATTCAATTTACAATTAAAATCCTGAAAATGATATAAATTAATTATTAAAATTCTGAGTTTTCCATTTTAGCACAGATTTCTACATTTATCCCATGTTTTTGACTGATTTTTTGCAGTTTATATTTTTATCTACAAAACTAACAAAAAATATTAAATGCACATAATATATATAAAATTGAAGGCTGACTGGGCCAATAATTAGGGGTGAAATAGTCATTTTTCAGTACTCGTGAGTTATCGTTTTCTATCCGTTGGGACTGCATTAAATACTAACGGTCACATTGCAATGGCACATTTTTAAGTCACGATCCATCGTGGTGCCACGACTCATAGGTGACCAAAAGTTGGGTAAATTTTCTGGTTGCCTATATATTCTTCGAATGGAGAAAATGGTGAGAACTCTTACACTGGAAAATCCTAAGGCATTCCCAGAGATCCCAACCTCTCTCTATGTACTTCACATAGGTGAATCATTTGAGAATCTACTCAAAACCTTGATTGAGATTAAAGAGAAAAAAAAAATATAGGATTCAACTTACAAGTCCATAATCTTAGAACCTCTTCCCAAACTTGGGGTTACTCATACATTGGCATATCTTCGTCCTCAAGGACGTCAAGTTGAGAGAACTCTTTAAGAAGCACAACATCTACAAGTGAGCTACAAAAGGCAAGTGCTTCTTCTTTTGTTTATTTCAAAGATCATATTGTGAAGTGGATTAAAGCAAGGTACTTGGACCACTATAAAAAATAAAGGGATAAGGAAGTAGATCGGGGTATGTCGAACCTTTCAAATCTAGGATTCGAGATGGATGAAAGTCCCACTCTATTCGTGAGGGCGTAATTCCCCTCATAGTGAATTTGGGACAACCCAAGAGTGGGTGAGTCCAATACTGGATATAGGACGGATTTACTCCAAACTACTATAAATCGGGTGTTTGGGTTGTTTGTGTGATTGCCCTATTATTTGTGCACTCTTACTATCACACAACACATCTTCTTGATTAATTTGTTAATTATGCTACATATCATTTTAATTAATTAAAAATTTTGTGAAGACCAGTAAAATTGGGATTGTCCTATTCAACCCACCCCCCCCCCCCCCCCCCCTCCCCCTCTCTCCCTCCCTCCCTCCCTCTAAGACAATCATATTCTAGCAATCGAGAACTTTCAATTGGTATCAAAGACTCGTGCTCTTCATAAGGATTTAACCATCCGAGTTGATCCAAGTACTAGAACCGTGACTATGGGCAAAGATCTATGCATCTCCATATCATCATTCTTTGGTGGCTTTAAATGTACTTCATTGAAAATAAAAATGAAGAGCCTTATAGATTCAGCAGATGGAGCTAGTTGTGATTTAGTCAAAAGAGGAAGAACTATTTTTATTGAAAAAAATTCTCTCTCTATGGAAAATTCTACCTCCTCTAGTTCAATGGATAGCTCCACCGCTTGCAACCCAATGGAACATGAGCCTCTTGACTCCAATGACATTGAAAAGAGATTACATTTTGAAATTGTTTCAGAAATGAAGAATAAAAAAAGAGGTGAAAATTTAAAATGTTTCATTGCCTCCATTGTTCATAACCAAGAAGAATCCTCAAGTGAAGAAGAGGACGATGATCTTCAAGAATCCTAAGATGCCTTGTACTTAGAGAGTATAAGATTGGCTAAGGACCTTCATAAGGTGAAAATTGAGAATGCCAAACTCTCTAACCATCTTCAAAGTGTGAATGCTGAAAATGACCTTCTATCATTAAATTTGAAATTTTCAAAGGATGAAATCATGAAATTTAGAGAATTTGAATAAGTGCTTCAAGAAACTTTAAAAGCTTATGAGAATGATATTTTAAAGCTAAAAGAAGTTGGAAAATGTCTTTGTGATGAAAATTTGAAGTTGGGATTGAAATTCTGTAACTATACTAATGCACGACCTAGAAAGAGAGGGGGGGTGAATAGGTCTAATTTCGAAATTCTATCCCTTTCTAACAATTCTTTTTAAAACAATGCTTAAATGTATTAGATATGAAAATGAACTGATTTTAGATCCTTTCCAATTAAACACGTGTAATAAAATATGGCTGGTTCAAATTGTGTACAAGTGACCGAACCTTAATCAAACCATTCAAGCAAATGATCAAGCTCCATACATGCACAAAGATTTTATAGTGGTTCGGTTTTCAATTAACTTACGTCCACTGTTAGACTTCCCAACTCTAGGGTCGTCCCAATATACTATGTATGAGCTTCATACCCAGATAGTACAACCTTGTATTTTTATAGAGGTTAGACCCAAATGGTCTAATCCGAGATGCCTAATTTTTTTGGGTGGTTCGAACACAATATTCTATTCCACCTTGCAAGTGATATCAAATAAAAGAAAAGAAAGGACACTTGTGCTGGACCTTAACAATCTTCAAATGAGTGTTCTTCTTTGCTTGATGTCTCTGCGCCTCTTCCTTCAGATCAGGTCCATCAGTGTTAAATATTGGCACAACGGAATAAGGGTATTAGAACAATGGTGTGTCTATTATTTGGTCCTAGGTAAACACCCTCAACTTCATCAGACATAAAGATTGAATAGGTCTGATTTCGAAATTCTATCCCTTTTTAACAATTCTTTTTAAAACAAAGCTTAAATGTATGAGATATGAAAATGAACTGATTTTAGATCCTTTCCAATTAAACACTTGTAATAAAATATGGCTAGTTCAAATTGTGTGCAAGTGACCGAACCTTAATCAAACCATTCAAGCAAATGATCAAGCACCATACATGCACAAAGATTTTATAGTGGTTCGGTTTTCAATTAACCTACGTCCACTGTTAGACTTCCCAACTCTAGGGTCGTCCCAATATACTATGTATGAGCTTCATACCCAGATAGTACAACCTAGTATTTTTTATAGAGGTTAGACCCAAATGGTCTAATCCGAGATGCCTAATTTTTTTGGGTGGTTCGAACACAATATTCTATTCCACCTTGCAAGTGATATCAAATAAAAGAAAATAAAGAACACTTGTGTTGGACCTTAACAATCTTCAAATGAGTGTTCTTCTTTGCTTGATGTCTCTGCGCCTCTTCCTTCAGATCAGGTCCATCAGTGTTGAATATTGGCACAACGGAATAAGGGTATTAGAACAATGGTGTGTCTATTATTTGGTCCTAGGTAAACACCCTCAACTTCATCAGACATAAAGATTGAATAGGTCTGGTTTCGAAATTCTATCCCTTTTTAACAATTCTTTTTAAAACAAAGCTTAAATGTATGAGATATGAAAATGAACTGATTTTAGATCCTTTCCAATTAAACACTTGTAATAAAATATGGCTGGTTGAAATTGTGTGCAAGTGACCGAACCTTAATCAAACCATTCAAGGAAATGATCAAGCACCATACATGCACAAAGATTTTATAGTGGTTTGGTTTTCAATTAACCTACGTCCACTGTTAGACTTCCCAACTCTAGGGTCGTCCCAATATACTATGTATGAGCTTCATACCCAGATAGTACAACCTAGTATTTTTTATAGAGGTTAGACCCAAATGGTCTAATCCTAGATGCCTAATTTTTTTGGGTGGTTCGAACACAATATTCTATTCCACCTTGCAAGTGATATCAAATAAAAGAAAAGAAAGAACACTTGTGTTGGACCTTAAAAGTCTTCAAATGAGTGTTCTTCTTTGCTTGATGTCTCTGCGCCTCTTCCTTCAGATCAGGTCCATCAGTGTTGAATATTGGCACAACAGAATAAGGGTATTAGAACAATGGTGTGTCTATTATTTGGTCCTAGGTAAACACCCTCAACTTCATCAGACATAAAGATTGAATAGGTCTGATTTCGAAATTCTATCCCTTTCTAACAATTATTTTTAAAACAATGCTTAAATGTATGAGATATGAAAATGAACTGATTTTAGATCCTTTCCAATTAAACACGTGTAATAAAATATGGTTGGTTCAAATTGTGTGCAAATGACCGAACCTTAATCAAACCATTCAAGCAAATGATCAAGCACCATACATGTACAAAGATTTTATAATGGTTTGGTTTTCAATTAACCTACGTCCACTGTTAGACTTCCCAACTCTAGGGTCGTCCCAATATACTATGTATGAGCTTCATACCCAGATAGTACAACCTAGTTTTTTTTGTAGAGGTTCGACCCAAATGGTCTAATCTTCGACGCCTAATTTTTTTGGGTGGTTCGAACACAATGTTCTATTCCACCTTGCAAATGATATCAAATAAAAGAAAAGAAAGGACACTTGTGTTGGACCTTAACAATCTTCAAATGAGTGTTCTTCTTTGCTTGATGTCTCTGCACCTCTTCCTTCAGATCAGGTCTATCAATGTTGAATATTGGCCCAACGGAATAAGGGTATTAAAACAATGGTGTGTCTATTATTTGGTCCTAGGTAAACACCGTCAACTTCATCAGACATAAAGATTGAATACCCAAACATATCCTCGTTAGAGGATGATGAAGAAGGAGTGACAAGGGTCTGGAAAGCTCTCTGGTCTTTGTTCTCGTTTTTCAAAAGTCCAGAACCTGATTTTAGTTTAGTCAGCCGAGAATATATAAGACTGTTATACAACAGTCAAGTCTTGAGGCCCCTAGATTTCCTTCAAGGACTCGAATCTGTATACAGCTGATTGGATTCTCAGATTTCAACCTTTTCCCTTTTGATATTCAGTCAATGTCTAGCTCTTTAATTTGCCACCTGTCCATGATTGACAATGAACATGTTTAACCAATGAATAAGGAGATGATACTATGATTTTTCTATGATCTTTTGCGATCAGGAGGAGCCTCTTTTTTTTTTTTTTTTTTTTTTTCAAATTTTCAATCGCAAAGAGACTTTCCTTTTTCCACAGATTTTTTTTTCGAAATAAAAAGTCTTCTAGAATTTTCCAAATATACATGTTGATTTGTCAATCACAAGGTCTTATCCTTTGATTTGAGAAGCCTTTCCAAATATTTAGAAGATACCCACACACATGGCTTGGCTCCAAAAGATTTGATCAACAGTATGAGCTGGCAAACAGTTTTTCCAACTACATTTTTCCATAAAAATCCCAATTAGAATAAGACTTAGAATTTTTCGAAATTAGGAGGAGCCTTTCCAAATGTTTATATTTATCTTACCAATTCTTATAAGATACTTGGTCAAAGGACACTTGGCTTGTGGTCCTACGCTGAATTACAGCTATCAAAATTTTCACTCAGCTAAGGACAACTTTTGAGGCCTCGACGGAATGCTTGAGGCCTCGAGACTGGAAGTCAACCATTTTCCAATTTTCTAGATTGTTAACCATTGACTTCTAAGGTATTTAGGCTTAGCCTAAGGTCTATTAAGGTTCACTTACCTGTGTGCCAGCAACAAATTCGGTGTAGAGCCTTCAACACACAGTAAATCTTCCGACATCTTCAAATTCTTCCAAGGCAAGGTCCTAGTGAGTCACGTAATTGACAATATGGGTGACTCGGACAAGCTGGGGCACTAATAGGGATTAGATTTAAAAAGTCATAAGAAATCTCACGACATTGTTATCCAAGGTGAACTAAAACTGGAAAAACCTATTTCGAGTAAACCTCAAGGTGTTAATGGCCACACCACACACTCTTCAAATATAAATTGTTTTTATTGTGATATAACCGGGCACTTCAAACATGAGTGCAAAACAAGAAAGGTGCAGGTTGAAAAATAGGTAGCTAAGGTTCTTTCTCAAAATGCAAAGAAGAGAATGAGACGATTGGAAATTCACATCTTGCAAAGAAGAATAAGGTAAATCATTTTAATTATGTGAATTTTCCTAGGAAACACAAAGCACCTCACCACTTGCATCATCCCTACAATGGAAAATCTAATAGGGATAAGTCAAGACCTCCTCATACCATGGATAGGAACATCATAATGAGGGTCTTGTCTCAATCCTCTGGACTTGGGCCAAATGTTAGAAATGGAAAAATAAAAAAGCCAAAATTCCAAGGATTTGAGAGGAAATGTTCGGATCAAAATTTCAAATGGATCCCTATAGAATAGGACCTTGCTCATGTCCTACATTGGTCTAAGACTTGTACATCATTGGAGTATGTCTAGACCAAGTGTAGTTGAACTCAATCTTCATTCAAGTGAGTTCAAATAGATTTTGAGCTGTGGAATGGCACATTGATTCAAGCAAGCCTTGATTATACCTTTTCCAGGCTATAGGATATATTATGCTTGAAGAGTCACATAGTTTTGGATTGTAGATTCCATGTCCTACTGTGTTTCATCAGATGTGTTAATGTGTGCCAAAGTGAGTAACACATTTGAAACATGTTTTGGAATCTTAGTGTGTATCTTGCTTTCATTCCATGTGATAATTGGTATATGTTTTGTGGATTGAATTTGTGTGAGATATGTGTGTGGCATATATGTTCTTTTTGGTAAAATCATATTTATCATATGCCACGGGTTTTAAAATCAGAAGGGTGATTTCAAAATGGACTTAGAAAGAAAAAAAATATTTTGTCATGGCGACACATCGCCATTCAACGATGGATCGGCGAGGCGACCGATCGTCGATGATGATGTACCATTTGTGAACAAAAGGTTAAAGTTAAAAACCCTTCTTTTGACTTTCTACTTCATTCGATGATTCTAACAAGTATATTTTTTGGAATGTTTAGTTACATGTGGGCTTGCACTTAGAATATGTCTTGATTCATCTTATTCCTTGTTCTCAATTATGTGTATAATTTTGGAATGATTGAACTTTGTGTATTGCCTCATGTATTGCTTATGTATGTGAATGCACTGTAAGTTTCCATTTCCGTACTTAAAATTTGTAGTATCTTAGTTGGGAGATGACCTTGCGCACATACATAGTGTTGTTTCATTCCATGTTCTCAATTTGTGAATCTCATGTGAAATGAACTTTGCTCATGCTTGTGAATGGTATTGATGATCCAAATGTGATCAAATATTCAAAATGGTAATCCATTCATACACCATTCAAAAAATTTAGAACTTCAATAGAATATAGAATGACATAGTGAGGGGAGCATATGTTATTTGCTCCAAAGATAAAATACTAGAATCCATGACCATACACCCAAAGCAAAACAAACTCAAAAATTATGGTAAGACTACTTGATATTTGAAAAAAAGGCTTTGATAGCCATGGATTAAATGTTCTGAAAAAAAAGGCTTTGATATCTCAGTATCCAAATTTAATCAGCCTCATAGTGTGAGGCTTGAAACCACATCAAAATTCAACTTGGATCCTGGATGCACAAACCACATCTTTATCCAAATGTGTACATCCGAATTTGCATCTAAAACTACCTAATGATCCATTTTTGTTTTCTTTACTTTTTTGTTAACTTTTATACTATGTTAATCGTACTGCGTGCATATCCTCAGTTTGGATTCAGAGTGAGTGTGAGATATCCCAGAGTTTCAAAAATACGAAATTTCAAACTGAGCCTATTAGATATGATCTGACCATTAGTTGTTTTGAATAAAAATATCAGATCATTAGTTCTAATTGTTCATTTTAATCATGTTTTTTTTTTCTTTTAGTGGGTCCACTGCATTATAGTGTTGATGAATGGTGGATCCTGCTTTTATCAGTGGTAGATTGAACATATGATTCCAAATAAATGCTTCCCTCTTTCTGATCTAGCACAATACCCTATACTACATTCCTGTATATTTTTAATCATTGAAAATGATGACTGTCTTGCCCCCTTACACAGTTTCACCTTGATACTGTGTTTGAAAATTTATGGGGAACTTTGTGGAGAATGGGATATGCAGAATAAGATGTGGAGAATGGCCTTAAAAGGTAATTAGATAGCCACATGATTTGATAAGATATGTAGGTGACCACACCAATAGAATATATCTAAAATTTCCACTCATTTGATCGTCACCATATGAAATTGATTTTTCATGGCCCAATAGATGAGGTTGGATGATTTCATGTGAATGAAACTACATCCACACCCTATATCCTTATTGTCCTTTACAAATTCCAGCCAATCATGTGTTCCATTGATCACTTGTTAGCGCCATTGTTCTTATCCATTTTCCTTAGGGCCATTCTCTCTATGGGTGCTGAAAATTTATCCTCAAGAGATTCTTAAAATCATTTCTGAAATTAGTATCTACAATCGTTGTTGTTAAATTTGTCTTTATGTATTCATTTTGTCTATGATATATTCTAAATGTCATTATGTATTGTATGTATTGCTTAATCCATGCTTCGAATTTGGTAATGGAGGACCATTACTGTTGTGCAAATTTTAAATTTATAACTTGCAAGCGCACGAACCATTTAGATAGTATAGCGATTAAGTGCGAGGTCGAACCAATCGAAACTTAGGAAAATATATCCATGAAAATACACCATTGAATTGCGTATTTTAAGAACTTTGAGAAATATGGAGAAAAATCATAAATATGGAGTTATTTATCTAATCTATGAACTTTAGTTTTAATTTAGAAACATTCTAGATTTAAACATAGAATCTAACAATTAAAACTAATTTTAATCAAGATGGTGGCATTAATATAAAAATATAAACAATCTCAATCTAATTTAAAATACAAAATTAAGATGCAATTAAATTATTTTCAACCTAGTTCATCAATTTCAAGAGTCTTTTTGGATTTATAAACAAAATAAAATTAAAGACACCTAAATTACCTATGTACATATTTACAATGGAACTGACTCAAAGAATCAAGAAGGCATTATTTTCCATATTTTAAAAATAAAACAAAGGCCTAGAATACGGAGCTCATGTAAATTACAAATCATGCATTCAAATTTTTCATTGATAAATATTCTATGAATTAAATTCATGGATTTCATTAAATTAAAAATCTCAAATTAAACCTTAGAATGAATAGAATTTAAACTTTATCTCCAAATCTAAAATATTTCATCGCACTCTTAAAATAAGACCTTAGATCGAAGAAGGAAGTCTATTCAATCTAAATTTTCATCACATTTAATCTGAAATAATTAAAATAAATCCACGCATAAACTTAATTAAAGAATAAAAATAAAATAAAATAATCATCATACATAAATTGAATAATTGGAAAACCATAGACTAAATATTTCATCACACCTCAATTTTATTAATAAAACATGAAATTAAATTACAAACCAATGGAATTGAAATTAAAGGATAAGAAAATACAACACCACAAATTAAAAATACCAACCTTAAGAACTCAATGAAAATCTCCCAAAATCTTCTTTTTAATTCCTCCAATTCTTTGCACAACCCTTAATTCCTTAGCCCAGTTCGATTGTTTCTGTAGCCGAAACATTGTATTTATAATGAAACAAAGGGATGAAATAACCAAGAAGTGGCCCCCGTCGGTTAGACTGTACACGGCAACTTCTTGTCACTCCCTTTATTTTCTCCTTCTTATTATTGTCATCTCGGTACCTGCTTCTCTTTCTATTTTTTCCTCTGTTCTTTTCTCTCTATTTTCAGCCAGCCATCCTTCTATTCTCAGTTATAGCCATCAGCCAACAACTTCTTCATACGAACAGCAGCGTCCCTTTCATTCTTTTTTTTTCTTCTTCTTTATTTCTATTCTCTGTTGGTTGCTCTACTGGTTTTTTTTCTTTTTACTCTCTCTGGTTTTCACACCTGCACCCTCCACTTTGGTCTCTGTTTTGCTCTGCCGTGAAAACTGATATGGACGTTGTATTCTCCTGGCATATGCAGATTTGCAACAATGGTTACTGCTCTTCAAATGTTGCTGCTAATTTTCATTCATTTTCTTTCCATTTACTACTACCTTTCTGCTCTTGTATTCAGCATTGTTTTGCACCCAGATGCTACACATTTGTTGCTGTATTTTATTTTTCTTCAGGCGGTGATTTCCTTTTCTTACAGCTGATGCTTTCTTTTTTTTTCTTTCTATTCTGTACCATCTCAATGGAGTTTCCATGATAGCTGCACCATCTCTCTTTTACTGCTATATGACTTTACTTTTACTGATTTTCACATCTTCCTTTTGTTTGCTAAAGTCACCACCTGGTTGCTAAACAACCTAAGGCATTGTTGTATGTAATGTCTTAGCTGATCAGTTAAACATGTGTTGTTCCTGGCTGCCACTTGCTGTACAAAAGTCCTCTCTTCTTCTTTGCTATACAAAGGTCACCAACCGACTTGTGATCCACTGTTTGAGACCTGCTGGTTGTTTGGTCTTTGATTCAGCAACAACCTCTTGGTTGCAGTTTTTTTTTATCTCATCTCCTTTCCAATTTGTTTCAATCTTCGTCTGTTGTAACTTCACAAAAATCATGACTGCAAGATCTGTTTCCAATTGCAGAATTGTCGTCAATTAGACTTTGAATGGGACTCGATGCATGCACAACAATTAACCAACCTGACAAGACATAAAAATACACTTAATTGGATAAAATTAATTAAT
This sequence comes from Chimonanthus salicifolius, assembly GCA_013350335.1. Classification (NCBI taxonomy): domain Eukaryota; kingdom Viridiplantae; phylum Streptophyta; class Magnoliopsida; order Laurales; family Calycanthaceae; genus Chimonanthus; species Chimonanthus salicifolius. Next base: position 28,815,909 of record CM023535.1, read on the forward strand.
ATAATATATTAACAAATATAATTTTAGAATATATAATATATTAAAATAATAATATAAAATAAACAAAATTTGAGAACTAACTAATCCAATATTAAAGGGTAAAATTATCATTTTTCAGTGTTTATCAAATACCCCCAAACTTAGATTTTGCTAGTCCTCGAGCAAAACAAAAACTAAAAACTAAAACAAAATTAATCCTAATCTACACCACTTTCGCTGGCACTCTCGATTGCATTTAGCATATGCAACAAGCCTTTAAACCCCTAGCTCACCACTAGTGGACGAGTTATAATCTCGTGAGGGTTTCCAATGATGATACCCACAAACATCAAATTTCAGCAAAAATATCTAAACACAACTTTAAATATCATAAAACTCCAAAATTCATTTTGGGAAACTTATACTCGGAGTGTAGTGTGTGATAGCCAACAATAACGTACCTTATTTTTCAAAATACGCACAAGTTTTGCAACCATCAGCTAAAAATATGCTTAAACTCTAAATCTCACAAAGGTATATCTCTCAGAAAGATTTTCGCTCAGAGATTAGGTTAAATTTCTCTCAAAAGTATACGTGAGCGGAATAATTTTTCAAATACAAATATCTCACATATTTATCAACAAAGAACGGATTATAACAAATAAAACATAAATCTCATAAATGGATGCCATTTTTCTGAAAACGTTGAAATAATACACCATAATTCTTCATCGTCTATTCTCCATTTTAAATATCATTAACTTAAGATCAATTAGGACTTCCTAATAGGACAAAATGTGGCTTAGGACCGGGTTATATCAAAGAAGGATAACAGGACTCTAAAATTAATACTTTGAACAGAAAAGGTAGAGGTCTTCAAAATTAAAGATGGGATATTGCTTTTTCTATTTTCTTGTCTTTTCTCAATACTTTCAAAGCACTTTTTTTTCACATCCCTCTTTTGATGTATGGATGTTCCCCTTCTCAATTCTTTTTTTTTTTTCATCTCCTTTTGATGCTTTTTTTTCTTTTCTTTTTCAGCTGCCATAATTTTCTTAGAGTACCATCCCAATAACAATCATCTCTAACCTTTTCCGGGCCCTAGAATAGATCACAGATTTTTCAATGTAGGCTCAAACTCCACAACCGGAGTTGGGTATGGATAACATGGCTAACAATAAAACAAGCTATATTTTACATTTAAAGCTTAAAAGTGGGAACTGACATGATAACATGACCAATATAGGTAGGCTTCAAAGGCTCAAACGATCCAAAAATAATGGCTTATATCACTTCCTAAGCTTCATATGAATAATAACACAACTTCAAATAAATTCAGAAAAATATCTGGTGCAATAATCCAAAATTTGATTTCATTTTCAGTATATGACCAAAACAAAGAATAATGAGATCTAACAAAAATAATGAGCACATCAAATAAAATAAGAATTACTTATAACCCTCAGAAAAATAGAATGGCTCAAAAGCTCACTCGGTCACAAGTCTCCACTGCTATTCTTCCGATGATTACTTAACTCATGAATACTCTTATTTTTCAGGCTAACATTAATATGGCTAGTGTAAAAGTTTTCCAAGCATAAATTTCACAAAATTCAAATAGAAAAGCATGACATAAAAATTTTAATCCACATATTAATGTTGAAAATCAAAGATTTTTTTTTTTCAATTTTTTTTTAACTCAAAAACAAAACGTAAAACTGATTTTTTTTTTTTTTGTGACTCTAAAATGGACACAAGACTCAAAATAGACACAGTGTAACCCCCCAATACCCCCAAACTTAAATTGAACTTTGTTCGCAATGTTCCCTAATCTACATGTGCACCTGCAAATTAGAAGAAAATATCAGAATAGAACAATTTGAGTTGAGAAATACCTGAGAGAACTCTCTTTATTCAAAACCTGCAAAAACAATGAAACACACAAAAACACAACACACAACAAAAAGGACTCTAGACTGACTCTCACACAAGACTGACTGACTCAAACGAATTGAAAATCCTAAACAAGACTGACAACATAGACAGAATCAGAAAAAGACACACACAAAAAGCAAAAATTTAACGTAGACAAACTGGACAAAATGGACATATGGACATAGACAGGCTCAGACTCAAACAAAGAATGATGGGTGGATGGATGAATGAGTGGATATGGATAGGCAAACCTTCCTATCAATCTTGATAGATAGGATCATCCAGTGGGATCTGAACTTCTTCCTCTGGTTTGTGAAACTCTAAGAATGGTTTAAGACGCTGACCATTAACTTTCCAAACATGGCCATTCTTAGGATGCTTAATCTGAACTGCCCCATGCGAAAAAACAACATGAACAATATATGGAACTGTCCACTTTGACCTTAATTTTCCCAGAAACAGATGCAATCGAGAATGGTATAGTAAGACCTTCTGACCAACTGTGAAAGTTTTTGTCAGAATATTCTTATCATGAACCAATTTCATCCGATTTTTGTACTTTCTCGCAGTGTCATAGGCATCTTTCCTAATTTCATCCAATTCAGACAATTGGAGCTTTCTATGCTGCCCAGCCTTGTCTAGAGCAAAATTTATATGCTTGATAGCCCAATATGCACGATGCTCTAACTCAACTGGCAAATGACAGGCTTTCCCATACACTATCCTATAGGGGGACATTCCAATGGGCATCTTGAATGCACTACGATATGCCCAGAGTGCATCAGTAAGTCTCAAAGACCAGTCTTTTATGGATGGATTAACTGTCTTCTCCAGAATATGTTTAATCTCTCGGTTTGAAATTTCCACTTGCCCACTTGTTTGTGGATGATAAGGAGTAGCAACCTTATCCATCACCCCATATGATTTCATCAATGTTTTAAACGGGCGATTACAGAAGTGCTTACCCCCATCACTGATGATAGTTCGTGGTATTCCAAATCTAGAGAAAATATTTTCTTTTAAGAAATGAAGGACAACTTTATGATCATTGGTTTTGCAAGCCACCTCTTCTACCCACTTACTAAAATAGTTAACCCCTACCAAAATGTAAAGATTACCAAAGGAATTAGGAAACGGTCCCATGAAATCAATGCCCCAAACATCAAAAAGTTCAACAGGTAAAATTGGATTTAACGGCATCATATTTCGACGAGACAGACTACCTAACCTCTGACATCTGTCACATGACACAAAATAGGTATGGGTATCTTTGAACATCGAAGGCCAGTAAAAACCACACTACAAAATCTTCGTAGTGGTCTTGTTCAAACTGAAATGACCTCCACAAGCCTGATCATGACAAAACTTAACGACACTGAGTTGACTGGACTCCGAGAGACAACGACGAATGATTTGGTCCGAACAATATTTGAACAAGTAGGGATCATCCCAGATAAAGTATTTGACTTCTGCCAAAAATTTTGACTTATCTTGCTTAGTCCAATGCTCAGGCATCAAACCAGTGACAAGATAATTCACAATATCTGCAAACCAAGGTAATTAGGAAACTGACATGAGTTACTCATCAGGGAATGATTCAGCAATAGGTATCGGGTCATCAGAAAATTCAGTTACCAATCTAGACAAATGGTCTGCTACCACATTCTCGGAACCTTTCTTGTCCCGGATTTCAATATCAAATTCTTGTAGCAAGAGAACCCATCTAATCAAGCGAGACTTAACATCTTTCTTAGATAGAAGATACTTGAGAGCAGCATGATCAGAGTAGATAATGACCTTCGAACCCACAAGGTAAGACCGAAATTTGTCTAGCGCAAAAACGACTGCCAACAATTCCTTTTCCGTGGTGGAATAGTGCAATTGAGCATCATTCAACATTTTGCTCGTATAATGGATAACATGAGGTAACTTATTAATCATTTGACCTAAAACAGCTCCTACTGCGTATTAAGAAGCATCACACATTATCTCAAAAGGAACAGACCAATCAGGAGGTCGAATTATCGGAGCAGAGGTCAATGCAGTTTTCAATTTTTCAAAGGCGTGGACGCACTCATCATTGAAATAGAAATTTGAATCCTTAGTTAGGAGTCTACAAAGAGGTCTGGAAATTTTATTGAAATCTTTGATAAATCTCCTTTAGAAACCAGCATGACCTAGGAATGATCTGATCACTTTAACAGTTTGGGGTCGTGGAAGACGAGAGATCAAATCGACCTTAGCTTTATCGACTTTTATTCCTTTGTCTGATATAATGTAAGACTATGCCTTGTTTTGTAACACCCCGCCCTTTTTCACTCGCTTCTTCCCTAAAATTCAGAGTCTATTTTTTTTTTATAACAGAGTAGAGTGATAGAACGCGGGACGTCATGACGTGAGCTAAGTCCGAACTTCCAAAGTCCAACCCTTAACTGGCCAACCCTATGTGTGTATGGACTGAGTCCATGAAAAATGGTTCACACATAGCAATATCAACTTGCGGAATAAAAATCATAATCTGCGGAATCATAACATCAAAATGCGGAATCAAGTCCTTGTTCATAATTAAAACATCATAATTATCAAATAAATCATCCAACCATCTAAGTTATTACATTCCGTAATCTAGATACTCAAATACAAATTCATGAGTAATTTTATTCAAAACATATAAAATAAGTCTTCCGAGCTCCTATGCCTGGTCCATTTTACGTTCATCGTTCCCTTGATTACTTGCATCATCAACTAGGGTAAAAGTAGGACGTTAGAACAATGCGCCCAGTAGGTATTCCAGTTACGGCTAACACATGGTTAGTACAAAACATATATTATAACATAATATCGTAATGTCAAAACCATATAAATCCACGCCATGCAATGATGACAAATGCAATGAGTCCCACCCATCACATGTACATAATTGTACCCACCACATAGGTCTTCCGGACGCCCCGGCGGAGTGTGGACCCTCCGGTTTCTTCCTAATGGAAAAGCACATCAAGGTATACCACATAGGTTTTTCAGACGCCCCGACGGAGTGTGGACCCTCCGGTTACCAAATCCTTCACCCCATGCCATGCATGAGATGCCAGTGAAACACATGCTATTTTATAACATAAACATAGCATTGAAAATCATATTTAAAACACATGTTATTTCCTCATATAAAGATAGCATTTAAAATCACAATTTAAATCATATCCTTTGCAGCATAAGTTCATCAAAAATAAGATAAGGCACAATGTACATAAACCCATGGTTTCAAAAAGGTGGAATCCTACCAAAGATCATTAACGTGTGCTTGTGTCTTTCGTCCAAGAATCGATCACCGATCGTGCACCGCTTGCGAGATCCCGTTACCTTATAATATAATAATAAATCAACAAGTCCCACTTGATTTACAAGGTTCTAAGTCCATAAACAAAACCCCATGGGGTTCGGCCATACACCATGGCCGACCCCATGGCTTACCATTTTCACACCTATTTACGAAAATGCCATTGTTTCCCTCTTTCATTTAAATCTTCCATAATTAGACCCTATAAATTTCCTTAACTAAACAAGTCCATCAACCACAACTCATGGGGTTCGGCCATACACCAATGGCCGAACCCATGATCCTCTACTTTGGCTTGTAATTACCATTTTGCCACTAGCTTAGGTTCATGTTTTCCCATTAATTCAATCATCATATTAAATTCATAGAAATCCATTTCCCTTGATTCCTTATCACATGAACCTAACCCATAGAATTATTTCATGGGGTTTGGTCATGCATCATGGCCGAACCCTATCTCCAATATTTCCATAAATTTACAATAATGCCATTCATGGCTAACCTTCCATTTTTAATCAATTATTTACAATTTTGCCACTCATGGCTTACAAAACCCATAGTTTCTTTTAAAATCATTCACCCGTTACATGGTCCATAATAATTTCTCAACAACTTAAGTTTATACTTAGAAAGTCCACATTTAGAAACTTTTTAATTTCATTATCCAACTTCCATACTTAGAAAGTCCCTAAAATGGAAACTTTCTAAATTTATCATTTCCTAATCTTGGATCCATAATTCCAAGTTCTTTCCATAATTAGGTCCTTTCTAAATTAAAGACTTTCCAATATAATCCTACCTTCCAAAAATTAAAGGCTTTCCAATTTAATCCTACCTTCCAAAAACAATTAACATACTTTAAAAATGCCATTACAACTCCATGGGGTTTGGCCATACACCATGGCCGAACCCTATGGTTCATAAGGTTCTCTTTTAAAATCCATACATAGTATTCAAGGGCTTTCATCATTCACACTTCCATAAATCAATAGTTTCCAAACTTAATCTCCATCTTTCCATAATTGGAAGGTTTCCTTACTTAAACTCCACCTTTCCATAATTGGAAGATTTCCATAATTAAACTCTAACTTTCCCTAATTGGAAGGTTTCCATAATTAATTCCTACCTTCCATTTTAATCCAAGATCCATAATTAGAATAGGTTCTTAGATTAGCAACCTCCTTCCATAAATGGAAGCTTTCTAAAATTAGCAACTCCTTCCTTAAATGGAAGCTTTCTAAATTTAGCAACTCCTTCCTTAAATGGAACCTTTCTAAATTTAGCAACTCCTTCCTTAAATTGAAGCTTTCTAAATTTAGCAACCTTCATTCCATACTTGGATAGTTTCCAAGTTTAGCAATCCAAATCCATCGACCATTCCAAAACTACCCCATGGGGTTCGGCCATACACCATGGCCGAACCCTATGGTTCATGATCTTGTCCATCAATTTAGATCCATTAAAAACATTCAATAATAAGATTATCAAAATTCCATGGTTTTCATTTAAAAAAATCCTCTTATTACATAAGCATAATTCCTTAATCTTATCACCTTATTGAATTCCTCTCCATGGGGTTTGGCCATACCCATAGCCGAACCCTATGGTTCCATTCTTTTCCTCTTTTTAATTGCAATCAAAATAACATAGCCTTCCATGGTTTTCAATCCTCCAAAACCCATGAATTAAACACTTCTTTCCATGGGGTTCGGGCATGCACTATGGCCGAACCCTATGGTTCTTTCTTTTCCATTTAAATCATTAAATCATCACCAATCTTCCTCCATGGGGTTCGGCCAAACACCATGGCCAAACCCTATGGTTCTTTATTTCAAAATAAAATTATTAAACAAGATACTAACCTTTTCCAATTCTGGGCTCTTCCAAATCTTTCTCCTTTCTTCTTAATTTTCCTCTAACCAAGACACCTCTTGTTGGCCGAGTAACTTTCTTCTTTTTCTTGCTTTTGGCGAGAATGAGAGATTGAGAGAGAGATAGAGGGAGTTCGGCTATGAAGGTGTAAACCTTGTGCCTTTGTCCCTCTCTCCTTTTATAATATTTCCCTTGGTCCACATTTAGGAAGTGCCCAAGATAGATACTTCCCCCCCTTAGGCCGTGCGTCCCTTCCTTGTTGAGTGAGTGCCAACCTCCCTTTCTTATTTAAAAACCTTCCCTTAATCCTATCTTTAGTTAAATTAGATAGTTTCCTTAGCTACCAATGCATGCGCATAACCTATAGATTTATTATCTAAAATTCGGCCAAGGCAATCTATAATAATTCTCTCCATGCGCATAATCATAGGTTGCATTACTAAATTAATTTGAGCCCCATTTAATTTATTGAAACCAATTCTACAATCAATTGGGTCTTAATTGGGTCATGGCCCAATTCTTTATCCAAATAAGTTCCAATCTAAAATTCACAAATTTAAAATGGATATTTTCATAAAAATAATAAATTGAAAATCCGAGGTGTTACATGTTTCACCATGAAATGACATTTTTCCCAATTGAGTACTAGGTGTTTTTCTTTACATCGGACTAACACAAGGGTTAGATGATGTAGGCATTGGCCAAACGAAGAACCAAAGACTGAGAAATCATCCATAAAAACTTCCAAACATCGCTCTACCATGTATGAAAATTTGCTGATCATACACCGCTGAAAGGTAGCAGGTGCATTGCACAACCCAAAAGGCATGCGACGGTAGACGAAAGTACCAAATGGACAGGTGAAGGTGGTCTCCTCCTGATCCTCAAGAGCAACACAGATTTGGTTATAGCCGGAATAACCATCGAGAAAACAGTAGAATGCATGATCGGCCAAACGCTCAAGCATCTGATCAATGAATGGAAGTGGGAAGTGATCCTTACGAGTGGCAGTATTCAGTTTTCGGTAGTCAATACAAACTCTCCAACCCGTTTGGACACGGGTAGGAACTAGCTCATTATCCTTATTCTTAACTACCGTCACACCAAATTTCTTTGGGACAACCTGTATCGGACTCACCCATGGACTATCAGAGATCGGGTAGATGATACCCCCCTTGAGAAGTTTTAAAATTTCGACTCTTACTACGTCCTGCATTACCAGATTCAGTCGTCTCTATGGTTCTCTAGACGTCTTAGAGTTCTCCTCCAAGTGAATTTTGTGCATGACCACAGAGGGGTTGATCCCTTTAAGATCGGCAATGGACCATCCAATAGCTTCTCTATGTTCTCTCAAAACAGCAAGGAGTTTAGACTCCTGCTCTGAAGTTAAATCGGAAGCTATGATGACTGGTAGGGTGTCGAATGGTCCAAAGTAAGAATATTTTAAAGTCTCAAGGAGTGGTTTGAGCTCTAATTTTGGTGGTTTCTCGACAGAGGGGACTGGTACAGATTGACTCACAGGGAGAGGTTCGAATTTCCTTGCTCTAACATCAACATATGGAACTTCATTCAGTAGAGCATTCACCTCTTGCTCACCATTTTTATTGAAATCTGTGCCAAATGGGGACAGAGACTTCTCGAATGGATCATCACAAATAAAGTGAAGAAATGATTCTTCGACAGAACTCTGAATCAAATTAACCTCGTACAGATCATCTGTACAGGAAGGTTGTTTACACAGGTTGAACACATTGAGTTCTGTCGTCAGATCTCCAAACGACAACCTAAGCATACCATCTTGACAATTGATAACAGCTTTAGCGGTGGCCAAGAATGGTCGTTCAAGAATAACCGGAATATGCCCACTTTTGTTTTGAACAGGTTGTGTATCCAACACTACAAAATCGACCGGAAAGTAGAATTTGTCTACTTTCACCAGGACGTCTTGGATCACACCTCTCGGGATTTTCACAGAGCAATCGGTTAACTGAAGTGTGATAGTAGTGGGTTTCAACTCACCCAACCCTAACTGCTCATAAACAGAGTACGACAGAAGGCTGACACTGGCTCCAAGATCTAACAAAGCCCTATCAATGTCAAATGTTCCAATGGTGCAAGCGATGGTTGGGCACCCAAGATCCTTGTATTTTATTGGAAACCATTGTTGGATGAGTGAACTTGCAATTTCTGGTAAAAAGGCCTTTTTGGGAACATTGGTTTTCCGTTTCACCGTAAAGAGATCTTTAAAAAAGTTGGCATAGGAGGGTACCTGGTTTATAGCTTCAAGTAGAGGTATATTGATACTGACGTATTTAAATACCTCTAATGTGTCACTATAGGGCACTCCTTTGTTAGGATTGGCTAACTTCTGAGGGTACGGAGCTTTAGACACAAAAATATTATTAGGAGGTGCTTCAGGTGTATTTTGGACGGAAGATGGACTAGGAAGGTCCTTTTGATGCTTTGGTTGACCAGCTGTTTGGTCTTCCTATTGTTTAGACGATTCAACCTTGTTATCTACCTGCCTCCCAGACCTCAAGGTAGTAATGGATTTAGCGTTGTCTGGATTAGATGACGAAACCTCATTCTGTCCCTTGGGATTTGGGATAGGCTGACTGGGGAACTTGCTTTTCTCCCTATTTCCTATCGCGGTAGCTAATTGCCCAAGCTGTGTTTCAAGCTTGTGCATAGCTTGTTGGGTGGATTGCATGAACTGCTGCAATGTATCCTCGAGAGAGGGCTTACGTTGTTGAGATGGACCGGACTGATATGATGGATTTGGCTGGGGTCGATGATTTTGAGATGGATGGTATGGTTGGTTCTGAGGTGGTTGGGGAGGTTGATATGACTGACCTTGATATTGAGGGGTACTTGACCTACTGGAGGTTGATTCTGACGCCATGAAAAATTTGGATGATTTCACCAATTAGGATTGTATGTGGCAGAAAATGGGGTTCCCTGCTGTTTTCCAAAATTATTGAATGCGTTAGCCTGCTCGGTTGAGCACTCAGCATTTGATCCTATGGAAGGATAGTTTTGGGCAGTGTGTCCTAAGTTAGAACACAATGCACAAACCTCAGCATGCATTCCTAATGATGGGTTCATCGCCTGAGACATCGCTAAAACATCTACTTTTTTTCGTTAGGTTTGCTATCGCAATCTTAATGTCAAAGTCATTGTTAACTTCATACAAACCTCCTCTCTTTGATGTTTGTGCTGAATTCTCTCTTTTGGAGAAGTCCCATCGTTGAGAACTTTCTGCCAATGATTTTAAGAAATTCCATCCATTGTTTGCTATTAGCTGTAAAAATTCCCCACCCTTCATAGACTCGACCATTGTGCGGTTCGATGTGGTTAAACCATCATAAAAGAATTGTACGAGTCTCCCTGTATCATAGCTGAGGTGGGGGCATTTACTCAACGAATCTTTGAATCTTTCCCATGACTCACAGAATTGTTCATCCTCCTTCTGATAAAAGTTTGAAATTTCTTTCCTGAGGGCGTTAGTTTTTGATACAGGGAAAAATTTATACAAAAATTTGTTGGCCAACTGATCCCAAGTTGTGATGGAATTTGCAGGTAGAGAATTTAGCCAAGATTTCACTTTTTCTTTGAGAGGAAAAGGAAATAAACGAAGTCTAATGGATTCATCAGTGATGCCTTGAAGTTTGATGGTGGTCCAAATCTCTAAGAATTCTTTAACATGTAAGTAAGGGTCCTCACGATCAAGTCCATGGAATGCGGGTAAAAGATGCAATAGGGCTGGTTTGAGTTCAAATGCCACATTAGTTGCTGGAACAACTATGCCGGATGGTGTGTTGGGTGTGACTGGTGAGAAGTAGTCTTGGAGGATTTTCTCTTCGACTCTTTCTCCAGCCATGTTAGGTGATGGTGATGGTGGTGGTGGTGAAGGTGGACTGTCTATGTCTATGGCTGTGCTGGACTGAACTCCGGAGGCAACGATCGGTAAATCGATGGAAAACGTAACTCGAACCAAGCGATTGTTAGAGTCATGATGCCAATAATTCATACACAAACACGATCATTCACGCTCAATCAAATCCACACAAAATATGACCAAAACCTAGATTGACACAGGGATCCTACACTCTAGACTGCTCTTAATCTCCTTTCCATGAAATTTAAGCGTCCAATGAGAGTTTAACTACAAGCACGGCCAGGTAAGTTTCTAGGTAAGTGGAGGAGCACAATGGCAATCCACTTAACTTTCCACTTATCCTTTCGGTTATTTACATCTTGGTGACAAAACTAGCCTAGACAACATGCTCGAAGAAAAACTATCCACCAGTGAAGTAAAAATAACTGAATCAAAGATGGTCCTAATGATCATGAAAAACCCTCAACGATGGTTCTAAATTGATTTTAATTGGGTAATGCATGAACCAATTTTACTAATATTTTTGAATTTTTCTATTTTGTGAATGCAGGTCTAAAATACCAATGCAAGATTCAAGCAAATATGAAAACAATAAACAAACAATTTAACCTAATGCATGAACTAGCAACATAAATGCATGAGCAAATTAAATATGCAATTTTTTTTATGCAAAAGAAATGCAAGACAACCTAATAAAAACTATATGAATGCATGAAAATTAAAAATTAAAGAAAGAGATTGAATACGTGTACCTTGGCTTTTTTTTTTATTTATTAGCAAGCGCAATTTTTCTTTTTTTAGCAAATTTTTTCGCAAGAATTTTCAAAGCACCTGCACAAAACAAAACTCAAAACCATGGTGAAACATTTAATCAAATAAAATATGCATGATTCATAAACTAAATGCAGATTTCCTAATGTTATAACTAGTGGAGGAAATTAAATAATTGGAACCTAATTAAGAACTCTAAACTAAATTAAGACCATAAAAATTTCTAAATTAATATCCACCAAATTAATCCAAATCAGATTTTCAAGTAAATTCAAAGTTGTTCCATGATTTTTCAAATTTGTTTTTTCTTCGACACTGTAACTGGAACATTCCACATTTAGATCTATTTTTTAAAATTAGAACATGACTAAATTGGATTAAAATTCTAAGATTAGAAAATGTTGAAAATAGAAACTAGACATTTTTAGAAGTTTCTAAAAATAGAAATCTTCAAAAATAAAAATTTTCTAAATTTAGCAGTGATTCCAAATTTAAATAATCTCTTTATTATTTTTAGAACTTCTAAATAAGGCAACCTTCTAAAATTAGAGTGTCGAAAAAAAATAGAAACTTCTAATTTTAAAGAGTTGCCAAAAATAGATATTTCTAAAATAATCATTATTTCCAAAAATAAATAATTCAATGGCGATTTGTTTTAAGTTCCCCAACAACGGCGCCAAAAACTTGTTGTGCAAATTTTAAATTTATAACTCGCATGCGCACGAACCATTTAGATAGTATAGCGATTAAGTACGAGGTCGAACCATTCAGAACTTAGGAAAATATATTCACGAAAATACACCATTGAATTACGTATTCTAAGAACTTTGAGAAATATGGAGAAAAATCATAAATATGGAGTTATTTATCTAATCTATGAACTTTAGTTTTAATTTAGAAACATTCCAAATTTAAACATAAAATCTAACAATTTAAACTAATTTTAATCAAGATGGTGGCATTAATATAAAAATATAAACAATCTCAATCTAATTTAAAATACAAAATTAAGATGCAATTAAATTATTTCCAACCTAGTTCATCAATTTCAAGAGTTTTTTTGGATTTATAAACAAAATAAAATTAAAGACACCTAAATTACCTATGTACATATTTACAATAGAACTGACTCAAAGAATCAAGGAGGCATTATTTTCCATATTTTAAAAATAAAACAAAGGCCTAGAATACGGAGCTCACGTGAATTACCAATCATGCATTATAAATATTCTACGAATTAAATCCATGAATTTCATTAAATTAAAAATTCCAAATTAAACCTTAGAATTAATAGAATTTAAACTTTATCTCCAAATATAAAATATTTCATCACACTCTTAAAATAAGAGCCTTAAATCGAATAAGGAAGTTTATTCAATCTAAATTTTCATCACATTTAATCTGAAATAATTAAAATAAATCCACACATAAACTTAATTAAAGAATAAAAATAAAATCAAATAATCATCATACATAAATTGAATAATTGGAAAACCATAACTAAATATTTCATCACACCTCAATTTTATTAATGAAACATGAAATTAAATTACAAACCAATGGAATTGAAATTAAAGGATAAGAAAATACAACACCACAAATTAAAAATACCAACCTTAAGAACTCAATGAAAATATCCCAAAATCTTCTCTTTAATTCCTCCAATTCTTTGCACAGCCCTTAATTCCTTAGCCCAGTTCGATTGTTTCTGTGATCGAAACATTGTATTTATAATGAAACAAAGGGATGAAATAAGCAAGAAGTGGCCCCCGTCGGTTAGACTATACACGGTAACTTTTTGTCACTCCCTTTATTTTCTCTTTCTTATTATTGTCATCTCGATACCTGCTTCTCTTTCTATTTTTTCCTCTGTTCTTTTCTCTCTATTTTCAGCCAACCATCCTTTTATTCTCAGTTATAGCCATCAGCCAACAACTTCTTCATACGAATGGCAGCGTCCCTTTCATTCTCTTTTTTTTTTCTTCTTTATTTCAATTCTCTATTGGCTGCTCTACTGGTTTTTTTTCTTTTTACTCTCTCTGGTTTTCACACCTGCACCCTCTGCTTTGGTTTCTCTGTTTTGCTCTGCCGTGAAAACTGATATGGACGTTGTATTCTCCTAGCATATACAGATTTGCAACAATGGTTATTGCTCTTCAAATGTTGCTGCTAGTTTTCATTCCTTTTCTTTCCATTTACTACTACCTTTCTGCTCTTGTATTCAGGATTGTTTTACACCCAGCTACTACACATTTGCTGCTGTATTTTATTTTTCTTCAGGCGGTGATTTCCTTTTCTTACATCTACTGCTTTTTTTTTTTGTTTTCTTTCTCTTCTGCACCGTCTCAATGGAGTTTCCATGACAGCAGCACCATCTCTCTTTTACTGCTGTATGACTTTACTTTTACTGATTGCCACATCTTCCTTTTGTTGGCTGAAGTCACCACCTGGCTGCTAAACAACCCAAGGCATTGCTGTATGTAATTTCTTAGCTGATCAGTGAAACATGTGTTGTTCTTGGCTGCCACTTGCTGTACAAAAGTCCTCTCTTCTTCTTTACTGTACAAAGGTCACCAACTGACTTGTGATCAGTACGCACCACATGTTGTTTTCCCTCGGGCGACCAAAATGTCACCCTACGAAGATAACAATCAATGTTGGCCTTAAAGCTAGCCAACCAATCCATGCCGAAATAATATCATATTCTGACATATTGTGTACCAAATAATTGAACTCAAATCTGAGTCCCGGAAGTTCAGTATTCACTGCTGTGCATATAAGTCCCAATGATGTGTCTCCAACGGGGGATACAATGGTGAAGGATGTGGACAGTTTTTGTACCAATGTACCAGTAGCAGTTACAAATGCAACAGATATAAAAGAGTGTGATGCTCCCGAATCAAATAATGCAAAGGCGTAGGAACTACTGACTACTGCCATACCGTGAATCACAGAATGATCCTCTACTGCTAGGGGTGCTAAGGTGAATACCCGTCCAAATCCTGTAGGTGGCCTTCCCGCCTGATTAAATGTCCTGCCTCCACGTGAGTTAGCTGGCCTAACTAGTGGACGAGATGAACCCCTGGTATTAGAGGGTTTGTTGAGTTGTGGACATTCCCTCTTAAAATGGCCCGGCTGATCACAATGGAAGCAGTTGTTCACCCCTCTGGGAGCCTGAGTGACTAATGCAGATGGGGAGGGATGATGGGGACGAAAGCCCCCTGTTGACCCAGTAGATAGTGAGGGTCTGCTAGAGTTCGGTCGGAACCTCTTGTTAGGCTGGAATGTACCCCTCCCACTCTGAGCTCGGCGATTGTCAAAATGCATCAACTCACCCATCTCCTACTCTACTATAGTGGCCCTGCTGACCACCTCTGCCAATGTGGCTGCCTTGAATATAGTTACCTTGGCCCTTATGCTTGGCCGAAGGCCCCATTCAAACTTGCGTGCCCTCCGATACTCTGTATCCACCTTATAAAATGCATAAACAAACAAAATGAGAAATTCCTGGTGGTATTCTGCCACCGTCATGGTACCTTGTACCAAAGATAGAAAAGCCTGTGTCTGGCGCTCCTTCTCATCCTCAGGAAAATAATGTTCCAGGAAGGTAGCTGAGAACTATTCCCAAGTCATGGCAGTCCTCTCTCCTTCTAGAATAAGTGCTCACTGCTTCTCTATCACCTACCACCATTTACCATCATCATCAATCTGCTGTGATGTGGCCAGTAAAATCTTGTGAGCATGACTCGTAATATTCAATAAAGTCAGAATCTGTGAAATCTTCTTCAGCCAGTTTTCCACTCCTACAGCCCCTTCTCTCCCCTTGAAGTAAGGAGGGCGCTGTTGCTGGAAGTCCCTGACCATGCTCTTGTCATTGCTTTCCTTGGTGGTTCCATTCTCATTCAAGTGTTGTTGGAGCACTGAAGTGACCACCGCTTGAACCAAATTATGCAATTCAGGAGGCACCACCGGTATGTTTACGCTACTTGCTTCCTCCTCGTGGAGGGGTCACCAAATCCGGGTTAGGACTATATGAGTTTGTTGTCATGCCGTTTGGACTCACCAATGCACCGGCTGTGTTCATGGATCTTATGAACAGGATTTTGAGTCCTTACTTGGATCCATTCGTCATTGTATTTATTGATGATATTTTGATTTACTCCAAAACTCAGGAAGAACATGCTGAGCACCTGAGAATAGTTCTGGACATTTTGAGGAGGAACAAACTATATGCTAAAGCCAGTAAATGTGAATTTTGGCTATCTGAGGTCAACTTTTTGGGACATGTTATATCAGAAGAAGGTATAGCCGTGGACCCCGCTAAGATAGCGGCAGTAAGAGATTGGAAAGCACCAAAGAATGTAACCGAGATCCGTAGCTTTTTGGGATTGGCTGGTTATTACAGGAAATTTATCATGGACTTCTCAAAAATTGCATCTCCACTTACTCGACTCACTCAGAAAGGAGTCAAATATGAGTGGTCAAATTTGTGCAACCAGAATTTGAAGAGCTGAAAAAGAGACTTACCACTACTCCTATCCTAATTTTGCCGGAAAGAGGCAAGTGTTATGAGGTACAATGCGATGCTTCAGGAGAGGGACTGGGGTGTACACTCAGTCAAAGTAATCGTGTGGCGGCATACAGATCAAGACAGTTGAAAATACATGAACGTCTCTATCCTACGCACGATTTGGAACTAGCCGCAGTGGTCTTCACTCTCAAAAGCTGGAGACATTATCTTTATGGCGAGAAATTTGAAGTGTTTTCAGATCATAAGAGCTTGAAGTACTTGTTTGATCAGAAAGAGCTCAACTTGAGGCAGTGCAGATGGATGGAATATCTGGCAGATTACGAGTTCGCACTTCGTTATCACCCTGGCAAGGCGAACAAGGTGGCAGATGCCCTCAGCCGTTTATCACATGCATCAGTGGCATGTTTGATCAGGACAGAATGGGAGATGTTGAATACCATTCGAGAGTTTAAACTTTACCTCAATAACCATGGGACTATATACAATTTGATCATACGATCCAACATGGTTACCAAGATTGAATAGGAACAGCGGACAGACTAGGAGGTGGAGGAGATTTGGGCTAAGATGTCTACTGGTGAAGTCATATCGGAATGGGAGTTACGACCAGGATAGGGTCTTCTATTCCGAGGAAAGATTTATGTACGTAAGAGCTGCAGAAAAGAGTTATTGGTTGAGGCACATCAGACCAAACTCTTTATTCATCCAGGCAGCACTAAGATGTATCACGATCTGAAGAGACATTACTAGTGGCATGGACTCAAAAGTGATGTGGCAGAATTTGTGGCACATTGTTTAACTTGTCAGCAGGTTAAGATGGAACATCAGAAGCCACCAGGGTTACTCAAACCCTTACCAGTGCCGGAATGGAAATGGGAGCAGATCTCCATGGATTTTGTTACAGGGTTGCGAAGGTCATCAAAGGGCAACGATGCGATATGGGTCGTGGTAGACTGACTGGCCAAGTCAGCACATTTCATTCCCATTGAGATGACAGACTCATCTGAGACTTTGGGTCGACGGTATATCACCGATATCATTAGATTGCATGGTATACCTCGAGCTATTGTGTCCGACAGAGATGGTCGATTCACTGGTAGAGTATGGCAAAGCATGTAGTCGGCCATGGGAACAGATCTACTGATTAGTACGGCATTTCATCCACAGACTGATGGACAGTTTCAAAGGACAATACAAACACTGGAGGATATGCTGAGATCATGTATGCAAGATTTCAAGGGTGGATGGGAGGATCTCTTGCCGTTGGTAGAGTTCTCATACAACAAAAGTTACAAGGCAAGCCTCCAGATGGCTCCATTTGAGGCATTATATGGTAGACCATGTAGGTCACCAGTGTGCTGGACAGAGGCCGGTGAGCCTGCACTGATTGGACCTGAGTTGGTTGCAGAGACTACAGCGCAGATACAGTTGATACGGCAGCATTTATTGACTACGCAGAGTCGTCAGAAGAGCTATCCTGACAAGAGAAGAAGGTTCCTTGAATTTGAAGTAGGAGACATGGTGTTCTTGAAAGTCTCACCACGGAAGGGACACATGAGATTTGGAAAGAAAGGGAAATTGTCACCAAGATATGTGGGACCATTTTCAATCATAAGAAGGATGGGGGACGTAGCTTATCAATTGGCACTCCCATCACAGTTGGCATCTTTACACGAAGTATTCCATATATCGATGTTGAGGAAGTACAATCCTGATCTTTCTCACGTACTGAACGTACAAGACATAGAGATCCAAAGCGACGTGACATACGTCGAGAAGCCTGTTCGAGTGGTGGACACAGAACAAAGGGAGTTACGGAACCGAGCGATCCAGTTTGTCAAGGTAGTATGGGATCAACATGGCATTAAGGAAGCCACATGGGAACTCGAGACGGAAATGAGGAAAGCTCATCCTGAGCTATTTATGTAAATATTTGAAACCCTACTTCACTTGATTTTCGGGATGAAATTTTTAAAAAGAGGGTTGTATTGTAACACCCCGGATTTTCAATTTATTATTTTATATAAAAATTACCTATTTAATTTATGAATTTTAAATATGGTTCTTAAATGGGTAAAAGTGTTGGGTCTTTGCCCAATTAAGACCCAACGAATGGTGGAATTGGTTTCAATAAAAAATTAAAAGGGGCTGAATTAAATAATGAAACAATAACTATAAATGAGAGATATGCATACCCAAGAATAATGTCTTGGCCGTGTATAGAAGAATTGCACATGTATGAGATATGCGCATGACATATTTTATTTAGGACTATCCAAAGTGGGAAGCCAAGGTCGGCAATTGCCATATCTATGTTGGGCGCATAGATCATCTAAAAGAGGCATAAGGAAAGGGCTCACGGCATTGCAATTCTCATCTTAGCATTGGCCGATGGTAAGGTATTAAAATAAGATAGGGAGGTCGGCAATTACTAAAATTAAGACAAGGGGCGCACGGCCTTAAAGGGGGTTGGCTATCTTAAGCACTTTCTAATTATGGGACCAAGGGAAGATTATAAAAGGAGAGGAGGACAAGGGCACACGGTTTTACACCCTTCATAGCCGAATTTTATTGAACTCTCTCCCTCTCTCAAGTTCTCATTCACGGCAAGAGCAAAGAGAAGAAGAAGGCAGCCAGCAAGAGGTGTACTTGGTTTGGAAAAATTAAGAAGAAAGGAGAAGGATTGGAAGAGGAAGAAATCAGAAACGGTTAGTATCTTATTTGATTAATTTATTTTGAAATAAAAGAACCATAGGGTTCGGCCAAGGTGTATGGCCGAACCCCATGGGAAAGAATTGGGAGATGATCATGGTGTTTTAATGGAAGCATGAACTATAGGGTTCGGCCACAATGCATGGCCGAATCCCATGAAAGAAAATATGGTTAATGTATGGATTGTTAATGAGGAAAAACCATGGGTGTTGGTTAATAAATTCATGTTGTTTTAATGGATGTTTTTGGTGATTTTAATGGAAGGTTATAGATTATATTTAAAGGAACGAAAACCATGAAAAGTCATGGTTTAACTCATGGGTTCTTTGGTTGGAAAACTGTGGAATAAGATGAACTATAGGGTTCGGCCATGTGGCATGGCTGAACCCCATAGAAAGGATATTGTTAAAAATTTAATGGATTTAAATTAGTGGTCAAGATCATGAACCATAGGGTTCGGCCATGGTATGTGGCCGAACCCCATGGAGATGGTTGCTAATTTGGAAGGTTAGATGATTATCTTGGAAACCTTCTAAATATAGAAGGTAGAGATAAATTTGGAAACCTTCTAAAATTAGAAGGAGGACTTTAAAATGGGAAGGTTTCTATTTATGGAAGGAGGTTGCTAAATTAGGAAGCATGCTAAACTTAGAAACTTTTTAAATATGGACCTTCTAATTGTGGACTTGTTAATTATGGAATTGCTAATAATGGAGGTTGATGAAATTAATGGAAACTTAGGCATCATGGGTTCGGCCATGTGTATGGCCGAACCCATGAACCAATTTTATGGTTTGTGGATCAAAATATGGATTTAGGTGTTTGTAATTGAATGAAATGTTAACTATGGATGAGACCAATGGCAAAGTTGTAATTATAGCCTAAAGTGAAATATCATGGGTTCGGCCATGATGTATGGCCAAACCCCATGAGGTCTCTCTTATGAATTTGAGTGGTTATGGAATTTATATGGACCTAATATGATTAAATGAAGGGAAGGATTAGAGTCTTATTTATGAGTCATGAATCTATGATTATGGATCGGTTTGGACTTAGACATCTTAGGGTTCGGCCATGGTGCTTGGCCGAACCCCATGAAGCAGTTATGGGTTTATGTTTGGGTGTATTTTAAAAGGATGAAGGGTGAGAAAAATGGAATTAGCCTTGGATGGCAATATGGTAATTATGTAGAATTAATGGAACTATGTTTTGGGAACTCAAAACATAAGTTGATGAAATCAATGGCAATCTTGTAAATATGGGGATTGGTTTATGGATTTTAAATATTCTAAATCAAGTGGGACTTGGTTTTGATTGGTTATTATATTATAAGGTAACGGTATCTCACAAGGCGTTTACGATTGTGAGCGGTTACCGGACGAAAGACGCAAGGACACGTAACGGTCTTTGGTAGGATTCCACCTCTTTGAAACCATGGGTTTATGTACATTTGTTTTATCTTATGTTTGATGAAATTATGTTTCAAAGGATATGCTTTATATTGAATTTCAAATGCTATGTTTAATTGTATAAATAACATGTGTTGATTATGTTTCAAAAGTTGATTTTAATGCTATGTTTAGGTTATAAAATAGCATGTGTTTCATTGGCATATCATGCATGGCATGGGGTGGAGGATTTGTAATTGGAGGGGTCACACTTCATCGTGGCATCCGAAAAACCTATGTGCAGTACCTTGATGTGATTTTCCATCAGGAAGAATCCGGAGGGTCCACACTCCGTCGGGGCGTCCGAAAAACCTATGTGGTGGGTACTTTTATGTACATGTGATGGGTGGGACTCATTGCATTTGTCATCATTGCATGGCATGGATTTATATGGTTTTTGACATTACGATATTATTATATATGTTTTGTACTGACCATGTGTTAGCCGTAATTGGAATACCTACTGGGCACGTTGTTCTAATGCCCTACTTCTACCCTAGTTGATGATACAGGAAATCAGGGGAACGATGAACGCAAGATGGGCTAGGCATAGGAGCTTCGATGCTTTATTTTATAAGTTTTGAATAAAGTTACTTATGGACATGTATTTGAGTAACTAGTTTCCGGGAATGTAATAACTTCGATGGTCGGATGTTTATTTGGATGATTATGACATTTTAATAATGATTAAGGACTTGACGTACTTTGCTATCTGAATGGAATAGAACTTGGTTCTATTATTATTCCGCATGTTATGATTTTTATTCCGCAAGTTGATATTATTATGTGCGAACCATTTTCGTGGACTTAGTCCATGCACACATAGGATTGGTCAGTTAAGGGTCGGACTTTGGAAGTTCGGACTTAGCTCTCGTCGTGACGTCCCGCGCTCTATCACTCTACTCTGTTATAAAAAAAAATAGACTCTGATTTATGGGAAGAAGCGAGTGAAAAGGGGCGGGGCGTTACAAGTCAATTACCTACTCAAATGGAGGTTAGTTTTGCTTTGCTTTCAATTTCAGCTAATGGGCTTAAGATGGACTATCGACTGGACCGTGATGGATATGTTGTTGTATCTGTGTCTGTGGGTCAATTGAAGGTATCTTTTACTTTAGTATCTTGCTTTATACTATTTTTTCCGGCAGTGTGTTTTTTATTTTTCTGGTATATAATAGGATGATTTATGTTTGGGCGTGAGTTTCATTATATTCAATGGAAGCCAATTCTAGCCATATACATCATCGTCATTATGAAATTCTTATCCCACCCCTTTTCTTTTAATTTCTTTCTTGGTTTATTAATCAATAACCCCTGAGTTAAACATTTAATCACTTCCCTTTTATTTAATCCCATATACATAAACCCAAAGTCCATCAAAACAATCCCCATGGGGTTCGGTCATGGTGTATGGCCGAACCCATGGTCTTTCATTTTTGACCATATTTACATTTATGCCATTCATACCACTTTTATTCATTAATCTAATGATAAACAAGTTAATCATCTAAGATACATCAACCTTATGCTTAGCAAACATTCCCCATGGGGTTCGGCCATACACCATGGCCGAAGCCATGGTTCATTGATTTCACTTAATTACCAAAATGTCATCCATGGTTATCATTCCATTATTCTCACCTTTCATCCCTTAGTTTGGTAAACCATTCATTTACATTATACAAAGGTCCACAAATGGCCCATTAACAAGTTCATGGGGTTCGGCCATACACCATGGCCGAACCCATGATCTTTCAATTTTACGTGATATTTACAAGATTGCCATTACCTCCATCATTGTCTCTCCATTAATCCAATCGCCATATTTAGTCCATACATGATCCATAATATTGATTCATGGGGTTCGGCCAAGCACCATGGCCGAACCCTATGATGTCTAACTTTCCATTTTCATCAATAGTCCATAATTAGAAAGTCCATAATTAGAAACTTTCTAAATTTAATATCCATCCTTCCATTCTTCTATCTTTAGATCATTTCTAAATTAATAAACAACTTCCATAAAATAAACCCTAGTGGGGTTCGGCCATACACCATGGCCGAACCTCACCCATAGAGTCAATCTAACCTTTTCCATTCACCATGGCCGAACCCTATGGTTCAAAATCCTCTTTTAAAATCCATACAAAATATCCTAACCATCCATGGTTTTCAACCCGCAAAAATAACCATGTCTTTCCATGGGGTTCGGCCATATTATGGTTCCATATTCCCTCTTTTTAATCCAATTAAAAACATCCTAACCGTCCAAGGTTTTCATCATTAAAAATCAATACATTAAATCGATATTCTTTCATGGGGTTCGGCCATGTACTGTGGCCGAACCCTATGGTTCATGCTTCCATTAAAGTTATCAAAATCATCTCCCAATCTTCTTCCATGGGGTTCGGCCATACACCATGGCCGAACCCTATGGTTCCTTATCTTAAACAAAAATATAAAAACCACTTACCGGTTCAGCGACTCCTCCGATTTTCCCTCTGTTGTTCTTGCCCTTCTAATCCTTTTCCTTCTTTATCTTTCCCTCTTGCTGGCTACCTTCTCCTTCTCTTGATGTATTGCCGAGAATGAGAACTTGAGAGAAAGAGAGAGAGTTCGGCTATGAATGTGTATGTGCCGTGCGCCCTTGCTATGTATTTCTTTTATAAAACCTTCTCTTGGTCCCAACTTAGAAGGTGCTTAAGATAACAATTCCCCCTTAGGGCCGTGTGCCCCTTGCTTCCTTTAATCTCCAATTGGTCCTCTATTTAGAAGGTACCAAGATGGCAATTACTTAGTGCCGTGCGTCCCCTTGCTTCCCACTTTGGGAGAGTCCTTTAATTAGCAATTTCCCTTTTATTACTCCTAACAAGGAAAGGACTCCTTATAAATGATCTTATGCGCATCACATGGATATTCATATCTCTTCATGCGACCAAGCCATCTATATTTATCTCTAGACATCTTATTATTTAGCAATCCCCTTTTTAAAAATATTCTAGCACATAATCTTGGATATAGATATCTAAAATTTGGCCGTGCAATATTTATTTAATTTTAGATATCTTCTTAAGATATTCTAGCATATCAATGTGGATATGAAAATCCCACATACATCTCATGCGCATATCCTTTTAAGTCAACCCTATTTAAATTTTATTGAAACCATTTCAAAAACCGTTAGGTCTTAATTTGTAATGGCCCGGAATTTGTAAATCAATATATATGGGTTATTATTTATTTTTAATGGTGGAAATTGGAAATTTGATGGAATAAATGGTGAATGGATCAAAATGTGGATAAAGGCCCAACTAGGGCCCAATGGACTATGGATTGGATTTAAGTTTACTTAAAGGGTCAAAGATGGTCAATTGGGCTAAGGATGGTCAAATTGGGCCCAATACTCATTAGGGACCCAATGGATCAAGGTGATGTAAGCTCTAAGGTAAGTGCGTAAGAGGAAAATGTAATTGGGCCATGGGCCCAATGGTGATCCAATTGGTTGGAATGGACTTAGTTAAATTTAAATCACCTAAGTTGGTGGTGGAATGGCCAAGGTGATGTGGCCAATTGGGACCCACCTCCACCTCACCAAATGAGGTGGCATGTGGACCAAGGATTGGTGGGGCCGTCCACCATGGTTGAATTGGTCAACCATGGGTAGACACATGAAGGAGTTTAAGTAAATGGAATTAAGTTAAAATGGGAATTAAATTAACCTAATTATCTAATTAATTAAATGTTTAAGTTATCCAAAAAGGGTGGTCAAATGGTCAAAAGGTAGAAGACCAAGAGCCATTTATCTATAACACATAAAACGTTGGGTGGTGGTTTATCTCAACCACCACCATGAATCTTAAAGCATAAAGCATAAACCATTAAAGTATGAAAAATATCTTAAGGCATCAAAAAAAAAAGAAACGTTGGCTAGTTGTGTTGGGTCAAAAAGCATGAGAAATATCTCATGTGGGGTGGTTGGGAGAATTAATGTAAAGTGTAATTTAAGTAACCAAATGGGATAAGCCTTATCTTTTCTTTTCTCTCTCTTTTGACTCTCATTTCATTCTTTTCCTCTCTTGCACTCTCTCATGGCCGTCCCACACTAGGAAGGGAAAAGAAAAAGGAAACTAAAGAAGAAGAAAGCTAGGGAGAAAAGAAGAGAAGGAGAGAAGAAAGAAGTGCAATTTTTAAGTCCACCACTCTAAGATCAAGGTCTACTATCTTCCCTCTCATCATCTTCCCCTCTCCCTCTCTCAAGCAAAACCTACCTTAGCCGACCCTAAGCTTGGAGGTTTTCACCGTTGATCAAGCATCTTGGCCGACCAAAGATCAAGAGGAAGGAGAAAGGCTAAGGAAGTCGATGGGAGTGGCGAAAGTCGGAGGAGACGATGGATTGTAAGTGTTTCCTAAACAAAAGATTTGGATTTTTAGGGTTTAAGATTTGGGATTCATTTTTGTTAAAATTGATGGTGGCCAAATGATCATAGGCTTTGGATTTTAAATCCATCAAATGGAAGGATGGAGAGTGGACAAAACCCTAATGGGTAAATTAGGGTTAGGGAAAGGAAAAAAAAAAAGTAAATAAATGGATTAAGGGGGTTATGTAATTAAATGGATTAAACATGGAATTATGTAATTGGAACAAAAATTATATGCCATAGGGTTCGGCCATGTAGTATGGCCGAACCCCATGGTGGGTAGTTAGGTAATGTGTGTTTTTGTTAGGGTTTTGTAAACATGGAAGCATGGAGAATGTTTATGATTTTTAGGGTTGTAAATGATTGAATGTGGTAAGTTTTGTAAAGAGGTTTTAAATGAGAGAATCATAGGAGATGGAAAATGATTTTAATGACCTCAAAAAGAATGGTAGAGGGGGATGAACCCCATGGTAGATGATTGAATTAATTTAGTAGGGTTTGTAAGAATGGAAGCATGGAGAATGGTTTAGGGTTTTAAGTGCTTAATGATTAAATGTAGGTAATGTTTGAGGAGGTTTATTATGATGGAATCCATGAATAAAAGTAAGTGTCTTTATGGTCTAAAAGGGCACCAATAGAATGATGGGTCATGAACCATGGGTTCGGCCATGGTGTATGGCCACCGAACCCTATGGTGGTGTAGTGATGGATTTAATGGGTGTGGAATTATGGAATTATGATGGTTTCAAATGTGTAATTAGACCAAAGAAAAAAATGGGATAAAGACATCATGGGTTCGGCCATGGTGTATGGCCGAACCCATGACCCATTTGTGGGTAATTTTATAGATAAATTTTGGTATGATGTATGTGAGAAATGAATGAGGATTAGAGTGTTTATATGGCTAATTTCTAGTGTTGTTATGTTATGCTTAATGAGACATCAATGGACCCATTTTGTGAACCAATT
Source organism: Chimonanthus salicifolius (assembly GCA_013350335.1). Lineage (NCBI taxonomy): Eukaryota > Viridiplantae > Streptophyta > Magnoliopsida > Laurales > Calycanthaceae > Chimonanthus > Chimonanthus salicifolius. Next base: position 28,841,776 of record CM023535.1, read on the forward strand.
AAGGATTAAGACTAATGTGTGTGTATATATTGAAATGAATGGAGTTTAGGTTAAATTAAATGGTTGATGTAAATGATCTTGTGATATGGGTGATGGGTCAATTATGGACCCAAGATATGGCTAAGAATGATGATTCAATAATGTCATTTTCATGGGCTAAGAAAGGGTTTATGTATGTGGCTAATTAATGTAGGTTAAGTTAAGAAAAAGGGTTGTTTTAATGATATTATGGCATGATTAAAGGGGTCACTAATGGACTTAAGTGTATGGATCAATTATGAACTTAGTTAGGCAAGGGTGAATGATTGATTAACCATGGAGAAGAGGTAGTGGCAAAACCGTAATTAATGGCCAAATTCAAGAACTCCATGGGAGAGGACCATGGACTAAGGGGCACTAAATAATAAGTTTATGTATGGTTAAATAAAGCCTAGGAGGCTGACTTTTAGACTCATGTAATTTAAATATGTAATGGATTAAATGGGACCCACAAAACCTAAATAGTGACCGATTTTTCATATGGACTTGGAAATGATTAATGGGCTTAGAAATAATTAATGGGCTTAGAAATAGTAAAATGTGGACTGATTATGTGTATGTAATAATGTATTGGATATCGCAAGCGGTGCGTGATCGGCGACCGGATTATCGGACGGAAGCGAGAAAAGACGCTAGTCGGTATTCGGTAGGATTCCTACCTTTTTGTAAGCCATGGATTGAGTGATGGTTTCTTTGAAATATTTTGGAAATTATATGGTTTGTTTTAAGATGGGTTTTGGATTAAATATTATGTGATGTCTTCCCTTTAATTTATTTTGGAAATCAAGTGGTTGTTTTTAAGATGGGTTTTGGATTTAGTATTATGTGATGGGTTTTCTTTGATTTATTTTGATAATCATGGGATTGTTTTAAGATGGGTTTTATGACTATGAGTAACATATATTACATGGTATATGGCATCTACATCTCATGCATGATATGAGAGGGATATGGTAGGGGAAGGATGAAATGAAACCGGAGTCCATGCTCCGTCGGGGCGACCGAGAACAGGCATGGGGATAGCCTGATAGGCTATAACTGGAGTCCATGCTCCGTCGGGGCGACCGAGAACAGGCATGGGGATAGCCTGATAGGCTATAACCGGAGTCCATGCTCTGTCGGGGCGACCGAGAACAGGCATGGGGATACCTTGACTGGTCTTGCCGTCAAGGGGGATATGACATCATGATGGTAGGGATGATGGGTGGGATTCATAACACAGACACCCATGGCATGGCATTCACTTCATAATTTCATTATATGATTGTCTACCAGTTTTTATTATATTATTATCTGCATGCTGTTATTAATAATCCATGTGTTAGCCCTACTCGAAGTCCTACTGGGCGCGTTGTCTAACGCCCTACTTCTACCCTAGCTGATGACGCAGGAGACGGAGGAAACGAAGGACGAGACGGGAGCCAAGCGTAGGAGCTTGGGAAGGCGTGCTAGATAGTTTACTTATGTTTATTTTGGAAAATGTAAATTGGGTAATTTAGTTTGTCGGAATGTAATAATTTAGCTTAATTGCAATGTTTGGATGTTATTTTGGACATTATCATTTTAAGGTATGTTAGTAATTAAATGAATGTATCTTCCCTGTTATCTCCAATTTGTAGGATAGTCTCTATGGTAATTTCCGCACTTAGTTAATATTCCACAAGCTTACGTCTACGTGTGAACTGTTCTCTGTGGACTTCGTTCCACGCACACGTAGGGTTGGCCAGTTAAGGGCCGGGCTTTAGAAGCTCGGACTTAACTCGTGTCGTGACGTCCACACCCTTTGTCACTCTTCATTTCAAAAAAAAAACAATAGGCTCTGATTTCGGTGAAAAGGGGTGGACGTTACATAATTGGGCAATGACACAACACTTTACCCATATAAGATCCGTATCTAAAATTCACAAATTAAATGGGTAATTTTCATAAATTTAAATAACTTGAAAATCCGAGGTGTTACAATACAACCCCTTTTTTAAAATTTTCGTCTCGAAAATCGAGTGAAGTAGGGTTTCAAACATTTACATAAATAGCTCAGGATGAGCTGTCCTCATTTTTTACTCAAGTTCCCATGTGGCTTCCTCAATGCCATATTGATCCCATACTACCTTGACAAACTGGATCGCTCGGTTTCGTAATACTCTTTGTTTTGTGTCCACCACTCGGACAGGTTTTTCGACATATGTGACATCGGTCTGGACCTCTATATCTTACATGTTCAGTACATGAGAAGGATCAGGATTTTACTTCCTCAACATCGATATATGGAACACATCGTGTAAAGATGCCAACTGTGATGGGAGTGCCAATTGATAGGCCACGTCCCCCATCCTTCTTATGATTGAAAACGGTCCCACATATCTTGGCGACAATTTCCCCTTCTTTCCAAATCTCATGTGTCCCTTTCGTGGCGAGACTTTCAAGAACACCATGTCTCCCAGTTCAAATTCAAGGAACCTCCTCTTCTTGTCAGCATAGCTCTTCTGACGACTCTGTACAGTCAATAGATGTTGCCATGTCAACTGTATCTGCGCTGTAGTCTCTGTAACCAACTCAGGTCCAATTAGTGTAGGCTCACCGGCCTCTATCTAGCACACTGGTGACCTACACGGTCTACCATAAAATGCTTCAAATGGTGCATCTAGAGGCTTGCCTGGTAATTGTTGTTGTATGAGAATTCTACAGCGGCAAGTGATCCTCTCATCCACCCTTGAAATCTAGCATACATGCTCTCAGCATGTCTTCCAGTGTCTGTATTGTCCTCTCAGACTGTCCATCAGTCTGTGGATGGAATGCTATGCTCGTCAGTAGGTCTGTTCCCATGGCCGCCTGCATGCTCTGCCATATTCTGCCGGTGAATCGACCATCTCTGTCGGACACAATAGTCCGAGGTATACCATCCAATCTAATGATATTCCTGATATACCGCCGACCCAAAGTCTCAGATGAATCTATCATCTTAATGGGAATGAAATGTGCAGACTTGGTCAGTCGGTCTACCACGACCCATATCGCATCGTTGCCCTTTGAAGATCTTGGCAACCCTGTTACAAAATCCATGGAGATGTGTTCCCATTTCCATTCCGGCACTGGTAAGGGTTTGAGTATCTTAACCTGCTGACACGTGAAGCAATGAGCCACAAATTCTGCCACATCTTTTTTGAATCCGTGCCACCAGTAATGTCTCTTCAAGTCGTGATACATCTTAGTGCTGCCTGGATGAATAGAGAGTTTGGTCTGATGTGCCTCAACCAATAACTCTTTTCTGCAGCTTTTAGGTACATAAATCCTTCCTCGGAATAGAAGACCCTGTCCTGGTCGTAACTCCCATCCGATATGACTTCACCAGTAGATATCTTAGCCCATATCTCCTCCACTTCCGGGTCTGTCCGCTGTTCCTGTTCAATCTTGGTAACCATGTTGGATCGTATGATCAAATTGTACATACTCCCATGGTTTTTGATATAAAGATTAAACTCTCGAATGGTATTCAGCATCTCCCATTCTGTCCTGATCAAATATGCCACTGATGCATGTGATATGCGGCTGAGTGCATCTGCCACCTTGTTCGCCTTGCTAGGGTGATAACGAAGTGCGAACTCATAATCCGCCAGATATTCCATCCATCTGCGCTGCCTCAAGTTGAGCTCTTTCTAATCAAACAAGTATTTCAAACTCTTATGATCTGAAAACACTTCAAATTTCTCGCCATATAGATAATGTCTCCAGCTTTTGAGAGCGAAGACCACTACGGCTAGTTCAAGATCGTGCATAGGATAGAGGCGTTCATGTATTTTCAATTGTCTTGAACCATAAGCCACCACAAGATGAGTTTGACTGAGGACACACCCGAGTCCTTCTCCTGAAGCGTCGCATTCTACCTCATAACCCTTGCCTCTTTCCAGGAAAATTAAGATAGGTGTCGTTGTAAGTCTATTTTTCAGCCCTTCAAATCTATGGTTGCCCAAGTTTGACCACTCAAATTTGACTCCTTTCTGAGTGAGTCGGGTCAGTGGAGATGCAATCTTGGAGAAATCCATAATAAACTTTCTGTAATAACCAGCCAATCCCAAGAAGCTACGGATCTCGGTTACATTCTTTGGTGCTTTCCATTCTCCCACTGCCGCCACTTTAGCTGGGTCCATAGCTATGCCTTCTTCCGATATAACATGCCCCAGAAAGTTAACCTCAGATAACCAAATTCAATTTGCTGGCTTTGGCATATAACTGGTTCTTCCTCAAAGTGTCCAAAACTATCCTCAGATGCTCAACATGTTCTTCCAGAGTTCTGGAATAAATCAAAATGTCATTAATAAATACAATGACAAATTGGTCCAAGTAAGGACGGAAAATCCTGTTCATAAGATCCATGAACACAGCCAGTGCATTGGTGAGTCCAAACAGTATGACTACAAACTCAAATAGTCCATACCGCGTTCTGAAGGCTGTCTTTTCTATATCCTCCTCCCTAACCCGGATTTGGTGATATCCGGACATCAAATCAATCTTAGAGAAATGACTGGAACCTCTAAGTTGATCAAGTAAATCATCGATCCTGGGCAGAGGGTACTTGTTTTTTACTGTCAGCTGATTCAGTTTTTGATAATGCACACACATACGGAGTGAACCATCCTTCTTCTTCACAAATAAAACCAGAGCTCCCCAAGCCGATGTACTGTTCCGAATGCACCCCAATCTAAGCAGTTCATCAATCTGCTTCTTTAACTTGAACATCTCTGCTGGTGCCATCCGATAGTGTGGTAATGACACTGGTGTAGTGCCAAGGTACAGCTTGATTTCAAAATTAATCACCCTCATGGGAGGCAAACTAGGAAGTTCCTTTGGAAATACGTCTGCACAGTCCTTTACTATTGCTGGAAGTTCAGCCACCGGTTCCTTGTTGATTCTGATACTGTTCAATACCCGATGATTCAACCCGTCATGCAGTCTGCTTTGTTTGTCAGTACGCACCACATGTTGTTTTCCCTCGGGTGACCAAAATGTCACTCTTCGGCGATAGCAATCAATGTTGGCTTTAAAGCTAGCCAACCAGTCCATGCCGAAGATAATATCATACTCGGTCATATCGAGTACCAAATAATTGAACTCAAATCTGAGTCCAGCGAGTTCAGTATTCACTGCTGTGCATATAAGCCCCAATGATGTCTCTCCGACAGGGGATACAATGGTAAGTGATGTGGACAATTTTTGTACTAAAGTTCCAGTTGTAGATATGAATGCAGTAGATATGAAAGAGTGGGATGCTCCCGAATCAAATAATGCAAAGGCGTAGGAACTACTAACTACTGCCATACCTTGGATCACAGAATGATCCTCTACTGCTGGAGGTGCTAAGATGAATAACCGTCCAGATCCTGTAGGCGGTCGTCCCGCCTGGTTAAATGTTCTGCCTCCTCGTGAATTAGCTGGCCTAGCTGGTGGGCGAAATGAACCTCTGGTATTAGAGGGTTTGTTGAGTTGTGGGCATTCCCTCTTAAAATGGCCTGGCTGATCACAATGGAAGCAGTTGTTCACCCCTCTGGGAGCCTAGGTGACTGATACAGATGAGGAGGGATGATTGGGACGAAAGCCCCCTGTTGACCCAGTCGTTGGTGAGGGTCTGCTAGAGTTCAGTCGGAACCTCTTGTTGGGCTGAAATGTACCCCTCCCACTCTAAGCTCGGCAATTGTCAAAATGCGTTAACTTAACCATCTCTTGCTCTGCAATAGTGGCCCTGCTGACCACCTCTACCAATGTAGCTGCTTTAAATATGGTTACCTTGGCCCTTATGGTTGGCCATAGGCCCCGCTCAAACTTGCGTGCCCTTCGATACTCTATATCCACCATATAAAATGCATATACAGACAAAGTGAGAAACTCCTAGAGGTACTCTGCCGCCGTCATGGTACCTTGTACAAAAGATAGAAAAGCTTGAGTATGGCGCTCCTCCTCCTCAGGAAAATAATGTTCCAGGAAGGTTGCTGAGAACTGCTCCCAAGTCATTGCAGTCCTCTCTCCTTCCGGAAGAAGTGCTCTCTGCTTCTGTACCACCTCCCACCATTTACCGGCATCGTCGATCAGTTGTGACGTGGCCAGTAAAATCTTGTCAGCATGACTCGCAATATTGAGTAAGGTCAACATCTGAGTGATCTTCTTTAGCCAATTTTCTGCTCTGACAGCCCATTCTGAGTGATCTTCTTTAGCCAATTTTCTGCTCTGACAGTCCATTCTCTCCCTTTGAAGTAAGGAGGGCGATGTTCCTGGAAGTCCCTGACCATACTCCTGTCATTTGTCTCTTTGGTGGTTCCATTCTCGTTGAAGTGCTGTTGAAGCACCGAAGTGACCACCGCTTGAACCAAGTTTTGTAGTTCAGGAGACACCACCGGTATATTCACGCTGCTTTGTGCCTCCTCCTCTTGGTGGGATGGTTGTTCTTCCTCTTCGTGTTGAGATTGTCGTTCCTCCTCATTTCGAGGATGTTCTACCTCCTCTTCACCCCCATTTGGGTTTTGTCGGGTATTTCTCCTTGGCCTTCCCCTTGGAGGCATTTTTCCCTAAGCCATAAAAAAATATCATGACTTAGTTTTCATCATAAAAATTTGTATTTCCTACTTTTTGGGGGAAAATTTCCAAATAAGCACTCTTGATTTTTGTTTTGTTTCTGGGGAAATATATCCTATGTTGCTATGTTTGATAATCTGATTATTTTGACTGTACTTCCTTTGCTATCATCCGTCCGAGTCTAACGAAATAAATTAATGCACAGGGGCCGGATTAATTTACTCCGAAAGATTCAATGTCTCTGGTTCACTTTGTACCAACTTTAACGTCCCGCCCTTTTTCACTCGCTTCTTTCCGTAAAATAAGAGTCTATTTTTTTTTTTTTATAACAGAGAGCGGGACGTCACGACACGAGCTAAGTCCGAACTTCTAGAGTCCGACCCTTAACTAGCCAACCCTATGTGTGCATGGACTAAGTCCATGAAAACAGTTCACACATAACAATACAAAGATGCAGAATTAAAATCAAAACATGCGGAATCATAATAAAACCTAGTACTATTCCATTTCAGATAGTAAAATACGTCAAGCCTTTATTCCATAATTAATATAAAATAATTATCCAACCAAACATCCAACCGTAGTAAATTCATCTAAGTTATTACATGCCTAGAAACTAGTTACTCAAATTCATGTCCATAAGTAACTTTATTCAAAATATAAACTAAATCATCCAAACTCCTATGCTTGGCCCTCTTGCGTTCATTGTTCCCCTAGTTTCTTGTGTCATCCACTAGGGTAGAAGTAGGGTTTTAGAGCAACGCACCCAGTAGGTATTCCAATTAGGGCTAATACATGGTTAGCACAAAACATATATTATAACATAATAGTCCAAAGAGCCATAAAAACCATGCCATGCAATGATGACAAATGCAATGAGTCCCACCCGTCACATGTACATAAAAGTACCCCCACATAGATCTTTTGGACGCCCCGACTGGAGTGTGGACCCTCCGATTTCTTCCTGATGGAAAAACACATCAAGGTACCCCACATAGGTTTTTCGGACGCCCCGATGGAGTGTGGCCCCTCCAGTTACAAATCCTTCACCCTATGCGATGCATGAGATGCCAATGAAACACATGCTATTTTATCATATAAACATAGCATTAAAAATCACATTTTGAAACATATCCAACACATGCTATTTTATCATATAAACATAGCATTAAAATCGCATTTTGAAACATATCCAACACATGCCATTTTATCATATAAATATAGCATTTAAAACTCACATTTTGAAACCTATCCTTTGCAATATAAATTCATCAAAGTAAGATAAAACATTGTACATTCAACCCATGGTTTCAAAGAGGTGGAATCCTACCAAAGACCGCTAATGTGTCCTCGCGTCTTTCGTCCTGTAACCGCTCACGATCGTACACACCATGTGAGGTCCCGTTACCTTATAATATAACAATCAATTAAACCAAGTCCCACTTGATTTACAACAATGTCCAAGTCCATAAACCAAACTTGTGGGGTTCGGCCATACACCATGGCCGAACCTCACCCCCTTTGTTTTAATTTCTTTCTTTGGTTTATTAATCAATAACCCCTAAGTTAAACATTTAATCACTTCCCTTTTATTTAATCCCATATACATAAACCCTAAGTCCATCAAAACAATCCCCATGGGGTTCGGCCATACACCATGGCCGAACCCATGGTCTTTCATTTTTGACCATATTTACATTTATGCCATTCATACCACTTTTATTCATTAATCTAATGATAAACAAGTTAATCATCTAAGATACATCAACCTTGTGCTCAGCAAACATTCCCCATGGGGTTCGGCCATACACCATGGCCGAACCCATGGTTCATTGATTTCACTTAATTACCAAAATGCCATCCATGGTTATCATTCCATTACTCTCACCTTTCATCCCTTGGTTTGGTAAACCATTCATTTACATTATACAAAGGTCCACAAATGGCCCATTAACAAGTTTATGGGGTTCGGCCATACACCATGGCCGAACCCATGATCTTTCAATTTTAGGCGATATTTACAAGATTGCCATTACCTCCATCATTGTCTCTCCATTAATCCAATCACCATATTAAGTCCATACATGATCCATAATATTGATTCATGGGGTGCGGCCAAGCACCATGGCCGAACCCTATGATGTCTAACTTTCCATTTTCATCAATAGTCCATAATTAGAAAGTCCATAATTAGAAACTTTCTAAATTTAATATCCATCCTTCCATTCTTCTATCTTTAGATCCTTTCTAAATTAATAAACAACTTCCATAAAATAAACCCTAGTGGGGTTCGGCCATACACCATGGCCGAACCTCACCCATAGAGTCAATCCAACCTGTTCCATTCACCATGGCCGAACCCTATAGTTCAAAATCCTCGTTTAAAATCCATACAAAATATCCTAACCATCCATGGTTTTCAACCCGTAAAAATAACCATGTCTTTCCATGGGGTGGCCGAACCCTATGGTTCCATATTCCCTCTTTTTAATCCAATTAAAAACATCCTAACCGTCCAAGGTTTTCATCATTAAAAATCCATACATTAAATCAATATTCTTTCATGGGGTTCAGCCATGTACTGTGGCCGAAACCCTATGGTTCATGCTTCCATTAAAGTTATCAAAATCATCTCCCAATCTTCTTCCATGGGGTTCGGCCATACACCATGGACGAACCCTATGGTTCCTTATCTTAAACAAAAATATAAAAACCACTTACCGGTTCAGCGACTCCTCCGGTTTTCCCTCGGTTGTTCTTGCCCTTCTAATCCTTTTCCTTCTTGATCTTTCCCTCTTGCTGGCTGCCTTCTCCTTCTCTTGATGTATTGCCGAGAATGAGAACTTGAGAGAAAGAGAGAAAGTTCGGCTATGAATGTGTATGTGCCGTGCGCGCTTGCTATGTATTTCTTTTATAAAACCTTCCCTTGGTCCCAACTTAGAAGGTGCTTAAGATAACAATTCTCCCTTAGGGCCATGCGCCCCTTGTTTCCTTTAATCTCCAATTGGTCCTCTATTTAGAAGGTACCAAGATGGCAATTACTTAGTGTCGTGCCCCCCCTTGCTTCCCACTTTGGGAGAGTCCTTTAATTAGCAATTTCCCTTGTATTACTCCTAACAAGGAAAGGACTCCTTATAAATGATCTTATGCGCATCACATAGATATTCATATCTCTTCATGTGAGCAAGCCATCTATATTTATCTCTAGACATCTTATTATTTGGCAATCCCCTTTTTAAAAATATTCTAGCACATAATCTTGGATATGGATATCTAAAATTCGGCTATGCAATATTTATTTAATTTTAGATATCTTCTTAAGATATTCTAGCATATCAATGTGGATATGAAAATCCCACATACATCTCATGCGCATATCCTTTTAATTCAACCCCATTTAAATTTTATTGAAACCATTTCAAAAACCGTTGGGTCTTAATTGGGCAATGACCCAACACTTTACCCATATAAGATCCATATCTAAAATTCACAAATTAAATGGGTAATGTTCATATATTGAAATAACTTGAAAATCAGGGGTGTTACATGCACTGAAGCTTGAATTTGGGGTTTCTAACAATCAGACATTTGAAAGGCTATTTTCCTTCTTTGTCTCAATTCCATTGATAGTTGTTCCTTATTCATATTTTTCTCAATTCCATTGATAGTTGTTGTATTCTATTTAAAGTCCCATGTTCATCACATGAGCTTAACCAATGACCATGTACAGGGTTGTTGGTGTTCATTTCACTAACCCTCTTCATGTGAGCACAAATGTTGCAGATAAATGTAACGATGGCACTCTGCTTTTAATGATGGCACTCTGCTTTTTCAAGTTATCTTCTTCTAACCATTAATCAGTTAAATCTACCAACATAATTTGGATATGGTCACTTGTATTGGGGGAAAATGCAAACAATTTTTTTACAGAAGGCACAAAAATGTTTCTACATTTCTCACAACCATTCATTTGAAACGCATTCTTTTTCCCTCTTCCTCTCATTCTTATTCAACTTTTTCTCAATTGCATTGATTGTTGTCATATTAATTTAAAGTCCCATGTTCATCAAATGAGCTTAACCAATGACCATGTACAGGGTTGTTGTTGTACATTTCACTATCCCTTTCATGTGAGCACAAGGGTTGTAGATAAATGTAATGATGACACTCTGCTTTTGCAGGTATTCTATCTTTTCAAGTATTCTTGTTGTAACCATTAATAAGTTTAATCTACAAACATAATTTGAATATGGCCAATTCTATTAGAGGAAGATGCAAACAAAGTTTGTACAAATATATGTTATTATTGAGCGATGTATTATTCCATAGCTTTTAAGCTCACAAATAAAAAAATGCACAATTTTTCTAAACGACAAATATTTCATTGAAAGTTTTATAAAATTGTCAATATAAAAGTTAATGATAAGTTAGATATGTTTATGTTCCTCTTACTGCAATAGGAATGGCATTTTTAATAAATGTAATGTCCTCAATTCTGATTTTCTGAATCATTGATTATGAAGAGAAGAGTTTTTGAGTTTGTTATGCCTTTCCATGTTTGCGCTTTTATGGTTCCTTTTACAAATGAGTTATCTTGGTGTATAAACATTATGAGCTAAATGTATATATATTTCGTCTAAAAATCTTATATTACCTTTCCAATTGTGGTATTTTCAAGGTTATATTACACTTTCAAGTGAAGGCTATATTGATCATATATGACGCATGGCTGGATTTTCCAAGATGATTTGTTCATGTAGGAAAGAATGATAGAAAATCAACTTCAAGCTTCTTCCGAATTGTAGTCTCTCCTTTTACCATAGCAAGAATCATTTTTGGCGTTTGCATTGGGGATGATAACTTTGTGTATGGCAATAGATCAGGAAATCCATTATGTAGAGCACTTAGGAGTTGCCTCCAATAGATTTCATTCACTTGCCTTCTCATTGATAGAAGATAAGAGGTTCTAATTGCTTAACATTGCATTATTATCTTGGTGTTGGTAGGTATTATCACATTTCTTTTGCATTTATTTCCTCATTTACATGTAAATATATGAGTTTTCTTTAAAAGTACTCATCACGTGTATTTTCTCTTGTAGGAAACTTAAACCAACTTGAATTTGAAATAGTTAGACTTGTTAATTACCGACTAGGTGCTATCCTACAAATAGATACTGGCCCTAGATTGATGATTGAGGAGTCTTATATGATATAGATGGAGAGCTGTAAATAAGCAGGAGGGCACAATTGTCAAAGAGGACTTGGAAAATGCAAGTCAGGATGGTTCTTCCCTTGTCATTGATGAGTTCAACTAGTTAGAACTAAAAAAATGGTAAAATAGAATTTCTAGATTGGGCCAGCAATATAACATCAGTTCTTTGGTTTCCAGTTCATGCTATAGACAACAGGCTTGCAAGAGGAACTTCTTCAGTTTTGTAGATATGCTGTCAGTTTGTTGTTTGATTATAAAGATGCATGCTCCTGCTTGATAGATACTCTATTTATGAAGTGAATTATGAATATTATATATGGCCTCCACCTTCTTTATCATTGCATTGCTGACTTTGAATTATGTTTTATGGTTAGGCACTCTTTAGAGATGGAATGTTGTTGATGGAATGAAGACTATTGCACTGAAGCTTGAATTTGGGGTTTCTCACAACCAGACATTTGAAAGGCTCTTTTTTTTGTCTCATTCTTATTGATCTTTTTCTCAATTCCCTTGTCGTATTCTATTTAAAGTCCCATGTTCATCAAATGAGCTTAACCGATGACCATGTACAGGGTTGGTGTTCATTTCATTGACCCTTTTCATGTGAGCACAAGGGTTGCAGTAATGATGACATTCTTCTTTTGTTGCAGGTCTTCTATCTTTTCAAGTATTCTTCTAACCATTAATCAGTTAAATTTACCAACATAATTTGGATATGGTCACTTGTATCGGGAAGATGCAAACAAAATGTTTACAAATATATGCTATTATTGAGTGATGAATTATTCCATTAAGGTCACAAATGACAAAAGGCACAAAATGTTTCTACATTTCGCACAACCATTCATTTGAAATGCATTCTTTTTCCTTCTTCCTCTCATTCTTATTCATTTTTTTTTCTCAATTCCATTGATTGTTGTGATATTATATTTAAAGTCCCATGTTCATCAAATGAGCTTAACCAATGACCATGTACAAGGTTGTTGCTGTTCATTTCACTGACCCTCTTCATGTGCAAGTGTTGCATATAAATATAATGATGGCACTCTGCCTTTACAAGTATTCTATCTTTTTCAATTATTCTTGTTGTAACCATTAATCAGTTAAATCTACAAACGTAATTTGGATATAGCCACTTGTATTTGGGGAGGATGCAAACAAAGTTTTTACAAATATATGTTGTCATTGAACGACGTTTTATTCCATAACTTTTGAGATTGTTGGCTCCAAAAAATGATGGGTCATAAACTGCCAATTCAAGGATCTATTTAATTGATATGTGATACAATTAAAAGCCTATAAAGTGATGTGGTTAAGGAAAAGTACGAGACACTGCTACAACAATTACAAGAAGTCATTGATACATGTTACAACTAAAAGCATAAGGATGACAACTAATTATCAACCATGACACTACAGGTACGCTTTTCTCCATCTTCTTCTTTAGTTCTATTTTAAATTTTGATGATGGTAATGGATAGTGGGTCATGAAAATGATGTTGACAAGGCGTAGGGCGTTTTGGATTTTCACAAAGGATGTTAATTGACAGTTTATGCTAATGGGGAGCAACTCCACTTTTAACATTGCCAAAGGAATTTGAGATTGTTGGCTCCAAACAATGATGGGCCATAAACTGCCAATTCAAGGATCTATTTTGTGGGTTGATTGGAGTTAGAGGAGATGATTTACGGTGGGATTATTGAGCCCCACCGTGAATCATCAATGAATATAGATCTATAAAACTATGATGATGATAAAAAAGTGTTGTTTTTAAAAAAAAAAAATTGAGGGCCATAATCCTACGGTTGCAACTTGGGTTAGGGTCAATTCGAACCCAACTGATCCAATTCAAAATATGGGTTTAGTCTAGGCTAAAAAGACTTGACCCATATTTAATCTGGGTTAGGTTAGGATCATGCTTTGTGTAACCCAACATGTTCAAATTACTCAAATTTTATATCCACACATGCAAACATTTATACCACCTCATTTTTTATATGTTTATTTGATTTTTTTTTTTAACTTAACTTTTTACGGTCATTGTGTTTTAATGGTGAAGACATACTTCTATAGATGTCTCTTTGCCTTTGAAACACACTAATATATAATATATAGACACTAAATGAAGGATCAAAATATGGATTGGATAAAAAAGTAGTAATTTGATTTTAATATGCAAAAGCTAATATTGTAAAATACATTTTCTATTGAGTCTTTTTATAGATGAATTTCTTTCATAAAAACCTTTAAGTTATTTTGTTGAATGAATTTTGTGTAATTTTAGATTACATTATTATAAGAGTAAATCGTATTTTGTGGTATAATTTATATAAGCTAAAGTCTAGTATATAATGTATAGACCCTATTTAATTTAATTCGATATGCTGAAATAAAAAATGGGTTGAATTACTACTTATCTAAATATCACTTTTCCTTACTATTTTTTTGTATAAATTATTTTATTTCTGGATTTTCATAGGCTTTTATTTCAAAGTTTTATTTTTAAACTTAAAACTATATAAAATGTATAACTCTTATTTAATTTAATATGTCTTGATTAGGATGAATTAAAAAATTGGGTAGAGAAAAAATAGGTTGAGTTATGGGTAGGTTAAATAAAGATCAAAATACTTGTTGGACCGAAAAGTTTAACTTGATTTTAAATCAAATTTTACAACCTAACATCAAATTTTCATAAAATCTTCTCTTTTATTTAAAGTTATTTTGACATAATTTTTCTTTTATAAATAATAGTATGATAAGAATTTTATTTAAATCTTTTTCAAATCACAAAACTAGAAATTCCATTTTCTTTGTCAAATGTTACATCCCGTCATATCAAATTTCAAACTTCTTTTTTCTATTTTTTATCCTTATGAACAACATTTTCTTCATAAAATCTTTTCTTTCATTTTAAGTCATTTTGGCATAAATTTTTCATTTTTAAAATAGTAGTATGATTTTATTTGAACAATTTTTTTTTTTAGATCATCAAAACTTATAACGCCCCACCCTTTTTCACTCGCTTCTTCCTGTAAATTCAGAGTCTATTTTTTTTTTTATAACAGAGTAGAGTGATAGAGCGTGGGATGTCACGGCGCGAGCTAAGTCCAAACTTCCAAAGTCCGACCCTTAACTGGCCAACCCTATGTGTACATGGACTCAGTCCAAGAAAATGGTTCACACATAGCAATATAAACATGCAGAATAAAAATCATAACATGCAGAAACATAGTAGAACACAGTTCTATTACATTCAGATAGCAAAGTACGTCAAGTCATTAATCATCATTATCATATCGCAATTATCCAATAAAACATCAAACCATAGCAAATCCATCTAAGTTATTACAATCCGAATTCTAGATACTCAAATACAAGCCCATGAGTATCTTAAACAAAATATAAACTAAAAGCGTTCTGAGCTCCTATGCTTGTCCCTTTCCGCGTTTAACGTTTTCCTCGTTTCCTGCATCATCCACTAAAGGGTAGAAGTAGGGCGTTAGTACAACGCGCCCAGTAGGTATTCTAATTAGGGTTAACGCATGGGTTAGTACCAAAAATCCAGATATAATACATATCAAAACCAGTTATAATAAATCATTCCATACTTTCATAACATTGTATCCATAACAGTGTATGATAATAGAGATCCAATCATACCGATAAAACCAGAAACCTTGCATGATAATAAAGATCATAATCATGCCGATTCAATGCCATGCTATCATATGCAATGAGTCCCACCCATCACAAAACATAGAGTATACTCTTGATGGAATTCTCCTCATCAAAGTATCTTCTTGGTGGAATGCTCGTCACCAAGGTCTTCTCTCTTGATGGAATTCTCCTCATCAAGGTATTCCCCACAGTTGCCTTACGGACTTTCCGACGGAGTGTGGGCTCCGGTTACTTAGTATCCTCTTGATGAAATTCTCATCATCAAGGTATCCTTTGATGGAATGCTCATCACGAGGGTCTTCATACATAGTACCCTCTTGATGAGATTCTCATCATCAAGGTATTATACATAGTATCTTCTTTATGGAATTCTCATCATCAAGGTATCCCCCCACGAGTGTTTTACGGACGCCCCGACGGAGTGTGGGCCCCGGTTACCTGTCATCCCTCCCATACCATGCATGAGATGTAAATACCACATGCTATGCAATTATACAAAATCATAGCATTTAAAAGCTCATATTTAAAACACATGTTATTTTATCAAATAAATATAGCATATAAAATCACCATTTGAAACATATCCTTTGCAATATAAATTCATTAAATCAAGATAAAAACAATGTACATAAACCCATGGTTTCAAAGAGGTGGAATCCTACCAAAGACCGCTACGTGTCCTTGCGTCTTTCGTCAGGTAACCGCTCACGATCATAAACACCTGGTGAGGTCCCGTTACCTTATAATATAAAATCAATTAAAACCAAGTCCCACTTGATTTATAATATTTTAAGTCCATAAACCAATCCCCATGAGGTTCGGCCACACACCATGGCCGAACCCATGGTTTATCATTTTTAGCCGATATTACCAAATTGCCATTGGTCTAATGTTTGAGTTCCAAAACATAGTTCCATTAATTCTACGTAATTACCAAAATGCCATCCATGGCTATCATTCTATTATTCTCATATTTACAACATTGCCTTCCATGGCTAACCTTCCATTTTAGCATGTATTTACAAGATCGCCATCCATGGCTAATATAACCTATTTTAGCAAGTATTTACAAGATTGCCATCCATGGCTAATATAACCTATTTTTGTAACTCCTTGGATTTTCAATTTATTATTTTGTATAAAAATTATCCATTTAATTGATGAATATGAGATATGGATCTTATTTGGATAAAGAATTGGGCCATGACCCAATTAAGACCCAACTGATTGTGGAATTAGTGTTATTAAAAATTAAATGGGTTTGAATTAATTTAGTGATGCATTTAAATAAAAGATTTCATGGCCGAATTTTAGATGTAAAAATTTATGTTTATGCGCATGGGATCTTTTAAAAAGGGTATGCATATAATCTTAAATTAATTAAAAGAAATGTCTAAATTAAACACAAGGGCACACGACAATGGGGCATAATTTATTTTAGACACATTCTAATTTGAGCAAGGGAAGTCGGCAAGGGCTAAAAAACACAAGGGGCGCACGGCCCTAAAAGGGGGCATTGTTTATTTTAAGTACTTTCTAAATATGGGACTAAGGAGAGCTTATAAAGAGATACATGGAGAGGGGCGCACGGCCTTACCACTCTAGCTAAATTTTCTCTCTATCTCTCTCAATCTCTCATCCTCTCACACGGCAAAGAGCAAGAGAAGAAAAAGCAGCAATAAGAAGGTGTTCTTGGTTGGAGAAAAATTAAGAAGAAAGGAGAAAGATTAGAAGAGCACGGAATCGGAAAAGGTTAGTATCTAATTGATAAGTTGTTTTGAAATAAAAGAACCATAGGGTTGGGCCATAGTGTTTGGCCGAACCCCATGGAAGAAGAATGGGGGATCATCTTGATAAATTTTAATAGAAAAGAAGGGATGAGGTTTGGCCATGGTGTATGGCCGAACCCCATCAAATACAATTATGGATTTGGGGTTCTTAAGACTTTGAATCATGTGGATTGATTTATGAATTGTAAAGGATTGAAAACCCCCATGGAAAGGATATCAATAAGGTGGTTTGATTAATTGGATGATCATGGTTTAATTAAATGGAAAGAAAGAACCATAGGGTTCGGCCATAGTGCATGGCCGAACCCCATGGAAGAATATTGGTTAAGTGTAATTGGGAAATTGATGTTAAAGGTATATGATCTTTGAAGGATTTTAAATGGTGATATGGTAGAGATGTGGGTCGGCCATTGCATGGCCGAACCATGATTGTATCATGGCTAAGTTGTTGGATCTAAAGAATGGAAAAGAAAGGGGTGAGGTTCGGCCATGGTGTATGGCCGAACCCCACCAAGTATATTTTGGCATTTTTAATTGATTATAATGGATGGTAATCGGTTAAATTTAATAAGAGGTTAATGTTATTGATATGTAACTTTTCAAGGGATTAATTAATCAAGATTATGAACCATAGGGTTCGGCCATGATGTATGGCCGAACCCCATGGGGTTGTTTTGGAAGGGAGATAGTTTTTGGTTGCTAATTATGGAAAGAGTTGCTAAATTGGAAAGCACCCCAATTTTGGAAAGAGGGTTTCTAATCTAAGAAATTATCCAATTATGGAAAGGGGAATTTATTTATGGAAACCTTTTAATAATAGAAGGTGGAGTTTATTTTGGAAACTTTCTATTTTTGGAAGGAGATGGCTAAATTAGAAAGCTTCTAATTTTGGATGATTATCTTGGAAACCTTCTAAGTATGGAAGGACTAATGGTAAATATGGAAACCATAGGGTTCGGCCATGGGTATGGCCGAACCCCATGGAATTGGATTGGTATTTTAATGTAAGTGAATTTATTAAAATACAAGGATGATTATTAATTTAGAAAGGATCTAAGGTGGAGATAAAATTAGTAACTTACTAATTATGGAACTTAGATTAAATGGAAGGTGATTCTAAATTTGGAGACCTTCTATTTATGGAAGGTAAGCCATGGATGGCAAAGTTGTAATTTCATGCCAAAATGGAGAATCATAGGTTCGGCCATGATGTATGGCCGAACCCCATGAGGTCTTGTATGGACTTAGGTTGTTAAGAAATTATTATGGATCATGTAAAGGGTGAATGATTTTAAAAGAAGCTATGGGTTATGTAAGCCATGAGTGGCAAAGTTGTAATACTTGTTAAAAATGGAAGCTTAGCTTTGTATGGCGATAAAGTAATTATATGAGAAATTATTTGGAGAACTTAGATGTTTAGGATCTATGTAGTTGGATCTAAACATGGGAATTGATTGGCGGACTTAGGGTTATGTACTTTGGATAAAAATAAATAGAATATTAACTAAGGTTTGGACCAATGGCATTTTGGTAATTAATGGAATAAATGAACAAAAAGGGTGAGGCTCAGCCATAGGTATGGCCGAACCCCACAAGTATGGTTTATGGACTTAAATACTGCAAATCAAGTGGGACTTGGTGTTGACTTATTATTATATTATAAGGTAACGGGATCTCACAAGCGGTGCGTGACCGGTGATCGATTCTTGAAAGGAAGCGCAAGGACTCGTGAATGGTCTTTGGTAGGATTCCACCTCTTTGAAACCATGGTTTATGTACACTTGTTTTTATCTTATGTTTGATGAAATTTATGTTTCAAAGGATATGCTTTATATGAATTTTAAATGCTATGTTTATTTGTTTAAAATAGCATGTGTATTGGATATGTTTCAAAAGGTGATTTTCAATGCTATGTTTATGTTATAAAATAGCATGTGTTTCATTGGCATCTCATGCATGGCATGGGGTGAAGGATTTGGTAACCGGAGGGTCCACATTCCGTCGGGGTGTCCGAAAAACCTATGTGGTGTACCTTGATGTGCTTTTCCATCAAGAAGAAACCGGAGGGTCCACACTCCGCCGGGGCGTTCGGAAGACCTATGTGATGGGTACATTTATGTACATGTGATGGGTGGGATTCATTGCATTTGTCATCATTGCATGGCATGGATTTTATATGGTTGTGACATCACTATATTATTATATATGATTTGTACTAACCATGTGTTAGCTGTAACTGGAATACCTACTGAGCGCGTTGTTCTAACGCCCTACTTCTACCCTAATTGATGATACATGTAATTAGGGGAACGAGGAACGCAAGACGGGCCAGGCTTAGGAGGTTGAAAGATTTATTTTATATGTTTTGAATAAAGTTACTTATGGACTTGTAATTGAGTAACTAGTTTCGGAATGTAATAACTTAGATGGTCGGATGTTTAGTTTGATGATTATGACGTTTTAATGATGATTAAGGACTTGATGTACTTTGCTATCTGAATGGAATAGAACTTGGTTCTATTATGATTCCGCAAAATGATGTTATGATTCCGCAGATTATGATTTTTATTCCGCAAGTTGATATTGCTATGTGTGAACCATTTTTCATGGACTTGGTCCATGCACACATAGGGTTGGCCAATTAAGGGTCGAACTATGGAAGTTCGGACTTAACTCATGTTGTGACGTCCCGCGCTCTATCACTCTACTCTATTAAAAAAAAAAATAGACTCTGAATTTACGGGAAAAGGCGAGTGAAAAAGGGCGGGGCGTTACAATTTTAGCAAGTATTTACAACCTTGCCATTGCCTCCAACAACTTAGGCTTAGGTTCTAACACATAAATCCATTTATTTATTTTAAACATCCATAACACTCCCAATAACCCTTTTTAAAATAATTCATAACCGATTCCATCAACTTATGTTCGAGTTTGAAAACATAGTTCCATTAATTACCATGTTGCCATCCAAAGTTATAATTCCATTATTCTCAACCTTCATCCCTTGGTTTGGTTCCAAACATAGATCCATTCACTTATTCATTATACGTCAAAACTCCAAATACCATTTAAATGTTCCATAATAATTCCTTAATCCAAACATGATCTATCATTGAGGAATCCATTTAAAAATTGGTTCATGGGGTTCGGCCATAACCCATGGCCGAACCCATGATTTCTTGGTTCCATCCTCCTCCTAAATTTATTTAATAATAATAGAGACATTATTGAACTAAAGACTTAATTCATGGGGTTCGGCCAAACACCATGGCCGAACCCTATGATGTAAACTTTCCATTTCATCAACTTCCATACTTGAATTATAATTCAATGTTCCTTCTATAATTAGATCATGATTCAAGGTTCCTTCCATATTTAGATCATACATCAAAACACCTAACAACTCCATAATTAGAAAGTCCTTAAATAAAAACTTTCTAATTTAATATCCAATTCCATAATTAGAAGGTTTCCATATTTAAACTCCACCTTCCAAAATTAGAGACTTTCTAATTTAATCTCTACTTTCCATAATTAATCAACTTTCCAATTTAATCTCCACTTCCTTAATTAGAATTTCCCATTTTAATTTCCACTTTCCAAATTAGCATCCATGCTTCCAAAATTAGAAGGTTTCCATAAATAATCCTCACCTTCCATTTTAATCTAAGATCCCTAATTAGATAGCTTCTAATTTAACTACTCAAAACCCATCAATCATTCCAAAACAACTCCATGGGGTTAGGCCATACACCATGGCCGAACCCTATGGTTCATCACCTTCCCTTAGATTTATTTTATTCATCTCCCATAGTTTTCTTCCATGGTTTTCAACCATAAAAATATAATCAATAACCTTCCATTAAAACCATACAAATTTATTAACCATAATCCTTCCCAAATTTTCTTCCATAAAATTCAATGATAATACTAACACCACTCCACTAAAATTATCAAACTTTCATAAATCAACTCCTAGTGGGGTTCGGCCATGTACCATGGCCGAACCTCACTCATAGGAATAATCCATAATAATTTCTTTCTAAGTCATCATCATCCTTCCATTTTTAATCAAATAATTTCCATAACAATAACCATGTCCTTCCATGGTTTTAAATCCATTATAAAAATTCTCCAATTACTTCCATGGTTTCTAACCCATAAAAATCCATTATCTAAACCATGTCTTTCCATGGGGTTCGGCCATTAACCTTGGCCGAACCCTATGGTCCATTTTTCCATTAAAATAACCATAGTTCTTAAATCAAAATTTGGAATCACTTACCGGTTCCGTGACTCCTTCGGTTATCCCTTGCTCCGATCTTTCTCTTCCAATATTTTTCTTTCCCTTTACTGGCCGAACAACCTTCTTGCTGATTTCCTTCTTGTCTCCTTTGTTTTTGGCATAAATAGGAATTGAGAGAGAGAGAAAGAGAGAAATCAGCCTATGGGTGTCTCTTTATATAAGTTTCCCTTTATCTAAATGGGGAAGGTGCCATGCGCCCCTCCCTTGCCTCTCTTTCATATTGTTTCCATTCGGCCAACCTATACTTAGAAGGTGCCTTTGCCGTGTGCTCCTTCTCTTAAAACAAACTCCACTCGGCCAATCTTGTTTTTAGAAGGTGCCAATCCTTCATTTAGTAATTCCTTTTAGTGTTGTTTCCTAACAAGGAAAGGACTCTTTTTAAGGAGATACACTCCAACCATGCGCATAACTTAAATGTGGCTAAGACATCTTAATTATTTAGTAATAGGATATTATTACCTAATCCCAATCAGTCCTATCTTATTAAGATAGCAAGACCTTAAGTTTAGCCATTCTTAATCCTAAATTTAGAATGTGCTATGTGCCCATTGTGTTTAACAATTGCCTCTTATAAACTTCCAGTTAATCCAAAATAGAAAGTGCCATTTTAATCAAGGAAAGACCCCTCTTAAGAGACTCCAATATATTATGCGCATATCCCATATGTTTCCATGTCAACCTCTCATACACGGCCACATTAATCCATATATCTCATTTACATTTGGCTTCCACTCCATGCGCATAATAATTAGTCCAAATCCATTATTGCATTATTAATTAAATTCAGCCCCATTTAATTTTTAAATTGAACTACTTGATGGTCATCCAAGTTAACCATGACCCATTGGGTCCCAATTGGGCATTTGACCTAAATAAACAACCTTGACCCAATTAAACACATCTTACCCATTTATTTTAAATTGAACCTATAACATATCCATTGGATCTTAATTGGGCAAAGACCCAACATTTTACCCATATAAAATCCATATCTAAAATTCACAAGTTAAATGGGTAATTTCCGTAAATATTTATAACTTGAAAATCCGAGGTATTACAAAACTAATATGAAAATCTATTTTTTTTTATATATCAAATTTAAAAGTAATTTTGTTTAGTTACTCTTATGAATATTTATTTATTCATCCTCATACAAAAGGAAATCATTTATAAATTTATAGTTCAGACATAATTTTACCTTATTTTTTATGAATTTTTTGTATTTTAAGATTACGCTATTATAGGAGTTGATCATATTCTTACAAATTTTATCCAGAAGTTATTTTTCCTTAGTATTCTTTTTATAAATTATTTTATTTTTAGATTTTTACTTTCATTTTTATCAAACGGTTGGTTATTTGATAAATACTGACTTCCTTTTTAAAATTTTGTTAAAATATAACTTATTTTTTTCTATTATAAACTTTCATTTTTGTTTTTATAAATGTCCATTTTTCCTTTTGAAATGCTTATTTCATTTCGTAAATCTCTTATCTTTTACATGTAAACTCTTCTCTTACTTGTAAACATTCATTTTCTCTATAAAAGATTTCTCTTCTTCATTTAAAAAATTATTATATTTTACTTTCATTTTTTCATGATTCATAGTTGAAAAAAAACTCCCTCCATTTCTTTTAAAGTCTTTTACTTTTTTTTAAATTCTCATTTTTAATAAATAAACCAAGATGTAACATATAGAAGCTACATATTATTTATAGACCTTATTTAATTTAATTTGACTTTGTTAGATTGAATTAAAAAATGCATAGAGAAAAAATAGGTTGAGTTATTAATGAATTAAATAGGTGAGAAATATTTATTGGATTGAAATTCTCTCATTTTGAGATAAAAATTTTATTTTTTAATTAATAATATTATAAGAATTTGATCAAATCTTTTTTAAATCACCAAAACTAATATGAACATTCATTTTCTTTGCCGAATCAAATTTAAAATGAAAATTTTAATTTAGTTATTTTTTAAAATATTTATTTATTTTACTTAACGCTAAAACAAAATCACAAACTAGTTTGATAAATTTATGGTTAAGATATGTAACACCCCAATTTTCAATTTATTAATATATATGAAAATTGTAATACCCCGGATTTCCAAGTTATAAATATTTACGGAAAATACCCATTTAATTTATAAATTTTAGTTATGGATTTTAGATGGGTAAAATGTTGGGTCTTTGCCAATTAAGACCCAACGGTTTTGGTAAATGGTTTCAAATAAATTAAATGGGGCTAGATTTAATTAGTAATGCATAAGGGATTTGGATAAATTGACATGCGCATGGAGATAATTAATATAGACTGCCTTGGCCAAATTTTAGATAATAAATCTAAGATATGCGCATGGAAGAAATTGATGAAAGATTTTAGGAGTTGCATAGGTTTATGTGGGATTTTCATATCCACATAGATATGACAAAATATCGTGAGAAAATTAAATAAGTATGCATGGCTGAAATTTAAAGATAGGCAATCCATGTGATGCGCATAGATCTTTTTAAAGGGGGTATTTCCCTTGATTAAGAATGGCATTTAGCAATGGCTAAATTAAAGGGAGAGGGGCGCATGGTACTATCTAAGTATAGATTGGACCAAGTGGAAGGTAGATACAAGAGAGGCAACACATTGAGTGCACACGGCAATGGACCAAATTTAAAGGGATCATGGCACGGCAATAGCATTGTCTAAGTTGGGATCAAAGAGAGGTCTAATGAAAGAAAGCAAGGAGGGGCGCATAGCACCTTCCAAGATTGGCTAATTGGAGGTTTAATAAAAGAAAGGAAGAGGGGCGCAAATCATTGTCTAAATATAGAACCAAGAGTGATTTCCATAAGACAATGGTAGTGCACACGGCATTACATTCTCTCTCTCTTTCAAGACTCAATCACGCCAAGCACAAAGAGAGGTAGCAGCAAACAAGGTGGTCACGGCTTGGGAAAGCTCAAGGAGAAAGGCTAAGGAAAGAAAAAGGATTGAAAGAGCAAGAACAAGCCGAAAGAGTCGCGGAACCGGTAAGTGATTTTATGTTTTTGATTTGATTTATGGTTTAGATGGTTCAAGAAAATTGGGTAAACCATAGGGTTTGGCCATGATGAAGGGCCGAACCCCATGGAAGGTTGGTGCTTATAATTTATGGAGTTCTAATGAGGAAAAATATGAGAGTTGGTTAATAAATTTTAATGACAAAAACCATGGAAAGACAAGGTCTAAATTATGGGTTTTTGGGTTGAAAATCATGGACTAATTATGCATGATTTAAAAGGGATTTAAAATGGTTTAAGAAGAGGTTGATAAACCATAGGGTTCGGCCATGGTGAAGGGCCGAACCCCATGGAAGGTTATTGGTAAATTTTAAATGGGAGTTTGATGTTATTGGTATATGAATTTTGAAGGGATTAAATGAATAAGAATCCTGAATCAATTTTATGGGTTCTTTGTTTGGAGACCATGGAATAAGATGAACCATAGGGTATGGTCATGTGGCATGGCCGAACCCCATGGAAAGGATTTTAATAAATTTTAATGGATTTAAAATGATGGGAAAAGTTATTTGTGTTTTAATTTTAATGGAGACTAGGGGAGAACATAAATGGATTTAATATGATGATTGATTAAATGAAAGAAGAATTATTATTAATTTTAGAGAGGAGGATTGTGAACCATAGGGTTCGACCATGGTGTATGGCCGAACCCCATGGAGTTGTTTTGGTATTTTGATGTATGATAATTATTTTGGAAGGTGAAGATTAAATTGGTAAGTCTCCAAGAATAGAAAGATGGTTATTATAAAATTAGTAAGTTGCTAATTATGGAAGTATGCATGCTAAATTGGGAAACTATCTAAGTATGGAAAGATGCATGCTAAATTGGGAAACTATCTAATAATGGATCCAAGTGTGAAAATTAATATAATTGGAAAATTTACATCATAGGGTTCGGCCATGGTGTTTGGCCGAGCCCCATGAATCAAGTCTTTGTTCCAATTATGGATTTATTATTATCAAATAAATTTAGGAGGAGGATGGAACCAAGATATCATGGGTTCGGCCATGGGTTATGGCCGAACCCCATGAACCAATTTTTTAATGGATCCCTCAATGATAGATCATGTTTGGATTAAGAAATTAGTATGGAACATTTAAAGGGTATTTGGAGTTTGGATGTATAATGAATAAGTGAATGGATCTATGTTTGGAACCAAAATCTAAGGTGATGAAGGTGATGGCAAAATTATAAATGGGTCATTTATGGACCTAAGATGGTGAACCAATTTAATGGGTCATATGGATTTTCATGGAGCAACTTTATGGATTGGTTTTGACATAACCTAAGAATGGCAAAAGTGTAATTAAAGGCCAAAATGGAGGATCATGGGTTCGGTCATGATGGATGACCGAACCCCATGAGGTTCTTTAGGGACTTAAGTGGTTAAGGTATATTTTTTTTAAGGTTCATGTATGGACCTATGTGTTGGAACCTAAGCCTAAGTTGTTGGAGGCAATGGCAAGGTTGTAAATACTTGCTAAAAAGGAAGGTTAGCCTTGGATGGCAATTTTGTAATTATCACCTAAAATTGAAAGATCATGGCTTCGGCCATGGGTATGGCCAAACCCCATGAATTTGGATTAATGGGTTAATTATTAGCCTAAGTATATTGTAAATAAGAATATTGGGTTATATTAGCCATGGATGGCAATCTTGTAAATATATGAAATTAGGGAAGGTAAATGGCTATGGATATGTATAATGGCATTTTGGTAATTAAGTGAAAATAAGGGACCATGGGTTTTGGCCATGGTGTGTGGCCAAACCCCATGGTAATTGTTTTGATGAACATAGGATTACGTACGTTGGATTAAATGAATGAATTGTTAATTAAAGATTAGACCAATGGTAATTTGGTAATAACGGCTGAAAAATGATAAACCATGGGATTGGTTTATGGACTTAAAATAATTGTAAACCAAATGGGACTTGGTTTTGATTGTTGGTTATATTATAAGGTAACAGGACCTCACAAGGTGTCTACGATCGTGAGCAGTTACCGGACGAAAGACGCAAGGATACGTTAGGGGTCTTTGGTAGGATTCCACCTCTTTGAAACCATGGGTTTATGTACATTGTTTTTATCTTGATTTAATGATTTTACATTGCAAAGGATATGTTTCAAATGGTGATTTTATATGCGATGTTTATTTGATAAAATAACATGTGTTTTAAATGTGAGCTTTTAAATGCTATGATTTTGTATAATTACATAGCATGTGGTATTTGCATCTCATGCATGGCATGGGAGGGATGACAGGTAACCGGGGACCCACACTCAGTCGGCCGTCCGTAAAACACTCGTGGGGGGATACTTGATGATGAGAATTCCATCAAGAAGATACTATGTATAAATACCTTGATGATGAGAATCCCATCAAGAGGATACTATGTATGAAGACCCTGATGATGAGCATTCCATTAGGGGATACCTTGATGATGAGAATTCCATCAAGAGGATACTAAGTAACCGGAGCCCACACTCCGTCGGAATGTCCGTAAGGCAACTGTGGGGAATACCTTGATGAGGAGAATTCCATCAAGAGAGAAGACCTTGGTGATGAGCATTCCACCAGGAAGATACCTTGATGAGGAGAATTCCATTAAGAGTATACCATATGTTTTGTGATGGGTGGGACTCATTGCATATGATAGCATGGCATGGTATTGAATCGGCATGATTATGACTTTTATTATCATTCAAGGTTTTGGTTTTTATTGGTATGATTGGATCTCTATTATCATACACTGATTTGGATACGATGCTTTATAAGTATGGCATGATTTATTATAACTGGTTTTGATATATGTTATATCTGGATTTTTGGTACTAACCCATGTGTTAACCCTAATTGGAATACCGACTGGAAGCGTTGTACTAATGCCCTACTTCTACCCTAGTTGATGATACAGGAAACAAGGAGAACGATGAATGCGAAACGGGCCAGGCATGGGAGCTTGGAGAATTATAGTCTATATTTCGTTTATGATATTCATGGGCTTGTATTTTGAGTATCTAGAATTCGGATGTAATAACTTAGATGAATTTGCTATGGTTGGATATTTTACTGAATAATTAAGATATGATAATGATGATTACAGACTTGACATACTTTGCTATCCGAATGAAATAGAACTGTGTTCTATTATGTTTCCGCACGTTATGATTTTTATTCCTCATGATTATATTGCTATTTGTGAACCTTTTTCATGGACTGAGTCCATGCACACATAGGGTTGGCCAGTTAAGGGTCGGACTTTGGAAGTTCGGACTTAGTTTACATTGTGACATCCCGCTCTCTATCACTCTTCATTTATAAACAAAAAAAAATATACTCTGATTTTACAGAAAGAAGCAAGTGAAAAAGGGCGGGGCATTATAAAAATTACCCATTTAATTTGTGAATTTTAGATATGGACCTTAGATGGGTAAAGTGTTGGGTCATTGCCCAATTAAGATCCAACGGATATGTTATAATGTTCAATTTAAAATAAATGGGTAAGATGTGTTTAATTGGGTCAAGGTTGTTTATTTGGGTCAAATGCCCAATTGGGACCCAATGGGTCATGGTTAACTTGGATGACCACCAAGTTAGTTCAATTTAAATTAAATGGGGCTGAATTAAATTAGTAATGTATTATGTTTATAATTAATTGTCATGCGCATAAAGAGACTTGGAATGGAAGGTAGTGATGGAAAGATTTTAGGATGGTCCTAAAATGAGCCACACGTTGGGATAAGTTGGATTAGGCAATGGCATCCAATTGTCTAATCCGAATGAGGAAGTTATCTAATCCAAATAAAGATAGATTACTATGGTTGAGTATGAAGATTTTCATATCTATGATCATGCGCATAAAGGAAACTTGGAAGATATGGATGACTAGATTTTAGGAGTTTTAGATTGCCTAAGATGGACCACACGCATGAATGAGATGGGATATTGCCTTGCCGTGTTGGAGTGTCTAAAAAAGAGTTCCTTTCCTAGTTAAAAACGGCAATGGCTATTTCAAACAAGATTGGCCGAGTGGAGGTCTTATAGAAGGGGCACATAGCACCTTCTAAATATAGGACCAAGAGACGTTTTATAAAAGAAAGAGGGGAGGGGCGCACGGCTCACACATAAGGCCGAAATCTCTTTCTCTCAAGTTCTCATTCTCGGCATTATCAAAGGAAGAGAAGGCAGCCAGCAAGAGGGAAAGATCAAGAAGGAAAAGGATTGGAAGAGCAAGAACAACCGAGGGAAAACCGGAGGAGTCGCGGAACCGGTAAGTGATTTTATAATTTTGTTTAAAAGAAAAGAACCATAGGGTTCTGCCATGGTGTATGGCCGAACCCCATGGAAGAGAATTGGGAGATGATCATGGTTTTTTTAAGAAGAAGTTGATGAACCATAGGGTTCGGCATGATGAAGGGCCGAACCCCATGGAAGGACTTTGGTAATTTTAATGGAAGTTTGGAGGATCAAAATCATAGAGTTATGGCTTTAATTTTTAGAAAGGTTTTAATGAATGATTTTTGGTGAAGATCCTAGACCATGGGTTTCGGCCATGGAGTATGGCCGAACCCCATAAATATTTATGGAATTATGTTCATGTACTTAGAACATGGAAAAATATACATGGACTTATTTTGGTGATTGATTAAATGGAGATCTTGGAGATGATGGCAAAATTGTAAATACATGCCAAATTGAAAGATCATGGGTTCGGCCATGGTGTATACCGAACCCCATGAGGTCTTTTATGGATTTAATTTATTAAGGAATTTTTATTGGATGAATAATTTTTAGAAAGAGAGGATTATGAACCATTGGGTTTGGCCATGGTGTATGGCCGAACCCCATGGAGTTGGATATTATTTTAGAAAGGATCTAAGGATGGTGAATAAATTAGAAACTTTCCAATTATGGACTCTTGGATTGTTTTGGAAGGAACCTTGATTTAAGGATTCAAGGATGGCAATTGCTATATTTGGAAAGTTAGACATCATAGGGTTCGGCCATGGTTTTGGCCGAACCCCATGAATCAATTTTATGGATCATGTATGGACTTAATATGGTGACTGGATTAATGGAGAAACATAAACTTAAGGTAATGGCAAAGTTGTAAATACATGCTAAAATGGAAGGTTAGCCATGAATGGCAATATTGTAATTTAAATGGAAATAAGGACCATGGGTTCGGCCATGGTGTATGGCCGAACCCCATGAACTATGTGTTGGATTATGTGTTTGGATTAAAGAACTATGTATGGATTATTTTGGAACATAAGCAAGGTAAATGTCTATGGATATCTATAATGGCAAAATGATAATTAAGCGAAATCAATGGACCATGGGTTCGGCCATGGTGTATGGCCGAACCCCATGGGGAATGTTTGCTGAACTGAAGGTTTGATGTATCTTAGATGATTAATTGGTTTATCATTAGTTAATGAATAAAAGTGGTATGAATGGCATAAATGTAAATATGGTAAAAAATGGAAGACCATGGGTTCGGCCATGGTGTATGGCCAAACCCCATGGGGATTGTTTTGATGGACTTAGGGTTTATGTATGTGGGATTAAATAAAAGGGAAGTGATTAAATGTTTTGTAACACCCCGGATTTTCAAGTTATTAATGTATATAAATATTACCCATTTAATTTGTGAAGTTTTAGTTATGGATCTTATATGGGTAAAGTGTTGGGTCTTTGCCCAATTAAGACCCAATGGATTTTGGTAAATGGTTGCAATAGAATTAAATGGGGCTTAAATTTAAATGGGGTTGAATTAAAAGGGTATGCAATATGTCTAAAAATTAAATATGGATTACTTTGGTCGTGTATGTGAGGTTGACATGGCAACATATATCTATCTAGATTAAGGATATGCGCATGAGGTGTATGAGGATATGGTATCAACAAATGGAAGATATGGATGACTAGATTTTAGGAGTTTTTAGTTGAACAAGGATTAACCAAGATGGGCAACTATAACGCCCCGCCCTTTTTCACTCGCTTCTTCCTGTAAATCAGAGTCTATTTTTTTTTTATAACATAATAGAGTGATAGAGCACGGGATGTCATGACGCGAGCTAAGTCCGAACTTCCAAAATCCGACCCTTAACTCGCCAACCCTATGTGTGCATGGACCAAGTCCACGAAAATGGTTCACACATAGCAATATAAACCTGATGAATATTAACAACAAAATTGCGGAATCATAATGGAACCAAGTTCTATTCCATTCAGATAGCAAAGTACGTCAGATCCTTAGTCATCATTCAAATACCATAATTATCCAAATAAACATCCAACCATCTAAATTATTACATTCCGAAATCTAGATACTCAAAATACAAGTTCATGAGTAACTTTATTAAAAATATAAACTAAATCATCCAAGCCCCTATGCCTGGCCCGTCTTGCGTTCACCGTTCCCCTGATTTCATGTGTCATCCACTAGGGTAGAAGTAGGGCGTTAGAACAACGCGCCCAGTAGGTATTACAGTTACGGCTAACACATGGTTAGTACAAAACATATATAATAACATAATGTCAAAAACCATATAAATCCATGCCATGCAATGATGACAAATGCAATGAGTCCCACCCATCACATGTACATAAAAGTACCCACCACATAGGTCTTTCGGACGCCCCGACGGAGTGTGGACCCTCCGGTTTTTTTCTTGATGGAAAAGCACATCAAGGTACCCCACATAGGTTTTTCGGACGCCCAGACGGAGTGTGGCCCCTCTGGTTACAAATCCTCCACCCCATGCCATGCATGAGATGCCAATGAAACACATGCTATTTTATAACATAAATATAGCATTTAGAATCACCTTTTGAAACATATCCAACACATACTATTTATACAAATAAACATGGCATTTAAAATTCAATATAAAGCATATCCTTTGAAACATAATTTCATCAAAAATAAGATAAAACAACTGTACAAAACCCATGGTTTCAAAAAGGTGGAATCCTACCAAAGACCGTTACGTGTCCTTGTGTCTTTCGTCCGGTAACCGCTCACGATCCTAAACACCATGTGAGGTCCCGTTACCTTATAATATAACAATTAATTATAACCAAGTCCCACTTGATTTTCAATGTTCTAGGTCCATAAACAAAACCCCATGGGGTTCGGCCATACACCATGGCCGAACCCATAGTCCATTAATTCAGTTAATTACAATAATGGCATTGTACATAACCATAGCCATTTTCCTTGCTTAGGTTCCAAAATAGTCCATACATACTTCTTTTAATCCAAACACATAGTCCCATAAATAATTCATGGGGTTCGGCCATACACCATGGCCGAACCCTATGTCCAATATTTCCACATATTCACAATTTTGCCATCCATGGCTTACATTACCCATTATTCTCATTCACAATGTACTTAGACTAATAATTAACCAAATAATCCAAGTTCATGGGGTTCGGCCATACACCATGGCCGAACCCATGATCTTCCATTTTTCAGCCAATATTACCAAATTGCCACTTCCTTATGTTTTATGTCTCTTCATTAATCCATTCACCTTATTAAGTCCGTGCATGATCCATAAACCATGACATACAAACCATAACATTTGGTTCACGGGGTTCGGCCATACACATGGCCGAACCCATGATGTCTAACTCCCATTTTCACCAACTTCCATTGCTAACAAATCCATATTTAACAAGTACCTATTCAGAAGATCTATATTTAGAAACTTTCTAAATTCATCAACCTCCTTCCATAAATAGAAACCTTCTCATTTTAATCTCCTCCTTCTATTTTTAGAAGGTTTCCAAATTAAAATTCCATAATTAGAAAGTTCTTAAATTAACACTTTCTAATTTAGTCTTCACTTTCCAAAAATAGAAACTTTCCAAATAAACCAACTTCCATAAATAAATGCTTTCTAATTTGGCAACCTCCTTCCATAATTAGATAGTTTCCTAAATTAGTAACCATCTTCCATAATTAGAAGCTTTCTAATTTAGCCAATCAACCATTCCAAAACAACTCCATGGGGTTCGGCCATACACCATAGCCGAACCCTATGGTTCATGATCTTGACCATTTAATCCCTTCAAAAGTTACATACCAATAACATCAACCTCTTATTAAAATTAACCAATGACCATCCATTATAATCAATTAAAATCCATAAATATAATTGGTGGGGTTCGGCCATACACCATGGCCGAACCTCACCCCCCTTGTTTTTTTATTCTTTTGATCCAACATCCCAGCCATAAGAAAATCATGGTTCGGCCATGCAATGACCGACCCACATTCCTAACCATATCTCCATTTACAAATCCTCTTAAAACATAAGCATAAATCCATGATCTTCATGCTTGAAAACCCCATAAACTTATTAACAACTTCCATGGTTTTCATTATTAATAACCCAATAAAATAAACCATATCTTTCCATGGGGTTCGGCCATAGTGGTTCTTTCTTTCCATCTAAAAATCATCAAATCATCACCCAATCTTCTTCCATGGGATTCGGCCATACACCTTGGCTAAACCCTATGGTTCTTTTATTTCAAAACAAATTTATCAAATAAGAATACTAACCTTTTCTGTTTGATTTCTTGCTCTTCCAATCCTTCTCCTTTCTTCTTAATTTTTCCAAACCAAGAGCACCTCTTGCTGGCTGCCTTCTTCTTCTCCTTGCTCTTGCCATGAATGAGAACTTGAGAGAGGGAGAGAGAAATAAAATTCGGCTATGAAGGGTGTAAACCGTGTGCCCTTGTCCTCCTCTCCTTTTATAATCTTCCCTTGGTCCCGTATTTAGAAAGTGCTTAAGTTAGCCAACCCCCTTTAGGGCCGTGCGCCCCTTGTTTAATTTTAGTAAATATCATGCGCCCCTTGCTATTTAATTGGGAGTTACTGACCTTGATTTCCCATATTTAGAATGTGCTTAAGAGAAACAATGCCCTAATGCCGTGTGCCCTTCTTATAGAAGGTGCTATGCGCATATCACTAATCATAGCCTAAGCAATCTTTTAATTTAGACACTTCTTTTATTTAATTTAAGACAATATGCATACCCTTTTTAAAAGATCCCATGCGCCTATCATAGATATGAATCTCTCTATACACGGCCATGCAATATTATCTCCTTCCTTATTTATATAATATTGCAATACCAATTTAAATTCAACTCCATTTAATTTTTATTGAAAACAATTCCAAAACCATTGGGTCCTAGTTGGGCCAATGACCCAACTCTTTACCCAATTTAAGATCCATAACTAATGTTCACAAATTAAATGGATTATTTTCATACAAAATAATAAATTGAAAATCCGGGGTGTTACAGCAACACGCATGGATGAGATGGGATATTGCGTTAGCCGATCATAATCAATAAAGAATATGTCTAATTGAATAAATATTGCTTGGCCGAATATGAGATTTCCATATCCAAGTTAGTGAGATAAGATCATTTAAAAAAGAGTTTTTCCTTGATTAAGAATGGCACCTTCTAAATATGGGATTAAGTGGAGGTTTTTTTTTATAAAAGAAAGAACCACAACAAGGGCACACGGCAATTGTATCTTAGCACCTTCTAAATATGGGATTAAGTGGAGGTTTTTATAAAAGAAAGAACCACAACAAGGGCACACGACAATTGTATCTTAGCACTTTCTAAATTAGGACCCATTGCAAGAGATAAAAGGAAAACCTAGGGGGCGCACGGCATTACACAAAATCAGCAAGGATTGACGCTGGTTTGCTCTTGGCAAGAAGGTGTTCTCAGTTTTGTGAAAGATTAAGGAGGAGAAGAGGCTAAGGAAGAAAAGGATCGGAGGAACCAATCGGAGCGAAGGAAAACAGAAGGAGTCGCGGAACCAGTTAGTATTTTGATGTTTTTGATTGAAAGAAAAGAACCATAGGGTTCGGCCATGGTGTATGGCCAAACCCCATGGAAGAGAATTGGGTGATGAATATGGTAATTTAATAAAAAGGGATGAACCATAGGGTTCGGCCATGGTGTATGGCCGAACCCCATGGAAGGACTTTGGTGTTTTAATGGAAAGTCATGGTTTAAATTATAGGTGTTGAGGGATGAAAACCATGCAATGTGATTAAAGAAATTATATAGGTTTTAAGGATTTTTAAGAGGAAAAAATGAACCATAGGGTTCGGCCATGGAGTATGGCCGAACCCCATGGAAAGGAAAATTATAGATGTATGTTGATAAGATTAAAATGGTTTAAAAAGATGTATCATTAAGTTTAATGGAAATAATGATTTCCATGGAAGAAAAATTAATGGATGGTTGGGAACTATCAAATGATGGTTGTATGATTCTAAAGAAATTAAAGAACCATAGGGTTCAGCCATGGTGTATGGCCGAACCCCATGGAGGTGTATTAGTATTATTAATGGATTTTAATTGATTAAAATGGAAGATGTTACTAATTTAGAAAGTATCTAATGATGGATTGTTTTTGGAAGGTGGAGATTAAATTAGAAAGTTTCTAATTATGGAAGGAACCTTGAATTATGGATTCAAGAATTGCTAAATTTGGAAACTTTCTAATTATGGATTTAATTTATTAAGGATTTTATTGGATGAATAATTGTTTTAGAAAGAAGATCATGAACCATAGGGTTCGGCCATGGTGTATGGCCGAACCCCATGGAAGGTGGATTTTAATTTAGTAAGGATCTAAAGATAGAAGAATGGAAGGATGGATGCTAAATTTGGAAACTTTCTAGTTATGGAAGGAACCTTGAATTATGATTCAAATATGGCAAGTGATATATTTGGAACTTAGACATCATGGGTTCGGCCATGTGTATGGCCGAACCTCATGAACCAATTTTATGGGTTTTTATGTCACAGTTAATGGTTGGTTTTATGAACCAATGTTATGGATCAGTTTTGGACATAAACCTAAGGTAATGGCAAAGTTGTAAATACATGCTTAAATGGAAGGTTAGCCATGAATGGCAATATTGTAATTTAAATGGAATTAAGATATCATAGGGTTCGACCATGGTGTGTGGCCGAACCCCATGAATCAAGTTGAATGGATTTTATGAACTTAAGATAGTGATTGGATTAATGGAGAGATAATGATAGAGGTAATGGCATTTTGGTAATTAAGTGAAAATAAGGGTCCATGGGTTCGGCCATGATGTATGGCCGAACCCCATGGGGAATGTTTGTTGAACTTAATGTTTGATGTATCTTTGATGATTAATTGGGTTATCATCAGATTAATGCCTAAAAATGGTAAGAATAACATTATTGTAAATATGGTAAAAAATGAAAGACCATGGGTTCGGCCATGGTGTATGGCCGAACCCCATGGGGATTGATGTATGGACTTAAAATATTGTAAATCAAGTGGGACTTGGTTTTGATTGATTGTTATATTATAAGGTAACGGGACCTCACAAGGTGTTTACGATCGTGAGCGGTTACCGGACAAAAGACGCAAGGACACATTAGCTGTCTTTGGTAGGATTCCACCTCTTTGAAACCATGGGTTTATGTACAATGTTTTATCTTACTTTGATGAATTTTTATTGCAAAGGATAGGTTTCAAAATGTGCTTTTAATGCTATATTTATATGATAAAATAGCATGTGTTTGGATACGTTTCAAAATGCGATTTTAATGCTATGTTTATATGATAAAATAGCATGTGTTTCATTGGCATCTCATGCATGGCATGGGGTGAAGGATATGTAACCGTAGGGGCCACACTCCGACGGGGCGTCCGAAAAACCTATGTGGGATACCTTGATGGTGAGAATCCCATCAAGAAGAAACCGGAGGGGCCACACTCCGTCGGGGCGTCCGAAAGACCTATGTGGGGGTACCTTGATGATGAGAATTCCATCAAGAGGATACATGTGTTTATGATGGGTGGGACTCATTGCATACTACACATGTCATGGCATTGTTTTTATATGGTTTTTGGACTATATTATCATTATATATGTTTTGTACTAACCATGTGTTAACCTAATTGGAATACCTACTGGGCGCGTTGTTCTAACGCCCTACTTCTACCTTAGTGGATGATACAGGAAACGAGGGGAACAATGAACGCGAAACGGACCAGGCATAGGAGCTTGGATACTTTACTTTATATTTTGAATAAAGTTACTTATTGACATGTATTTGAGTAACTAGTTTCCAGGAATGTAATAACTTAGCTAATATTTGCCATGGTTGGATGTTGATTGGATAATTATGTTACGTTAATTATTGATTAAAGACTTGACGTATTTTGCTATCTGAAATGGAATAGAACTGTGTTCTATTATGATTCCACATATTATGATTATAATTCCGTAGTTATGATGTTATTCCGCATGTTGATACTGTTATATGTGAATTGTTTTCATTGACTTAGTCCATGCACACATAGGGTTGGCCAGTTAAGGGTCGGACTTTAAAAGTTCGGACTTAGCTTGCGTCCTGACGTCCGGCTCTCTATCACTCTTTGTTATTAAAAAAAAAAAAATAGCCTCTGATTTTTTGGAAGGGAAAGCGAGTGAAAAAGGGTGGGGCGTTACATGTTTAACTTAGGGGTGATTGATTAATAAACCAAAGAAAGAAATTAAAACTAAAGAGGTGAGGTTCGGCCATGGTGTATGGCCAAACCCACAAGTTTGGTTTATGGACTTGGACATTGTTGTAAATCAAGAGGGACTTGGTTTTAATTGATTGTTATATTACAAGGTAACGGGACCTCACAAGGTGTGTACGACCGTGAGCGGTTACCGGACGAAAGACGCAAGGACACGTTAGTGATCTTTGGTAGGATTCCACCTCTTTGAAACCATGGATTGTTGTACAATGTTTCTTATCTTATTTTTGATGAAATTATGTAAAAATTATAGGTTTCAAATATGAGATTTTAAATGCTATGATTTGTATGATTGCATAGCATGTGGACATATTCATCTCATGCATGGCATGGGAGAGATGATATGTAACCGGAGATCCACACTTCGTCAGGGCGTCCGTAACACCCTTTGTTCTGTGTCCACCACTCGAACAAGCTTTTTGACGTATGTCACGTCGCTCTGAACCTCTATGTCTTGTATGTTCAGTACATGACAAGGGTCAGGATTGTACTTCCTCAACATCAATATATGGAACACATTGTGTAAAGATGCCAACTGTGATGGGAGTGCCAATTGATAAGCCACGTCCCCCATCCTTCTTATGATTGAAAACGGTCCCACATATCTTGGCGACAACTTCCCCTTCTTTCTAAATCTCATGTGTCCCTTTCGTGGCGAGACTTTCAAGAACACCATGTCTCCCACTTCAAATTCAATGAACCTCCTCCTCTTGTCAGCATAACTCTTCTGACGACTATGCGCAGTCAATAAATGTTGTCGTATCAACTGTATCTGCGCTGTAGTTTCTGCAACCAACTCAGGTCCAATCAGTGCAGGCTCACCGGCCTCTATCCAGCACATAGGTGACCTACATGGTCTACCTGTAACACCTCGGATTTTCAGTTAATTATTTTATATGAAAATAATCCATTTAA
This sequence comes from Chimonanthus salicifolius, assembly GCA_013350335.1. Classification (NCBI taxonomy): domain Eukaryota; kingdom Viridiplantae; phylum Streptophyta; class Magnoliopsida; order Laurales; family Calycanthaceae; genus Chimonanthus; species Chimonanthus salicifolius. The sequence goes on from CM023535.1 coordinate 28,879,968, forward strand.
TTTGTGAATATTAGTTATGGATCTTAATTGGGTAAAGAGTTGGGTCATTGGCCCAATTAAGACCCAACGGTTTTGGTAAATGGTTTTAAATAAATTAAATGGGGTTAGATTTAATTAGTAATAAATAAGGGATTTGGAAGATTGCATGCGCATAAAGGGATTAAGAATGGGATAAATTTACATGGCCGAATTATAGATATTAAATCCATGTTTATGCGCATGAGTGATATGCATATCTATGTAATATACTAGAATATCTTGAGAAGATATTTAAGAATAATTTGAAAGGATACATGGCCGAATGTAAGGTATGAGGATAAGGTGTACACGGCATTAGCAAAGGCTAATTTAGAGAGTCATGGCACTTTCTATTTTGGATTATGTGGAGTTTATTAAAAGGAGAGACACAAGGGCTCACGGCATGGCTATTCTAAAAATGGGATCAAGAGGAGATTTATAAGATAAAAGAGAGGTGCACACGGCATAGGGAATTAATTATCTTAGCACATTCTAAGATAGGATTAATTGTAAGATTATATAGAAAGGCAACAAGGGAGGGGCGCATGGCACCTTCCCCATTTAGATAAAGGGAAACTTCTATAAAGAGACACCCGTAGGCCAATTTCTCTCTCTCTCTCTCTGTCTCTCTTTCTCAATTCCTATTCACGCCAAAAACAAAGGAGACAAGAAGGAAATCAGCAAGAAGGTTGTTCGGCCAGCAAAGGGAAAGAAAAATATTGGAAGAGAAAGATCGGAGCAAGGGATAACCGAAGGAGTCGCGGAACCTGTAAGTGATTCCAAATTTTGATTTAAGAACTATGGTTATTTTTAATGGAAAAAAATGGATCATAGGGTTCGGCCAAGGTTAATGGCCGAACCCCATGGAAAGACATGGTTTAGATAATGGATTTTTATGGGTTGGAAACCATGGAAGTAATTGGAGAATTTTTATAATGGATTTAAAACCATGGAAGGACATGGTTATTGTTATGGAAATTATTTGATTAAAAATGGAAGGATGACGATGACTTAGAAAGAAATTATTATGGATTATTCCTATGAGTGAGGTTCGGCCATGGTGCATGGCCGAACCCCACTAGGAATTGATTTATGAAAGTTTGATAATTTTAATGGGAGAAAATAATGGAGGATCAAGGTTAGGTAATGGCCAAGGACCTTGAACCATAGTGTTCGGCCAAGGTTAATGGCCGAACCCCATGAATTGAGTCTTTAGTTCAATAATATTTCTATTATTATTAAATAAATTTAGGAGGAGGATGGAACCAAGATATCACGGGTTCGGCCATGGGTTATGGCCGAACCCCATGAACCAATTTTTAAATGGATTCCTCAATGATAGATCATGTTTGGATTGAGGAATTATTATGGAACATTTAAAGGGTATTTGGAGTTTTGATGTATAATGAATAAGTGAATGGATCTATGCTTGGAACCAAAACCTAAGGTGATGAAGGTGATGGCCAAATTGTAAATAGGTCAAAATAATTGGATGTTTGAGCAAGAAAACAATGGATTTAAGTATGTATAACTGTATGTTATTGGTCATGAAATGTTATGAATGGCAAAAGCGTAATTAAAGGCCAAAATGGAGGATCATGGGTTCAGCCATGGTGTATGGCCGAGCCCCATGAGGTTTCTTTTATGGACTTAAGTAGTTAAGGAATTTTTATGGGTCAGGTATGGACCTAATGTTTAAGGGAATCTGTTATGAATTATTTTAAAGGGTTATTGGGAGTGTTATGAATATTTAAAATAAATAAATGGACCTATGTGTTGGAACCTAAGCCTAAGTTGTTGGAGGCAATGGAAAAGTGGTAAATAAGAGTGAAAGTGCTAGACCGTGAGTTCGCCCATGGTGTATGGCCGAATCCCATGGGAATTGTTTGGTGGACATAGGGACTATGTTTGGCATATTAAAATGAAATATTAACTAAAGGTTAGACCAATGGAAATTTGGTAAATAAATGTAAAAATGGTAGGTCATGGGTTATGTTAGCCATGGATGGCACTGTTGTAATTATGGTAAAAAATAAGGGACCATGGGTTCGACCATGGTGTATGGCTGAACCCCATGAGAATTGTGTTTATGGATTTAAAATGTTGTAAATCAAGTGGGACTTGGTTTTGATTTATTAATATGTTATAAGGTAACGGAACTTCATAAGGTGTTTCGATCGTGAGCGGTTACCGGACGAAAGACGCAAGGACACGTAGCGGTCTTTGGTATGATTCCACCTTTTTGAAACCATGGGTTTATGTACATTGTTTTTATCTTAATTTCATGAATTTATATTGCAAAGGATATGTTTCAAATGGTGATTTTATATGCTATGTTTATTTGATAAAATAGCATGTGTTTTAAATATGAGCTTTTAAATGCTATGATTTTGTATAATTGCATAGCATGTGGTATTTGCATCTAATGCATGTCATGAGAGGGATGACAGGTAACCAGGGGACCCACACTCCGTCGGGGAGTCCGTAAAACACTCGTGGGGGGATACCTTAATGATGAGAATTCAATCAAGAGGATACTATGTATAATACCTTGATGATGAGAATCCCATCAAGAGGATACTATGTATGAAGACCTTGATGATGAGCCTTCCATCAGGAGGATACTATATATCTGGAGATCCACACTCCGTCGGGGCGTCCGTAAAACACTCGTGGAAGGATACCTTGATGATGAGAATTCCATCAAGAGGATACTATGAGTTTGTGATGGGTGTGATTCATTGCATATGATAGCATGGCATGGCATTGAATCAGCATGATTATGACCTTTATTATCATGCAAGGTTTTTGGTTTTTATCGGTATGATTGGATCTCTATTATCATACACTGTTTTAAATACAATGTTTTATAAGTATGGTATGATTTATTATACTGGATTTGATATATTTATTATATTTGGATTTTTGGTACTAACCCATGTGTTAACACTAATTGGAATACCTACTGGGCGCATTGTACTAACGCCCTACTTCTACCCTAGTTGATGATACAAGAAACGAAGGGAACGATGAATGTGAAAGGGGCCAAGCATAGGAACTTGGAGGATTATAGTTTATATATTTGTTTAAGATACTCATGGGCTTGTATTTTGAGTATCTCGAATTTGGATTGTAATAACTTAGATGAATTTGCTATGGTTGGATATTTTATTAGATAATTGTGTTATGATAATAATGATTAAAGACTTGACGTACTTTGCTATCTGAATGGAATAGAACTGTGTTCTATTATGTTTCCGCATATTATGATTTTTATTCCGCATGTTTATATTGCTATGTATGAACCGTTTTCATGGACTGAGTCCATGCACACATAGGGTTGGCCAGTTAAGGGTCGGACTTTGGAAGTTCGGACTTAGCTTGCGTTGTGACGTCCTGCGCTCTATCACTCTACTCTGCTATAAAAAAAAATAGACTCTAAATTTACGAGAAGAAGTGAGTGACAAGGGCGGGGTGTTACACTTTAAATCTTTAAGACTCGTCAGGTCAAATTATAAAATCTAATGTTTTCTATTTTTAGTTTTGTTTTATATAAATTTTTTTGATAAAAATCTTTAATTTTATGTTATTTTTTGGTATGAGTTTTCTGTATCTTTAGATAACATCATTATAGGAGTTAATCATATTCTTATGAATCTTATCTAGAAGTCACTTTTCCTTAGTATTTTTTATAAATTATTTTATTTTTGGATTTTTCATAGAAATTCTAATTCATTCGGCAGAACTTTTCATTTTTATCTTAAGACTCTATTGGTTATTTGTCGGGCTACAACACGGGTCGAGTTTTGACCTGACTTGCAAGAACCGACCAAAGAAATCATGCGGGTCGGGTTGGGTCGAGAATTTTGGGTCAACAGGTCGGGTCGGGTTGAGAAGATAAAAACCCGCATGGAATTCCGGTTGGGTCGGTTGAAGATTTTATAAGATAACTCAACCCCACCTGACCCGACCCAACCCGACTGAAATTAGGCTAAAATGGGTTCAAAATGTGGGTTGGGTTAGAATTCAGATTGATTTGGGTTTGAATTCGGGTCGGGTCGAGTTGTGAAGTTCAGGTCGGGTCGGATCGGGCTTCATAAATATCAACTCGGGTCGAGTTGGGTTTTAAGGACCCGACACACTCGACCCGGGTTGCAGCCCCAGTTATTTAATAAATATTCATTTCCTTTTTAAAATTATGTTAAAATATAATTTATCTTTCTCTATTTTAAACTTTCACTTCTGTTCCTATAAATGTCCATTTGTCATTTTAAAATGTTTATTTCATTTCGTAAATCTCTTATTTTTAAAGTGGAAACTCTTATCTTATCTTAAAACATTCATTTTGTCTATTAAAGTTCTCTTTTCTTCTTTTTAAAAACGATTATTTTTTACCTTTAAACTTTAATTGTTTTCATGACTCAGTTAAAAAAACTCCTTCCACTTTTTATAGTCTTTTATATTGTCTTTAAAAATTCTTATTTAATAAATACACTAATATGTATAGACCTTTTTTAATTTAATTCGACTTGTTTAGGTTGAATTAAGAAGTGGGTAGAGAAAAATATGTTGAGTTATTGGTAGGTTAAATAAGTGTCAAAATATTTATTGGAACAAAAAGTATTAACTTCATTTTAATTTTAAAAAGCAGTTCTCAACTTAACTATTCACCCAAGTTGCACCCCTGTCAAAATCAATTTTAAACTTCTTTTTTTTCTATGTTTATCCTTATTAAGAACAATTTTTTTCATAAAATATTTTCTTTTATTTAAATTCATTTTAAAATAAATTTCTCATTTTTCAAATAATAGTATGATGGGAATTTGATCAAATCCTTTTCAAATGACCAAAACTAATATGAAAATCCATTTTCATTACCAAATTAAATTTTTATTTTAGTTATTTTTTATGGTAAAGTTACAAGTTAAGTCTCTCAAACTCGCGAGGTCAAATTATAAAATCTTATGTCTTTTATTTTTAGCCTTTTTTATATTTGAATTTCTTTGCTAATAATCATATTAATTTTTAGTTATTTTTGGGTGTGAAATTTTTTATTTTTAGATAACATTATTATAGGAGTTGATCATATACTAATGTAGAAGTCATTTTTCCTTAGTATTTTTGTATAAATTATTTTGTTTTTAGATTTTCATATAAATTCTAATGTTTTTCGTTGAAACTTTCATTTTTATCTTAAAACTCTGTTCTTTATTTAATAAACACTCACTTCCTTCCTAAAACTCTATTAAAATATAATCTATAATTTTCTATTATAAACTTTCATTTCTGTTCTTAAAACGGTCCCCTTTTCATTTTAAAATGCTTATTTCATTTCGTAAATCTCCTATTATAAAACTCTTCACTTATCTTAAAACTTCCATTTTCTATATTGAAGCTTTCTTCTTCATCTTGAAAACGACAGTTTTTTACATTTAAACTCACTTCATTCCTTAGACATTGAGCCCATGTTGAGTTCATCGGGTCTGATGTCTGCGTCAAAGTAGTAACTTGATTTTAATTTGCAAAAGCGGTTCTCAATTTAATTGTTCACCCAAGTTGCACCCTTGTCAAATCTAATTTTAAACTTATTTTTTTTCTATTTTTATTCTTATCAATAACAATATTTTCATAATATCTCTTCTTTTTTTGAAGTCATTTTGACATAAATTTTTCATTTTTTAAATAATATGATAAGAATCAGATCAAATCTTTTACAAATCACCAAAAAAAATATGAAAATCCATTTTCTTCGCAAAATAAAATTTAAAATTGTTTTTTTATTTTAGTTATTTTTTATAAATATTTATATATTCTACCTAACGCTAAAAAGAAATCACAACTAGTTGACAAATTTATGGTTAAGATATAGGTTAAATATTTCAAACTCGCCTGGTTAAATTATAGAACCCTATGTTTTCTAATATAAGTCTTGTTTTACATGAATTTCTCTCATAAAATCTTACTAGTTTTATGTTATTTTTTTATGAATTTTCTGTATTTTTATATAACATCATTATAGGAGTTGATCATATACTTACAAATCTTATCTAGAAGTCACTTTTCCTTCGTATTTTTTGCATAAATTATTTTATTTTTGGATTTTCATAGAAATTTTAGTTCTTTCAATTGAAACTTTCATTTTTATCTTACAACTCATAAATCTCTTATTTTTTACGTGAAAACCTTTCACATTTCTTAAAACATGAAGTTTCTTGATTAAAGCTTCCTTTTTTCATCTTAAAAACGTAAATTTCTTTCTTTTAAGTTTTCATTCTTTTCATGACTCATAATTATGAAAAACTCCAAGTCTTTTGTTTTATTTTTAAAAATCTCAATTTTAATAAATATACTAATATTTATTATATAGACACTGCATATAATGTATAGAGCTTATTTAATTTAATTCGACTTGGTTAAGTAGAATAAAAAAATCGGTAGAGAAAAACTAGATTGAGTTATTGGTAGGTTAAATAAGGGTCAAAATATTTATTTGATTGAAAAGTAATAACTTGATTTTAATTTGCAAAAGCTAAGATTAGTTTCTCAGCTTAACTGTTCGCCCAAGTTGCACCACCTGCGGAATCAAATTTAAAACTTCTTTTTTCTATTTTATCCTTATCAACAACAATTTTCCATAAAATATCTTCTTTTATTTTAAATCATTTTAATATAAATTTTTTGAAATTTTAATTTATAAGAGTTTGAAAATCCAATTTCTTTAACAAATCAAATTTAAAATTAATTTTTTATTTTAGTTATTTTAGTTGACAAATTTATAGTTAAGATATATAGGTTAAATAATAAAATCTTATTTTTTTTATTATAAGTCTTCTTTTATATGAATTTCTTTCAAAAAATTCTTATTATTTTTATGTTATTTTGTGCTATGAATTTTCTGTATTTTTAGATAACATCATTAAGGGAGTTGATCTTATACTTACAAATCTTATCTAGAAGTCACTTTTCTTTATTATTTTTTTTGTATAAATTATTTTTTATTGGATTTTTATAGAAATTCTAATTCTTCCAGTTGAAAATTTCATCTTTATCTTAAGACTCAGTTGTTTATTTGATAGACACTCACTTCCTTCTTGAAATTCTGTTAACATATAATTTATCTTTTTCTATTATAAAACTTCATTTCTCTTCCTAAAAAGGACCACTTTTCATTTTAAAATGCTTATTTAATTTCTTAAATCTCTTATTTTTTTATGTGAAAACCCTTCACTTATCTTTTATTCTTCATCTTAAAACTGATTTTTTTTTAATTTTAAACTCTCATTGCTTTCATATGTCTCATAGTTGAAAAAAACTTTTTCAATTTCTTTTAAAGTTTATTTTATTTTTTTAAAATCTCATTTTTTAATAAATACACTAATATGTAATATATAGACACTACATATAATGTATAGGCCTTATTTAATTTAATTCGACTTGGTTAGGTTCAAATAAAAAGTGGGTAGAGAAAAATAGGTTGAGTATTGGTAAGTGAAATATGGGTCAAAATTTTATAGGACGGAAAAGTTGTAACTTGATTTTATTTTGCAAAAGTTAAGACTAGGTTATGAACTTTCCTACTCGCCCAAGTTGTCCTCTGTCAAATCAAATTTTAAACTTCTTTTTTCTATTTTTATCTTTATCTGCAACATTTTTTTATAAAATCTTTTCTTTTATTTGAGTTCGTTTTGACATAAATTTTTAATTTTTTAAATAATATTATGTTAAGATTTTGATCAAATCAATTTTCAAATCACCATTACAAATATGAAAATACATTTTCTTTGCCAAATCAAATTAAAAATTAAAATTTTATTTTAGTTATCTTTATGAATATTTATTTGTTCTACTTAATGTTAAAACGTAATCACGAATTGAATTAAGTACTTAAGATGGCATCGTATCCCATATTCTAAGAAAAATAAAATCAAGGCCTAGATCATGGAACTCACTTAAATTCTTAAACATACATTTAAGTTTTTCATCCATTAAAATTCTAATTATGAAAAATATGAATCCGATTAAGCAAGAAAATTCAATTCAAGCCTTAGGCCTAGGTAGAATGTCTACTTGTAATTCCAAATCTAAAAATATTAACTCTTGAAAAGAGCATTAGACTGGAAAAATCAAGTTCCATCAATCCTAATTATTATCTACTTTCCTTGAAAATCTTAAAATAATTTCCAACATAAATTCATAAAAATAATAGCAATAAAATCAAACCATCACCATGCACAATCCGAAAATTGGGAAACCATAAATCTAAACGTTCTACCTTAATCTTATTTAATGATGGAAAAAAATAAAGTATTAGAAAACAAGGAATCTTGAATTGAAAATACAAGAATTACAAGATTAAAATTCAAAAATCACCAACCAGAAACCCTTTGCAAAATTCAAATATCACCCTTGAAATCTTGATCTTCTCCTCTTCCTACTTCAATGCTCACCTTAGCCTCATCAATTGATTTTTCCACCAACCCAAGGCCTCAATTTATAGAGTTTGCAGGGCATAAAGCAATGGTATGATCGAATTTGGCTTAGAATAGCATGTACATTGATGATGGCTAGGATTCAGTTCTAAAGAGGAAAGCAGGTGGAAAGAGGAGGTCGTCAAATTTGGCAAGGAAAGTAGGTGCAAATCCCTTTTTTTTACACATACACCATCTTGCATCTCAATTTTGACCCAGTAAACGTTCGAATCACGAAAATTTCATGAAATTCAATGCTATAGCCCTTGAATTCTTCTTTCCATCGCAATAAGAATCAAGTCGATCAGACATCGGATTAAAACATTATGACCAAAATATTAAGACAATGTCAAAATTGTGAGACGCTGACCCTTGTTTAGACTAATGCATGTATTAGACCGATAATCTGGCCTTGTGATCCATTAACATTATAGAACGCTGAGTGAGCTTTCCAATAAGCTGAGATTTGACCCAATCTAAGCTCGTTAGTTCAGTGATCCGGCTCGCTAAAGTCCATAGGACAAAATAATCTTTTCACAATGTAGTCTGTTTTACCTGAAAAATCCATGAATAGTGTCTTGAAAACAATCGAGTGTGTAAAATCACTCTTCTGACGTGGTCAGACTTTAAAATTCACACACACGCTATGTATTTGAGTACTGCACTCAGTGTACTTCTTGAATGTTCCCGAAGTTTTCTCAAACCATGTATTTTAAGCGAGCATTATCTAGAATTTCTACAAAACCCCGAATTTTCAAATACTCGGTGAACCGAAAATTTGCAAATGTTTATGGGAGTTAATCTGTATTTTAACAAAATCTTTGGTGTTTTTAGAATTTTAATTTGACATTTTAGACCCCCAATTTTGAGCGTCAAAATTCTGAAGATAGGCCATCCATATATTAAAACATTAATTTTTGTAAGAATAATAGGATTTTTAGATTAAAATGAAAACTTGACTTTGCCAACCTAGGCAAAGTTTGTGTTCTCAACCCGACTAGGGTGTCGGATTTTATCGAACAATTTTCTAAAAATACCCAATTTACATAACTTAGTCTTGAAAACTAAAAATGAGATTATTTGATTATTTTGAGAAAAGAAAATTGAGGAAGAGACAACTGTAGATCGACCCTCCACCTCACCTCTATAGATCACAAATGGTTAGGGTCTTTGAGGTGCCTTCAAGCAGAGGTTATAAATAGAGGTATAGGGCCTTGGTTTTGTTTGAAAAATCCTCATCCTCTCTATTTATGCATCTCTTTCCTTTTTTGTTGTTCTTCTTCTGCTTTCAGTTTTAATTTCTTTTGGTTTTTGGTTTTCTGTAACTGCAAGTTCAACACCTTTGAAGCAACAACTTTGTGTTGATTTTTTTGGAAACTTAGGTGAGCCTTCTACCCAGCTAATATTTTTAGTTTGTAGATCTCACTTAGTAGTATCTCCGGTTAAAATTTCAAAAGAAAATACTTTGTTGATTTTCTAGGAAAAACCTGCAAAGAAAATACCAGAAAAATGGAAAACTGCTTCGTAAAGTGGTATTTTTGAGGGCTTAAGATATAAATTAAATCTTTCAAACTCACCAGGTTAAATTATAAAATCCTATTTTTTTTTATTAATAATCTCATTTTATATGAATTTCTATCAGAAAAATCTTATTAATTTTATGTTATTTTTGTAACGCCCCGCCCTTTTTCACTCGCTTTTTTCCGTAAATTCAGAGTCTATTTTTTTTTTATAACAGAGTAGAGTGATAAAGCGCGGGAAGTCACGACGAGAGATAAGTCCGAACTTCCAAAGTCCGACCCTTAACTGGCCAACCCTATGTGTGCATGGACCAAGTCCAAGAAAATAGTTCACACATAGCAATACGATACACATGCGGAATAAAAATCGTAACATGCGAAAAACAATAGAACCAAGTTCCATTCCATTGATAGCAAAATACTTAGTCAAATGAAATCACATTAATCATTATCGAAATAAAACATCCAACCATAGCAATTCATCTAAGTTATTACATTCTGAAAACTGGATACTCAAAATACAAATTCCTGAGTATCTCAAACAAAATATAAAACTAAAAAGCGTTCCAAGATCCTATGCTTGTCCCTTTCCGCATTCAACGTTTTCCTCTTTTCCTGCATCATCCACTAAAGGGTAGAAGTAGGGCGTTAGTACAACACGCCCAGTAGGAATTCCACTTAGGGATAACACATGGGTCAGTACCAAAAAATCCAGATATAATATATATAACAAAACCAGTTATAATAAATCATTTCATACTTTCAAAACATTGTATCCAAAACAGTGTATGATAATTGAGATCCAATCATACCGATGAAACTAGAAACCTTGCATGATAATAAAGATCATAATCATGCGATTCAATGCCATGCCATGCTATCATATGCAATGAGTCCCTCCCATCGCAAAACACATGGTATACTCATGATGGAACTCTCCTCATCAAGGTATCTTCCTGGTGGGACTCTCATCACCAAGGTCGCAGAACATATGGTATACTCTTGATGGAATTCTTATCATCAAGGTATTCCTCCTGGTGGGACTCTCATCACCTAAGGAGGCCCCACAGTTGCATCACGGACATTACGACGGAGTGTGGGCTTCGGTTGCACAGTATGCTCTTTTTGGAATTTTCCTCATCAAGGTAATCCTCCTGGTGGGACTCTCATCACCAAGGGAGGCCCCACAGTTGCCTTACGGATATTCCGACGGAGTGTGGGCTTCGGGTACCTGTCTTCCCTCCCATGCCATGCATGAGATGCAAATGCCAACATGCTATGCAGAAAACACATATCATAGCATTTAAAAATCACAGTTTAAAACATATACCGCACATGCTATTTTATCATATAAACATAGCATTTAAAGTCACAATTTGAAATATATACTTTGCAACATAAATTCATCAAAATAAGATAAACAATTGTACATAAACCCATGGTTTCAATGAGGTAGAATCCTACCAAAGACCGTTAATGCGTGCTTGCGTCTTTCGTCCAATAATCAATCGCCGATCGTGCACCACTTGCGAGATCCCGTTACTTTGTAATATAATATTAAGTCAACACCAAGTCCTACTTGATTTGCATTATTTAAATCCATAAACCATACTTGTGGGGTTCGGCCATACCTATGGCCGAGCCTCACCCTTTTTGTTCATTTGTTCCATTAATTACCAAAATGCCATTGGTCCAAACCTTAGTTAATATTCTATTTATTTTAATCCAAAGTACATAACCCTAGGTCCGCCAATCAATTCCCATGTTTAGATCCAAATACATAGATCCTAAACATCTAAGTTCTCCAAATAATTTCTCATATAATTACCTTATTGCCATACAAGGCTAAACTTCCATCTTTAACAAGTATTTACAATTTTTGCCACTCATGGCTTACATAACCAATAGTTTCTTTTAAAATCTTTCACCCGTTACATGGTCCATAATAATTTCTCAACAACTTAAGTTTATATTTAGAAAGTCTACATTTAGAAACTTTCCAATTTCATTAACCAACTTCCATACTTAGAAAGTCCCTAAAATGGAAACTTTCTAAATTTATCATTTCCTAATCTTGGATCCATAATTCCAAGTTCTTTCCATAGATAGGTCCTTTCTAAACTAAAGACTTTCCATTTTAATCCTACCTTCCAAAACAATTAACATACTTTAAAAAGCCATTACAACTCCATGAGGTTCAGCCATACACCATGGCCGAACCCTATGGTTCATAAGGTTCTCTTTTAAAATCCATACATAGTATTCAATGGCTTTCATCATTCACACTTCCATAAATAAATAGTTTCCAAACTTAATCTCCACCTTTCCATAATTGGAAGGTTTCAATAATTAAACTCCACCTTCTATTATCAGAAGGTTTCCATATTTTACCATCCAAAATTAGAAGCTTTCTAATTTAGCCAACTCCTTCCAAAATAGAAACTTCCCAAATTAGTAACCATTTTCCATACTTAGATAGTTTCCTAGATTAGAAACCACCTTTCCTTAATTGAATGCTTTCCAAATATAGATTCCATAATTAGATATTTTCCAATTTCTATATCTACTTTCCAAGAACAGACACTTTCCTATCTTAAACAAACTTCTATAGCTAGATAGTTTCCTAAATTAGAAACTATCTTTCCATTATTGGATGCCTTTCAAGTTTAGCAACTCCTTCCATATTAAGCAACCAAATCCATCTCCATTCCAAAAACAACCCCATGGGGTTCAGCCAAGCACCATGGCCGAACCCTATGGTTCATGACCTTCCTCAATGGTTTAGATCGATTAAACTCAATCACCAATTCATTAAATATTTGGTGGGGTTCGGCCATACACTATGGCCGAACCTCACCCCTTCTTTTCATTAGTATGGATCCAAACAATTTGCCATAAAACAATCCATAATCTTTCATTGATTTCTTGAATCTAAAACCGACCACCATCAAAGGTTTTTATGATTTAAAATCTAAGATCATAAACCCATTGAATAAATCAAAACTCTCAATGGTTTTCAATCTTAAAACCCATCAATTAAATAAAATCTTTCCATGGGATTCGGCCATGCACTATGGCCGAACCCTATGGTTTTTTCTCTCCATTTAAACCATTAAATCATCTCCAATCTCCCTCCATGGGGTTCGGCCAAACACCATCGCCGAACCCTATGGTTCTTTTTGTTTCAAAAATAAAACTATACCATTAATATACTAACCTCTTTCCGATTGATTTCTTGTTCTCTCCTTGCTTGATCTTTCTCTTCCAATCTTCTTCTCCTTTCTCCTTGCTCTCGTCGTGTGGAAGAGAATGATGAATTGAGAGAGGGAGAGAGAGGAATAAACTCCACAATAAAGGATGTCAAAACCGTGTATCCCTCTTAATCTCTCCTTTTATAGCCTTTCTTAATCCCACATTAGAAAGTTCTTAAGATAAGCAACCCTTAGCCGTTCGCCCCTTGTGTTCCCCGTTTTTTACACATATACCATATTATAGCTCCATTTTGACCTTGTTAACTTCCGAATCCGAAAAGGTGGTAAACTACAAAGTTGTAGCCCTTGAAATATTCTTTCCAACGCAAAAGGAATCAAAGCAATCAGACATTGGAGTGGAAATTTATAATCAAAATACTATACATATATCAAACCTTCCTTATTTAACCATGGCCGACTTTCCCTCTTTAATTAGCCATAGCCGACTTTCCCTTTTTAGTTTAAGACCTTCCAATCAGCCAATGCTAAAATACATATAGCAATGCCGTGTACCCTCCTTTTTAATTAGTTTAAGATTATTTGCATACCCTATTTAAAATTATCACATGCGCATAAACATAGATTTTGTAATTCGGCCATGCATAATTTTGGATTAAGATCCATATCTCATATTCATCAATTAAATTGGATAACTTTCATATAAAATAATAAATTGGAAAATCGGGGTATTACAATACAACCCTCTTGTTATAATTTTCGTCCCGAAAATCGAGTGAAGTAGGGTTTTCAAACATTAACCCAAATAATTTAGGATGAGCCTTTCTCATTTCTGACTCGAGTTCCCATGTGGCTTCCTCAATGCCATGTCGATCCCATACCACTTTGACAAACTAGATCGCTCGGTTCCGTAATACCCTTTGCTATGTGTCCACCACTCGAACAGGCTGTTCGACGTATGTTACGTTGGTCTGGACCTCTATATCTTGTACATTCAGTACGTGAGATGAATCAGGATTATACTTTCTAAACATTAATATATGGAACACATCGTGTAAAGATGCCAACTGTGATGGGAGTGCCAATTGATAAGCTACATCCCCCATCCGTCTTATGATAGAAAATGGTCCTACATATCTTGGTGATAATTTTCCTTTCTTTCCAAATCTCATGTGTCCCTTTGGTGGCGAGACTTTCAAGAACACCATCTCTCCCACTTCAAATTCAAGGAACCTCCTTCTCTTGCTAGCATAACTCTTCCGATGACTCTGGGCAGTTAACAAATGTTGTCGTATCAATTGTATTTGCGCTGTAGTCTCTGCAACCAACTCAAGTCCAATCAATCCAGGCTCTCCGGCTACTATCCAGCACACTGGTGACCTACATGGTCTACCACATAATGCCTCAAATGGTGCCATCTGGAGGCTTGCCTGGTAACTGTTGTTGTATGAGAATTCTACCAACGGCAAGTGGTCTTCCCATCCACCCCTGAAATCTAGCATACATGCTCTCAGCATGTCCTCCAATGTCCGTATTGTCCTTTCAGACTGTCCATCAGTCTGTGGATGGAATGATGTACTAGTCAATACGTCTGTTCCCATGGATGCCTGCATGCTCTGCCATACTCTGCCGGTGAATCGACCATCTCTGTCAGACACAATGGTCAGGGGAATACCATGTAATCTGAGGATATCCTTAATATACCGCCGACCCAAAGTCTCAGATGAGTCTGTCATCTTGATGGGAATAAAACGTGTAGACTTGGTCAGTCGGTCTACCACGACCCATATCGTATCGTCGCCCTTTTGAATCCCTTAAGTATTTATATCCTTCCTTGGAACACAAGACCGTGTCCTGGTCTTAACTCCGATTCCGGTATAACTTTGCCAATAACCATCTTGACTCATATCTCTTTTATTTCCGAATCTATCCGTTGTTCCTGTTCAATCTTGTCAAATCTCACTTGATTACATCATACTTACTCATATCGACCTATGAGTTTCTTTCTCACAGAATTTTACTCTGTCTCATGTTATCTTTTTTTCTCGTGAACCCATTTACAGTTCCTATGTAAATCAATATACTTTGTTTCACTTTACCTGCTACCAAGATATTTTCCATATGAGCTTGTTCAATACGTTCATTCGTCTACTCTCTGTGTGAGGTAGCTTGCCAATACGAGCCTATGCTCAAGTCTTTCACTGATTCCATTAACTAGGTTTTTCTAGCTGCACTCTCTTAGAAGTCCAAAAGCGAACCTGTAGAGTCAGGTGGCCAGCGTCACTCGCAGTCGCCTATAGCTTCCCATTCGAGTATCACTAGACTCTTAACTTCACTTTCCTGGAATTCCATCGGCTAACTATAGAGTCAGGTGATCAGTCTCACTCGGCAGTCGCCCATAGTTTCCCATTCGAGTTTCACTAGACTTTTCCCTTAAGTATATCTCCAAATATACGTATCTTTATTTGTTCATAAGTTACCATGTGACTAACACATTTTGAACATTACTTCTAAGATACCCCGTATCTTTTCAGCACCAACTTTCATGCGATACAAGTCGTAATACGACTAACACCTTTTCCTTATACCGTGAAATGTAAATTGAAACATGTCCCAATCATTAGATCTTATATGTCATCTATGAGATCAACAAGTCCATCAAACTATCGACTGTCTTCCATGGTACCGATTCCTGACATTAATCCAAACCACTACGGAAATCACCATCTGAGGTTATACACATCCATCCCTGGTACGACTCTATTAGTGTGTATCATCTGTCCATGGTTAATAACCATCCATGAATATGACCCTCCTTCTGGGTATAATCCATTCATGGGCATGACCAATACCTTCGTAAAACTGATATGTCTATCATAAGGCTCATGGTCTAACATACGACCAATATATCCACCTATGGGACCAAAATGTCCTTCATGTTACCAATATGTATACCTTAATGCCAATATCCGGCATCAATCCAAACCACCATTGAAACTCTCATCCATGGTTATACGCATCCATGAATATAACTGCTTTTTGGGTATAATCTATTCATGGCATAAATAATCCATTCTTGATCATAAATAATCCAGGCACATCTTCCACCATGAGATATATTATCCGTAGGAACCACACTCGAATGAATCACTACATGGCTGTAGTAACAATACCAATCATAAATATACTCCGACCCCTAGCAAGACTTAGGGCCCATGACTTACCAAGCGGAACACCCACGTCCAAAGTGATTCGGCCTACCTCACCCTGCATCCCTTCACCCAAAGGGTGATTCAATCAAGCTCTAAGGCAGTCGATCCGCATCTGACGAAGCTAATACCACCCCCACCGGGTAAATTAGTACCTAGCTCTGTGCATCCACGCACATCAAGTGTGCAAAGTAGCCGTGAGAGCACCCTCCAGCGCGTAGCCTGCGAGGGACCCACTCCTCAACGGTAGCCCTACGGGTCCAAGTCTTCGTACTTCAAATCGAGGTTCCCATGGTCTTACAGCTACTCTAAGCCTTACTCATGGAATCTATATGCTTATCTCATCAATATCACATGTGAAACACACCCATGCCATATCTCAATAAAATCAAGTGATCTCGTCACCTACATCTCAGTGCCAAAATCCTAGTAAACTCTTAAATTTGCAAACTTTTATTGAAAATCATTCGAACTTTCATCAAATTACAAGGATTGGTAGGGTTAGAACAAACCCTTTATTACGTAACTACAACCCTTACAAAAATCTCCCCTTTCCCCGACATTCTCTTACCACTCCTTAGGCTAATCTTCCGTATCACAACAACAGAGGTATATCAATGATAACCATAGTTCAAATCAAACTAATCTTGTAACACCCCAATTTCTCCATAATATGAATATTTACGAAAATGCCACTGGATTGGTGAATTTAATAAATGTGATTGTAAATGAGAAAATGGTGGGGCCCATTGTTCAAGTTATGACCTTATGAACATAGTATAAGGGTCAATTTATCATGAATGGGTAATGAACATCAAATTGGGTCAATATGGTTAATTGGGTCAAAGGACCCAATTGGGACCCAATGGGTCATAATGGACTTGTTTGACCATTGGGTGAGCCCAAATTTAATAGGGTTAAGCTGAAATGATTGGAAATTAAATGGAGCATAAATGGGTAGGCTTGAGGCACATATGAAAATCACATGCAAATGGCTAAAACAACCCATAAATAGGTCATGGCGTCAAATTGGATCCATGGGTTAAATGGGGACCCAATGGGTCGAGTTGACCGTGTGGACCATCAAGTGAGCTCAAATATGAGTTAAATCAGGTGGTGTTGGGACTGAAGTGAGTTGGAATTAAATCAAGTAATGAGTTGACTCAAGTACATTAAATGAAATGCATTAAGTGTAGTGAGTTGGGTGAGTTGAGTTGGAAATCAAAGGGACCTTGAACTCAAGTGAGTCAAATGGGATGTGAAGAGTTGCTTTGATCTCAAACATCACCAAGAGAACAAGTCCCACACGTTGGAAGTGAAGTGGTACCTTGGCCAAGCCAAGGGTCACCATGGTTGGGGCGGCATTAATGAGGTAAGACGGAGGGGTCTTTCCATCTCAAAGGATGCATTGGTTGGTGCCAAGGGATGCAATGGTTGGCAGCAAGTGTCTCCTTGGTTTAATCAAAATTTGATGAGGAGTAATGAGAGGATATGGGGCTGTTTAACAAAAGGGAATACACCATTCATTTGGCCGAATGTTACATTGTAAAAACCTTAGAATTCTTATCTCTTTCCCTCTCTCAAGAACACATCCTCTTGGCCGAATTATACTTTGGTGTTTTCACCATTGATCAAGCACATTTTCGGCTAGAGACTAAGGAAAAGGAAGGAAGCGAGAGGGAAGGAAACAAAGATCAAAGACAAGAGGAAAGGCAAAGGAAATTGGTAAGTATTTCCATGGAATTTGGTTTAATTAGATTGGTAAAAAGGGGAGCATGTTTTGGGCCATGGAATGGCCGAATGCATCAAAGAATTAAACCTTGGATAAAGGTTGTTTAAAATGGTTAAAATGTATCATTGGGTTCGGCCACTTTGGATGGCCGAACCCCATGAAGTTACTTGGGTAATTGGATGGTTTTTGTAAATTGAAAACCATGCAAAATGATGGACAGTTTTACATGTTTTTAATGGACATAAGGTGTAAGTTAAAAAGGTCCAAATCATGGGTCATTGGGTCGGCCACTTGGGATGGCCGAACCCCATGAAATGGTATGATATTTTTATGGTAATTTGTGATGGTTTTTAAGAGATAAAAACCATACAAAATTATGGGGTTTTTATGTGATTTAAATGGAGATAAGCTTACTGTTTTGGTTGGTCATTGGATGGCTGAACCATGTGGTAATCATAGCCAAAAGTATGTATGAATGTTGGAATCATGGAACCAAAGAGAACCATAGGGTTCGGCCATGACTATGGCCGAACCCCATGGACTGTTTTCATGGGGTAATCAGATTAAGATCATGTGGGAATTTATGTCTTGTTTTATGATTTTGTGTTAAGAATCTTCTATGCTTAGTTATGAATATAAATTGATCAACCATGATAAATGGTGGAACATGAGATAAAAATCCATAGGGTGAGGTTCGGCCATGTAGTATGGCCGAACCGTAAATACAAGTCAAAGTGTAATATGAAAGGATTTATCAAAGAACTTAAAAAAGAGGGGCCCAAAACCAAAGTGGTATGGTTCAGCCATGTGGTATGGTCGAACCCTACCAAGATATGTTTGAAGGGTAAAGTGTTTAAGGGTTGATCAAATGAAAAGTAAGATTAAATCCTAAGTTGGTGAGGTTCGGCCATGGGTATGGCCGAACCCCACAAGATGATTTATGGTGTTTTGGACTTAGTTAGAAGTCAGATGGTATATTGTATTGACTTATTGACATGAAATAAGGTAACGGAACTTGAACGGCGTGCGAGTTGTGATCGAGTGAAGCTCAAAAAGAACTGACACTTAAGCAAAGTTTCCGTAGGTTTTCTACCTACTTGTAACCACTTTTATAATTGGTTTTATATGGTTTTTATGAGTTATATTGTTATTGTATTATGTTTCAAATGGGTTTTTGAATGATGAGATATATTTACAAATGACATATATTCATTGACATCTCATGCATGGCATGGGGTGATGATTGTGGATTACATTGTCGTGAGAGTCCCAATGAAAGAACACTGTGAAATAACTCAATGATGAGAGTCCTATCCACAGGAAATGAGGAGTACTGTGGATTACCTTGTCGTGAGAGTCCCAATGAAAGAACACTGTGAAATAACTCAATGATGTGAGTCTTATCCACAGGAAATGAGGAGTACTGTGGATTACCTTGTCGTGAGAGTCCCAATGAAAGAACACTGTGAAATAACTCAATGATGAGAGTCCTATCCACAGGAAATGAGGAGTACTGTGGATTACCTTGTCGTGAGAGTCCCAAAGAAAGAACACTGTGAAATAACTCAATGATGAGAGTCCTATCCACAGGAAATGAGGAGTACTGTGGATTACCTTGTCGTGAGAGTCCCAAAGAAAGAACACTATGAAATAACTTGATGGCTATGTATACTTGTGGTGGGTTGGACTCATAACATTTGCACTTACATGCATAGCATTGATTTTATATGTTTTTTATTATCATATATTATGATATATGCATGTTTTTATATACTAACCTTTTGGTAGCCCTAATCGGAAAGCCTACTGGGCACGTTGATCTAACGCCCTAATTCTATCCTTAGAGGATGATGCAGGAAAAGGAAAGGGAAAAGGAAAGGTTGAGGATCGCGAAGGAAGCCAAGCATAGGAGCTTGGGTGTCAGAATGGATTATTATTATTTATTGTTATTTGGAAAAACTTCATGGATATGTATTAATGTAGATAACTGCTATGGTTTGATTTAAGTTTGAATGAAGGTTTAGTTTTAAGTAAATATGACTTGTACTTTGCTATCTGAGAATGGAGCAGTCTGAGGATTGATTATAATTCCGCATATTTGATTTATTCCGCAATCAGTTATGTTTATTCCGCATGATTTATTTAGTTCCATGTGTGGACCGATATTCAGGGTCTTAGTCATGCACACATGGGTGGCCAGTTAAGGGTCGGACTTGGGTAGTCCGAACTTAGCTCGCGTCGTGGCGTCGTCCGTCCTCTTCCGGTGTTATTATATTATTATTAAAAAAAAAAAAATAGACTCTGAGTCTCGGAGAGGGCGGGGCATTACAAATCTTGTTTTGGGGAATTTCTCTAATCATCCTCCTGTATTTCTTGTCCTTGGGGAGTTTTCCTATGCATCACATAATGTCTCTTGTTTGGGAAAATTGCCAAATCAGTACTCTTTGATTTTTCGTTGTTTCCGGAGAACATATCCTATTTACTATGTTGGATAAATTTTATTATTTTGACTGTATTTCCTTTGCTATCATCCGTTGAGTCTATCGAAGTAAATTATGCACAAGGGACGGATTAATTTACTCTGAAAGATTCAATTTTCGGGTTCGCTCTGATACCAACTGTAACGCCCCGCCCTTTTTCACTCGCTTTTTCCCGTAAATTCAGAGTCTATTTTTTTTTTTTTAATAACAGAGTAGAATGATAGAGCGCGGGACGTCACGATGCGAGCTAAGTCCGAACTTCCAAAGTCCGACACTTAACTGGCCAACCCTATGTGTGTATGGACCAAGTCCAAGAAAATAGTTCACACATAGCAATACGATACACATGCAGAATAAAAATCGTAACATGCGGAAAACAATAGAACCAAGTTCCATTCCATTGATAGCAAAGTACTTAGTCAAATAAAATCACATTAATCATTATCCAAATAAAACATCCAACCATAGCAATTCATCTAAGTTATTACATTCTAAAAACTGGATACTCTAAATACATATTCCTGAGTATCTTAAACAAAATATAAAACTAAAAAGCGTTCCTATGCTTGTCCCTTTCTGCATTCAGCATTTTCTTTGTTTCATGCATCATCCACTAAAGGGTAGAAGTAGGGCGTTAGTACAACGCGCCCAGTAGAAATTCCACTTAGGGATAACACATGAGTTAGTACCAAAAAATCCAGATATAATATATATAACAAAACCAGTTATAATAAATCATTTCATACTTTCAAAACATTGTATCCAAAACAGTGTATGACAATTGAGATCCAATCATACCGATGAAACCAGAAACCTTTCATGATAGTAAAGATCATAATCATGCGATTCAATGCCATGCCATGCTATCATATGCAATGAGTCCCTCCCATTGCAAAACACATGGTATACTCATGATGGAACTCTCCTCATCAAGGTATCTTCCTGGTGGGACTCTCATCACCAAGGTCGCAGAACATATGGTATACTCTTGATGGAATTCTCATCATCAAGGTATTCCTCCTGGTGGGACTCTCATCACCTAAGGAGGCCCCACAGTTGCATCACGGACATTCCGACAGAGTGTGGGCTCCGGTTGCACAATATGCTCTTGATGGAATTTTCCTCATCAAGGTAATCCTCCTGGTGGGACTCTCATCACCAAGGGAGGCCCCACAGTTGCCTTACGGATATTCCGACGGAGTGTGGGCTCCGGGTACCTGTCTTCCCTCCCATGCCATGCATGAGATGCAAATGCCAACATGCTATGCAGAAAACACATATCATAGCATTTAAAAATCACAGTTTAAAACATATACCGCACATGCTATTTTATCATATAAACATAGCATTTAAAGTCACAATTTGAAACATATACTTTGCAACATAAATTCATCAAAATAAGATAAACAATTGTACATAAACCCATGGTTTCAATGAGGTAGAATCCTACCAAAGACCGTTAACGTGTGCTTGCGTCTTTCGTCCAATAATCGATCGCTGATCGCGCACCACTTACGAGATCCCGTTACCTTATAATATAATATTAAGTCAACACCAAGTCCTACTTGATTTGCAATATTTAAATCCATAAACCATACTTGTGGGGTTCGGCCATACCTATGGCCGAGCCTCACCCTTTTTGTTCATTTATTCCATTAATTACCAAAATACCATTAGTCCAAACCTTAGTTAATATTCTATTTATTTTATAATCCAAAGTACATAACCCTAGGTCCTCCAATCAATTCCCATGTTTAGATCCAAATACATAGATCCTAAACATCTAAGTTCTCCAAATAATTTCTCATATATTACCTTATTGCCATACAAGGCTAAACTTCCATCTTTAACAAGTATTTACAATTTTTGCCACTCATGGCTTACATAACCAATAGTTTCTTTTAAAATCTTTCACCCATTACATGGTCCATAATAATTTCTCAACAACTTAAGTTTATACTTAGAAAGTCCACATTTAGAAACTTTCCAATTTCATTAACCAACTTCCATACTTAGAAAGTCCCTAAAATGGAAACTTTCTAAATATATCATTTCCTAATCTTGGATCCATAATTCCAGGTTCTTTCCATAAATAGGTCCTTTCTAAATTAAAGACTTTCCATTTTAATCCTACCTTCCAAAAACAATTAATATACTTTAAAAATGCCATTACAACTCCGTGGGGTTCGGCCATACACCATGGCCGAACCCTATGGTTCATAAGGTTCTCTTTTAAAATCCATACATAGCATTCAATGGCTTTCATCATTCACACTTCCATAAATAAATAGTTTCCAAACTTAATCTCCACCTTTCCATAATTGGAATGTTTCAATAATTAAACTCCACCTTCTATTATTAGAAGGTTTCCATATTTTAGCATCCAAAATTAGAAGCTTTCTAATTTAGCCAACTCCTTCCAAAATAGAAACTTCCCAAATTAGTAACCATTTTCCATACTTAGATAGTTTCCTAGATTAGAAACCACCTTTCCTTAATTGAATGCTTTCCAAATATAGATTCCATAATTAGATATTTTCTAATTTCAATATCTACTTTCCAAGAACAGACACTTTCCTATCTTAAACAAACTTCTATAGCTAGATAGTTTCCTAAATTAGAAACTATCTTTCCATTATTGGATGCCTTTCAAGTTTAGCAACTCCTTCCATATTAAGCAACCAAATCCATCTCCATTCCAAAAACAACCCCATGGGGTTCGGCCAAGCACCATGGCCGAACCCTACTCATGACCTTCCTCAATGGTTTACATCCATTAAACTCAATCACCAATTCATTAAATATTTGGTGGGCTTCATCCATACACTATGGCCGAACCTCACCCCGTCTTTTCATTAGTATGGATCCAAACAATTTGCCATAAGACAATCCATAATCTTTCATTGATTTCTTGAATTTAAAACCGACCACCATCAAAGGTTTTTATGATTTAAAATCTAAGATCATAAACCCAATGAATAAATCAAAACTATCGATGGTTTTCAATCTTAAAACCCATCAATTAAATAAAATCTTTCCATGGGGTTCGGCCATGCACTATGGCCGAACCCTATGATTCTTTCTCTCCATTTAAACCATTAAATCATCTCCAATCTCCCTCCATGGGGTTCGGCCAAACACCATGGCCGAACCCTATGGTTCTTTTTGTTTCAAAAATAAAACTATACCATTAATATACTAACCTCTTTCCGATTGATTTCTTGTTCTCTCCTTGCTTGATCTTTCTCTTCCAATCTTCTTCTCCTTTCTCCATGCTCTTGCCGTGTGGAAGAGAATGATGAATTGAGAGAGGGAGAGAGAGGAATAAACTCCACAATAAAGGATGTCAAAACCGTGTATCCCTCTTAATCTCTCCTTTTATAGCCTTTCTTAATCCCACATTAGAAAGTTCTTAAGTTAAGCAACCCTTAGCCGTTCGCCCCTTGTGTTCCCCGTTTTTTACACATATATGATATTATAGCTCCGTTTTGACCTTGTTAACTTCTGAATCCGAAAAGGTGGTAAACTACAAAGTTGTAGCCCTTGAAGTCTTCTTTCCAACGCAAAAAGCATCATATCAATCGGACATTGGAGTGGAAATTTATAACCAAAATACTGTACATATGTCAAACCTTCCTTATTTAACCATGGCCAACGTTCACTCTTTAATTAGCCATAGCCGACTTTCCCTTTCTTAATTTAAGACCTTCCAATCGGCCAATGCTAAAATACATATAACAATACCGTGTACCCTCCTTTTTAATTAGTTTAAGATTATTTGCATGCCCTATTTAAAATTATCACATGCGCGTAAACATATATTTTGTAATTCGGCCATGCATAATTTTGGATTAAGATCCATATCTCATATTCATCAATTAAATTGGATAACTTTCATATAAAATAATAATTTGGAAAAACCGGGGTATTACAATTTTTTTGTATGAATTTTTTGTATTTTTTATAACATCATTATAGGAGTTAATAATATACTTACAAATCTTATCTAGAAGTCACTTTTCCTTAGTATTTTCTGCATAACTTATTTTATTTTTGAATTTTCATAGAAATTCTAATTCTTTTAGTTGAAACTTTTATTTTTATCTTAAAACTTTGTTGTTTATTTGATAAACACTCACTTATTTCCTAAAACTCTATTAAAATATATAATCTATATTTTTGTATGATAAACTTTCATTTATGTTCCTAAAACGGTCCCCTTTTCATTTTAAAATGCCTATTTCATTTTGTAAGTCTGTTATTTTTTACATGAAAACCCTTCACTTATCTTAAAACTTCCATTTTCTCTATTAAAGCTTTCTTCTTCATCTAAAAAATGATAAGTTTTTTTTTACTTTTAAACTCTCATTGTTTTCATATGACTCATAGTTGAAGAAAATTCTTTCCATTTCTTTTAAAGTCCTTTATTTTATTTTTAAAAAACTCAGTCTTAATAAATATACTAATATTTAATATATAGACACTACATATAATATATAGACCTTATTTAATGTAATTCGACTTGGTTAGGTTGAATTAAAGAATGGATAGAGAAAAAATAAGTTGAGTTATTGGTACCAAATCTGATGCCCATGTTAGGATGGGCACCCTTTATCAATTTAATATATAAATGTGTTATTGCCATTATTATTCTCATGATCATTATCATTAGCCATTTTCATTTTTAATAACAAAAAATTCATTGCAACCAAATCTGATTAGATGTAATATGGTGTCGGTCCCACCATTTATCTATTTAATATTGAGATTAGAAAATTTTATAAATATATATCTACGAAAGAAAGGAAGATCCAAAAATAAGTAAAAGTAAAACATAAAAAAAACTGCCCGTTAGACTCGTATTCTAATAAATCCCTCAAGATCGTTCTAAAATCAAGCTAGTCCTCATTTTTGGATTTGAATGTTCCTCTCTCTCTCTCTTTTCTCCTCCGTAACGCCTCTCTTTCTCTCAATCCAGAAGGATTCCAACCTGAAACTGTTGGATTTTAGCACCATTCGAGCAGAATCCTCAAAAATTTCTCCATTGGGTCGTCGATTTCTCTGAGTTGGGTCTTCAGATCTTTCTGTTTTTCTTGATTTCAGGTGAGCTTTTGTTTCTACACAAACGATAATTGGATTTCCATCTAAAAAGATTCAGGGAATCCATTTTATCCAAACCTTTGTGTCCTAAAATTGGAAACTCTTTTCTCCTTTTTTTCAAATGATGTTGTCCATATGGATCTGATTGCCTCAATAAAGGAAACCCACTTCTTTATTCTTTAAGAAATGCTAAATGTGTCTCCAGATCTTTCCGTTTTCTTAATTTCATGTGAGTTTTTATTTATTTCGAAATGATAAATGGATTTCCATCTAAAATGATTCAGGGAATCCATTTTATCCAAGTCTTTCCATTTTCCATGAACATCTTTGTCAATATTGATTTTTTTTCTCCTGCACCATAATGATAACCGCTTTCCCTAACACACCATTTTGTGTATGGAAGCCTTTTTTTTTTTTTGGTTCTGATTCTCTTTCACTCCATGATATGATATTGATTCTCTCTGTTTTCTCCCCTTTCTCATTTTACCTTTTTTGTTCCTAAAGTAATTTTTTTTAGGAATTCCAAAGTACCAGCCTTGGCCTTTTCGCACTTTAGTTGGAGCCTTTCTCTACAAAAGTGATATCTCCCAATTGTGATTGCATTCAAGTGTAGCTATTTTTTTTTCTATAGCAGTTTTTCAGGATAGATCATTAAGAGCAATATCAATCTCTTAGGAATATATGTTTCATTCAAGGAAGTGAGGAAGCCCTCGTAAGAATGAGAAATGGAATAATTAAAAATAAAACATTCAATAGAATGTTTAGTACAAGCACACTTATCTTTCCTCAAAGAAATAGGCAAATTGAGATTGGTGGGGGAGATGGATGTGGACAATCCAAAGGCGAGTAAATGGAGTAAGGGACCAGTTATTTCTCCTTTGATACACAATAAAAGGTGTAGACAAAGTTTTACCAGAAGAGGATTCAGTATTATCAGTACAGGAAAAACCACTAGAGGTGAAAAGTCACAAAACTAGGTTTGCCCAAATAAGATGTTTAAAAATGTGACATCCATGGAACAAACTTTCTAACATTGGAGGGTTCAAGGAATTTGTAACCTTTTTGAGATAAAGATTAATGAATAGACTCACATTTCACAAATTCTGTAAAGAGTTTATGACCCAAAAAATTATGTAAAAACCATAGAGACCCAAACATCTAGTAATAAGATTAGACCAAATATCCATGACAAGTAAACGTACCACTTTTTTTTTCACTTTTCTTTATTTTGAGAAAGCTCTAAATAGAAATTTTATATAAATTTCTGTTATTCTAGAAAATTTTGAGTGTTTTCTTTTTATTTGTGTTTGCAGATATGGAGCATTTGAAAATTCTTCTATTAAAAAAGCTCTTGTTTGGTGTGAAGAGGCCATAATAGTTATTTGTGTATAGTGTTATATAAGGGTGATAGATTAAGTTAGTAGACTTGTACCAATGCGGTGGACCTCCACAATTGGATGACAAATGCCCCTTAAGTTCTTGCATGTAGTCCAAAAACTCAATAACATGGGCTTGACTTGGGCATGGATTGATTTGACTTTTTTAATCGAGTTTGAATCGAGTCTAATTGATTTTTTCGAGTTTTATCGAGTCTTGTCGATTTCAATCGATTTTCCTAAGTTTTATAAGGTCTAAAGTTTTTATTTTTGAGTCGCCTAAGTTAGACCGAGTAAATTTGAGTTTTTGAATTATATAGGTTGAACAATTGAATTGCATTCTAAAATGATTGTGATTTTGGAAAATGACTTTTGGTCATTATGAAGTACATATAAAATTCTTTTCTCCAACCATGTGGGTCGCACTGTTTTTGTGGTACAATTTATTAGAATTTGATGATAATTTTTTGTATTCTGTTTATGCGCCAAAGAGGCTTGAAATGTTATTGTATAAGGGAGGGGGTGTATTAGAAAGTAATTGTAACACCCCAGATTTTCAAGTTATAAATAATTACGGAAATTACCCATTTAATTTATGAACTTTAGATATGGATCTTAGATGAGTAAAATGTTGGGTCTTTGCCCAATTAAGACCCAACGATTTTGATAAATGGTTTCAAATAGATTTAAATGGGGTTGAATTTAAATGGTAATGAAATATAATTATAAAAAAGGGATATGGATTAAGGATATGCGCATGATGAGTGGGAGATACGCATATCCATGTCATATGCGCATAATATGTTGGAATATTTTTAAAGGGATCCTTTCCCTTGATTAAGAGTGATATTAGGGAATTATTAAATAAAGAAGATGTCTAAACTAAATAAAGAAATTACCTTGCCGTGTATGAAGATAGGCTATCCATGAGATATGCGCATAAGATCTCTTTAAGAGGGGTCTTTTCTTGATTAAAGACGGTAAGAGGCAATTACTAAATTTAAGGGGTCTTGGCATCTTCTAAGATAGGACAATTAGATTGATAAAAGAAAAGAAGAGAAGGACTCACGGCAATTACAATTGTAGCACCTTCTAAGATTGGCTAATGGGGTATTATTAGAAGAGAGGCAGCCACAAGCAAGGGGTACACGGCAATGGCTAAATTTAAAGGGATCATGGCACTTTCTATTTAGGAATGTGATATGCGCATAAGATCAATTAAAAGAGGCAACAAGGAGGGGCGCATGGCACCTTCTAAGTTGGGATTAAGGGAAGGTTTTAATAAAAGAAAGGCATCAAGGGCACATGGCACTTTCTATTTTGGATTAAGTGGTGGTTTTATAAACAAGGGAAGTGCACACGGCAAAAGGGATTGCAGCAAGGGGTACACGCCATTACATTCAAAGAGAGGCGCATAAGGCAAAAGCTTGGAGTAATTTCTATTCCAAAACATCTTCTCTCTCTCTCTCTCTCTCAAATTATATCTCACGGCATTCACATACAAAGAAGGGCAGCCAGCAAGTGAGAAAGATCTAGGAGAAGAGAAGGCCAAGGAAGAAAAGAATTGGAAGAGCAAGAACCAATCGGAGAGACGGAAAATCGGAGGAGTCACGGAACCGGTAAGTGATTTTATGATTTTTGTTTAAAAGTTAAGGAACCATAGGGTTCGGCCATGGTGTATGGCTGAACCATAGGGTTCGGCATGGAAGGGAATTGGGAGATGAATATAATGTTTATTAATGGAAAGACATGGTTTAATGTATGAAATTTTAAGGGATGTTTGAAGGATTGTTGGTGAAGATTCTAGACCATGGGTTCGGCCATGGAGTATGGCCGAACCCCATAAATATTTATGGAATTATGTTCATATACTTTGAACATGGAAAATGATGGGAAAGGTCTATGATTTTGAAAGGTTAAAATGGAGAAGTATTGGTTATGTTCTAAAGGATGGATTTGCCTTTATGGGTGAGGTTTGGCCATGATGTATGGCCGAACCCCACTAGGGTTTATTTATGGAAACCTTCTAATTATGGAAGGGTGGATGATTAAGTTGGAAAGCTTCTAAGTATGGAAGGATTGATGATAAATATGGAAACCTTCTAATTATGGAAGGATGGATGATAAATTTAGAAACCTTCTAATTATGGCTTATTGGTGAAGGTAATGCAAAGTTGTAAATGCATGCCAAAGTGGAGGATCATGGGTTCGGCCATGGTGTATGGTCGAACCCCATGGGGATTTGTTTATGGAGCAATTTATGGATCTATTATGTGTAAGTGTTAATGAGTGAAAGGTTTGAAATAATTAGACCAATGGCAAGGTTGTAAATACTTACTAAAATGGAAGGTTAGCCATGGATGGCATTTTGGTAATTAAGTGAAAATAGAGGACCATGGGTTCGGCCATGGTGTATGGCCGAACCCCATGGGGAAGGTTTGCTGGACTTAGATGTTTATGGATCTATGTTTTGGATCTAAACATGGGTGTATAAATGAAGGTGACTAACCATGGAAGGAATAATGGCACTATTGTAATTAATTGAATTAATGGACCATGGGTTCGGCCATGATGTAGGGCCGAACCCCATGGGAATTGTTTGGCGGACCTAGGGTTATGCATTTTGGATTAAAATAAATGGAATATTAACTAAGGTTTAGACCAATGGCATTTTGGTAATAAATGGAATAAATGAGCAAAAAGAAAACTAATACAAAAAGGGTGAGGTTCGGACATGGTGTATGGCCGAACCCCACAAGTTTGGTTTATGGATTTGGACACTGTTGTAAATCAAGTGGGACTTGATTTTAATTGATTGTTATATTATAAGGTAACGGGACCTCACAAGGTGTTTACGATCGTGAGCGGTTACCGGACGAAAGACGCAAGCACAAGTTAGTGGTCTTTGGTAGGATTCCATTTCTTTGAAACCATGGGTTTATGTGCATTGTTTTATCTTATTTTTGATGAATATATGTTGCAAAGGATATGTTTCAAATTGTGAATTTAAATGCTATGTTTATATGATAAAATAGCATGTGGTTTAAATGTGAGTTTTAAATGCTATGATTTGTATTTCTACATAGCATATTGGCATTTGCATCTCATGCATGGCATGGGAGGGATGAAAGGTAACCAGAGGGTCCACACTCCGTCGGGGCGTCTGAAGAACCTATGTGGGATACCTTGATGTGATTTCCATCAAGAGGATACTATGCATGAAACGTAACCGGAGATCCACACTCCGTCGGGGCGTCCATAATAGAATCGTGGGGGATACCTTGCTGAGGAGCATTCCATCAAGAGGATACTATGTATGAAATGTAACCGGAGGGTCCACACTCCGTCGGGGCGTCCGAAAGACCTATGTGGTGAGTACTTTTATGTAGATGTGATGGGTGGGACTCATTGCATATGATAGCATGGCATGGCATTGAATCAGCATGATTATGGCTTTTATTATCATGCAAGGTTTCTGGTTTTTATCTGTATGATTGGATCTCTATTATCATACACAGTTTCGGATACAATACTTTAAAAGTATGGTTTGATTTATTATAACTGGTTTTGATATATATTATATCTGGATTTTTTGTACTAACCCATGTGTTAACCCTAATTGGAATACCTACTGGGCGCGTTGTTCTAACGCCCTACTTCTACCCTAGTGTATGATACAGAAAACGAGGGGAACGATGAACGCGAAACGGGCTAGGCATAGGAGCTTGGAGGATTATAGCTTATATTTTGTTTAAGATACTCATGGGTTTGTATTTTGAGTATCTAGAATTCGGATGTAATAACTTAGATGAATTTGCTATGGTTGGATGTTTTATAATTAACACACTCCAGAAACAAAGAAAAATCAAATAGTGCTTATTTGGAAATTTTTCCCCAAGGACAAGAAACACAAAATGTTTATTTGGCAATTTTCCCCAAACAAGCGACACTATGTGATACATAGAGAAATTCCCCAAAGAAAGATTTAGTTTGATTAGAACTGTTGTTGGCATTAACACACTTCGGTTGCTGTGATATAGATATGTCAGGCAACACTGAGTATACAGAGTTGTGGGACAGAAGGACACCTAGCTGTCTGATAGATCTGGTTTCTTCGTCCGACGATTCCAGCATGCCAAACTTCATCAATGAAGTTGAAAACAGTCAGGACATGGAAGTAGAATCGCTCGAGTACAATGTTGGGGTTGATCCAGCCTTTGTACCCGAAGAGGACGAGGAAGATGTCCCAAACTTAGAGGAATCTGTAGGGGAGATAGGCTCGCCGGAGTATACTCCGGTTACTCCGACTTCGGATGAGTTGGCAGATTATATGTGCGAATTATACAATCAGGAGGGGCACAACGGTATTTATTGCCCCCATCCTATTGAGGTTATTTGCCCTGTTTGTGGACTTCACGGGCACGGGAAGGAGAGGACTAACTGTCCATATGTTGGGGGACCGGGAATAATACCCTGTCTGACTTGTGGAGTGTTGGGGCACATGTCGACGACTTGCCCTGACAACTTCTTCGATTTTTATGATGACGCAGGGTCTTCTACGGAAGGTTAGGCTAAGGAGTGGTAAGAAAATGTCGGGGGAAGGGAATAATTTGTAAGGGTTGTGGGTATGTTTTGAAGGGTTTTTCTAACTCTACCCACCTTTGTAATGGAAGTTTGAATAATTTTCAATAAAATTATGCAATTTTAAGAGTTTATGAGGATTTGGGCATTGAAATATGGGTGACGAGGTCACTTGTTTTTATGGAGACGTGGTATGGGTACGTCCCTCACATGATATTGATGAGATAATTGATAAATTCTATGAGTATGGCTTAGAGTAGCAATGAGACGGTGGGAACCTCGATATAAAATATGGAGACTTGGTCCCGTAGGGTTACCGTTGAGGAGTGGGTCCCTCGCAGGCTTCGCGCTGGAGGACGTTCTCACGGCTATTTCGCACACTTAACGTGCGTGGATGCACAGAGCTAGGTACATTTTACCTCGTGGGGGTGGTACTAGTTTCGTTAGACGCGGACCGACCGCCTTAGAGCTTGACTAAATCACCTTTGGGGTGAAGGTATGCAGGGCGGGGTAGACTTGATCACGTTGGACGTGGGTTTTCCGTTTGGTAAGTCATGGGCTTTAAGTCTTGCTAAGGGGTCGGGGTATGTTTGTGAGTTGATATGGTTGCCACAGTCGGGTAGTGACTCATTCGAGTGTTGTTCTTAAAGGATAGAATATCTCAGGATAGACTATGTGCCCTAGATTAATTATGCCAATGATGGATTATGCCCATGAATGGATTATTCCCAAAAGAGGATTATATTCATGGATGATTATTAATCATGGATTGATGATATTCACTGATAGAGTGATACCAGGGATGGATGGGTATAACCGTGGATGATGATTCCCATGGTGGTTTGGATCAATGCCGGGTATCAGTACCATGGTAAACATGTTGGTAGTATGATGGACATGTTGGTCTCATAGATGACATATGGATTTAATCATTGCGACATGTTTCGATTTACGTCCCACGTTATAAGAAAAAGGTGTTAGTCGTATTACGACATGTATCACAGGAAAGTTAGTGTAGAGAGATACTTGGTATCATAAAAGTTTTGAATAAAAGTATTAGTCACCTAGTGACTTATGAGCAAATGAAGATATGCTTACTTTTGGGAGATATACTTAAGGGAAAAGTTATGAGTCTAGTGAAACTCGAATGGGAAGCTATGGGCAACTGCCGAGTTAGACTGGCCAGCTGACTCTGTAGTTAGCCGATAGAGTTCCAGGAGAGTGCAGCTAGAAACCTAGTTAAATGGAATCAGCAAAAGACTTGAGCATAGGCTCGTATTGGCAGGCTACCTCACACAGAGAGTAGACGAATGAACATTTTGAGCAAGTACGTATGGAAATTATCTTGGTAACAGGTAAAGGGAAATAGAATACATTGATTTGCATAAGATCGCGAATGGGTTCACGAGAAAAAGGGATAACATGAGACAGAGTAAATTTTACGAGAATGAAACTCATAGGTTGATATGAGTGAAATTAAGTGGTAATTGACAAGATTGAACAGGAACAACGGATAGATCCGGAAATGGAGGAAATATGGGTCAAGATGTCTATTGGTGAAGGCATACCAGAATGGGAGTTAAGACCGGGACAGGGTCTTGTATTCCGATGAAGGATTTATGTACCTAAGAACTGTAGAAAAGAGTTATTGGTTGAGGCACATCAGACCAAACTCTCTATTCATCCGGACAGCACTAAGAAGTATCACGACCTGAAGAGACATTACTGATGGCACAGACTCAAGAGATGTGGCAGAATTTGGGGCTCATTGCTTAACTTGTCAGCAGGTTAAGACGGAACATCAGAAGCCACCAGGGTTACTCAAACCCTTACCAGTACCGGAATGGAAATGGGAGCACATCTCCATGGATTTTGTGACAGGGTTGCCAAGGTCTTCAAAAGGGCAACGATGCGATATGGGTCGTGGTAGACCAACTGACCAAGTCTCCATATTCATTCCCATTAAGATGACAGTCTCATCTGAGACTTTAGGTCAGCGATATATCAGGGATATCATCAGATTGCATGGTATTCCTCGGACTATTGTGTCTGACAGAGATGGTCGATTCATAGGTAGAGTATAGCAGAGCATGCAGTCGGCCATGGGAACAGATCTACTTATTAGTACGGCATTCCATCCACAAATTGATGGGCAGTCTGAGAAGACACACAAAACAAAGGGTATTACGGAACCGAGCGATCCAGTTTATCAAAGTGGTATGGGATCGACATGGCATTAAGGAAGACATATGGGAACTCGAGTCGGAAATGAGGACAGCTCATCCTGAGCTATTTGTGTAAATATTTGAAACCCTACTTCACTCGATTTTCGGGACGAAAATTTTAAAAAAAGGGTTGTATTGTAACACCCCGGAATTTCAAGTTATAAATATTTACGGAAATTACCCATTTAATTTATGAACTTTAGATATGGATCTTAGATGAGTAAAATGTTGGGTCTTTGCCCAATTAAGACCCAACGATTTTGATAAATGGTTTCAAATAAATTTAAATGGGGTTGAATTTAAATGGTACTGAAATATAATTATAAAAAAGGGATATGGATTAAGGACATGCGCATGATGAGTGGGAGATATGCATATCCATGTCATATGCGCATAATATGTTGGAATATTTTTAAAGGGATCCTTTCCCTTGATTAAGAGTGATATTAGGGAATTATTAAATAAAGAAGATGTCTAAACTAAATAAAGAAATTACCTTGCCGTGTATGAAGATAGGCTATCCATGAGATATGCGCATAAGATCTCTTTAAGAGGGGTCTTTTCTTGATTAAAGACGGCAAGAGGCAATTACTAAATTTAAGGGGTCTTGGCATCTTCTAAGATAGGACAATTAGATTGATAAAAGAAAAGAAGAGAAGGGCTCACGGCAATTACAATTGTAGCACCTTCTAAGATTGGCTAATGGGGTATTATTAGAAGAGAGGCAACCACAAGCAAGGGGTACACAGCAATGGCTAAATTTAAAGGGATCATGGCACTTTCTATTTAGGAATGAGATATGCGCATAAGATCAATTAACAGAGGCAACAAGGAGGGGCGCATGGCACCTTCTAAGTTGGGATTAAGGGAAGGTTTTAATAAAAGAAAGGCATCAAGGGCACATGGTACTTTCTATTTTGGATTAAGTGGTGGTTTTATAAACAAGGGAAGTGCACACGGCAAAAGGGATTGCAGCAAGGGGTACACGCCATTACATTCAAAGAGAGGCGCATAAGGCAAAAGCTTGGAGTAATTTCTATTCCAAAACATCTTCTCTCTCTCTCTCTCTCAAATTATATCTCACGGCATTCACATACAAAGAAGGGCAGCCAGCAAGTGAGAAAGATCTAGGAGAAGAGAAGGCCAAGGAAGAAAAGAATTGGAAGAGCAAGAACCAATCGGAGAGACGGAAAATCGGAGGAGTCACGGAACCGGTAAGTGATTTTATGATTTTTGTTTAAAAGTTAAGGAACCATAGGGTTCGGCCATGGTGTATGGCTGAACCATAGGGTTCGGCATGGAAGGGAATTGGGAGATGAATATAATGTTTATTAATGGAAAGACATGGTTTAATGTATGAAATTTTAAGGGATGTTTGAAGGATTGTTGGTGAAGATTCTAGACCATGGGTTCGACCATGGAGTGTGGCCGAACCCCATAAATATTTATGGAATTATGTTCATGTACTTAGAGCATGGAAAATGATGGGAAAGGTCTATGATTTTGAAAGGTTAAAATGGAGAAGTATTGGTTATGTTTTAAAGGATGGATTTGTCTTTATGGGTGAGGTTCGGCCATGGTGTATGGCCGAACCCCACTAGGGTTTATTTATGGAAACCTTCTAATTATGAAAGGGTGGATGATTAAGTTGGAAACCTTCTAATTATGAAAGGGTGGATGATTAAGTTGGAAAGCTTCTAAGTATGGAAGGATTGATGATAAATATGGAAACCTTCTAATTATGGAAGGATGGATGATAAATTTAGAAACCTTCAAATTATGGATTATTGGTGAAGGTAATGGCAAAGTTGTAAATACATGCCAAAGTGGAGGATCATGGGTTCGGCCATAGTGTATGGCCGAACCCCATGGGGATTTGTTTATGGAACAATTTATGGATCTATTATGTCTAAGTGTTAATGAGTGAAAGGTTTGAAATAACTAGACCAATGGTAAGGTTGTAAATACTTGCTAAAATGGAAGGTTAGCCATGGATGGCATTTTGGTAATTAAGTGAAAATAAAGGACCATGGGTTTGGCCATGGTGTATGGCCGAACCCCATGGGGAAGGTTTGCTGGACTTAGATGTTTATGGATCTATGTTTTGGATCTAAACATGGGTGAATAAATGAAGGTGACTAACCATGGAAGGAATAATGGCACTATTGTAATTAATTGAATTAATGGACCATGGGTTCGGCCATGATGTAGGGCCGAACCCCATGGGAATTGTTTGGCGGACCTAGGGTTATGCATTTTGGATTAAAATAAATGGAATATTAACTAAGGTTTAGACCAATGGCATTTTGGTAATAAATGAAATAAATGAGCAAAAAGGAAACTAAAACAAAAAGGGTGAGGTTCAGCCATGGTGTATGGCCGAACCCCACAAGTTTGGTTTATGGATTTGGACACTGTTGTAAATCAAGTGGGACTTGGTTTTAATTGATTGTTATATTATAAGGTAACGGGACCTCACAAGGTGTTTACGATCGTGAGTGGCTACCAGACGAAATACGCAAGGACACGTTAGCGGTCTTTGGTAGGATTCCACCTCTTTGAAACCATGGGTTTATCTACAATGTTTTATTATCTTATTTGATGAATTTATATTGCAAGGGATATGTTTCAAATTGTGATTTTAAAATGCTATGTTTATATGATAAAATAGCATGTGGTTTAAATGTGAGTTTTAAATGCTATGATTTGTATTTCTACATAGCATATTGGCATTTGCATCTCATGCATGGCATGGGAGGGGTGAAAGGTAACAGGAGGGTCCACACTCCGTCGGGGCGTCCGAAGAACCTATGTGGGTTACCTTGATGTGATTTCCATCAAGAGGATACTATGCATGAAAACTAACCGGAGATCCATTCTCCGTCAGGGCATCCGTAATAGAATCGTGGGGGTTACTTTGATAAGGAGCATTCCATCAAGAGGATACTATGTATGAAATGTAACCGGAGGGTCCACACTCCGTCAGGGCGTCCGAAAGACCTATGTGGTGAGTACTTTCATGTAGATGTGATGGGTGAGACTCATTGCATATGGTAGCATGGCATGGCATTGAATCAGCATGATTATGACTTTTTTTATCATGCACAGTTTTGGATACGACGCTTTAAAAGTATGGTATGATTTATTATAACTGGTTTTGATATATATTATATCTGGATTTTTTGTACTAACCCATGTGTTAACCCTAATTGGAATACCTACTGGGCGCGTTGTTCTAACGCCCTACTTCTACCCTAGTGTATGATACAGGAAACGAGGGGAACGATGAACGCGAAACGGGCTAGGCATAGGAACTTGGAGGATTATAGCTTATATTTTGTTTAAGATACTCATGGGCTTGTATTTTGAGTATCTAGAATTCGGATGTAATAATTTAGATGAATTTGCTATGGTTGGATGTTTTATTAGATAATTGCGTTATGATAATGATGATTAAGGACTTGACGTACTTTGCTATCTAAATGGTATAGAACTATGTTCTATTATGTTTCCGCATGTTATGATTTTTATTCCGCATGTTTATATTGCTACGTGTGAACCATTTTCGTGGACTTAGTCTATGCACACATAGGGTTGGCCAGTTAAGGGTTGGACTGTGGAAGTTCGGACTTAGCTCGAGTTGTGACGTCCCGCTCTCTATCACTCTATTCTGTTATAAATAAAAAAAAATAGACTCTGATTTACTGGAAGAAGCGAGTGAAAAAGGGCGGGGCATTATAGTAATTGTAGTCAAGAGTAAGAGACACCTCTACAACTACAAGAAGCCATTGACTATACAAATAGAAGCTATAACGATGTCAACAGATCATCGGCATCGGCATAAGTCGATGACACTAAAGGTATGCTTTTTTCCATTTTCCTCTTTATTTCTATTTTAAATTTTGCTAATGGTAAGGGATAATGACGATGATGATATGTGGACTGAAACATGGGTAATGATGGAACTCCAAGCTTTTATCTATGCATTCTTTAAGAATAGGTTGGGTTATGGGGAAAAAACTTGACTCATATTTACTTGATTTAATTTAACTTGACCTTGTTAGCTTAAAGTAATCGATTTTAATATGCGAAATCTAA
Organism: Chimonanthus salicifolius; assembly: GCA_013350335.1. NCBI lineage: Eukaryota > Viridiplantae > Streptophyta > Magnoliopsida > Laurales > Calycanthaceae > Chimonanthus > Chimonanthus salicifolius. Next base: position 28,917,984 of record CM023535.1, read on the forward strand.
TATTTGGTTCTCAACTTGCCCATCCACCCAAGTTGCACCCCATGCCAAATTAAATTTTAAACTTCTTTTCTTATTTTTAGCCTTATTTATGGATTTTTTTTTCAGAAAATTTCTTCTTTTACGTCTAGTTTTGTTGGTAATATAATTTTTTCATATTTTTAATAATAACATGATAATAATTGATCAAATAATTTGTATCACCAACACTAATATGAAAATCCCTACTTACCAAATCAAATTTAAAATTAAATTTTCTTTTTTTTTTTTTTAGTTATTTTTTGATGAATGTTTTTTTTCTTTGTTAACAATTAAAAAATCACAAGCATTTAATAAATTTATAGGTTAAATTCTTCAAATTCACCAAGTGAAATTATAAAATTCATTTGTTTTCTAGTTTTAGTCTTTTTATGGATGAACAACTTTCGTAAAAACCTTTAAAATTATTTTTCTTTATAAGAGTTATCATATTCTTTCAAATCAATTAGTCTTTTTTAAAATTACTCTATTTTGGGTTTTAGCAGAAACTTTAATTTTTCTCACAACTCTCGTATCATTTTAAAACTCTACTTTTTATGTGAAAAAATAACCTTAAAATATAACCACCTTTTTCTACTAGAAAACTCTTATTTCTTTTCCTAAAATCTCCCTATTCATTATAAAATACTAATTTCTCTCCTTAAAACTTCTCATTTTCTACTTGAAAACTCTCCATTTATCTTATAACACCCCTCTTCTCGGTTAAAACTCATTTTAAAAACGCCAATTTTCTACTTCAAAACTCTCATTTTGTTTTTACAAAAACAATAAGTCTTTTTTTTCTTTATAGAAACTCTAATTTTATATTTTTGTCTTAAAACTCTAGTTTTCATCTAAAATGCACTCATTTTTTTCTTAAGAATCCATTTTTTCATCTAACCCAACCTTTTTTTTTTTTTTTGTAAAGCTCCCATTTTTATATTAAAATACTCATTTTTTCTTTTGTAAATTAGATACATTTTCTATATGAAAACTTATAAAGTCTCTAATTTTTTCCATAAAAAAACATGTACGATTCAAAAACTCTCATTTTCATCCTAAATAACATCATTATTAGAGTCGATCATATTCTTTCAAATCAAAGTCTTTTTCTCATAAATTATTCTATTTTTAGGTTTTTCGTAGAAACTCTATTTTTCTTAGTAAGCACTCTCGTTTTCATTTTAAAATTCTACTTTTTATTAGAAAAACACTCATTTTCTTAACCACCTATTTATAACAACTTTTTTTTCTAGTAGAAACTCTCATTCTATTCCTAAAATCTCTCCATTTCATCATAAAATGTTCATTTCTTTCCTTAAACCTCTCATTTTCTACGTGAAACTCTCTCTTTAGTCATTTTATGGCTGGCTTCCTTTTGTAAAAATCTTTTTTTTTTATTTAAAGTTATTGTGTGGCATGAATTTTTGCATTAAAATAACATCGTTACAAGAGTTTATCATATTTTTTCAAATCAATTAGTCTTTTTGTATAAATTATTTTATTTTTGGGTTTCTATAGAAACTCTAATTTTTCTCAATAGAAATTGTCGTTTTCATTTTAAAACTCTATTTTTTTTAATCTGAAAAACACTCACTTCCTTCTTAGAACAATCTTTAAATATAACCATTGAAACTCATTTCTATTCCTAAAATTTCTCATTTTCATTTATTTAAATGCTTATTTCTTTCTTTAAACTTCTTATTTTTACGTGAAAACACTCCATTTATCTTAAAACACCAATTTCCTCAATTAAGACTCTCATTTTCATTTTAAAAATGCTAATTTTCTACTTCAAAACTCTTATTTTCTTCGTATAATTCACCTTTTTGACTAAAAAGTTTCTATTTTCTTTATAACAACTCTACTTTCAGAATAAAAACTACTATTTTAATATTAAAAATCTAGTTTTCATATGAAAAAACACTTATTTTATTTTTAAAAATCCATTGTCTTCCTCTAACTCATCTTTTCTATTAGAGATTTTAGTTTTCTTCGTAAAGCTCCCTTATTCATCTTAAAATACTCATTTTTTCTTTTGTTAATTAGAAAACTTTGCATTTATCTTATACCACTAATTTTCTATATTAAAACTCTTTTTCCATCTTAAAAATGTTCATTTTCTTATAAAGTCTCTCATTGTTATCATAAAAAAACATTTTATTTAAAAAGTCTCTCTTTCATCCTAAAACACTACTTTTCTTCCCTAAATCTCTTATTTTCTATTAGTAAAACTCTCAAAACTTCTTTTATCCGAAATTAATATGAAAATCACTACTTGCCAAATCAAATTTCTTTTCACTTAGTTATTTTTGTGTATTGATTTTTACACCAGTAAAATCACTCAAGGTACACTATTGGATGGAATTTTTCCATTTATGAATACCTTAATAAACATCTGAGACTCCTACTTTTACGATCTCTGCCTCATCACCACCCAATTTTCCTTCCTCATCCTCCACTTTCTCCATTACCACCTTCTTCACCTCCTCTTCCAGCTCGGGAATCCCATTTCTTTTCAAGCATGGGAATGGCATTTCCACTAATGTGTTCTCCTCCAAGAGGCTTTGGGTGGGATTTCTTCACCCCATTTGAAGGGGGTGAGAGCAGAGGAGGGAGGGATGATGATGCCATATACATTCCATTCCTTCCACTACCCCATCTCTTATTCTTTGTCCTCCTCCAAAACTGATGAGGAAGAGGAAGAGGATGAGGATGAGGATGAGGATGAAGAAGAGTTACAAGAAAGGGAGAAACAAACAATGCCAGAGATTGGTTCTTGTGTGAATTCTGTGGCTACAATGGTGTTCTTGGAAATTGGGGAAGAGAGGAGGGGGGACTAAAAGTGTGATGAAGAAATGGGTAAGAGGGGGAGGGGTGTCGAGCAATAAAGAGATGGCAGCGGCTACCGTATATAAGGGGTGGATGTATTTGTAGTGGAATTCAGCTAAGAGGTATCTGCGGTCTAAAATTGATTTGAGGAAGCTGTAACACCCCGCCTTTTTTCACTCGCTTTCTCTTCCGAAAATCAGAGTCTATTTTTTTTTTTTTTAAACAAAGAGTGATAGAGAACGGGACGTCACGACGTGAGTTAAGTCTGAATTTCTAAAGTCCGACCCTTAACTGGCCAACCCTATGTGTGTATGGACTAAGTCCATGAAAACGATTCACACACAACAATATATACTTGCGGAATAAAATCTTAACATGCGGAATTACAATAGAACCAAGTTCTATTCCATTCAGGTAACAAAGTACGTCAAGTCCTTAATCATCATTCAAATATCATAATTATCCATATAAACATCCAATCATCTAAGTTATTACATGCCCGGAAACTAGTTACTCAAATATATGTCCATAAGTAACTTTGTTCAACATATAAAATAAATCATCCAAGCTCTTATGCTTGGCCCTCCTTGCGTTCATCGTTCCCCTGATTTCCTTTGTCATCCACTAGGGTAGAAGTAGGGCGTTAGAACAATGCGCCTAGTAGGTATTCCAATTAGGGCTAACACATGGTTAGTACATAACATATATAATATCGTAATGTCAAAAACCATATAAACCATGCTATGCAATGATGACAAATTCAATGAGTCCCACCCATCACATGTACATAAAAGTACCCCCACATAGGTCTTTCGGACACCTCCGGTTTCTTCTTGATGGGAAAGAACATCAAGGTACCCCACATACGTTTTTCGAACTCCCCGACGGAGTGTGACCCCTCCGGTTACATATCCTTCACCCCATGCCATGCATGAGATGCGAATGAAACACATGCTATTTTATAACATAAACATAGCATTTAAAATCACATTTTAAAATATATCCAACACATGCTATTTTATCATATAAACATAGCATTTAAAATACACATTTTGAAACCTATCCTTTGCAATATAAATTCATCAAAATAAGATAAAACATTGTACATTCAACCCATGGTTTCAAAGAGGTGGAATCCTACCAAAGACCGCTAATGTGTCCTTGCATTTTTGTCCGGTAACTTCTCACGATCGTAAACACCTTGTGAGGTCCCGTTACCTTATAATATAACAATCAATCAAAACCAAGTTCCACTTGATTTTCAATATTTTAAGTCCATAAACACAATTCTCATGGGGTTTGGCCATACACCATGGCCGAACCCATGATCTTTCATTTTTCTTATATTTACAACAATGCCATTCATGGCTAACATAACCCATAATCCAATATTTTCCTCCATTAACAAATGTCTAAGTCCATGTCTTGATCCACGAATCCATCTCATGGGGTTCGGCCATACATCATGGCTGAACCCATGATCTTTCAATTTAGGCGATATTTACAAAATTGCCATTGATTCCATCAACTTATGTTTGAGTTCTAAAACATAGGTCCATTAATTCTACATAATTACCATATTGCCATCCAAGGCTATAATTCCATTATTCTCACCCTTCATCTGTTGGTTTGGTGAACCATTCATTAAAATTATACAAAGACCAAAACATGGCCCATTAACAAGTTCATGGGGTTCGGCCATACACCATGGCCGAACCCTTGATGTTTATTTTCCAACTTTTCTTTTCAATGGTTCACCATCTTCGGTCCATAAACCATAAGTCTATACTTGCATCCTCCCTTTATTTAAAATACACATAAACTTAAACCCATAAAATTTGTTCATGGGGTTCGGCCATACACATGGCCAAACCCATGATGTCTAAGTTTCCATTTTCATCAATAATCCATAGTTAGAAAGTTTCCAAATTTAGCAATTGCATTCTTGAATCCATAATTCTAGGTTCCTTCCATAATTAGAAACTTTCCAAATTAATAATCATCTTCCATGATCTTCATTTAATCAATCACCAAAATAAGTCCAAAACTGATCCATACATTGATTCATAAAACAATACATTAACCGTACCAATACAACTCCATGGGGTTCGGACATACACCTTGGCCTTCCATTAAATCTGTAATGCCCCGCCCTTTTTCACTCACTTCTTTCTGAAAATTAGACTCTATTTTTTTTATAACAGAGTAGAGTGATAGAGAGTGGGACGTCACGACGCGACCTAAGTTCGAACTTCTAAAGTCTGACCCTTAACTGGCCAACCCTATGTGTGCATAGACTAAGTCCATGAAAACGGTTCACACATAGCAACATAAACATGCGGAATAAAAATCATAACATGCGGAAACATAATAGAACACAGTTCCATTCTATTCAGATAGCAAAGTACGTCAAGTCCTTAATCATCATCATCATATCATAATTATCCAATAAAACATCCAACCATAGCAAATTCATCTAAGTTATTACATCCGAATTCTAGATACTCCAAATACGAGCCCATGAGTATCATTAAACAAAATATAAATTAAAAGCATCCAAGCTCCTATCCTTGACCCTTTCGCGTTCATCGTTCTCCTCGTTTCCTGTATCATCCACTAGGGTAGAAGTAGGGCGTTAGAGCAACGCGCCCAGTAGGTATTCCAATTAGGGTTAACACATGGGTTAGTACCAAAAATCCAGATATAACATATATCAAATCCAATTATAATAATTCATACCATACTTATAAAGCATTGTATCCAAAACAGTGTATGATAATAGAGATCCAATCATACCAATAAAAACCAGAAACCTTGCATGATAATAAAGATCATAATCATGCCGATTCAATGCCATGCCATGCTATTATATGCAATGAGTCCCACCCATCACAAAACATATGTATTCTCTTGATGGAATTCTCATCATCAAGGTACCCCCACATAGGTCTTTCGGACGCCCTGACGGAGTATGGCCCCTCCGGTTTCTTCTTGATGGGATTCTCACCATCAAGGTATCCCCCACGATTGTATTATGGATGCCCCGTCGAAGTGTGGATCTCTAGTTACATTTCATACCTAGTATCGTCTTGATGGAAAGCTCCTCATCAAGGTATTCCTCCCACGAGTGTGTTACGGACACCCTGACGGAGTGTGGATCTCCGGTTACCGTTCATCCCTCCCATGCCATGCATGAGATGCAAACGTCCACATGCTATGCAATTATACTAATCATAGCATTTAAAAACTCATATTTGAAACATATACAACACATGTTATTTTATCATATAAATATAACATTTAAAACTCACATTTTGAAACATATCCTTTGCAATATAAATTCATCAAATCAAGATAAGAACAATGTACATAAACCCATGGTTTCAAAGAGGTGGAATCCTACCAAAGACCGCTAACTTGTCCTTGCGTCTTGCGTCTTTCGTCCGGTAACCGCTCACGATCGTAAACACCTTGTGATGTCCCGTTACCTTATAATATAACAATCAATTAAAACCAAGTCTCACTTGATTTACAACAATGTCCAAGTCCATAAACCAAACTTGTGGGGTTCGGCCATACACCATGGCCGAACCTCACCCTTTTTGTTTTAGTTTCCTTTTTTCTTATTTATTCCATTTATTACCAAAATGCCATTGGTCTAAACCTTAGTTAATATTCCATTTATTTTAATCCAAAATGCATAACCCTAGGTGCGCCAAACAATTCCGATGGGGTTCGGCCATACACCATGGCCGAACCCATGGTCCATTAATTCAATTAATTACAATAATGCCATTATTCCTTCCATGGTTAGTCACCTTCATTTATTCACCCATGTTTAGATCCAAAACATAGATCCATAAACATCTAAGTCCAGAAAACCTTCCCCATGGGGTTCGGCCATACACCATGGTCGAACCCATGGTCCTTTATTTTCACTTTAATTACCAAAATGCCATCCATGGCTATCATTCCATATTCTCACCCTTCATCCCTTGGTTTGGTAAACCATTAACTTATATTGTACAAAGGCTAATAATTAACCCACTAATCAAAGTTCATAAAATCCATTCAACTTGATTCATGGGGTTCGGCCACACACCATGGCTGAACCCTATGATATCTTAATTTCATTTAAATTACAATATTCCCATTCGTGGCTAACCTTCCATTTTAGCAAGTATTTACAACCTTGCCATTGGTCTAATTATTTCAAACCTTTTACTCATTAACACTTACACATAATAGATCCATAAATTGTTCCATAAACAAATCCCCATGAGGTTCGGCCATACACCATGGCCGAACCCATGATCCTCCACTTTGGCATGTATTTACAACTTTGCCATTACCTTCACCAATAATCCATAATTAGAAGGTTTCTAAATTTATCATCCATCCTTCCATAAAAAGAAGGTTTCCATAAATAAACCCTAGTGGGGTTCGGCCATACACCATGGCCGAACCTCACCCATAGAGACAAATCCATCTTTTTTTCATTTAAAATACTAAGTCCATACAAGACCCATAAATTCGGTTCATGGGGTTTGGCCATACACCATGGCCGAACCCTATGATGTCTAACCTTCCATTTTGATCAATAATCCATAATTAGAAACTTTCCAACTTAATCTCCACCTTGAATTCATAATCCAAGGTTCTTTCCTTTTTTATCCAAAAATCCATATTTAGAAGCTTTCTAATTTGGCAATCAATTTCCATAATTAGAAGCTCTCTAATTTAGCAACCATTCTCCATCTTAATCAATTAACATACATCAAATATACCAATACAACTCCATGGGGTTCGGCCATACACCATGGCCGAACCCTATGGTCCATAATCCTCTTTCTAACAAAATTATTAAACATTGATCTTCCATTTAATCAATTAGCATATTAAATCCATCTATATTTTCCCATGGTTTCCATTTAAAATTAAAACATAACAACCTTTCCCATCATTTTCTAAATTAATAAAACATCTATAATTTTTCCATCATTTAAATCCACTATCATTCTCTAATGACCTTAAATGGGGTTCGGCCATACACCATGGCCGAACCCTATGGTTCATCCTTTTTATTAAATTAAATACTATGACCATCCAATTTCCTTCCATGGGGTTCAGCCATACACCATGGCCGAACCCTATGGTTCCTTTCTTAAACAAAAATATCAAAACCACTTACCGGTTCCGCGACTCCTCCGGTTTTCCCTCGGTTGTGAACACCCTCTTGATATGCAATATTAATGATCTTGCTGGCTGCCTTGACTGTAGGTTCTACACCAAGAAACCAACAATGTATCTACTAGGGTACTACCTGAATAGAGGTTGTGTCGTGTTGTTCTCTCAAGAACAGTAGTCTCGACCCAAACCCTCCTTGTTTTTTCACGCTGGCAACAACTCTCTGTCCTAAAGAACAACCCAGCCGAGATTCTTTGTTGCTGCTGTGTTTTTGCCTCCTTCATGCTGCCTGTATTTATACATATTGCAGTCGGTCCCCAAGTCTCAGTTTAGAAGGAAATTTCTATTTCAGTTTGTCGTGTTCCATTCTAGGCAGTTGCCGAGTTTACCTTCCTCTACATGTATACCTCTCTGCTACACAACGCTGGTAGCACTCCTCTCTTGTTTGTGTGTCTCCTCTTGCTGTTGTATTTCAGAGAGAATCCCTCCCACACTGAATCTGTGTATTGGGTTGTCTACACAAAAGAAAGCCAAGACCTGCCCGTCAGATCTGGAACAACCCTTGTTGTTTGCCACTTAAACTTGCCTTTCTCTGTTATGAAAACTAGAATGGTTTTCAACTGAACTTAGAGAGAGATCCCTCCAAGCCTCTAGTTCTCAGGTCTGAAACCCAATACCTTCAACCAACTAGAACTCCTTGTTTTCTCTCTAAAATCGTGTCTCTCAATGATGATACACGTATTGATATCTCAATTGATATTGCAGCAGTCCTTATATAAGTTGTGCAATCGGTGACTGAATTAGCAATTGCCCAAACGTTGTCTCAATAGATCTTATAGGGTGACAATTACTACTATTGTAGCAGTCCTTCCTTCTATGGATTTTTACTCCCATTCGACCAGCCAATTTCTCTAATTTGGAAGAGAACATTAAGGAGTTTATTTCAAGCCAATACCAGGAAACTCCACCTTCGTGCTTCTCATGCTAGAACCTGCTATATATTACCACGTATACACATCTCATGTGCTGTCCCATGAAGCTATAATCCAGCCAGTTTTATGCTAGAATGCAAAACAAATTAAATTATATTTATGCTTATCCTATCTTAGAAGGTGTCATGCCCCTTTAAATTAGCCATTGCTAATGTCGTGTACACCTTTCTTATTTTGGAGAGTCCTCTATTTAGAATATGCTAATGCGTCCCTTGCTTTCTTAGCATTTGCCTTAGTGCTATTTTTATCTAGGAAAGGGACCCTTTTTAAAAGATACTCTAATATATCTTATCATATATGTGCATATCAAGGCTTTGCATATCTCCCATATTCGGCCATGCATCCTTTCAAATTAATCTTAGATTTCGTCTCAAGATATTCTAACACATCATTCGCATAACAATTAATTTATATCCCTTGTTTATATATAATGCATTACTAATTAAATTCAGCCCCATTTAATTTTAAATTGAACTAACTTTGTGGTCATCCAAGTTATCCATGACCCATTGGGTCCCAATTGGGCATTTGACCCAAATAAACAACCTTGACCCAATTAAACACATCTTACCCATTTATTTTAAATTGAACCTATAACATATCCGTTGGATCTTAATTGGGAAATGACCCAACACTTTACCCAATCTAAGGTCCATATCTAAAATTCACAAATTAAATGGTTAATTTCCTTTAATATTTATAACTTGAAAATCCGGCGTGTTACAAAATCAATCACCAAATTAAATCCATCTATATTTTCCCATGGTCTCCATTTAAAATTAAAACATAAATAACCTTTCCCATCATTTTAAATCCATTAAAATTTATTAATATCCTATGTGGCATGGCCGAACCCTATGGTTCATCCTTTTTATTTAAACGTCAACATTCATCCCTTAATCTTATTCGATGGTCTCCATTTAATCCCTTCAAAACATTGATATTCCTTCCATGCTTTCCAACCAATAACCATGTCTTTCCATTAAAAATTACCAAAGCTCTTCCATGGGGTTCGGCCATACAATATGGCCGAACCCTATGGTTCATCCCTTTTTATTAAAAATACTCATTCATCTCCCAATTTTCTTCCATGGGGTTCTTTTCCTTAAACAAAATTTATAAAATACTAACCGGTTCCGCGACTCCTCCGGTTTTCCCTCGGTTGTTCTTGCTCTTCCAATCCTTTTTCCTTCTTGATCTTTCCCTCTTGCTGGCTGCCTTCTCTTCCTCTTGTTTTGCCTTGAATAAGACTTGAAATAGAGAGAAAATTTGGCCTTATGTGTGTGTGATCCGTGCGCCCCTCCCCTCTTTCTTTTATAATCTTCCACTTAATCCTAATTTAGAAGGTGCTTGAGATGACAATTCCCTTTAGGGCCGTGCGCCCCTCTTGTGTTTAACTTAGAAGGTGCCTTGCTCATAACCCTTGGTGTTTAACTTAGAAAGTGCCATGTGCATAACCCTATACACGGCCTAAGCAATCTTTTAATTTAGACATCTTCTTTTTAAAATTATTCTAGCACATAATCTTCGATATGATATCTAAAATTCGGCCATGCAATATTTATTTAATTTTAGATATCTTCTCAAGATATTCTATCATATCAATGTGGATATGAAAATCCCACATACATCTCATGCGCATATCCTTTTAATTCAACCCCATTTAAATTTTATTGAAACCATTTCCAAAATCGTTGGGTCTTAATTGGGCTATGACGCAACACTTTACCCATATAAAATCCATATCTAATAATTCACAAATTAAATGGGTAAATTCCGTAAATATTTATAACTTGAAAATCCAGAGGGTTACAGAAGCACTTCCTCTCCATACAAAGGGATACTACATCATCTTTTTCTTACTCTAGCTTGAAAGTTGAGATTCTCCATCCCCCCATCCTTGGTTCTATTTGGGTTTGAGTCGGCCTTTGCGCTTAAACTGTAGAAAGAGATTTTCTAGAGAGTTTATAGCAATTGGGACTCCCTGGACTTGGTTGAAAATGGGAATGTAGTCTTTTGTAAAGTGTTTTAACAAAATGTGGAATGTAGAGGAGAGAGAAGCTTTGAGGAGGTTTAAGCAAAACTTCAAGGACGAAAGAGGGTTTGGTAGGGATTGAAAGAGAGAGATTTAGCAGTGGTTTTTTAGTGGAGTGTGGGAGATCAGTGTAAAATGAGAACATTTTATTCATCGGTGTACCTTGAGTAATTTTACATATGTAAAAAATGATACCCTTATTTTTTTTCTTTTTATAACATTAAAAACAAATCACAACCATTTTATAAATTTTTAGGTTAAATCCTTCAAATTTTGCCAAGTGAAATTATAAAATTTATTTGGTTTCTATTTTTAGTATTAAAACGAGGTTAAAATATAACCAACATTTTCTTATAGAATGTTCCCTTTTCATTTTAAAAACAATACCCGTATCCTTTTTTCTTTGTTAACACTAAAAACGAATCACAACCATTTTATAAATTTATAGGTTAAATCCTTCAAATTTTGCCAAGTGAAATTATAAAATTCATTTGTTTTCTAGTTTTAGTCTTAAGGCGAGGTTAAAATATAACCAACTTTTTCTTCTATAAACTCTCATGTCTATTACTTAAATGTCCCCTTTTCATTTTAAAATTCTCATTTCTTTACTTAAACCTCTCGTTTTTACGTGAAAACTCTTCATTTATCTTAAAACACCTATTTTCTCAGTTAAAACTCTTTTTTTCATCTTAAACGCTAATTGTGTACTTTAAAACTCTCATTTTATTCATATAACTCACCTTTTAATTGAAAAGTCTCCCTCCATTTTGTTTAAAAATCTTTCATTAAAAAAAAAAACTCTTTTTCTTTATAGAAATTTTAATTTTCTTATTAAAAACTACTATTTTCATCTGAAAAGCACTCATTCTCTTCTCAAAAATTAATTTTTCTTCGTATAACCCATCTTTCCTATTGAAAACTTTTATTTCCTTTCGTAAATCTCCCATTTCATCCTAAAACACTCGATTTTTCTTTTGTAAATTAAATGTATTTTCTAACTTAAAACTTTGTATTAAAACCCTTTTTTCATCTTAAAAATGTTCACTTTCTTTATAAAGTTTTGTTTTTCATCGTATACGATTCGGTCCACTTTCTTTTTGAAGTTTCATTTTTCTTCATATAATGGTCTTCTTTTGATTGGAAAAATGCCTCCATTTCTTATGAAGTCTCATTTGTTTTATGATAAAAAACCTTTTTTCCTTCAAAAACTCACATTTCTATCCTAAACTGTTGCTTTTCTTTCGTAAATCTCTTTTTTCTATTAGAAAAACTCTCAAAACTCCTTTTACTAATCCGAAAATCCCTAATTGTCAATTTTTTTTAAAGTTATTTTTGGATGAATATTTTTCTTTCTTTTTAACACTGAAAACAAATCACAATCATTGCTCAATGCTGATCTTTATATGTTAAATTCTTTAAATTCATCGAGTGAAATTACAAAATTCATTTATTTTCTATTTTTATTATTTTTATCCATGAATTACTTGTATAAAAACTTATTTTTATTTAAATTTATTGTGGCATGAATTTTTCATATTTTTAGATAACATTATAACAACAATAGATCCTATTCTTTCAAATCAATTAGTTTTTTTTTTTTACCATAAATTATTATATTTTTGGATTTTTGTAGATCCTCTAATTTTCTCAATAGGAACTCTCGTTTTCTTTTTAAAACTCTTCCATTTTTTGACAAACACTCACTTCCTTCTTAAAACAAACTTAAAATATAACCAACTTTTTTTAATAGATACTCTCATTTCTATTCCTAAAATCTGTAACACCCCGGATTTTCAATTTATTAATATATATGAAAATTACCCATTTAATTTGTGAATTATTTGATATGGATCGTATATGGGTAAAGTGTTGGGTCTTTGCCCAATTAAGACCCAACGGATTGTGAAAATGGTTTCAATTTAAATTAGATGGGGCTGAATTAATTTAATTAGTAATGCAATATTATATAAATAAGGAATGGGATAATTGTGCATGGCCGAATTTTAGATATGCACATCCATGTGATATGCTAGAATAAATTGAAAGGATATCTAAGATTAAATTAAAAGGATGCATGGCCGAGTGCGACATATTCATATCCATGGGATATGCGCAATTCATGAAGATAGGATGGAGTATCTTTTAAGAAAAGAAGAGTCCTTTCCTTGTTAGGAGAATTGCGCCAAAAGGGAGTCCCTTCCTTGTTAAAAAAAAGGGCAATTGCCATTTCAAGCAAGATAGGCCGAATGGAAGTTTATAAAAAAGAGGAATAAAGGGTGCATGGTAACTTCTAAACATAGCATCAAGAGGAAGTTTTTATAGAAGAAAGGGAGAGAGGCGCACGGCACACACAATCAAGGAAAAATAGTGCATACGGCAATATTCATTCAAGGAGAGGGCAGCCAGCAAGGGCGCACGGCACAAGAAGGTGTTCTTGGCTGTGTTAAAAGATCAAGAAGAAGGAAAGGAAAAGGCTAAGGAAGAAGAAGATCGGAAGAACCAATCGGAGCAAAGGAAAACCCAAGGAATCGCGGAACCGGTTAGTATTTGTTAATCTTTTTTTTGATTAAAAGAAAAGAACCATAGGATTCGGCCATGGTGTAAGGCCGAACCCCATGGAACAAGATTAAAGGGATGAATGTTAATATGTTTGATTTGATTTAAAAGAGGAAGTATGGAACCATAGGGTTCGGCCATGGTGTATGGCCGAACCCCATGGAAGAAAAGGAATGGACAACTATGTTGTTTTCAATGAACCGTTGGATGGAATAATATGGAAGAGCTTTGATAGTTGATAATGGAGTTTTGAATGATAAAGACCATAGGGTTCGGCCATGGTGTATGGCCGAACCCCATGGAGTTGTGTTGGTATTATTATTGAATTTTAATGGAGTTAAATAATGGAAGATCATAAATGAATGTTCATTGATTAAATGGAAGATCAAGGATTAAATAATGGTCAAGATCATGAACCATAGGGTTCGGCCATGGTGTATGGCCGAACCCCATGGAGTTGGTTACTAATTTAGAAAGTGAATGAAAAAGGATGGATTTGTCTCTATGGGTGAGGTTCGGCCATGGTGTATGGCCGAACCCCACTAGGGTTTATTTATGGAAATTGTATATTGAATTTAGAAAGTTTCTATTTATAGACTTTCTAATTATGAACCTTTGATCAAAATGGAAAGTTAGACATCATAGGGTTCGGCCATGGTGTTTGGCCGAATCCCATGAACCAATTTTAATGGATCCCTCAATGATAGATCATGTTTGGATTAAGGAATTGTTATGGAACATTTAAAGGGGTTATTTGGAGTGTTAGGCATAGGAGCTTAGATGATTTAGTTTACATTTTTAATAAAATTACTCATGGACTTGTATTTTGAGTATCTAGATTTCGGAATGTAATAATTTAGATGGTTGGATGTTTATTTGGATAATTATGATATTTGGATGATGAATTAAGGACTTGACGTACTTTGCTATCTGAATGGAATAGAACTTGGTTCTATTATAATTCCGCATGTTATAATTTTTATTCCGCATGTTGATATTGTTATGTGTGAACCATTTTCGTGGACTTAGTCCATGCACACATAGGGTTGGCCAGTTAAGGCTTAGACTTTGGAAGTTAGGAGTTAGCTCGCGTTGTGACATCCCACTTTCTATCACTCTACTCTGTTATAAAAAAAAAATAGGCTCTAATTTAAGGGAAGAAACAAGTGAAAAAGGGCGGGGCGTTACAAAATCTCCCCATTTCATTTTAAAATCAACATTTATTTTCCTTAAACTTTTAATTTCTACATGTAAACACTATTATCTTTAAACGTCCATTTTCTCGGTTAAAACTCTCGTTTTCATGAGAAAGACGATAATTTTCTACTTCAAAACTCCCATTTTCTTTATATAACTCATCTTTTCAACTGAAAAGTCTTCTTCCATTTTGTTTAAAAACACTCTCATTTAGTTTTTAAAAATAATCAATAACTCTATTTTCTTTATAAGAACTCTAATTTTCTGAGTAAAAACTACCATGTTCATCTTAAAACTATAGTTTTCATCTAAAAACACTCATTTTCTATTAGAAACTTTTTTTTTCTTCGTAAAGCTCCCATTTTCATTATAAAACACTCATTTTTTCTTTTGCAAATTAGATGCATTTTCTAAGTTGAACACTTTGCTTTTATCTTAGAACACTAATTTTCTATATTGAAACGTCTTTAATCTTAAAAATATCCATTTTCTATTAAAGTTTTGTTTTTCGTCATATAACACTCTTTTTTGAAACAAGCCTTCATTTTCTTATAATGTCTTTTATTTTTTTTCAACTCTTTGCCATTCAGAAACTGTCATTTTCATCTTAAACATTGCTTACGTAAATCTCTTATTTTCTATTAGAAAAAACTCTCAAAACTACTTTTATCCAAAACTAATATGAAAATCCCTACTTACCAAATCAAATTTAAAATTTTCTTTTTTAGTTATTTCTAGATGAATATTTATTTTTTCTTTGTTAATACTAAAACAAATTACAATCTTTTTTATAATTTTTTAGGTTAAATCCTTCAAATTTGCGAATTGAAATTATAAAATTCCTTTATTTTTTTATTCTTTTTATGGATGATTTTTTTTAGTAACAACCTTTTTTATTTAAAGTTATTTTGTGACATGATTTTGTTTTTGTATTTTTAGATAACTTCATTACAAGAGATGATCATTTTCTTTTAAATCAATTAGTCTCCTGCATAAATTATTATATTTTCGAGTTTTCGTATAAACTAGTTTTTCGATTGGAACTCTAGTTTTCCTCTTAAGACTCTACTTTTTATTTGAAAAAAGTTCACTTTTTCCTTAAAGCAACCTATAAATATAACCATTTTTTTTTAATAAAAATTCTAATTTCAGTTTCGAAATCTTTTCATTTAATTTTAAAATACTCTGAAAAATCTCCATTTATCTTATAACACCAATTTTCTTAGTTAAAACTCTCTTTTTCACTTTGATGACGCTAATTTTCTACTTCATAACTCATTTTCTACTAAAACATTGATGTCGTTTCAAAATCTTTTATTTTCTTTGAAAAAACTTTCAAAACTTCTTTGATACAAAATTGATATGAAAATCCCTACTTTTAAATTAAAATTTCTTTTTAGTTAATTTTGGATGAATATTTATTGTTTTCTTTGTTATCACTAAAAACAAACACAACCATTTGATAAATTTATAAGGTAGATCCTTCAAATTCACCAAGGGAAATTATAAAATTCATTTATTTTCTATTTTTGGTTTTTTATGGATGAATTTTTTTCGTAAAAAGATTTTTTATTTAAAGTTATTTTGTGGCATGAATTTTTCGTATTTTTAGATAACATCATTACTAGAGTTAGTCATATTCTTTCAAATCAATTAGTCATTTTTGTGTGAATTATTCTATCTTGGGTTTTTACATAAACTCTAATTTTTCTCATTAGAATTTCTCGTTTTCATTTTAAGACTCTACTTTTATTAGAAAAAGACTACTTCCTTCTTAAAACAACCTTAAAATATAACAAATTTTTTACTAGAAACTCTCATTTTTTTCCTAAAATCTCCTCTTTTCATTTTAAAATACTCAATTCTTTTCTTAAACCTCTCATTTTCTAAGTGAAAACCCCATTTTCTCAGTTAAAACTCTAATTTTCATGTTAAAAATGATTATTTTCATATTAAAACTCTAGTTTTCATCTCTGAAGAGCACTCATTTTCTTCTTAGAAATCCATTTGCTTCATCTAGCTGATCTTTTCTATTATAAACTTTTATTTTTCTTCGTAAAGCTCCCATTTTCATCCTAAAATACTCATTTTTTATTTTGTACATTGGATGCATTTTTTAAGTGAAAAGGTTGCTTTTATCTTAAACCATTAATTTTCTATATTATAACTTTTTTTTCATTTTAAAAATGTTCAGTTTCTTTTTTAAGCTTTGTTTTTCTTTGGAAAATGCTTTTTTTCACTCAGAAGTGCCTCCATTTCTTATAAAGTCTCATTTTTTTCTTAAAAAAACTCACTTTCATCCAAAAAAACACAGCTTTTCTTTTGTAAATCTCTTATTTTCTATTAGTAAAACTCTTAAAACTCTTTTTATCCAAAACTAATATGAAAATCCCTACTTTCCAAATCAAATTTTCTTTTTAGTTATTTTTGGGTATTCATTTAGTGGTACACCGTTGGACAACATTTTCCCATTTTACCCTATTGTTGTATTTGAGGTTTCCTACCTGCTTTTCAAGGTTTCTGTTTCCCTCCTCATCACCCACTTTCACCATTACCACCTTCTTCGCCTCCTCTTCCAACTCGTGAACCCTTTTTTCTTGGGGCATGAGAATGGCAATTCCACCTACGTGTTCTCCTCCCGGAGACTTTTGGTGGGATTTCTTCAACCCATTTGAAGGGGTGAAAGTAGAGGAGGGAATGATGATGATGTCATCTCCACTCCATTCCTCCCTTTTCCACCACCCCCATCTTTTCTTTTTTCTCCTCATCCAAAGCTGATGAAGAAGAGGAAAAAGTTGAAGAAGAGTTACAAGAAGGAGAACAATATACAATGCCAGGGATTGGTTCTTGTGTGGATTCTGTGGTTGAAATGGTGCTTTTGGAAATTGGGGATGAGGATTGAGGGGGAGTAAAGTGTGAGTTCTTTTGGATTTGAGTTGGGTTTTGTGCTAAGGAGGTCCTTGTGAGAGTCTCAACAGTTGCGGTCTTTAAATTTTGACTCAAAAAGAGGAAGTGAGCTTGAATTTGGAGTGAGTTTTAGCATAAGAAAGTGATTCTCCTCCCCCATCTGTAGGTTCTATTTGGATTTGAGTTGGCCTTTGTAGATTTAGCAAAAGGGTTTGGACAGGATTGAGAGAGAGAGATTTAGCGGTAGTTTTTTAATGGAGTCAGAGAGTGTGACACGACTCTCATTAAGGAGTTGGATTCTAATGTTAGTTTGTCACAAAACAAAACTCTCTCTCTCTCTCAAACAGAGACATAAGATCTCATGAAACCGTGAAACATGGATAGAAAACCTCGAAAACATGAATCATGGTAAAATGTTTATTCATTAGTGTACCTGGAGTATAAATTTATAGGTTAAATTCTTCAAATTTTGCCAAGTGAAATTATAAAATTCATTTGTTTTATATTTTTAGTCTTAAAATGAGGTTAAAATATAACCACTTTTTTCTTCTATAAACTCTCATTTTATTCCTAAAATGTACCTTTTCATTTTAAAATGCTCATTTCTTTCCTTAAACCTCTTATTTTCTATGTGAAAACTCTTCATTTATCTTAAAACACATATTTTCTCGATTTTTTTTCTCTTAAAAATGCTAATTTTGTACTTTAAAACTTCCATTTTCTTCATACACTTTAATTGAAAAGTCTCCCTTCATCTAAAAGCTCTAGTTTTCTTCTAAAAAGCACTCATTCTCTTCTTAAAAATCCATTTTTCTTCATCTAACCCATCTTTTCTATTAGAAATTGTTATTTTTCTTCATAAAGCTTCCATTTTCATCCTACAACTTTTTCTTTTGCAAATTAAATGCTTTCTCTAAATGAAGACATTCACTGATCATAAAACAATAATTTTATTTTTTTATTAAAACTCCTTTTTCATCTTAAAAATATCAATTTTCTTTTTAAAGTTTCACTTTTCTTCATATAACTCTTTTTTTTAACTATAAAATGCTTCCATTTCTAATAAAGTCTCTAATTTTTTTCCTGAGAATAACCCCTTTTATTCAAAAACTCACATTTTCATCCTAAAACACTTTTTTTTTTTTGTAATTCTCTTATTTTCTATTAGAAAAACTCTCAAAACTCCTTACAAAATTCATTTGTTTTCTGTTTTTTTAATGAATTTCTTTAATAATTTTTTTTATTTTAAATTTATTGTGGCATCAATGTTTCTTATTTTTAGATAACATCATTACAAAGAGTTGATCATATTCTTTTTCAATCAATTAGTTTTTTTTTAACTTACATCACTCTATTTTTGGGTTTTCACCGTAACTCTAATTTCTTGGTAGGTTTTATTTTAGAACTCCACGTTTTATTTGAAAAACACTCACTTCCTTTTTAAAACAACCTTGAAATCCTTTTTTCAAACAGAAACTTTGATTTCTATTCCTAAAATCTCCCCATTTCATTTTTAAATGACCATTTATTTTCCTTAAACATCTCATTTTCTATGTTAAAAATACTATTCATCTTTAAACACCCATTTTCTCTGTTAAAACTCTCTTTCATTTAGAAACACTGATTTTCTACTTCAAAACTCTTATTTTTTTGTATAACTCGCATTTTCAAAATTTTCCTCCCAATTAGTTTAGGATCTTTCATTTGTTTTTTTAAAAAAAAATCAAAATCTCATTTCTTTATAGAAAATCTAATTTTCCATGTAAAAATTACTATTTACATCTTAAATCTCTAGTTTTCATCTAAAGAGAATTCATTTTCTTCTTAAAAATCTGTTTTCGTCCATCATCTTTTATATTAGAACATTTATTTTTCTTCATAAAACTCCAATTTTCATAATAAAACACTATTTTTTTTCTTTAGCAAATTAGATGCATTTTCTAAGTAAACAATTTGCATTTATCTTAAAATGCTAATTTTCTATATTAAAATGACTTTTTTTAATCTTAAAAATGTCCACTTTCTTTTAAAGCTTTGTTTTTCTTCATATTGCACTCTTTTTTAACTGAAGCTGGCTTCTATTTTCTTATAAAGCTTTTCTGTTCTCTACTTTTTATCGGAAAAACACTCACTTCCTTGTTAAAACAACCTTTAAATATAACCACTTTTTTTCTTCTAGAAACTCTCATTTCTTTTTCTAAAATCTCTTCATTTCATCATAAATTGCTCATTACTTTCCTTAAACCTCTCATTTTCTACATGAAAACTCTTCATTTATCTTAAAACACCTTCATCTTCATAACGCAAGTTTTCTACTTCAAAACACACATTTACCCAAAACTAATATGAAAATCCCTACTTGCAAAATTAATTGTTCTTTTTTAATTAATTTTGGATGAATATTTATTTTTTCTTTGTTAACATTAAAAACAAAGTGCAACCATTTGATAAATTTATAGGTTAAATCCTTCAAATTCACCAATTCAAACTATAAAATTCATTTGTTTTCTATTTTTATTCTTTTGATGGATGAATTTTTTTCGCAGAAACCTTTTTTTATTTAATTTTATTTTGTGTCATGAATTTTTTGTTTTTTTAGATAACATCATTACAAGAGTACTTTAACATCAATTAGTCTTTTTTGCATAAATTATTTAATTTTTAGGTTTTCGTAGAAACTCTAATTTTCTTAGTAAAAACTCTCATTGTCATTTTAAAATTCTACTTTTTATCTGAAAATCACTCACTTAATTCTTAAAACAACTTTAAAATATTACTACTTTTTCTCTACTAGAAACTCTCATTGCATTCCTAAAATCTCCTCGTTTTATCATAAAATGCTCATATCTTTTCTTAAACCTCTCATTTTCTACGTGAAAATTCTCTATTTAGTCCTTTTATGGATGGATTTCTTTCTTATTTTTTTTATTTCAAGTTATTTGGTGGCATGATATCGTATTTTTAGATAACATCATTACAAGCGTTGGTCGTATTCTTTCAAATCAATTAGTCTTTTTTGCATAAATTATTTTATTTTTAGCTTTTTGCAAAAACTCTAATTTTCTTAGTAAAAACTCTCATTTTCATTTTAAAAATCTACTTTTTATCTGAAAAGCACTCAATTCCTTCTTAATACAACCTTAAAATATAATCACATTTTTTCTACGAAAAACTCTTATTTCTCTTCCTAAAATCTTTTCATTTGATTATAAAATGCTCATTTCTTTCCTTAACCTCTCATTTATTACGTGGAAAGAGTATTTATCTTAAGACATCCATTTGCTCGGTTAAAACTCTCTTTTTCATCTTAAAAACGTTAATTTTCTACTTCAAACTCTCATTTTTATTTCTAAAATCTGTTCTTTTCATTTTAAAATGCTCTTTTGTTCAAATCATGTCTTTTTTGCATAAATTATTCTATTTTTAGGTTTTCACAGAAACTCTTATTTTCATAGTAAGAACTCTCATTTTCAGTTTAAAACACTCTAATTTTAATCGAAAAAGCACTCACTACTTTCTTAAAACAACCTTAAAATATAACCACCTTTTTTCAACTAGAAACTTCCATTTCTATTCCTAAAAGCTCACCATTTCATTGTAAAGTGCTCATTTCTTTCCTTAAACCTCTCATTTTCTTCGTATATACACTTTATTTTTCTTAAAACACCCACTTTCACGGTTAAGACTCTCATGTTCATCCTAAAAGCACTAATTTTCTAGTTCAAATCTCTCATTTCTATTCCTAACATCTCCCCTTTTCATTTTAAAATGCTCAATTCCTTACTTAAACCTCTCATTTTCTACGTGAAAATTCTACATTTAACTTAAAACGCCCATTTTCTCAGTTAAAACTCTCTTTCACTTTTTCAACTGAAAAGTCTTCCTTCTTTTCATTTAAAGTATTTCTTATTGTTTTGAAAAAAAATCAAAAACTCTTTTCTAATAAAAAATGAGAGATTTACAAAAAAATTTGCCAAGTGTAATTATGAAAGTCATTTATTTTCTACTTTTAGTCATTTTATGTATAAATTCCTTTCGTAAAAACTATTTTTATTTAATGTTATTTTGTACATGATTTTCTTGTATTTTTATATTAGTTTTTTTGCATAAGTTATTCTATTTTTGGGTTTTCTTCAAAACTCTAATTTTCTCAGTAGGTGTAACGCCCCGCCCTTTTTCACTCACTTTTTCCCGTAAATTCAGAATATATTTTTTTTTTTATAACAGAGTAGAGTGATAGAGCGCAGGACGTCACGACGCGAGCTAAGTCAGAACTTCTAAAGTCCGACCTTTAACTGGCCAACCCTATGTGTGCATGGATCAAGTCCATGGAAAATGGTTCACACATAGCAATATCAACTTGCAGAATAAAATCATAACCTACGGAATCATAACATCACAATGCGGAATCATAATAGAACCAAGTTCTATTCCATTCAGATAGCAAAGTACGTCAAGTCCTTAATCATTATTAAAAACGTCATAATCATCAAACTAACCATCCGACCATCTAAGTTATTATATTCTGTAACTAATTACTCCTTTACAAGTCCATAAGTAACTTTATTCAAAACATATAAAATAAATCCTCCAAGCTCCTAAGCCTGGCCCGACTTACGTTCCTCGTTCCCTTGAATACTTGTATCATCAACTAGGGTAGAAGTAGGGCGTTAGAACAACGTGCCCAGTAGGTATTCCAGTTACGGCTAACACATGGTTAGTACAAAACATATATTATAACATAATATATAAAACCAGGTGAAATCCATGCCATGCAATTATGACAAATGCAATGAGTCCCACCCATCACATGTACATAAATGTACCCACCACATAGGTCTTCCGGACGCCCCGGCGGAGTGTGGACCCTCCGGTTTCTTCCTGATGGAAAAACACATCAAAGTACCGCACATAGGTTTTTCGGAGCCCCCGCGGAGTGTGACCCCTCCAGTTATAAATCCTCCACCCCATGCCATGCATGAGATGCCAATGAAACACATGTTATTTTAATAAGATAAACATAGCATCTAAAATCACCTTTTGAAACATACTCAATCCATGCTATTTAAACAATTTAAACATAGAATTTGAAATTCAATAATAAAGCATAT
The DNA here is from genome assembly GCA_013350335.1 of Chimonanthus salicifolius. Classification (NCBI taxonomy): domain Eukaryota; kingdom Viridiplantae; phylum Streptophyta; class Magnoliopsida; order Laurales; family Calycanthaceae; genus Chimonanthus; species Chimonanthus salicifolius. The sequence continues at coordinate 28,940,816 of CM023535.1, forward strand.
CCTTTGAAACATATTTTCATCAAACATAAGATAAAACAAAGTACATAATCCATGGTTTCAAAGAGGTGGAATCGTACCAAAGACCGCTAACGTGTGCTTGCGTCTTTCGTCTGGTAACTGCTCACGATCGTAAACGACGTGTGAGATCCCGTTACCTTATAACACAATAATTAATCATAACTAAGTCCCACTCGATTTTCAAGGTTCTAAGTCCACAAACAAAACCCCATGGGGTTCAGCCATATACCATGGTCGAACCCATGGCTTACTATTTTCACACCTATTTACGAAAATGCCATTGTTTTCATCATTCATTTAAATCTACCATAACTAGACCCGATAAATTTCCTTAACCAAACAAGTCCATCAAACACAACTCATGGGGTTCGGCCATACACCATGGCCGAACCCATGATCCTCCACTTTGGTATGTAATTACCATTTTGCCACTATCTTCCTCAATAATTCATAACATTTGTTTGTATCCTTCCTTTTATTTTAAAAATGCACAAACATAACTCATAACATAGGTTCATAATTCGATTCATAAATCGGGCCTTAACCATAACTTAAAATGCCATTTGATCCCTTAATTTGGACCATGGGGTTCGGCCATACACCTTGGCCGAACCCTATGATGTATAGTTTCCAATTATAACATTACATTCATACCATCCATCCCCCTTGATTCAATTATACGTAAACCTAAACCATAGATTTAATTCATGGGGTTCGGCCATGCACATGGCCGAACCCATGATGTCCAATTTTCCATTCATATTACTTCCCATAATTAGGTGTTTCCAAAATAATCTCCACCTTTCCATACTTGGAATGTTTCCATAATTAAATTCCTCGTTTCCATAATTGCAAGGTTTCCAAGATTAGATAGCTTCTAATTTTAGCAACCCCTTTCCATAAATGGAAGCTTTCCAACTTTAGGAACTTCTTCCATAAATGGAAGCTTTCTAAGTTTAGCAAACACCTTCCATACTTGGATAGTTTCCAAATTTGGACACCATCATTCCATAATTGGATGCTTTCCAATTTTAGCAACCAATTCTAAAATTAGATAGTTTCCTATTTTAATCTCCTCCTTCTATTCTTTGAAACGTTCTTGATAAACAACCTTCCATAACTAACAAGGTTTCCAAAAATAACTCTAGTGGGGTTTAGCCATGCACCATGGCCGAACCTCACCCTTGGAGATCTAAGTCCATCCTTTTTACATTTACCTTCCAAATTGGTAAATCAACTCTATGGGGCTCGGCCATACTCCATGGCCGAACCCTATGGGTTCACAATCTTTGACCATTGATTTAATTCCATTAAAAACATTCAATATCACATACCCAACTCCATGGGGTTCGGCCATACACCATGGCCGAACCCTATGGTCCAAGATCCTCTCTTTTTAAATCCCATAATACTTAATTAATAATCATGGATCTTCCATTTAATCCATTCAAATTCACATATCATTTACACCAAACAATCTCCATGGTTTTCATTCTTAAAAACCAACAAATAATTCAAAACTTTCCATGGGGTTCGGCCATGCACTATGGCCGAACCCTATGGTTCTTTCTTTTCCATTTAACCCATTAATCCATCTCTAATCTTCCTCCATGGGGTTCGGCCAACCACCATGGCCAAACCCTATGGTTCTTTTTGTTTCAAAATAAAATTATTCAATCATGATACTAACCTCTTTCCGATTTATTTCTAGTTCTTCCCCCACTTGATCTTTCTCTTCCAATCTTCTTCTCCTTTCCCTTTGCTGGCCGAACTACCTCTTGTTGATTGCCTTCTTCTTGCTCTTGGTGTAGCCGAAAAACAACAATTGGAAGAGAGAGAAAAGAGAGAAATCGGCTAAGGGATTACAAAGCCGTGTACCCCTCTCCATGTATCTCTTTATAGGTTTTCCTTAGTCCATATTTAGGAAGTGTTTAAGATAGCCACTCCCTCCCCTTTGGCCGTGCGCCCCTTGTGGTATTTTTAGTCATTGCCTTAGATGGCAATGCCGTGTGGCCTTGCTTTGTTTAGTGGTTGCCGACTTCCCTTGCTCAATTTAGCAATTGCTTGCTAAACATAGAATATGTCTAAGATAACCCATGTCCATTGCCATGTACTTTTTTTTAATTAATTTAAGATTATTTGCCTACTCTATTTAAAAATATCACATGCGCATAAACATAGATTTTGAAATTCGGCCATGCATAATTTTGGATTGCATAATAATTTAATTTCAGCCCCATTAAATTTATTGAAACCAATTCTAACCTCAATTGGGTCTTAATTGGGTCATGGCCCAATTCCTTATCCATATAAGATCCAATCTTAAGTTCATAATTAAAAATGGATAATTTTCATATAAAATAACAAATTGAAAATCCGAGGTATTACAGCAGGAACTCTCATTTTTTTTTAGAACACTATTCTTTTTTTTCTTTTTTTTTTTGAATTTAAGTGTGGGAAACCGTGGGATACCCAGTGTAAACCCTCACGGGTGAGCCCACTACCCCTAGGGCACATCAAGGTTAGGCCATGGGGGCTCGAACCCTCAACCTCTTGCTTCCTGAGGCGGGAGACAACCAGTTGAGCTACACCCATGTGGGTAACACTAATTTGTTTATAGGTTAAATCCTTCAAATTTTGCCAAGTGAAATTATAAAATTCATTTGTTTTATATTTTTAGTCTTAAAATGAGGTTAAAATATAACCATTTTTTTCTCCTATAAACTCTCATTTTATTCCTAAAATGTACCCTTTTCATTTTAAAATGCTCATTTCTTTCCTTAAAGCTCTTATTTTCTATGTGAAAACTCTTCATTTATCTTAAGAAACCTATTTTCTCAGTTAAAACTCTTTTTTCTCTCTTAAAAATGCTAATTTTGTACTTTAAAACTTCCATTTTCTTCATACACCTTTTAATTGAAAAGTCTCTCTTCATCTAAAAGCTCTAGTTTTCTTCTAAAAATCACTCATTCTCTTCTTAAAAATCCATTTTTCTTCTTCATCTAACCCATCTTTTCTATTAAAATTTGTTATTTTTCTTCATAAAGCTTCCATTTTCATGCTACAACACTCACTTTTTCTTTTGCAAATTAAATGATTACTCTAAGTGAAAACATTCATTGATCATAAAACACTAATTTTTTTTTTTTAATGAAAACTCCTTTTGTAACACCCGGATTTTCAAGTTATAAATATTTACGAAAATTACCCATTTAATTTGTGAATTTTAGATATGGATCTTATATGGGTAAAGTGTTGGGTCTTTGCCCAATTAAGATCCAACGGATATGTTATAGGTTCAATTTAAAATAAATGGGTAAGATGTGTTTAATTGGGTCAAGGTTGTTATTTGGGTCAAATGCCTAATTGGGACCCAATGGGTCATGGTTAACTTGGATGACCACCAAGTTAGTGCAATTTAAAATTAAATGGGGATGAATTTTAATTACTAATGCAATTTATATAATTAAGGGATTTAAATTAAAAAGGATATGCACATGAGTTATATGTGGGATTTTCATATCCACATTGATATGCTAGAATATCTAAAGAAGATGTACAAATAATTATAGAAGATGTCTTAGCCGTATGGGAGATATGCAAATCCTTGTTTATGCGCATAAGATCATTTTAAAAGGGGTATTTCCTTGATTAAGAATGGCCTTAAGGCAATGGCTAATTTGAAGGGATCATGGCACCTTCTAAGTTGGGATTAATTGGAGTTTTAAAAGAAAGGAACACAAGGAAAGAGTGCACACGGCAATGGTGATTTTGGCAAGGGCTACACGGCATTAAGAATGGTTAAACTTAAGGGTCTTGCTATCTTAATAAGATAGGACTGATTGGAAGATTAACTAAGGCAATTGTTAAACACAATGGGCGCATAGCACATTCTAAATTTAGGATTAAGGTTGGCCGTGTGGAAGTTATTAAAAGGAGAGTGCAGCAAAGGGTACACGGCATAAGGGAAATTCTTACCTTAGCACCTTCTAAGTTAGCATAAAATGGAAGAGGCAACAAGGAAGGGGCGCACAAGGGGAATTATTTATCTTAGCACCTTCTAAGTTAGGACTCAATGGGAGATTAATTAAGACAAGGGAGAGGGGCGCATGGTACTTTCTATTTTGATTAATGGAAGTTTATAAAGAGGCAACACAATGAAACACGTCATTCATGAATCAATAAGAGAAGGGCAGCAAAGGGCGCAAGACATTGTCTAAGATGGGATCAAAGAGAGGTCTAATAAAAGAAAGGAAGAGGGGCGCAAGTCATTGTTTAAATATAGAACCAAGTGGAATTTCTATAAGACAAGGGTAGTACACACGGCATTACATTCTCTCTCTCTTTCAAAACTCAATCTCGGCAAGAACAAAGAGAAGAGAAGGCAACCAACCGAGTGGAAGATCAAGGAGAAAAGGCTAAGGAAAGAAGAAGATTGGAAGAGCAAGAACCAATTAGACTGACGGAAAACCGAAGGAGTCGCGGAACCGGTAAGTGGTTTTAAATATTTTTGTTTAAAAGAATGGAACCATAGGGTTCGGCCATGGTGTGTGGCCGAACCCCATGGAAGGAAATTGGGTGTTGAGTTAGTTATTTTAATGGAAGAGAATTGGGAAGGATTATGGTTAATGTATGGTTTTAATGGATGCTTTTGGTGATTATATTTTATGGGATGAAAGTCATGGAGTAATTATATGGTTTTAGATCCATGGTGTAACGCCCCGCCCACTCCGAGACTCAGAGTCTATTTTTTTTTAATAATAATAATAGAATAACACCGGAAGAGAGCGGGCGGCGTTACGACGCGAGCTAAGTCCGGACTACCCAAATCCGACCCTTAACTGGCCACCCATGTGTGCATGGACTAAACCCACGATAACAAACCAGACATGGAACTAAACAAGCTATGCGGAATAAACTAGACTAAGTGCGGAATTAAACTGAATAGATAGCAAGTATTAAAATAACTTAATCCAACCATCCATTGTCAATATCATAAACAAACCATAGCAAAGGTTTACTAGCTATTACATGTCCATAAAATATAACTCAAAAGACAGTAATAAAGAAATCCCAATCATCAATCAAGCGCTTAAGCTTGGCTCCCCTCCTGGTCCTCGACCTTCTCTTTCCCCTTCCTTGTTCCTGCATCATCCTTTAAGGATAGAATTAGGGCGTTAGACCAACACGCCCAGTAGGTTTCCGATCAGGGCTACCACATGGTTAGTATATAAAACATGCATATATCATAGTATATGATAATCAAAGACATCTGAAATCAATGCTATGTATGTAGTGCAAATGTAATGAGTCCCACCCGTCACAAGTATACATAGCCATCAAGTTATTTCACAGTGTTCTTTCATTGGGACTCTCACGATAAGGTAATCCACAGTAATCCTCATTTCCTGTGGAAAGACTCTCATCATTGAGTTATTTCACAGTATTCTTTCATTGGGACTCTCACGATAAGGTAATCCATAATCATCACCCCATGCCATGCATGAGATGTCAATGAATATATGTCATTTGCAATTTATCTCATTATTCAAAACCGATTTGAAATATAATATCAATAACAACATATCTCATAAAAACATGAGAAAACCAAATATAACAGTGGTTACAAGTAGGTGGGAAACCTACCTAAGATTAGCTTCGGTGTTTGCTCTTTTTCACTTGATCACGACTTGCCCGCCGTTCACGTTCCGTTACCTTGTTATGTAACAGCAAATCAATACTTAATCTACTTGATTTCTAATCAAGTTTAGGTCTCATATACCATCTTGTGTGGTTCGGCCATACCCATGGCCGAACTTCACCCACTTGGGATTTAATCTTCCTTTTTCATTTGATTAATATTTCACACTTCAAACATGTCTTGGTAGGGTTCGGCCATACACCATGACCGAACCATACCACTTTGGGTTTGACCCCTCTTTCATGTCCTTTAAATCTTTCTCTATCCATATTTACATTATTACCCATATTTACAGCTTTGCCACTAGGCTAAGCCATATCAAAAACCAATGTCCACAACAACCACCTTAGTGGGGTTCGGCCATACTATTTGGCCGAACCCTACCAATCCAATTTGGATCTCTTAATCCATTCACAACCATTCAAATCACTTGGTTCCAATCATCACTTTCATCCACCAAAACTACTCCATGGGGTTCGGCCATGCATATGGCTGAACCCAATGGTTCTTTTATCCGTTATACTTCAACATAAAGTCATAACTTAGACTCTTTAAAACATTATAAAACAGTTACAACTTTAAATCACATACTTGAATCCAAATACCCACTTAATGGTCCATGGGGTTCGGCCCTACACATGGCCGAACCCAATGGTTCCCTTGGTTCAACGGTTCCACCATATGTTCTTAATTTAGGCCCTACTCTTTAATCATAAGAACCATATGGTTCAGCCATCCAATGGCCAACACAAAACAAAAACCCTATTTCCATTTAAATTACATAAAATTCTCCACCATTGGTATGGTTTTATCTCTCTAGAAACCACACCAAATTATCCAACACTTTCATGGGGTTCGGCCATCCCAGGGGGTCGAACCCTATGTCCATGATTTGGTCCTCTTAAACACATATTTTATGTCTTATTAAAACATGTAAAAAGCAGCATAATATTACCGGGTTTTTTCCTTTCAAAAACCATCCAAAAACCAACACAATTTCATGGGTTCGGCCATCCAAGGTGGCCGAACCCAATGATCCATTTTATCAATTTATACCACCTTTACCCAAGGTTTAGACCATTTGGCCAATCCATGGCCAAATCATGACATCCAAATCCATGATTTGAAGACCCTTTCAACTTGCATCTTAGGTCTAAATAAAACATCCATAATAGTCCATCATTTTGCATGGTTTTAACTTACAAGAACCATCAATCATAACCATAATATTTCATGGGGTTCGGCCAACCAAAGTGGCCGAACCCTATGGTCCATGTTTGCTATCTTTTAAACATCAAAATACATACTTCAAACCCTTGGTAGATTCGGCCATCTCATGGCCAAATCATGTTCCATTTAACCCTTTTTACAATAAAAACTCTATGGATTTCTTACCAATTTTTCCAAGCTTTTCTTCTTGCCTTAGCTCTTTGCCTTCTTCCCTCTTGTTTCCTTCCTTCTTCTTTAGCTTCTAGCCGAATTAGTGCTTGATCAATGGTGAGAAACACCACTAGCTGGTTCGGCCAAGGAGGTGTGTTCTTGAGGGAGAGAAAGGAGATGGAATTCTAAGGTTTTCTTTGGAATAAAATTCGGCCAAATGAGGTGTTGTGATCCTTTTGTTCAACAACCCTACTTCTTCTCATTAATCCTCATCAATCACTTGGCACAACCAAGACACCCCTTGGCATCAACCAATGCAACCTTTGGCAACCCCATGGATCTCATCCAATCCCCATATTTTTCATTTAACACTTTGCATGGAAGCCCACACCACAAGTCCCCAACGTGTGGGACTTGTCTTGTGTGGCTTGAGACCCATGCACCTCTTCATCTTCCCCTTTAACTCACTGAATTTACAGCCCCTTTGATTTCCATTTTGACTCAGCCAACTCACAAGCCCAACTCACCACATTAAATGACACTCATTTAATGCACTTGAGTCAACTCATTTCTTAATTCAAAACCAACTCAATTCAGTCCAACTCAACCTGATTTAACTCACAATTGAGCTCATTTGAGGGCCCACACGGTCAGCCATGGTCAACATGGTCAACCCTACCCATTGGGTCCAAACTTAGCCCGTTGACCCAATTGGCGCCATGACCCAATTATGGGTGGTTTAGCCATCTTAGGTGTGGTTTTCATGTGTGCATCAAGCCTACCCATTTATGTTCCACTTAATTTCCAATCAAATCAGCTTAACCCCATTAAATTTGGGCTCACCCAATGGTCAATTAAGTCCACCATGACCCATTGGGCTGTAAATTCAGTGAGTTAAAGGGGGAGATGAAGAGGTGCATGGGTCTCAAGCCACACAAGACAAGTCCCACACGTTGGGGACTTGTGGTGTGGGTTTCCATGCAAAGTGTTAAATGAAAAGTATGGGGATTCGATGAGATACATGGGGTTGCCAAAGGTTGCATTGGTTGATGCCAAGGGTTGTCTTGGTTGTGCCAAGTGATTGATGAGGATTAATGAGAATAAGTAGGGCTGTTGAACAAAAGGATCACAACACCTCATTTGGCCGAATTTTATTCCAAAGAAAACCTTAGAATTCCATCTCCTTTCTCTCCCTCAAGAACACACCTCCTTGGCCGAACCAGCTAGTGGTGTTTCTCACCATTGATCAAGCACTAATTCGACTAGAAGCTAAGGAAGAAGGAAGGAAGCAAGAGGGAAGAAGGGAAAGATCTAAGGCAAGAAGAAAAGCTTGGAAAAATTGGTAAGAAATCCATAGAGTTTTTATTGTAAAAAGGGTTAAATGGAACATGATTTGGCCATGAGATGGCCGAATCTACCAAGGGTTTGAAGTATGTATTTTGATGTTTAAAAGATAGCAAACATGGACCATAGGGTTCGGCCACTTTGGTTGGCCGAACCCCATGAAATATTATGGTTATGATTGATGGTTCTTGTACGTAAAAATCATGCAAAATGATGGACTGTTATGGATGTTTTATTTAGACCTACGATGCAAGTTGAAAGGGTCTTCAAATCATGGATTTGGATGTCATGATTTGGCCATGGATTGGCCAAATGCATCAAGGGTCTAAACCTTGGGTAAAGGTGGTATAAATTGATAAAATGGATCCTTGGGTTCGGCCACCTTGGATGGCCGAACCCCATGAAATTGTGTTGGTTTTTGGATGGTTTTTGAAAGGAAAAAACCTGGTAATATTATGCTGATTTTTACATGTTTTAATAAGACATAAAATATGTGTTTAAGAGGACCAAATCATGGACATAGGGTTCGGCCACCTGGGATAGCCGAACCCCATGAAAGTATTGGATAATTTGGTGTGGTTTCTAGAGAGATAAAACCATACCAATGGTGGAGAATTTTATGTGTTTTAAATGGCAATAGGTTTGCTGTTTTGTGTTGGCCATTGGATGGCTGAACCATATGGTTCTTATGATTAAAGAGTAGGGCCTAAATTAAGAACATATGGTGGAACCGTTGAACCAAGGGAACCATTGGGTTCGGCCATGTGTAGGGCCGAACCCCATGGACCATTAAGTGGGTATTTGGATTCAAGTATGTGATTTAAAGTTGTAACTGTTTTATAATGTTTTAAAGAGTCTAAGTTATGACTTTAGGTTGAAGTATAACGGATAAAAGAACCATTGGGTTCGGCCATATGCATGGCCGAACCCCATGGAGTAGTTTTGATGGATGAAAGTGATGATTGGAACCAAGTGATTTGAATGGTTGTGAATGGATTAAGAGATCCAAATTGGATTGGTAGGGTTCGGCCAAGTAGTATGGCCGAACCCCACTAAGGTGGTTGTTGTGGACATTGGTTTTTGATATCGCTTAGCCTAGTGGCAAAGCTGTAAATACGGGTAATAATGTAAATATGGATAGAGAAAGATTAAAAGGACATGAAAGAGGGGTCAAACCCAAAGTGGTATGGTTCAGCCATGGTGTATGGCCGAACCCTACCAAGACATGTTTGAAGTGTGAAATATTAATCAAATGAAAAAGGAAGATTAAATCCCAAGTGGGTGAAGTTCGGCCATGGGTATGGCCGAACCACACAAGATGGTATATGAGACCTAAACTTGATGAGAAATCAAGTAGATTAAGTATTGATTTGTTGTTACATAACAAGGTAACGGAACGTGAACGGCGGGCAAGTCGTGATCAAGTGAAAAAGAGCAAACACCGAAGCTAATCTTCGGTAGGTTTCCTATCTACTTGTAACCACTGTTATATTTGGTTTTCTCATGTTTTTATGAGATATGTTGTTATTGATATTATGTTTCAAATTGATTTTGAATAATGAGATAAATTGCAAATGACATATATTCATTGACATCTCATGCATGGCATGGGGTGATGATTATGGATTACCTTATCGTGAGAGTCCCAATGAAAGAACACTGTAAAATAACTCAATGATGAGAGTCTTTCCACAGGAAATGAGGATTACTGTGGATTACGTTATCGTGAGAGTTCCAATGAAAGAACACTGTGAAATAACTCAATGATGAGAGTCTTTCCACAGGAAATGAGGATTACTGTGGATTACCTTATCGTGAGAGTCCCAATGAAAGAACACTGTGAAATAACTCAATGATGAGAGTCTTTCCATAGGAAATGAGGATTACTGTGGATTACCTTATCGGGAGAGTCCCAATGAAAGAACACTGTGAAATAACTCAATGATGAGAGTCTTTCCACAGGAAATGAGGATTACTGTGGATTACATTATCGTGAGAGTCCTAATGAAAGAACACTGTGAAATAACTTGATGGCTATGTATACTTGTGATGGGTGGGACTCATTACATTTGCACTACATACATAGCATTGATTTCGGATGTCTTTGATTATCATATACTATGATACATGCATGTTTTACATACTAACCATGTGGTAGCCCTGATCGGAAACCTACTGGGCATGTTGGTCTAACGCCCTAATTCTATCCTTAGAGGATAATGCAGGAACAAGGAAGGGGAAAGAGAAGGTCGTGGACCAGGAGGGGAGCCAAGCTTAAGTGCTTGATTGACGATTGGGATTTCTTTATTACTGTCTTTTGAGTTATATTTTATGGACATGTAATAGCTAGTAAACCTTTGCTATGGTTTGTTTATGATATTGACAATGGATGGTTGGATTAAGTTATTTTAATACTTGCTATCTATTCAGTTTAATTCCGCACTTAGTCTAGTTTATTCCGCATAGCTTGTTTAGTTCCATGTCTGGTTTGTTATCGTGGGTTTAGTCCATGCACACATGGGTGGCCAGTTAAGGGTCAGACTTGGGTAGTCCGGACTTAGCTCGCGTCGTGTCGCCGCCCGCTCTCTTCCGGTGTTATTCTATTATTATTATTAAAAAAAAAAATTAGACTCTGAGTCTCGGAGAGGGAGGTCGTTACACATGGAAAGACAAATTAATGGAAAGAAAGAACCATAAGGTTTGTCATACCCCAGATTTTTAGTTTCTCAATATTTACGAAAATTGCCATTGAAAGTGTGAATTAATGGATATGGACCTTAGACGGTTAAAGGGTTGGGTCAATTGCCCAATTAAGACCCAACGGATTGTGGATATGGTGGCAATTGGAATAATTGGGTAAGATGTATTCAATTGGGTCAAAGTTGTTAATTGGGTCAAAATGTCCAATTGGGACCCAATGGGTCATGTTTGACTTGGTTGACCACCAAGTGAGTTGAGTTAAATTAAATGAGTTGAGATGGACGGTTTACATTTTAAATTTAAATTCAAACAATGGGAAAGACGATTTACATTGTAAATTTAATTTCAAATAATGGGATGAACGGTTTTTATTTCAAATTCAAATGAGTTGGGATGGATGGCTTTTACATTTGGAATTCAAATTCAAAACAAAGGTAAGGATACACGTTGGGGAGGAGGTTGGTTTGTTTCAAAATTTAAATGTTGGAGAGATGGAAGAGTATTGTTTTTATTTCAAACTCAAACGTTGGAGAGATGAAGATGGTTTATTTCAAAATTCAAATAAGAGCTACACGTTGGAGAGGTAGGGAGGTTTGGCTTATTTCAAAATCAAAACAAGGATACACATGGAAAGATAATGGAGATAGTTTTACATTTAAAAAAATTCAAATTTCAATGGCATAGGAGTCTTGAGAATTCTATCTCATGTAGAGATAGGGAAGATAATGAAGAGGAAACTCCCACATGGAGAGATAATGAAGTCGGTTTAAATCTCAATTTCAAACAAGGCTACACGTTGGAGAGATAAGGGGGAGTTTGGGGTTTATTTTTCAAATTCAAACAAGATTCAACTCTCCCTCTCCCTCTTGGCTATCTCTCCCTCACACCCTCTCTTGGCCGGCCAGCAACCTATGAGAAGGAAGATCAAACATTTGGATAATTTTATCTCATTTTCTCCCTCTCTTGGCCGTTCCTCTCAAGTCAAGGACTTGGAGTATTTTTCCATCTCAAGTTTTTCTATCTCTCTCTCTCTCAAATCAATACTTTGGCCGATCAACTTCAAGGAGTTTCCAGCAAGATTAAGCTAGGCGAAAGGACAAGAAGGAAGGAGGAAGGAAGGACTAAGGAAGGAGTGAAAGAACCGGAGGAGTCACGGTATTGGTAAGTGCACTATAAACCCTTGTAAAATAAATTGGTTAAGGGAACATGATCCGGTCATTGTATGGCCGAACCTATCAAGGATTTAAATCATGCATAATGATGTTTAAAAAGGGTAGAAAATGGATCATAGGGTTCGGCCACTTTGGATGGCCGAACTCCATGAAAAGACTTGGTTATTTTTATGGTTTTTGAGAGATAAAAACCATACATTGTTATGAAGGTTTTAAGGTGTTTTAAATGGAGAGAAGGTTAATGTTTTGGGTCGGCCATTGCATGGCTGAACCATGTTGTTTTTATGGCTAAGGTGTTGTGCATAAACCATGTATAAATGTGGTAATGTTTGGATCAAGAAAACCATAGGGTTCGGCCATGTGTATGGCCGAACCCCATGGACCATTTTTATGGGTAATTGGAGTTAAGAGCATGGTTGGAAATTATTAATGGTTACATACTTTTGATTAAGGAATCACATATGTTTATCTTGGGATTTAGTATTAAATAATCCGCCATTATAGATGATGGAAAAAGGGACAAAATTAGTATGGTGAGGTTCGGCCATGTTGTATGGCTGAACCCCACTAATGGATAATTTGTGGATTTAGTTTCTTTGAAGTGGTTAACTTGTAATATATTTCGTCAAATCAAAATGGAGATTTGTCAAGGATTAAAAGGACCAAATTTAAGATGGTGAGGTTCGGCCATGTTGTATGGCCGAACCCCACTAAGGTGGATTGTTTTATGGACATTGGTTATTGGCAATATTAAGCAAGCGTTAGGTTAATGGAAATATTGTAAATATGAATGAAAAGATCAAAGGAATTGAGAAAGGGGCTCAAACCAAAATGGTGAGGTTCGGCCGTGTTGTATGGCCGAACCCCACCAAGGTATGTTTGGTAGATTGAGGTTTTAAATAAGTTATTTGGATGGTATTGATTAAATAAAAAGTGAGATCAAATTCAAGTGGGTGAGGTTCGACCATGTAGTATGGCCGAACCCCACAAGGTGGTTTTTGGACTTAGATTTAATTAGAAATCAAAAGGATATTGTCTTGACTTATTGTTATATAAACAAGGTAACGTGACTTCTTGAACGGTGCGCAATCGTAAACGGGTGACGGTTTAAGAGGAGCGGATATTTTAAGTGACATTGGTGTAGGTTTCCTACCTCTTTGTAACCACACTTTATATTTGGTTTTTATCTTAATTTTGATGAGATATGTGTTAAACTATTATGTTTCAAAGTGGATTTGAATGCTAAGATTTATTTACAAATGGCATGTATTCATTGACATCTCATGCATGGCATGGGGTGATGGTTATGTAACCGGAGGGTCCACACTCCGTCGGGGCGTCCGAAAAACCTATGTGGAGGTACCTTGATGATGAGAATCCCATCAAGAGGAAACCGGAGGGTCCACGCTCTGCCGGTGCGTCCGAACAACCTATGTGGAGGTACCTTGATGATGAGAATCCCATCAAGAGGAGGCTATGTATACTTGTGATGGGTGGGACTCATTACATTTGCATACATACATAGCATTGTTTTTGTAAGATTTTGATGATCATGTATTGTTATGTTATATGCATGTTTTTATACTAACCTTGTGGTAGCCCTAATCGGAAGACCTACTGGGTGCGTTGATCTAACGCCCTATTTCTATCCTTAGTGGATGACATAGGAAAGGGAAATGTCGAGGATCGCGAAGGAAACCAAGCATAGGAGCTTGGGCATTTGAATGGTTTATTTATGGACATTTTGTTTAAGTTTACAAGGACATGTAATTCGTTAGTTAGATGTTGGCGTGTAATAACTTAGTAATATTTGCTATGGTTTGGTATGGTTTGAATGAATGATTAAGTTAACGTAATTTTGGATAATCGACAATGTACTTTGCTATCTAATAAAATGGAGTAGATTTAGGTTCCATTATAATCCTCAGTTAGTTTAAGTAATATTCCGCAAAGTTTATACTTTACTATGTGAGAATCATTCTCATGGACTTAGTCCATGCTCACATCGGTTTGGCCAGTTAAGGGTCGGACTTTAGAAGTCCGGACTTAACTCGCGTCGTGACATTCCGCTCTTATCACTTGTTTATATATTTTAAGAAAAAAATATACTCTGATTTATAGTGAGAAAGGGCGGGGTGTTACAGTTGGTATCAGAGCGAAACAGGAAGATTGAATCTTTCGAAGTAAGATTAAGACGGTTTCATGTCTCACTGACAGATAAGAATCCCAACTGACCAACTTTTCGGAGTCCGCTGACTGGGGGCCTGATTAATTTACTTCGAATAGACTCAGACTGAACATTCAATCTGAGAACAACAATGAAAGATAGCAAAGGAAGTATAGTCATCATAATTGGATATACTAAATATAGCAAAATAGGATACACCTCCCCAATATCCCCAAATTGAGAAACAAACAATAGGTATTTAGAAATTCCCCCCCAAAAAACAAGAAAAACCAAGAGTGCTTATTTGGAAATTTCCCCAAAATAGTGATAACACAAACTGTACAAGGAAACTAAGTCAATAATGTTTTTTTTATGACTTAGGGAAAAATGGCTCCAAAAATAAAGACTAGACAAGAGAAAGGGAAGGAAAAAGATATACTAGTCATTCAACATGAGAAGGAGCAATCTCAACATGAGCAGGAGCAATCTCAACATGAAAAATCGCGACATGAAGAAGATGAACAACATTCACGGCTGGAAGAGGAAGAGCGACACTCTCGCTATAGTGAACATGAGAAAGAGGAGCAAAGCAGTGTGAGTACAGTGGTGCCTCCTGAACTACAAAGCTTGGTTCAAGCAGTAGTTACTTCTGTTCTCCAACAGCATCTGAATGGAAATGGAAGCACTAGTGACGCCAGTAACCGGAACATGGTCAGAGATTTCCAGCAACAACGCCCTCCCTACTTCCAAGGAAAGGAAGGGGCTGTCGGAGCAGAACATTAGCCGAAGAAGATCACTTAGATCTTGACCCTACTCCAGATCTCGAGTCATACTGACAAGATTTTGTTGGCTACATCCCAACTGATCGAGGATGCTGGTAAATGTGGGAGGTTATAGAAAAACAGCAAGCACTTGTGCCGGAAAGGGAAAGGACTACAATGACGTGGGAATGGTTCTCAGCTACCTTTCTAGATCAGTATTTTCTCGAGGAGGAGAAGGAGCGTCACATTCAAGCTTTCCTATCCTTGGTACAAGGCTCCATGACGGTGGCAGAGTATCACCGGGAATTCCTTAGTCTGTTTTGTTATGCATTTTATATGGTGGATACAGAGCACAGAAGGGCACGTAAGTTTGAGTGGGGCCTACGGCCAAACATTAGGGCCAAAGTATCCATATTCAAGGCAGCCACACTGGCTTAGGTGGTCAGCAAGCCCACAATAGCCGAGCAAGAAATGGCTGAGATAGTGTAGTTTGACAACCGCCGATCTCAAAGTGGGAGTGGTGCGTTTCAGCCCAACAAGAAGTTCCGACCAAACTTCAGCATACCCTCACCATCTACTGGGTCCACAAGGGACTTTCGTCCCAACTAGTCCTCCCCATCTGCATCAGTCATTGAGGCTCTCAGAGGGGTGAACAACTGTTTCCATTGTGATCAGCCGGGTCACTTCAAGAGGGATTGTCCAAAGCTTAACAAGCTCTCCTATTCTAGAGGATCATTCCATCCACCAGCAAGGCCAGTTAACTCCCGAGGAGGCAGTATGTATAACCAGGCGGGACGGGCGCCTAACCCTACTGGATCTGGATGATTGTTTACTCTAGCACCTCTAGAGGATGTGGATCATTTTGTGATTCAAGGTATGGCAGTAGTCAGTAGTTCCTATGCCTATGCACTATTTGATTCTGGAGTTTCACATTCTTTCATATCTGCTACATTTATAACTGCCACTGGTACTCTAGTTCAAAAACTGTCCACATCACTCACAATTGTATCTCCTGTCGAAGACACGTCATTGGGACTCATATGTACGGCTGTGAATACCGAACTAGCGGGACTCAGATTTGAGTTCAATTATCTGGTACTCCATATGATTGAGTACGATATTATCTTCAGCATGGACTGGTTGGCTAGCTTTCAGGCCAACATTGATTATTATCGCCGCAGAGTGACATTTTGGTCATCCGAAGGAAAGCAATATGTGGTTTTTACAGACAACAAAGCAGACTACAACAAGGGTTAAATCATCTGGTATTGAACAGTATCAGAATCAACACGACACTGGTGGCTGAACTCCCAGCAATAGTGAAAGAATATGCGGATGTTTTCCCAAAAGAACTCCCTGGCTTGCCGCCTATGAGGAGATCAATTTTGTAATCAAGTTGTACCCTTGCACTTCACCAGTGTCATTACCCCACTATCGGATGGCACCAGCAGAGATGTCCGAGCTAAAGAAGCAGATTGATGAACTGCTTAGACTAGGTTGCATCCGGCACAACACATGATCTTGGGGAGCTCCAGTGTTGTTTGTGAAAAAGAAGGACGACTCACTCCGAATGTGTGTGGATTACCGGAAATTGAATCAGCTAACTGTCCGGAACAAGTACCCTTTACCCAGGATCAATGATTTATTCGATCAACTGAGGGGTTCCATCATTTTTCAAAGATTGATCTGATGTCCGGTTTTCATCAAATCCGAGTTAAGGAGGAAGATATAGAGAAGACAGCCTTCAGGACGCGGTATGGACTATTTGAGTTTGT
Organism: Chimonanthus salicifolius; assembly: GCA_013350335.1. Taxonomy (NCBI): domain Eukaryota; kingdom Viridiplantae; phylum Streptophyta; class Magnoliopsida; order Laurales; family Calycanthaceae; genus Chimonanthus; species Chimonanthus salicifolius. The sequence goes on from CM023535.1 coordinate 28,957,834, forward strand.
AGTCATGCCGTTTGGACTCACCAATGCATCGGCTGTGTTCATGGATTTAATGAACAGGATCTTCCGTCTGTATTTGGACCAGTTCGTTATTGTGTTTATTGATGATATCTTGATTTATTCCAAAAGTCAAGAGGAACATGCTGAGCACCTACGGATAGTTCTGGACACCTTGAGAAAGAACAAGCTATATGCCAAAGCTAGTAAATGTGAATTCTGGCTATCCAAGGTTCACTTCTTGGGGCATGTCATATCTGAAGAAGGTATAGCCGTTGATCCGGCTAAAGTGGCGGCAGTAAGCGAGTGGAAAACGCCAAAGAACGTAACTGAGATTCGTAGCTTCCTGGATTTGGCCGGATATTATCAGAAGTTCATCATGGATTTCTCCAAGATAGCATCTCCGCTTACTCGACTCACTCAAAAAGGAGTCAAATATGAGTGGTCAGATCTGTGCAATTGGAGGTTTGAAGAGCTGAAGAAGAGACTTACCACTGCTCCTATTCTAATTTTGCCTGAAAGAGGCAAATGTTATGAAGTACAATGCGATGCTTCAGGAGAGGAACTGGGGTGTTCACTCATGCAACGTCATCGTGTGGTGGCTTATGGTTCAAGACAACTAAAAATACATGAACGCCTCTATCCTACACATGATCTGGAACTAGCCGCAGTGGTCTTCGCTCTCAAAAGCTGGACACACTACCTATATGGCGAGAAGTTTGAAGTGTTTTCAGACCATAAGAGCTTGAAGTATTTGTTTGATCAGAAAGAGCTCAACCTGAGGCAGCGCAGATGGATGGAATATCTGGCGGATTATGAGTTCACACTCCGATATCATCTGGGTAAGGCCAACAAGGTGGCGGATGCTCTCAGCTGCATATCACATGCATCAGTGGCATGTTTGATCAGAACAGAATGGGAGATACTGAATACCATTCTAGAGTTCAATCTATATATCACAAACCATGGGAGTATGTATAATTTAATCATACGGTCCAACATGGTTACCAAGATTGAACAAGAGCAACGAGCAGATCTGGAAGTGGAAGAGATATGGGCCAAGATGTCTACTGGCGTGGTCATACCGGAATGGGAATTACGACCAGGACAGGATCTTGTATTCCGAGGTAGAATATATGTGCCAAAAAACTGTAGAAAAAATTTATTTATTGAGGCACGTCAGACCAAGCTCTCCATTCATCCGGGTAGCACTAAGATGTATCACGACCTGAAGAGACACTATTGGTGGCATGGACTCAAAAGAGATGTGGCAGAATTTGTGGCACACTGCTTAACTTGTCAGCAAGTTAAAACGGAACATCAGAAGCCACCAGGGTTACTCAAACCCTTACCAGTACCAGAATGGAAATGGGAGCACATCTCTATGGATTTCGTGATGGGGTTGCCAAGGTCCTCAAAGGGCAACGATGTTATATGGGTCGTGGTGGACCGACTGACCAAGTCTGCACATTTTCTTCCTATTAGGATGACAGACTCATCTGAGACTTTGGGTCGGCAGTATATCAGGGATATCACCAGATTGCATGGTATTCCTCAGACTATAGTGTCTGATAGAGATGGCCGTTTCACCGGCAAGGTATGGCAGAGTATGCAGTCGGCCATGGGAACAGATTTACTGACTAGCACAGCTTTCCATCCACAGACTGATGGACAGTTGGAGAGGACGATACAAACATTGGAAGTTTTGTTGAGAGCATGCATGTTAGACTTCAAGGGTGGATGGGAAGATCACTTGCCGCTAGTGGAGTTCTCATATAACAACAGTTACCAGGCAAGCCTTCAAATGGCTCCATTCGAGGCTTTATATGGTAGACCATGTAGGTCACCAGTGTGCTGGATAGAGGCCGGTGAGCCTGCGCTGATTGGACCCGAGCTAGTCGCAGAGACTACATCACAAATTCAGTTGATACGTCAGCACTTATTGGCTGTACAGAGTCGGCAGAAGAGTTATGCTGACAAGAGGAGGAGGTTCCTTGAATTTGAAGTGGGGGACATGGTATTTTTTAAAGTCTCACCACGAAAGGGACTAATGAGATTTGGAAAGAAGGGGAAACTGTCGCCAAGATATGTGGGACCGTTTTCCATCATAAGAAAGATGGGAGATGTAGCTTATCAGTTGGCACTTCCTTCACAATTAGCATCTCTACACGATGTGTTTCATATATCGATGTTGAGGAAGTACAATCCCGATCCGTCTCATGTATTGAATGTGCAAGATATAAAGATACAAAGCGACGTCACATACGTCGAGAAGCCTGTCAAATAATATAGAATGAGCAAAGGGTGTTACGAAACAGAGCGATTCAGTTCGTCAAGGTGGTATGGGATCGACATGGTATTGAGGAAGCCACTTGGGAACTTGAATCGGAGATGAGAACAGCTTAACCTGAATTATTTATGTAATTTATTTTGGAACCCTACTTCGTTCGATTTTCGGGATAAAAATTTTAAAAAGAGGATTGCATTGTAATACCCCAGATTTTTAGTTTCTCAATATTTACGAAAATTGCCATTGAAAGTGTGAATTAATGGATATTGACCTTAGACAGGTAAAGGGTTGGGTCAATTGCCCAATTAAGACCCAACGGATTGTGGATATGGTGGCAATTGGAATAATTGGGTAAGATGTATTCAATTGGGTCAAAGTTGTTAATTGGGTCAAAATGTCCAATTGGGACCCAATGGGTCGTGTTTGACTTGGTTGACCACCAAGTGAGTTGAGTTAAATTAAATGAGTTGAGATGGACGGTTTACATTTTAAATTTAAATTCAAACAATGGGAAAGACGATTTACATTGTAAATTTAATTTCAAATAATGGGATGAACGGTTTTTATTTCAAATTCAAATGAGTTGGGATGGATGGCTTTTGCATTTGGAATTCAAATTCAAAACAAAGGTAAGGATACACGTTGGGGAGGAGGTTGGTTTGTTTCAAAATTTAAATGTTGGAGAGATGGAAGAGTATTGTTTTTATTTCAAACTCAAACGTTGGAGAGATGAAGATGGTTTATTTCAAAATTCAAATAAGAGCTACACGTTGGAGAGGTAGGGAGGTTTGGCTTATTTCAAAATCAAAACAAGGATACACATGGAAAGATAATGGAGATAGTTTTACATTTAAAAAAATTCAAATTTCAATGGCATAGGAGTCTTGAGAATTCTATCTCATGTAGAGATAGGGAAGATAATGAAGAGGAAACTCCCACATGGAGAGATAATGAAGTCGGTTTAAATCTCAATTTCAAACAAGGCTACACGTTGGAGAGATAAGGGGGAGTTTGGGGTTTATTTTTCAAATTCAAACAAGATTCAACTCTCCCTCTCCCTTTTGGCTATCTCTCCCTCACACCCTCTCTTGGCCGGCCAGCAACCTATGAGAAAGAAGATCAAACATTTGGAGAATTTTATCTCATTTTCTCCCTCTCTTGGCCGTTCCTCTCAAGTCAAGGACTTGGAGTATTTTTCCATCTCAAGTTTTTCTATCTCTCTCTCTCTCAAATCAATACTTTGGCCGATCAACTTCAAGGAGTTTCCAGCAAGATTAAGCTCGGCTAAAGGACAAGAAGGAAGGAGGAAGGAAGGACTAAGGAAGGAGAAGATCAAGAAGGAGTGAAAGAACCGGAGGAGTCGCGGTATTGGTAAGTGCACTATAAACCCTTGTTAAATAAATTGGTTACGGGAACATGATCCGGCCATTGTATGGCTGAACCTATCAAGGGTTTAAATCATGGATAATGATGTTTAAAAAGGGTAGAAAATGGATCATAGGGTTCGGCCACTCTGGATGGCCGAACCCCATGAAAAGACTTGGTTATTTTTATGGTTTTTGAGAGATAAAAACCATACATTGTTATGAAGGTTGTAAGGTGTTTTAAATGGAGAAAAGGTTAATGTTTTGGGTCGGCCATTGCATGGCTGAACCATGTCGTTTTTATGGCTAAGGTGATGTGCATAAACCATGTATAAATGTTGTAATGTTTGGATCAAGAAAACCATAGGGTTCGGCAATGTGTATGGCCGAACCCCATGGACCATTTTTATGGGTAATTGGAGTTAAGAGCATGGTTGGAAATTATTAATGGTTATATGCTTTTGATTAAGGAATCACATATGTTTATCTTGGGATTTAGTATTAAATAATCAGCCATTATAGATGATGGAAAAAGAGACAAAATTAGTATGGTGAGGGTCGGCCATGTTGTATGGCCGAACCCCACTAATGGATAATTTGTGGATTTAGTTTCTTTGAAGTGGTTAACTTGTAATATTATTGGTCAAATCAAAATGGAGATTTGTCAAGGATTAAAAGGACCAAATACAAGATGGTGAGGTTCGGCCATGTTGTATGGCCGAACCCCACTAAGGTGGATTGTTTTATGGACATTGGTTATTGGCAATATTAAGCAAGGGTTAGGTCAATGGCAATATTGTAAATATGAATGAAAAGATCAAAGGACTTGAAAAAGGGGCTCAAACCAAAATGGTGAGGTTCGGCCATGTTGTATGGCCAAACCCCACCAAGGTATGTTTGGTAGATTGAGGTTTTAAATAAGTTATTTGGATGGTATTGATTAAATAAAAAGGGAGATCAAATTCAAGTGGGTGAGGTTCGGCCATGTAGTATGGCCGAACCCCACAAGGTGGTTTTTGGACTTAGATTTAATTAGAAATCAAAAGGATATTGTCTTGACTTATTGTTATATAAACAAGGTAACGGGACTTCTTGAACGGTGCGCAATCCCAAACGGGTGACGGTTTAAGAAGAGCGGATATTTTAAGTGACATTGGTGTAGGTTTTCTACCTCTTTGTAACCACACTTTATATTTGGTTTTTATCTTAATTTTGATGAGATATGTGTTAAACTATTATGTTTCAAAGTGGATTTGAATGCTAAGATTTATTTACAAATGGCATGTATTCATTGACATCTCATGCATGGCATGGGGTGATGGTTATGTAACCGGAGGGTCCACACTCCGTCGGGGCGTCCGAAAAACCTATGTGGAGGTACCTTGATGATGAGAATCCCATCAAGAGGAAACCGGAGGGTCCACACTCCGTCGGGGCGTCCGAACAACCTATGTGGAGGTACTTTGATGATAAGAATCCCATCAAGAGGAGGCTATGTATACTTGTGATGGGTGGGACTCATTACATTTGCATACATACATAGCATTGTTTTTGTAAGATTTTGATGATCATGTATTGTTATGTTATATGCATGTTTTTATACTAACCTTGTGGTAGCCCTAATCGGAAGACCTACTGGGCGCGTTGATCTAACGCCCTATTTCTATCCTTAGTGGATGACACAGGAAAGGGAAAGGTCGAGGATCGCGAAGGAAACCAAGCATAGGAGCTTGGGCATTTGAATGTTTTATTTATGGACATTTTGTTTAAGTTTACCAGGACATGTAATTCGTTAGTTAGATGTTGGCATGTAATAACATAGTAATATTTGCTACGGTTTGGTATGGTTTGAATGAATGATTAAGTTAACGTAATTTTGGATAATCGACAATGTACTTTGCTATCTAATAAAATGGAGTAGATTTAGGTTCCATTATAATCCGCAGTAGTTTAAGCAATATTCCGCAAAGCTTATACTTTGCTATGTGAGAATCATTCTCATGGACTTAGTCCATGCTCACATCGGTTTGGCCAGTTAAGGATCGAACTTTAGAAGTTCGGACTTAACTCGCGTCATGACACTCCACTCTTATCACTTGTTTATATATTTAAAAAAAAATATATATACTCTGATTTATAGTGAAAAAGGGCGGGGTGTTACGGGGTTCGGCCATAGTGCATGGCCGAACCCCATGGAAGGTTGTTGGTAAATTTTAAAAAAGAGTTGATGTTAATGTTATATGATTTTTGAAAGGATTAAATGGATAAGAATCATGAATAAATTGAATGGGTCTTATTGGATTTTAATGGATTTAATGTAAGATCAATGTTTAATAATTTGTAGGAGGAGGATTGTGAACCAAAGGGTTCGGCCATGGTGTATGGCCGAACCCCATGGAGTGGTTATGGCAATTTTAATATATGATAATTAAATTTGGAAAGTGTCTAATTATGGAAGCATGGATGCTAAATTTGGAAAGTGTCCAATTATGGAAGCATGGATGCTAAACTTGGAAAGTGTCCAATTATGGAAGCATGGATGCTAAATTTGGAAAGTGTCCATTTATGGAAGCATGGATGCTAAATTTGGAAAGTGTCCAATTATGGAAGCATGGATGCTAAATTTAGAAACTATCTAATTATGGAGGATGGCTATTAAATTAGAATCTTTCCAATTATGGAAGGGTGAATGATTATTTGGAAACCTTCTAAGTATGGAAGGATTAATGATTATCTTGGAAACCTTCTAAGTATGGAAAGATTTATGATAAGTATGGAAACCTTCTAATTATGGAATTGGATATTAATTTAGAAAGTTTCTATTTAAGGACTTTCTAATTATGGAGTTGTTAGGTGTTTTGATGTATGGTTTAATTATGGAAGGTAGAGATTAAGTAGGAAGGTTTCTAATTATGGAAAGTGGATGATAAAGTTGGAAACCTTCTAGTTATGGAAGGGTGGATGATAAATTTGGAAACCTTGATTTATGGATTTTCTAATAATGATTTCAATGAAATTAATGGACATAGGGTTCGGCCATGATGTTTGGCCGAACCCCATGAATCAATTTTATTGTGTTTATGTTTATGTGAATTTTAAAGGGAGGATGCAAGTATAGGTTATGGTTTATGGACCTAAGTTGATGAACCATTGAAAAGAAACATCAAGGGTTCGCCCATAGTGTATGGCCGAACCCCACGAACTTGTTAATGGGCCATGTTTGGGTCTTTGCATAATTTTAATAAATGGTTCACCAAACCAAGGGATGAAGGGTGAGAATAATGGAATTATAGCCTTGGATGGCAATATGGTAATTAATGGAACTATGTTTTGAAACTCAAACATAAGTTGATGGAATTGGTTATGAATTATTTTAAAAGGGTATTTGGGAGTGTTATGGATGTTTAAAATAAATAAATGGATCTATGTGTTGGAACCTAAGCCTGAGTTGTTGGAGGCAATGACAAGGTTGTACATACTTGTTAAAATGGGTTATATTAGCCATGGATGGCAATCTTGTAAGTATATGAAAATAAGGAAGGTAAATGGCTATGGATAAGTATAATGGCATTATTATAATTAATTGAATTAATGGACCATGGGTTCGGCCATGGTGTATGGCCGAACCCCATGGTAATTGTTTGGTGGACATAGGGACTATGTTTGGCATATTAAAATGAAATATTAAATAAAGAGTAGACCAATGGCAATTTGGTAAATAAGTGTGAAAATGATAAACCATGGGGATTGGTTTAGGGACTTAAAATATTGTAAATCAAGTGGGACTTGGTTTTGATTGTTTATTTCATTATAAGGTAACGGGAACTCACAAAGTGTTTACGATAGTGAGTGGTTACCGGACGAAAGACGCAAGGACACGTAGCGGTCTTTGGTAGGATTCCACCTCTTTGAAACCATGGGTTTATGTACATTGTTTTTATCTTATTTTTGATGAAATTATGTTGCAAATGCTATGTTTCAAAGTATGATTTTAAATGCTATGTTTATATGATAAAATAGCATGTGTTGGTTATGTCTAAAAAATGTGATTTTAAATGCTATATTTTGTATTTCTATATAGCATGATGGCATTTGCATCTCATGCATGGCATGGGAGGGATGAACTGTAGCCGGGGAGCCACACTCCGTCGGGGCGTCCGTAAAGCACTCGTGGGGGGATACCTTGATGAGGAGAATTCCATCAAGAGGATACTATGTAGCCGGAGATCCACCACTCCGTCGGGGCGTCCGTAAAAGAATCGTGGGGGATACCTTGATGTGATTTCCATCAAGAAGATTCCAGAGGTCCACCACTCCGTCGGGGACTCCGTAAAATAATCGTGGGGCATACCTTGATGAGGAGCTTTCCAACAAAAGGATGTTTTGTGATGGGTGGGACTCATTGCATATGATAGCATGGCATGGCATTGATTCGGCACGATTATGATCTTTATTATCATGCAAGGTTTCCGATTTTTATCTGTATGATTGGATCTCTATTATCATACACTGTTTTAGATACGATGCTTTATATGTATGGTATGATTTATTATACTGGATTTAATATATTTATTATATTTGGATTTTTGGTACTAACCCATGTGTTAACCCTAATTGGAATACCTACTGGGCGCGTTGTACTAACACCCTACTTCTACCCTAGTTGATGATACAAGAAACAAAGGGAACGATGAACGCAAAACAGACCAGGCATGGGAGCTTGGAGGAATATAGTTTATATTTGTTTTAGATACTCATGGGCTTGTATTTTAGTATCTAGAATTCGGATTGTAATAACTTAGATGGATTTGCTATGGTTGGATATTTTATTGAATAATTATGTTATGATAATGATGATAAAAGACTTGACGTACTTTGCTAACTGAATGGAATAGAACTGTGTTCTATTATATTTCCGCATGTTATGATTTTTATTCCGCATGTTTATATTGCTATGTGTGAACCGTTTTCATGGACTTAGTCCATGTACACATAGGGTTGGCCAGTTAAGGGTCGGACTTTAGAAGTTCGGACTTAGCTCGCGTCGTGATGTCCCGTTCTCTATCACTCTACTTTGTTATAAAAAAAAAAAAAAAATAGACTCTGATTCACGGGAAAAAGCGAGTGAAAAAGGGCGGGGCGTTACACCTTTTTCATCTTAAAAATATCAATTTTCTTTTTAAAGTTTCGCTTTTCTTCATATAACTCTTTTTTTAACTATAAAGTGCTTCCATTTATTATAAAGTCTCTAATATATTTTTTTTTGAGAATAACCCTTTTTAATTCAAAAACTCACATTTTCATCCTAAAACACCTTTTTTTTGTAATTCTCTTATTTTCTCTATGAAAAACTCTCAAAACTCCTTAAAATATTCATTTTTTTTCTTTTTTTATTCTTTTTTTTTTTATGAATTTCTTTCATAAAAACTTTTTTATTTTAAAATTATTGTGGCATGAATTTTTCTTATTTTTAGATAACATCATTACAAAGAGTTGATCATATTTTTTTTCATTCAATTTTTTTTTCGCTTACATCATTCTATTTTTGGGTTTTCGCCGTAACTCTAATTTCTCGGTAGTAACTCTTGTTTTCATTTTAGAACACTACGTTTTATTTGAAAAACACTCACTTCCTTTTTAAAACAACCTTGAAATCCTTTTTTCTAACAAAAACTTTGATTTCTATTCCTAAAATCTCCCCATTTCATTTTAAAATGACCATTTATTTTCCTTAAACATCTCATTTTCCATGTGAAAAACACTATTCGTCTTTAAACACCATTTTCTCCGTTAAAACTCTCTTTCATCTTAGAAACATTGATTTTCTACTTCAAAACTCTTATTTTCTTTGTATAACTCACATTTTTAAAAATTTCCCCCAAATTAGTTTAGGATCTTTCATTTTTTTTAAAAAAAAAATTCAAAAACTCATTTCTTTATAGAAAATCTAATTTTCTATCTAAAAATTACTATTTACATCTTAAATCTCTAGTTTTCATCTAAAGAGAACTTATTTTCTTCATAAAAATCTATTTTCCTTCATCATCTTTTATAATAGAAACATTTATTTTTCTTCATAAAATTCCAATTTTCATAATAAAACACTACATTTATTTAGCAAATTAGATGCATTTTCTAAGTAAACAATTTGCATTTATTTTAAAATGCTATTTTTTATATTAAAATGACTTTTTTAATCTTAAAAATGTCCACTTTCTTTTAAAGCTTTATTTTTTTCATATAACACTCTTTTTTAACTGAAGCGGGCTTCTATTTTCTTATAAAGCTTTTCTTTTCTCTACGTTTTATCGCGAAAAACACTCACTTCCTTGTTAAAACGACCTTTAAATATAACCACTTTTTTCCTTCTAGAAACTCTCATTTCTATTTCTAAAATCTCTTCATTTCATCATAAATTGCTCATTACTTTCCTTAAATCTCTCATTTTCTACATGAAAACTCTTCATTTATCTTAAAACACCTTCATCTTCATAACGCAAGTTTTCTACTTCAAAACACACATTTATCCAAAACTAATACCTACTTGCCAAATTAATTTTTCTTTTTTAGTTAATTTTGGATGAATATCTTTTTTTCTTTGTTAACACTTAAAACAAAATGCAACCATTTGATAAATTTATAGGTTAAATCCTTCAAAGTCACCAATTTAAACTATAAACTTCACTTGTTTTTTATTTTTAGTCTTTTTATGGATGAACTTCTTTCGTAAAAATCTTTTTTATTTAATTTTGAGTTTTCCATTTTAGCCCAGATTTCTACATTTATTCCATGTTTTTGACTATTTTTTGCAGTTTCTATTTTTATCTACAAAACTAACAAACAATATTAAATGCACATAATATATATAAAATTGAAGGCTTGCTAGTCCAATAATTAAGGGTGAAATAGTCATTTTCAGTACTAGTGAGTTACCATTTTCTATCCGTTGGGACTACATTAAATACTAACGGTCACATTGTAACAGCACATTTTTAAGTCACGATCCATCGTGGTGCCATGACCCATAGGCGACCAAGAATTGGGTAAATTTCTGGTTGCCTATATATTCTCCGGATGGAAAAAATGGAGAGAACCTTTACACTGGAAAATCCTAAGGCATTCCCAGAGATCCCAACCTCTCTTTATGCACTTCACATAGGTGAATCATTTGAGAATCTAATCAAAACCTTGATTGAGATTAAAGAGAGAAGAAAACAAATATAGGACTCAACTTACAAATCCACAATCTTAGAACCTCTTCCCAAACTTGTGGTTGCTCATACATTGGCATATCTTCGTCCTCAAGGACATCAAGTTGGGAGAACTCCTTGAGAAGCACAACATCTACAAGTGAGCTATAAAAGGCAAGTACTTCTTCTTTTGTTTATTTCAAACATCGCATTGTGAAGTGGATTAAAGCAAGGTGCTTAGACCACTATAAAAAATAGAGGGATAAGGAAGTAGAGCGGGGTATGTTGAACCTTTCAAATCTAGGATTCGAGTTGTATGAAAGTCCCACTCTATTCGTGAGGGCGTAATTCCCCACATAGTGAATTTGGGATAACGTAAGAGTGGGTGAGTCCAATAGTGGATGTAGGAGGGATTTACTCCAAACTACTATAAATCAGGTGTTTGGGTTGCTTGTGTGATTGCCCTATTATTTGTGCACTCTTATTATCACACAGCACATCTTCTTGATTAATTTGTTAATTCAGCTACATATCATTTTAATTAATTAAAAAATTTGTGAAGACCATTAAAATTGGGATTGTTCTATTCACCCCCCTCTAAGACAATTGTGTTCTAGCAATTGGAAACTTTCAATTAGTATCAAAGACTTGTGTTCTTCATAAGGATTTAACCATCTGAGTTGATCCAAGTGCTAGAACCATGACTATGGGCAAAAATCTATCCATCTCCATATCATCATTCTTTGGCGGCTCTAAATGTACTTCATTGAAAACAAAAATGAAGAGCCTCATAAATTCAGCAGATGGAGCTGGTTGTGATTTAATCAAAATAGGAAGAACTGTTTTTATTGAAAAAAAATTCTCGCTATGGAAAATTCTACCTCCTCTAGTTCAATGGATGGCTCCACCTCTTGCAACACAATGGAACATGAGCCTCTTGACTCCAATGGCATTGAAATGAGATTACATTCTGAAATTGTTTCAGAGATGAAGAATAAAAAAAGAGGTGCAAATTTAAAATGTTTCATTGCCCCAATTGTTCATAACCAAGAGGAATCCTCAAGTGAAGAAGAGGATGATGAAGAGGATATTGAAGAGGGTGATGGTCTTCAAGAATCCTATGATGCCTTGTACTTAGAGAGTATAAGATTGGCTAAGGACCTTCATAAGGTGAAAATTGAGAATGCCAAACTCTCTACCCAACTTCAAAGTGTGAATGCTGAAAATGACCTTCTATCATCAAATTTGAAAATTTCAAATGATGAAATCATGAAATTTAGAGAATCTGAAAAAGTGCTTCAAGAAACTTTAAAAGCTTATGAGAATGATATGTTGAAGCTAAATGAAGTTGGAAAATGTTTTCGTGATGAAAATTTGAAGTTGGGAATGAAATTTCGTTACTATACTAATGCACGACCTAGAGGGGGCTTGAATAGGTCTGATTTCGAAATTCTATCCCTTTTTAAAAATTCTTTCCAACACAATGCTTAAATGTATGAGATATGAAAATGAACTGATTTTAGATCCTTTCCAATTAAACATAGGCAATAAAATATGGTTGTTTCAAAGTGTGTGCAAGTGATCGAACCTTAATCAAACCATTCAAGCAAATGATCAAGCACCATACATGCACAAAGATTTTATAGTGGTTCGGTTTTCAATTAACCGATGTCCACTGTTAGACTTCCCAACTCTAGGGTCGTCCCAATATACTATGTATGGGCTTCACACCCACATCGTACAACCTAGTTTTTTTTTATAGAGGTTCAACCCAAATGGTTTAATCCTTGACACCTAAGTTTTTTGGGTGGTTCGAACACAGTGTTCTATTCCACCTTGCAAGTGATATCGAATAAAAGAAAGTAAAGGACACTTGCCTTGGGCTTTAAAAATCTTCAAATGAGTGTTCTTCTTTGCCTGATGTCTCTGAGCCTCTTTCTTCAGATGAGGTCCATCAGTGTTGAATATTGGTACAGCGGAATAAGGGCATTAGGACAATGGTGTGATTATTATTTGGTCCTAGGTAAACACCCTCAACTTCATCAGACATAAAGATTGAATCAAACATATCCTCGTTAGAGGATGATGAAGAAGGAGTGACAAGGGGCTGGAAAGCTCTCTGGTCTTTGTTCTCATTTTTCAAAAGTTCAGAACCTCAGTTTAATTCAGTCAGCCGAGAATATATAAGATTGTTATACAACAGTCAAGTCTTGAGGCCTCCAGATTTCCTTTGAGGACTCGAATCTGTATACAGCTGACTGGATTCTCATATTTCAACCTTTTCCCTTTGATATTAAGTCAATGTCCAGCTCTTTAATTTGCCACCTGTCCATGATTGATAATCAACATGTTTAACCAAAGAATAAGGAGATGACACCATCATTTTTCTATGATCTTTTGCGATCACGAGGAGCCTCTTTTTCTTTTTCAAATTTTCAATCGCAAAGAGACTTCCCTTTTTCCACAGTTTTTTTTTTGAAATAAAAAGTCTTCTAGACTTTTCCAAATATACATGCTGATTTGTCAATCACAAGGAGTCTTATCCTTTGATTTAAGAAGCCTTTCCAAATATTTAGAAGATACCCACACACATGGCTTGGCTCCAAAAGATTTGATTAGCAGTATGAGATGGCAAACAGATTTTCCAACTACATTTTTCCATAAAAATCCCAATTAGAATAAGACTTAGAATTTTTGGAAATTAGGAGGAGCCTTTCCAAATGTTTAGATTTATCTTACCAATTCTTATAAGATACTTGGTCAAAGGACACTTGGCTTTGTGGTCCCACGCTGAATTACAGCTGTCAAAATTTTTACTCAGCTAAGGACAGTCTTTGAGGCCTCGACAAAATGCTTGAGGCCTCGATGCTGAAAGTCAACCATTTTCCAATTTTCTATATTGTTAACCATTGAGTTCTAAGGTATTTAGGCTTAGCCTAAGGTCTACTAAGGTTCACTTACCTGTGTGCCAACAACAAATTTGGTGCAGAGCCTTCAACACACAGTAGATCTTCCGACATCTTCATATTCTTCCAAGGTAAGGTCTAAGTGAGTCACGTAATTGACAATATGGGTGACTCGGACAAGCCGGGACACTAACAGGGATCAGATTTAAAAAATCTTAGAAATCTCAAGACATTGTTATCCAAGGTGAGCTAAAACTCATAAAACCTATTTCGGGTAAACCTCAAGGTGTTAATGGCCACACCACACACTCTTCAAATATAAATTGTTTTTATTGTGGTATAACTGGACACTTCAAACATGAGTGCAAAGCAAGAAAGATGCAGGTTGAAAAACATGTGGCTAAGGTTCCTTCTCAAAATGCAAAGAAGAGAAAGAATGAGACGATTGGAAATTCACAACTTGCAAACAAGAATAAGGTAAATCATTTTAATTATGTGAATTTTCCTAGGAAACACAAAGCACCTCACCACTTGCATCATCCCTATATTGGAAAATCTAACAGGGATAAGTCAAGACCTCCTCATACCATGGATAGGAACATCATAATGAGGGTCTTGTCTTAATCCTCTAGACTTGGGCCAAATGTTAGAAATGGAAAAATGAAAAAGCCAAAATTCCAAGGATTTGAGAGGAAAGGTTCGGATCAAAATTTCAAATGGATCCCTATAGGATAGGACCTTGCTCATGTCCTACATTGGTCTAAGAATTGTACATCATTGGAGTACGTCTAAACCAAGTGCAGTTGAACTCAATCTTCATTCAAGTGAGTTCAAACAGATTTTGAGCTATGGCATGGCACATTGATTCAAGCAAGCCTTGATTGTACCTTTTCCTGGCTATAGGATATATTATGCTTGAAGAGTCACATAGTTTTGGACTGTAGATTCCATGTCCTACTATGTTTGATCAGATGTGTTAATGTGTGCCAAAGTGATTAACACATTCGAAACATGTTTTGGAATCTTAGTGTGTATCTTGCTTTCATTCCATGTGATTATTGGTATATGTTTTGTGGATTGAATTTGTGCAAGATATGTGTGTGGCATATATGTTCTCTTTGGTAAAATCATATTTATCATATGCCACGGGTTTTAAAATCAGAAGGGTGATTTCAAAAGAAAATGGACTTAGAAAGAAAAAAAATGTTTTGTCATGGCGACACATCGCCATTCGACGATGGATCGGTGAGGCGACCGATCGTTGATGATGATGTACCTTTTGTGAACAAAAGGTTAAAGTTAAAAACCCTTCTTTTGATTTTCTGCTTCATTTCATGATTCTAACAGGTATATTTTTTGGAATGTTTGGTTACATGTGGGCTTGCACTTAGAATATGTCTTGATTCATCTTATTCCTTGTTCTCAATTATGTGTTGCTTATGTATGTGTTGTTTGGAATGATTGAACTTTGTGTATTGCCTCATGTATTGCTTATGTATGTGTATGCACTGTAAGTTTCCATTTTGTACTTAAAATTAGTAGTATCTCAGTTGGGAGATGACATTGTGCATATACATAGTGTTGTTTCATTCCATGTTCTCAATTTGTGAATCTCATGTGAAATGAACTTTGCTCCATGCTTGTGAATGGTATTGATGATCCAAATGTGAATGGTATTGATGATCCAAAATTATTTATTTAATTTTCATTATGAATTTTGGAATTAAATCTTATATGGATAAGGAATTGGGCCATGACCGAATTAGGAGCCAACCAATGTTGGAATTGGTTTTACTAAAATTTAAATGGGTAGGATTAAATTAGTGGTGAATCATACCCAATTTTGAATAAAGGATATTATGGCCGAGTAGTGGATTTGAAATATCCAAGTAGATGTTAAAAAAAAAATCAAATAAAGATTATCTTGGCCGAATTTTAGATAGTGATTTACATATTATGCACATGAGAGATATGTGGGATTTTTAAATCCACAATGATATGCTAGATATTTAAAAAGGGATGAAATATCTATGAATTAAATTAAAAGATTATTTGGATTATGATTAGGGTTATGTGCATAATACTTGCTAATAAGAATTAAAAGAGGTCTTAATAAGGCAAGGGAAAGTCGGATATGGCTAATTAAAGAGGGAAAGTCGGCCATGGCTAAATAAGGAAGGTTTGACATATGTCCAGTGTTTTGGTTATAACTTTTCACTTTGATATCCTATTTCTTTGATTCTTTTTGTGTTGGAAAGAAGATTTCAAGAGCTACAACTTTGTAGTTTACCACTTTTTCTGATTCGGAAGTTAACAAGGTTAAAACTGTGCTAACATATAGTATACGTATGAAAAAAAAAAAACGGGAAACACAAGAGGGCAAGATTCTATTAAGAACATTCTAATATGGGATTAAGGAGAGCTTAATAAAAGGACAGATCCATAGGGGTGCACGGTTTTTACAACCCCATTAACAAGTTATATTCCTCTCTCTCTCCCTCTCTCAAGTTCTCTCTTACACGGCAAGAGCAAAAGAAGAAAAGGCAGCAACTAGAAGGAGTTCTTGTTTGGAGAAAATCAAAGAGAAAGGAAGAGAAAGATTAGAAGAGCAAGGAAGATGTTAGTATCTATGTATTAATGTTATAATTTTATTTATGAAATCAAAAGAACCATAAGGTTTGGCCATGGTGGTTGGCTGAACCCCATGAAGAGAAAATTAGAGATGGGTAAATGGTTTTAAAAGAGAAGAAAGAACCATAGGGTTCGGCCATAGTGCATGGCTGAACCCCATGGAAAGATTTGCTTAATTAATTGGTTTTAAAGATTGGAAACCATGGAGAGTGTTGATTTATTAATTGGGTTTATGTTCCTAGATCTTAAGTCATAGAAACCTTTGGTGATTGTATATTTTAGATTCAAGAAAATCAATGAAAGAATATGGAATATGGGTTGGCCATGGCATGGCCGAACCATGGCTGTTTTATGGCTAATGGAGGGGATCTAAAATAATAAAAAGGAGGAGTGAGGTTCGGCCATGGTGTATGGCCGAACCCCACCAAACATTATATGGATTGATGATTAATTTTGGATTAGATCTAAAAGGGTGAGGTTCGGCCATAGTGCATGGCCCAACCCCACTAGAGTTATTATGGAAAGTATTGCTAAATTTGGGAAGCAATGCACATATGGAAGGAGTGGTTAATTATGGAAAAACAATCTAATTTTGGAAGGTGTTTCCAAATATGGAAGGAGGTTTATATTTTTGGTAAGTTAAATAGGGAAACCTTCTAATGATAGTAAGAGAGATTAATAAAGGGAAGTTCTATTCTTGGAAGGAGAAATCTAAATTTGGAGACCTTCCAATTATAGAAAGGTGGAGATTAATTGCAAATTATACACCATAGGGTTCGGCCATGGTGTATGGCTGAACCCCATGTTCTAAATTAAGGGATTAAAGGTGTCTTTAAATTATGGTTTAAGGGCTGACTTATGAATCAGATTATGAACCTACATTATGAGTTAGGTTATGTTAGTTTTAAATAAAATAAAGGGTACAATGTATGATATGAATTGATGGAGAAAGTAATGGCAAAAATGTAATTAAAAAATACCAAAGTAGGAGAACCATGGGTTCGGCCACGATGTATGGCCGAACCCCATGAGATGTGATTGATGAACTTATTTGATCAGAGAAATTTTAAGTTCTAATTATGAAAGATTTAAAGGGAAGAGGAAGTCAATGGCATTTTGGTAAATATGAGAGAATGTTGGACATTGGGTTCGGCCATGGTGGATGGCCGAACCCCATGAGTTATTGTATGGTATTATGTATTTTGGAAGCATGAATGAATAACTTGGAACCTAAGCAAAGAGAAGGGGCTAGGGTTACCAACAGTGGCATTTTTGTAAATATGTATAAAAAAATGGTAAACCATGGGTTCGGCCATGGTGTATGGCCGAACCCCATGGGGTTTTGTTTATGGACTTAGAACCTTGAAATTAGGTGAGACTTGGTGTTGATTTATCATTCTATTATAAGGTAACGGGATCTCGTAAGCGGTGCGCGATCGGTGATCGAATCTTGGACGGAAACGCAAGGACTTGTGAACGGTCTTAGGTAGGATTCCACCTCTTTGAAACCATGGCTTATGTACCTTGTTTTTATATTATGTTTGATGAAAATATGTTTACAAGAATATGTTTTATTATATTGAATATCGAATGCTATGTTTAATTGTTTAAAATAGCATGGGCCAATTATGTTTCAAAAGATGATTTTACATGCTAAGTTTATTTATATAAAGAGCATGTGTTGGATGTGTTTTCAAATGATGATTTTCAATGCTATGTTATGTTATAAAATAGCATGTGTTTCATTGGCATTTCATGCATGGCATGAGGTGGAGGATTTATAACCGAAGGGGTCACATTCCGTCGGGGCGTTTGAAAAACCTATGTGCAACACCTTGATGTGATTTCCATCAAGAAGATTTCCAGAGGGTCCACACTCCGTCGGGGTGACCGAAAGACATATGTGGTAGGCACACTTTATGTACAGGTGATGGGTGGGACTCATTACATATTTGTCATCATTGCATGGCATGGATTTATATGGTTTTGATATCACTATGTTATATGATATGTTTGTACTAACCATGTGTTAGCCATAATTGGAATACCTACTGGGCCCGTTGTACTAACACCCTACTTCTACCCTGTACTTGGTGATACAAGTAATCAGGGAAATAATGAACCCAAGACGGACTAGGCATAGAAGCTTGGAAGATCTAGCTTATATGTTTTTGAAATAAATTACTCATGAACTAGTATTTGAGTATTTGGATTCCAGAATGTAATAACTTAGATGGTTGAATGTTTTGGTTTGATGATTATGACGTACTTTGCTATCTGAATGGATTAGAACGTGGTTCTAATATAATTCCGCATATTGATGATTATGATTCCGCAGTTGTATGGTTTTATTCCGCAAGTCGGTATGGCTATGTGTGAACCATTTTATTGGATTGAGTCCATACACACATAGGGTTGGCCAGTTAAGGGTCGGACTTTGGAAGTTCGGACTTAGCTCGCGTCGTGACGTCCCGCGCTCTATCACTCTACTCTGTTATAAAAATATATATATATATACACTGAATTTACGGGAACAAGCGAGTGAAAAAGGGCGGGGCGTTACAGATACTGTGTATGAATTGTAACCGGAGATCCACACTCCATCAGGGCGTCCTTAATACAATCGTGGGGGATACCTTGATGAGGAGCTTTCCATCAAGAGGATATTGTGTATGAAATGTAACCAGAGATCCACACTCCGTCGGGGCGTCCGTAATACAATCGTGGGGGATACCTTGATGAGGAGCTTTCCATCAAGAGGTTACTATGTGTTTGTGATGGGTGGGACTCATTGCATATGATAGCATGGCATGGCATTGAATCGGCATGATTATGATCTTTATTATCATGCAAGGTCTCTGGTTTTTATCGGTATGATTGGATCTTTATTATCATACACTGTTTTGGTTACGATGCTTTATAAGTAAGGTATGATTTATTATAACTGGTTTTGATATATATTATATCTGGATTCTTGGTACTAACCCATGTGTTAGCCCTAATTGGAATACCTACTGGGCGCGTTGTTCTAACGCCCTACTTCTACCCTAGTGGATGACACAGGAAACCAGGGGAAGGATGAAAGCCAAACGAGCCAGGCATAGGAGCTTGGAGGATTATAGTTTATATTTTGTTTTAAGATACTCATGGGTTTGTAATTTGAGTATCTAGAATTCGGATTGTAATAACTTAGATGAATTTGCTATGGTTGGATGTTTTATTGGATAATTAATTATGGATAAAGACTTGACGTACTTTGCTATCTGAATGGAATAGAACTTGGTTCTATTATGTTTCCGCATGTTATGATTTTTATTCCGCATGTTTATATTGCTATGTGTGAACCATTTACATGGACTGAGTCCATGCACACATAGGGTTGGCCAGTTAAGGGTCAGACTTTGGAAGTTCGAACTTAGCTCGCATCGTGACGTCCCGCTCTCTATCACTCTACTCTGCTATGAAAAAAAAATAAACTTTGATTTACGGGAAGAAGCGAGTGAAAAAGGGCGGGGCGTTACATGGGGGGAGGGTTGGCTCCATTACTTCCATGTAATGTAGTCAGTAGTTTTTCTTTTATTAAGGCTTGTGTTCAGCCATATTTTGGCACCGAGAACTTTGATATCAAGAAGATCAATAAAAAAATTATTTTCCCTTTTTCTGCAATTCGTTAATTGCTTGGAGTTTTCGTGAGTTGGTTGGAATTCTCCTGCTACATCAACAACAACCTTTGCAGAGAATCAAGTCCAGTTCCCAGTGTGGGACAGTGATATGCACCCTACCTTGGAAACCAAAAGTTCTTGCATATCGTGTAGATTTAGTTTGTATTAGGTGAGAATTCTGACCGCACAACTGGGTCAGACAAGGTTGTTTGCATCGCAAGTCCACCAACATTGGTATAGGCTCATGATTGTTATACATATCTGAGCTTGAACATTCTAGGCATCGAGTATTGCTATTTCTTGGATTTTTTTTCAACATAGTTATTTTGATTTTTGCAAACTTTAGAAGTCTAAGTTGAATTTAAAGGCTTCGATACACCCGATATTTTTTTTTTTGAAAAGTAATACTTGGAGAATTTATTCAGACACTTGATTTGTGTTATTGCTTCCGTTAAGAGATTGAGTGAGCATTTTGCCTTACCCAGTCTGCATTAAATGTGTTGGGTTGTAAACTACTTAAGTGGAATTATATGATCCTTGACTTGACTCTCGGTGCCTTTGATTCCCTCCACTAGAAGTTGAGATTGCTGGGCTGACGAGTTTCAAAAGGATATGGTATTGGTAGACTCTTGTATGCAATTTTTTCCCCTTTGTGTGGAATGTCAAGAGATGCTATTTGTTGATGATGAAAGTCTATTACTAGAACAATGCCAGACCTAGGGGGTGAATAGGTCTGATCCAATTTTTATTAACCTTTTTAAATAAATCAATTTAATAATATGTACAGCGGAATAAATGTTTGTGCAAGTGATAAATAAATCTAATAATGCAAACCACAAATCAATTACAAACGCAACGGCGATATATAGTGGCTCGGTTCACCTGAACCTACATCCACTGCTGGACTCACCTTCTCTCGGGCTATCCAAAAACACTATGTACGGGACACCCTCCCAAACATTACAACCTAGTTTTGAAAGGTTCAACTGCCCTGGTCTAATCCTTGACACCTATTTTTTAAGGTGGTTCAATCACACGATCTAATCCACCGTACAATGATAAACAAAGAACACTTACCTTGGGCCTTAACCAATCTTGGAAGTTGTGTTCTTCTGATGAGGTTCCTGCGCTTCAACCTTCAGATCTGGATCATTCACTAATGTACTTTTGCCACAGCGGAAGACAGGGTCTTGGACATTGAATACTACAAGTTGGTCATGTCTTCTTCATATATGAAGATTTGATTACTTCTGATCAACCTATGAGGATTGATGAAGAAGATAGAAAGCCTGAGGTAAGAGGCCTCTAAGAATTTCTCTATATGGTTTTTCCAATGTATAGATCTGTGCTTGTTTCGAAACATAAGTCGTGTATTTATAGAGTTTTTCCCAACGAATAATCCTTGAGGTCTCGAGGAGCGTGCTCGAGGCCTCGAACATGTAAATGGAAATATAGCTCAAAGATCTTCCAGATGATTCGTCCTGACTGTTAGCATGTTTTAAGTCACGAGGCCTCAAGGAGCGTCTTTGAGGCCTTAAGGCTGAGAGCACTTGCTACTGATACGGAGGGTCTCGAGGCCTCGGCTAAATCTCGTGGGCTTGAGACTGAGAGCCAAGAGATTTTATAGATAAAGATAGAATGGCTCTCACATGTCTTGGATGGGGTCCTGGGTATGCCAGAATGTTCTCTAGGGGAAGCCCAAGTAAGAGAAATGTGAGTTCGAGCGAGAGAAAAATGGAGGGATGGGTTGAGTTGAAGGAGGAGACAAGTGACTTGAGAGGGAACTTTATTTTATTTATTAAAATATTATCTTTTCTTAATTTCATTCTACTTCAATTATTTAGTTTTTATTAGTGAATTATTTATTTGTAAAGAGTGACACCTGAGTTGATTAAATTATGAAAATCGGGACACCTGAGTTGATTAAATTATGAAAATTGGGACACCTAAGTTGATTAAATCATGAAAATTTGGACACCTGAGTTGATTAAATCATGTAAATAGGGACAACTGAGTTGATTAATTAAGAATTTTAAATTAGGTTTAAAAATCCATTTAGATTTAATTATAAACTTTTTAAATTATTTAATTAAAATCAAATTAGATTTTTAAAAATAACAGGTCATTACATATCCAGTGGAGTCAAATCCTTAAATCCGATTGTCCAAATCGCACAGAAATCTCTCTCTTCATTCATGTGGCTCTGTAACGCCCGGCCCTTTTTCACCCGCTTTCCGAAAATCAGAGTCTATTTTTTTTTTTTGAAATAGAAGAGTGAGAGAGGGCGCGGACGCCATGACGAGAGTTAAGTCCAAGCTTCTAAAGCCCGGCCCTTAACTGGCCAACCCCACGCGTGCGCGGAGCTAAGTCCACGAGAACGGTTCACGCGTAGGAAGTAAGCTCGCGGATTATAATTATTGCGGAACATGATGATAGAGTCTATCCTACTGGTTTTTAGATAGAAGGGAAGATACAACATTGAATTACCAAAATGCCCCTAAATTCATAATTATATCACAAAATGTAATCGTCCATAAGTAACGTCCAAACCATCGCAAGAATGTAAACTTATACAACCCGATAAGCTAAGTTACTTTCAAATTACATCTCCAAAATGTAAATGTAAATAAAACTAAGACTGCACTAGCTCCTAAGCTTGGCTCCTGTCATGTCCACCGCTTCCGCCATCCCCTGCGTCATCAGCTAGGGTAGAAGTAGGGCGTTAGTCAGCGCGCCCAGTAGGACTCCGAGTAGGGCTAGCACATGGATTAGTGATAACACATATACCGATAAAATAACATATAACAAAATAAGCATGTGATGAATGCTATGCCATGGGTGCCTATGTCATGTGTCCCACCCATCATCCGTATGATCATACAATGTATTATCCCCATGTTTGCTTCTCGGTCGCCCCGACGGAGCATGGACTCCGGTTATAACCCTCAGGCTATCCCCATGTCTGATTCTCGGTCGTCCCGACGGAGCATGGACTCCGGTTATGGCCCCTCAGATATCCCCATGTTTGCTTCTCGATCGCCCCGACGGAGCATGGACTCCGGTTTGTTTATTTTTTTCCGCCCATGCCATGCATGAGATGTAGTGCATTATGCTATGTAATATAATGTAATCCATATACTCAACATATCATACATAGCCATATAATGCATAATATTAAAATATAATTCATATGATTCATAACTTAAAACTCATCATAAGATAAATCATAATCATAAATCTATCATAAACCAAATCAAAATAATTTAAAATACCATCACATATCCATCGCTTACAAAAAGGTAGGAATCCTACCGAATACCGTGTCGCATTCCGTTACGTTTTCCGCTCGTTAATCCGGTCACCAATCGCTTACCGTTTGCGACGTCCGATACCTTATTACATTTACCGAATTAGTCCATACGTCATCCATGATTAAGTCCCTAACTTTTGCCCATTATCCATTGGTTTTAGACTCATACATAAATCCGATTTTTGGCCAAATTTAAAATTCCGATTTGCGAGCCTAAAACACAGCATCTATCCGTTTCATTTAAATCATTCGTCATATCCGATTCCATGTCTAATCCCCATAGGGTTCGGCCATGTACTATGGCCGAATCTATGGTTTTTTTTTTTTCAATGTGGCACTTATTTACCGTTTTGCCATCCTTTCCTCCATGGTTAATCATCCATTCATTTATGTGCATTCTAAGTCCAAGATTCATTCATACTTAGGTCCCTTCAATCATGACCTAGCATCATAAAATCAGCCACCTAATATTTAATTTTTGAAAAACATTTACTCCCACACCTAATTCCATATTTTGGCCTAAGGTGTGGCCCACATATCATTTTTATAAATCCATCAAAATCTAGTATTCTTCTACATTATTTTCCATTTATTAAATCCACTAATCACTACCCTAAGGTTCACCTTTTTGGATACCATTTTCAAAAACTAGGTTTTGTCCCAAATAATCCAATTTAAAATCAATACTCCTCATTCATTTTGGCCCTAAAAAAAATATCATACACTTGTAAATCCATTTAAGTTTCATCATTAACTTAACCTAATTTCCATTTCGTTTAACCACATATATAAACCATACTTAGCCCATGAATGACCTAAAGACATGGGTCATGGGTTCAGCCATACACCATGGCCGAACCCATGATGTCTTTCCCTCATTTTTATCTTGGATTTTTAATTACATTTAAAATCCACTTCTACCACCCATCATTTCCTCATTACCTCCATAATTCAAAATTATTTACTCCACCACTTCCATCTTTCTATTCTTATAAAAATAATTAACCATCACCATAGTTCCATAAAAAAATTCTAACACATCATTCATGGACTTCATCATAAAACTTTTTCCAAAAATTTGCCTACATTTAACCCTTGAAACCCTAACCATTCTCCATCATTTTCCAACCTTAAAAACCATTATTTAAGAACCCTAACCCTCATAATCACTAACCATGGGGTTCGGCCACCTTCTATGGCCGAACCCTATGGTCCATGATTTCTTTAAAATATCATATTTCCAATATTTTGAGGCCACTTAAAATCATCTACATACCTCATAGTTTTTTTTTTTTTAATTTAACACCTTTAAAACTTACCAACTTTTAAATCATTTTAAAATCTTGAACTCCTCATAAAAATCATTAAGCATTCTCCAACATTCTAAACCATATAATCTCAATTAAATTACCCATCATTCACCATGGGGTTCGGCCATGCTACATGGCTGAACCCTATGGTCATCCATTCATTTAATCTTTCTCTCTCTAAGTTTATCCATTTCTTAATCTTCCATTGATGGATCTTAGATCCAAGGCCCATGATGTTTTTGGCCATTATCTAGTAAATGGATTCCCTTTTTAACCATAAACAAAAATCTAAACTCTTGTTTAGAAATACTTACGGATCCGACGGCTCCTCCGGTCTTTGTCGCTCCCGTCAATTTCCTTAGCCTCTTCTCTCCTTCTTCTTGGTCTTTGATCGGCTAGATGAGCTTGATCAATGGTGGGACATGTTTGGATCGGTTAAGGGAGAGCTAGGTTTGGGAGAGGGGAAGAGGGGAAGATGGTGGAAAACAAGATCTTAGCCTTTGATCTTGAGTGGATGGACCAAGACTTGCTCTCTCCTTCTCTTTTCTTCTCTTCTTCTTCTAAGTTCTCTTCTCTTCTCCTTTGCAAGGTGAGTGCCATTTTTTCTTGTGTGTGTGGGGAGATAGAGTGGAGTTGGTTAGCTTGGAAATGGGATGGAGGTGGTTGGAGTAGCCTTCACTCAAACATTAATTTCTTCACCAACCAAGCATGGGTTAGCTTGACTTGGGTGGTGGTGGTTGAGACCCAACCACCAAGCATGGCTCCCATGTCCTCTTTGACTTGTTTATGTTGACCCTAATTAATCAACCAAATTAATTAAGCTAAGTCCTCACTTAGGTTAATTAATTTCTATCCAATTTAATTCCATCAAATTATCTATCTAATAAATCCACCCATGGTTGACGAAGTCAACCATGGTGGACGGCCCCCACATGTACCTACCCCACCCGCCACCTCACTTGATGAGGTGGAGGTGGGCCCCACTTGGCCATGTTATTTTAATTCCATTAATTTTAACTTAGGTAATTTCACCATAATTTTAATCAATTTAATTTACCATAATCCACCTTAGTCATTCCTAAATTTATCCATGGTTGACCAAGTCAACCATGATGGTTGGTCCCACTTTTTCCTTGGTCCACATGCCACCTCAATGGGTGAGGTGGAGGTGGGCCCCATTTGGCCATATCACTTAATCTTGATACATCTTAACTTAGATAATTTTATAATTATCTAATCCATTTAATTTATCTTAATTGGATTACCATTGGGCCCATGGCCCAATTATATTTTGTCTTTCCATTTATTTTAGGGCTTACCTACTTTGGCCCATTGGGTCCCCTATGGCCCTTTGACCCAAATCGACTATCTTGACCCAATTACTTATCATTGACCCATTAATTGTATTAATTCCCATTCATGGTTTATTGGGTAAACATTGGGCCCATGGCCCAATTAAATTCCCTCTTTTTCCACTTACCTTAGGGTTTGAACCGATTTTGATCCATTGGGCCCCACATGGCTGTCGGGCCCACTTTGACCATCGTTGACCCGATTAGTCCTCATTGACCCATTAAATGGATTTTATCCAATCCATGGCCCAATTGGGCCATCCTTGGGCCATTGTCCCAAAATTTGGTCCACTTGGCATTTTATTATATCAAGCTTCAAATTAACATGAATAAATGCCAATATATATATTTATCAAAAATTCGGGTTATTACAGGCTCACATCTACTCAAATTACAATTTTTGTCTTTCATTTTTTTTTCACCTAACATTTTAGCTTCCACTACATCTTGCAGGCTTATTCCATGTTGTTAATCTATTATCATCATCATTTCTAATTTTTGCATCATCTATTTCAAGTATAAAATTGGAAAGATGAAATCTGCCACTGGCATTGGAACCCTTCTTCCCTTCTTCAGGTAATCAATTGTCATGTTTTCTTAAGTATGATAGTCCTTTAGTTGTATGATTCTCTAGATTTAGCCAAATAATGCTATTTTTTTTAAATGGTAGCCAGATAATGTTGTTACAGAATAGATTTTTCCTGAACCTCCCCATTTCCCCTTCCTCTTATTTGTGTGCAATCTGAGTTCTGAACTCACCAAGCTATAATGCCTTGTGTCCAGAAGCAGTTGACACACATTTGTAAAAGGTAGAAAGTATTCTCCTTTTGTATTGGTTCGTGTGTGTTCATGTGTGTGCAAAATGCACATTTCGTCTCTTTTCTTGATACATCTTGTTGAGAGAACTCCAATTATGGATAGTTGTAAAATTATCATAGTTGAAATGGTCCTCTATGTTATCTTTAAAAAAAAAATGATCCTTTGTGTTGTATACATGATGGTTTTGGGGATACCTATCCTTCCTTCATGGAACCACCAACCGAAGAGATAGATCCTTGCAGAAGACTGACCAAATTAGGGATGCAAGCTTCAAGTCTTCAGAAGGGAGTGGTAGGCTTCCATGTTATCCTCTGACTTGTTCCTAATTCCATGCCTCTAGCTTTGAACTACTCTCACCTGGTTGTGCTTTTTGCATAAATAACTTTAACAGGTACCGTTTGAGGAAAAACATAGACATTATTTTGTCTTTCAGAATAGAACTGGTCAATTACCTACTCAAATGGAGGTTAGTTTTGCTTTGTTCAATTTTGGCTAATGGGCTTAGGATGGACTATCGAGGAGTTCTGGACCGTGATAAATATGTTGTTGTATCTGTGTCTCTGGGTCAATTGAAGGTATCTTTTACTTTAGTATCTTGCTTTATACTCTTTTTTCCCCGCAATGCATTTTTTATTTTTCTGGTATATAATAGGATGATTTATGTTTGGGTGTGGGTTTCATTATATTCAATGGAAGCCAATTCTAACCATATACATCATCTTCATTATCAAATTCTTATCCCATGAAGCACTTGTATGGTTCCCGACAATAATGTATGGGAAAGGATTGATTACCCTTGCAATTTTCACTACCCCTCACCCAAATGCATCACGTTGAAAATGTTGTAAAAATTTTATTTTTATATTATATAGATTTAATAAAATTATTAATTCTCATAAAATTGTTAATACCTCAGTTTACCCCTACTTACAATTACCCCTACTCAAGGGTAACCCCCGTAAAAATTTACTCCTCACCCAAATGCATCACGTTGAAACTGTTGCAGAATTTTTTTTTATATTATATAGATTTAATAAAAGTATTAATTCTCATAAAATTGTTAATATATCAGTTTACCCCTACTTACAATTACCCCTACTCAAGTGTAACCCCTGTAAAAATTTAGCCCTCACCCAAATGCATCACGTTGAAACTGTTGCAGAATTTTTTTTATATTATATAGATTTAATAAAATTATTAATTCTCATAAAATTGTTAATATGTTAGTTTACCCTACTTACAATTACCCCTACTCAAGGCTAACCCTGTAAAAATTTACCCCTCACCCAAATGTATCACGTTGAAAATGTTGCAAAAATTTTATTTTTATATTATATAGATTTAATAAAATTATTAATTCTCATAAAATTGTTAATATCTCAGTTTACCCCTACGTAAGGGTAACCCCTGTAAAAATTTACCCCTCACCCAAATGTATCGCGTTGAAAATGTTGCAGAATTTTTTTTTATATTATATAGATTTAATAAAATTATTAATTCTCATAAAATTGTTAATATGTCAGTTTACCCCTACTTACAATTACCCCTACTCAAGGGTAACCCCTGTAAAAATTTACCCCTCACCCAAATGCATCACGTTGAAAATGTTGACACATTTTTAAAATAATCTTCTAACAGAATAAATTGTTAATTACCCTGAAAGAGATTATCATGAACCTCTAACTTTTTCAGAGTTCTGAGACCTTATCGAAATTTCGACAAAATCACCCCTTAAAAATAAAACATTTTGACAAATGCGTTTAAGAAAAATTTATTTTTATTTTTATATTATATGGATTAAATAAAATTATTAATTATTCTAAAATTGTTAATATGTCAGGTTACCCCAACTTACAATTACCCCTACTCAAGGGTAACCTGAGGTAAGCCCTGTAAAAAATTACTCCTCATCCAAATACATCATGTAGAAAATCTATATAATATAAAAAATAAATTGCTAATTATTTGAAATCTATTAAATTTTTAATTATATAATATATAATTGAAAAATAGAGGAAGGCACGGGATAAATAGGGGAAAGGTTTCCTTAAAAAATAAAAAATAAATAAAAAACCACTATTATGATTTTAAATTTCAATAAATGAATAAAAAAATTCTACATATCTCTACATAAAAAAGTATAATTTGTTGTTTGGTGATATGAAATTTATCAAATGAAAATAATGGAGTGCTTTTAAAAAAAATAAAAGCCAAGTACTCACCAAAATAAATAAAATATAAAAAAAAAATTCTTATCAAAGAGCAAAAGGGAGGGGTATTCATTCTTGAATACCCCAAGCCCCATGGGAGTATTCAAAATAGTGACCAAAGGGGTAAAAATTCAAATTTTTACCCTTAATCCCTTGTTACCAAACGAGAGTAACAAGGGGTAACGGGGGGTTACCCCCTCTTACCCCCCATCCAAACGTAGCCTACATGTTAGAGTTCAACAAATAAAATTTTGTAGAATAGGCAGTGTGTTTCATGTTTGAAATACAATTGATTGATACAATTGAACCAATTATTTATGAATTGATCTTATTTCATATATTGTTCTTATTTTTACTTTTTCTTTGGTCTTCGAGGTTGACTTTTTAAGTTCCATGTCTCCTCTACAAGTCTCACTTGGAGCATATCTTGTTTTTTGGCATGCCATCTCAGGTATTTATCTCTTCTTTCTTTTTAAGATGGTACAAGGATTTAAGGTTTTTACTTCTTTCTAATGGGCTTCTAAGTCATTT
Source organism: Chimonanthus salicifolius (assembly GCA_013350335.1). Taxonomy (NCBI): domain Eukaryota; kingdom Viridiplantae; phylum Streptophyta; class Magnoliopsida; order Laurales; family Calycanthaceae; genus Chimonanthus; species Chimonanthus salicifolius. The sequence goes on from CM023535.1 coordinate 28,987,403, forward strand.
GTAAGGCGTGAAAGAGGGACTTCTTCAAGTTTGAAGATATGTTGTTAGTTTGTTGTTTGGTTATAAAGATGCATGGTCCTGCTTGATAGATACTCTATTTATAATGTGAGTTATGAATATATATATGGCCTCCACCTTCTTTATCATTGCATTACTGACTTTGAATTATGTTTTATGGTTAGGCACTCCTTAGAGATGGAACGTTGTTGATGGAATGAGGACTATTGCACTGAAGCTTGATTTTGGGGTTTCTCACAACTAGACATTTGAAAGGCTATTTTCCTTCTTTGTCTCAATTCCATTGATAGTTGTTCCTTATTCATATTTTTCTCAATTCCACTGATAGTTGTTGTATTCTATTTAAAGTCCCATGTTCATCACATGAGCTTAACCAATGACCATGTACAGGGTTGCTAGTGTTCATTTCATTGCCCTTTTCATGTAAGCACAAATGTTGCAGATAAATGTAATGATGGCACTCTGTTTTTCAAGTATTCTTCTTTTAACCATTAATCAGTTAAATCTACCAACATAATTTGGATATGGTCACTTGTATTGGGGGAAAATGCAAACAATTTTTTTACAAAAGGCACAAAAATGTTTCTACATTTCTCACAACCATTCCTTTGAAACGCATTCTTTTTTCCTTCTTCCTCTCATTCTTATTCATCTTTTTCTCAATTGCATTGATTGTTGTCATATTAATTTAAAGTCCCATGTTCATAAAATGAGCTTAACCAATTACAATATACAGGGTTGTTGCTGTTCATTTCACTGTCCCTCTTCATGTGAGCACAAGGGTTGCAAATAAATGTAATGATGCTACTCTGCTTTTGCAGGTACTCTATCTTTTCAAGTATTCTTGTTGTAACCATTAATCAGTTTAATCTACAAACATAATTTGAATATGGCCACTTCTATTCGGGGAAGATGCGAACATCAAATTTTCATAAAATCTCCTCTTTTATTTAAAGTTATTTTGACATAATTTTTCTTTTATAAATAATAGTATGATAAGAATTTGATTTAAATCTTTATTAAATCACAAAACTAGAAACTCCATTTTCATTGTCAAATGTTACATCCCTTCATATCAAATTTTAAACTTCTTTTTTCTATTTTTAATCCTTATGAACAACATTTTCTTCATAAAAAAATTTTCTTTTATTTTAAGTCATTTTGGCATAAATTTTTCATTTTTAAAATAATAGTATGATTTTATTTGAACAATTTTTTTTTAGATCATCAAAACTAATATGAAATTCTATTTTTCTTATATATCAAATGTAACGCCCCGCCTTTTTCACTCGCTTCTTCCCGTAAATCAGAGTCTACTTTTTTTTTTTTATAACAAAGTAGAGTGATAGAGAGCGGGACGTCACGACGCGAGCTAAGTCCGAACTTCCAAAGTCCGACCCTTAACTGGCCAACCCTATGTGTGCATGGACTCAGTCCATGAAAATGGTTCACACATAGCAATATAAACATGCAGAATAAAAATCATAATATGCGGAAACATAATTAGAACACAGTTTTATTCCATTCAGATAGCAAAGTACGTCAAGTTCTTAATCATCATTATCATAACTCAATTATCCAATAAAATATCCAGCCATAGCAAATTCATCTAAGTTATTACAATCCGAATTCTAGATACTCAATATACAAGCCCACGAGTATCTTAAACAAAATATAAACTATAATCCTCCAATCTCCTATGCCCGGCCCATTTCGCATTCATTGTTCCCCTTGTTTCCTGTATCATCAACTAGGGTAGAAGTAGGACGTTAGAACAACGCACCCAGTAGGTATTCCAATTATGGTTAATGTAACGCCCCGCCCTTTTTCACTCGCTTCTTCCTGTAAATTCAGAGTCTATTTTTTTTTTTGTTTTTATAACAGAGTAGAATGATAGAGCGCGGGACGTCACGACGCGAGCTAAGTACGAACTTCCAAAGTCCGACCCTTAACTGGCCAACCCTATGTGTCATGGACCAAGTCCACGAAAATGGTTCACACATAGCAATCTAAACCTGCGGAATCATAACATCAAAATTGCGGAATCATAATAGAACCAAGTTCTATTCCATTCAGATAGCAAAGTACGTCAAGTCCTTAATCATCATTCAAATACCATAATTATCAACATTAACATCCATCCATCTAAGTTATTACATTCTGAAATCAAGATACTCAAATACAAGTCCATGAGTAACTTTTATTAAAATAATAAACTAAATCATCCAAGCTCCTATGCCTGGCCCGTCTTGCGTTCATCGTTCCCTGATTTCCTGTAACATCAACTAGGTAGAAGTAGGGTGTTAGAACAACGCGCCCAATAGGTATTCCAATTACGGCTAACACATGGCCAGTACAAAACATATATAATAATATCGCAATGTCAAAAACCATATAAATCCATGCCATGCAACGATGACAAATGCAGTGAGTCCCACCCATCACATGTACATAGAAGTACCCACCACATAGGTCTTTCGGTCACCCCGACGGAGTGTGGAGACTCCAGATTCCTCCTGATGGAAAGGCACATCAAGGTACCGCACATAGGTTTTTTGGATGCCCCAACGGAGTGTGACCCCTCCGGTTACAAATCCTCCACCCCATGCCATGCATGAGATGCCAATGAAATACATGCTATTTTATAACACAAACATAGCATTTAAAATCACCTTTTTGAAACATAATCAACACATGCTATTTATACAATTAAACATAGCATTTGAAATTCAATATAAAGCATATCCTTTGAAACATAATCTCATCAAAAATAAGATAAACACAATGTACATAAACCATGGTTTCAAAGAGGTGGAATCCTACCAAAGAACGTTACGTGTCCTTGCGTCTTTCGTCCGGTAACCACTCGCGATCGTAAACACCTTGTGAGTGTAATATCCTCAATTTTCAATATGGCAATATTTACGGAAATTGCCACTGAAATGGTAAATTAAATGGATATGAACCTTGGATGGGTAAATGTTAGGTCAAATGTCCAAATAAGATCCAACGGATGGTAGATGTGGATCTATGGAAATTAAATGGGTAATGTACAATTATTTGGGTCAAGTGGTTAAATGGGTCAAAGGACCCAAATAGGACCCAATGGGCCGTTGAGGATATGGTTGACCTTAGATGAGCTCAAGTTTAATTGGTTTAAGTTTAAATTAAATGTTTGAGTTTGGATTGAGATAAATTAAATGGTTGAGTTTGAATGAGTTGAATTTATGGGTTGAGTTGCATTAAATGATGAGTTAAATGGGTGAGTTGAGAGAGTTAAATTTATTGTAAGTGAGTGAAGTGCGTGAATGAGAGTGGAAGTGTTTTAATTCCAAATTTTAAGCAAGGAAAACGTTGGCTGCATGGGAGGCTTTCCATGCATGTAACTCCTATTTTAAAAATGAATATGATGGCGGTTTCTTTTGGGAGTTACATAATGTGAGGAGATAGGTTTCAAATTCAAACATTTTGTTACACGTTGGGATTGCATGGAGATGTTAGGTTATGCATGAGAGATTAGTATATGCATGAAGATTAAAGGGGAATTTGATAGTCCAAGGGCTAAGGTACAAAAACCGTTGGCATGTAGGAGTTTCATCTCCATGATGAAACTCCCACATGAGTATCTAATGAAAGGTGGCTGTTATGGATTACCCATTTCAAACATGACCGTTGGACACCTTGGGAGTTTTCATCTCAAGGATGAAACCCCAAGGGAAGTATTAAACAAATGAGAGTTACATTTGAAGTTGCATGGGATGGTTATTTCATGCATGTAACTCCCAAAGTTGGAGCATGAATGGGCTTGCTGTTTTATGGAGTTACATTTTGGAGAGGTGGTGGTTAACTTAAGCCAAACAATGGCCACACGTTGAAATACATGGGAGTGGTATTATTTGCATGTAACTCCAAGAATGGAGAGTGAATGGAGTTGCTGTTATGTGGAGTTTCAAAAGGGGTTTTTGACATTTTAAATTCAAAATACAAGACTACACGTTGGAGGAGGGTGAAAGGTTTCATCTTAAGATGAAACCCCCATTTGAATTGTTAATGAGAGAGGATCTAAGGAGGGGGTTACACAAATACAGTCCAAAGGAGACGTTGGAAGCTTGGGGAGGTTTCATTTCATAGATGAAACCCCCAAGTAAGCATAAAGGGCATTGGTTAATATGGGAGTTACATGTGAGGTCAACTTGAGGCTGAAGTGCATTAGCCAAAGACGTTTCATTTTACTCTCTCTATCTGTCTCTCCCTTGGTCGTCCTTCATCTTTCCAAAAGCAAGAACAGCAGCTGGTTACTGATTTGCAATCAGTCCTTGGTTGATTTCTTTCACCAAGACAAAAGCATACTTTGAGCAAAAGAGTTTGGCACCAAGGTTTAAGATCAAAGTTTCATTTCTCTCTTTTTCTCCCTCAAATCCATATCATCTGGCTGAAGTATTCCAAGGAGATTGCAGCGAGGTTGATCTCAGTTAGGAGAACAAGAGGGAAGAGGGAAGGCTAAGGATCTAAAAGGAGTCAAAGAACCGAAGGAGACGCGGTATTGGTAAGTGCATCATAACCTTTGTTGAATAAAATGGATTAGGGAATGTGATCTGTCCATTGTATGGCCAGATCCATCAATGGTTTAGATCTAAGATTATGATTTTTAAAAATGGTAAAATATGGACCATAGGGTTCAGGCCCATTGGATGGCCGAACCCCATGGGAAAACTTGGTAATTTTTATGGTGTTTGAGAGAGACAAAATCCATATTATGAAATGGAGGTTTTAAAGGATTTAAAAGGTAGATAAGCTTACTGTTTTGGAGTAGCTATGACGTGGCTGAACCATGTCAATGTTATGATTAGTTTGCTGATCAACATCATAGATAAATATTGGAGGATTTTCATTAAGAGGACCATAGGGTTCGTCCATGTGTATGGCCGAACCCCATGGACTGTTTTGATGGATAGTTGGATTAAGTTTATGATGGAGCTATGTGGTAATTATATGTTTGTCTATGGACTTAGATCAGGTAAATAATCAGCCATCATGAATGATGGAAAGTGGGGACAAAAATCAGATTGGTGAGGTTCGGCCATGTAGTATGGCTGAACCCCACTAATGGTGATTGATGGACTTAGTGGTTAATTCATATGGATGTATGAAGGGTTTAAAAAGGACCAAAATTAAGTGGTGAGGTTCGGCCATGTGTATGGCCGAACCCCACTAAGATGGTTTTATTTTAGGCGATGGAAGTTAGCAAAAATAAGCATTGGTTAGACCAATGGCAAAACTGTAAATACAAGATAAATTGTATATGTGAATGGATTGATTAAAAGACTTGAAAAGAGGGGTCCAAAATCAAGTGGTAAGGTTCGGCCATGTTGTATGGCCGAACCCTACCAAAGTATGTTTGAGGTGTGAAGTAGATTAAGTATGACTATTGGTGTTTAAGATAAATTAAACAAAAGGATAGTCTAAATGGCATAGTTGTAATTATGGATGAAATGATCAAAGATGAAATGATCATAGGATTGGATATATGGGCCAAAACCAATATGGTAAGGTTCAGCCATGATGTATGGGCGAACCCTACCAAGGTTCATTTGGAAGTTTGGGTTAATTAGATGGTTTTAATTAAATAAAAGAGTGACCAAAGTTTTAAATGGGTGAGGTTCGGCCATGGGGTATGGCCGAACCCCACAAAGTGGATTTTTTGGACATAGATTAAGTTGGAATCTTATGGTTAAAAGCTTGACTTACTGTTATATAAATGGGGCCACGAGATTTGCTTGAACGGTGTACAAGTTGTAAACGGGAGATGGTTCAAGAGAAGGGTCAAATTAAGTGATCATTGTGTAGGTTTCCTACCTTTATTGTAACCACATTTCTATTTGCTGTTTTATGTTGATTTCGATAAGTTATATGAATGTAAAGTTATGTTTCTAAATGGCATGTTTGCATAGACATCTCATGCATGGCATGGGATGATGTTGTTGTAACCGGAGGCCACACTCCGTCGGGGCATCCGAAAGACCACTGTGGGGTACCTTGATGATGAGAATCCCATCAAGAGGAATCCGGAGGCCACACTCCGTCGGGGCGTCCGAGAGACCACTGTGGGGTACCTTGACAATGAGAATCCCGTCAAGAGGAGGCTATGTAGAATGGTGATGGGTGGGACTCATTTCATACATAGCATGTTTTATGGAATTTTGACACACATGTATTATTATATTATTTGCATGTTTTTATACTAACCTTGTGGTAGCCCTATTCGGAAAAACTACAGGGTGCGTTGATCTAACACCCTATCTCTATCCTTAGTGGATGATGCAGGAAAGGAAAAGAACGAGGATCTTGAAGGAAACCAAGCCTAGAAGCTTGGGCTTTGAGTGGACTTTTAATGGATTGACTTATGGACTTTTATATGGACAATGTAATTTGGTAATTAGTTGATGTCGGCATGGAATAATGTAGTTAACTAGTTACTATGGTTTGATTTATTTGGATGGTTTGGAATGAATGGTAGACTAAGGTTATTTAGTAATATTGGAGAATATGATCATGTACTTTGCTATCTTAAGTTATAAAATGGATTAGTCTTAGGATCTATTATCACCTCAGTTAGACTAAGACTAAGTATATTCTGCATGTTGTATTTGTACCATGTGTGGATCGATTCTTATGGACTTAGTCCATACACACATGGGCTTGGCCAGTTAAGGGTCGGATTTTAGAAGTCCGAACTTAACTCGCGTTGTGACACTCCGCCCCTATCACTTGAGTATTATTATTTATAAAAAATAAAAAATAAACTCTGATAATTAGAGTGAAAAGGGCGGGGTGTTACAGTGAGGTCCCGTTACCTTATAATATAAAATTAATCAAAACCAAGTCCCACTTGATTTAAAATATTTAGAGTCCATAACCAATCCCCATGGGGTTCGGCCATACACCATGGCCGAACCCATGGTCCATTTATTCAGTTAATTACAATAATGCCATTGTACCTAACCATTGCCATTTTTCCTTGCTTAGGTTCCAAAATAATCCATACATACTTCTTTAATCCAAACACATAGTCCAATAAATAATTCATGGGGTTCGGCCATACACCATGGCCGAACCCTATGTCCATTGTTTCCATATATTTACAAGATTGCCATTGATTCCCTCATTCATTTAAATCTACCATAACTAGACCCTATATTAATTCATTAACCAATCAAGTCCATAAAATAAACCTCATGGGGTTCGGCCATACACCATGGCCGAACCCATGATCCTCCACTTTGGCATGTAATTACAACCTTGCCATTACCTTCATCAATAATCCATAATTCAATCCTTATTAAGTCCATACATGATCCATAAACTATGACATTTGGTTCATGGGGTTCGGCCATGATGTCTAACTCCCATATGTCATCAACTTCCATTGTTAACAAATCCATATTTAACAAGTCCCTATTTAGAAGATCTATATTTAGAAACTTTCTAAATTCAATTTTTAACTTCCATACTTAGAAAGTCCCTAAATAAAAACTTTCTAAATTTATCAACCTTCTTCCATAAATAGAAACCTTCCCATTTTAATTTCCTCTTTCTATTTTTAGAAGGTTTCCAAATTAAAATTCCATAATTAGAAATTTTTTAAATTAAAAATTTCTAATTTAGTCTTCACCTTCCAAAAATAGAAACTTTCCAATTAAACCAACTTCCATAAATAAACGCTTTCTAATTTGGCCACCTCCTTTCATAATTTAGATAGTTTCCTAAATTAGAAACCATCTTTCCATAATTGGATGCTTTCCAAATTTAGCAACCAAAATCCATCTTCCATTCCAAAACAACCCACTATGGCCGAACCCTGTGGTTCGGCCATACACCATGGCCGAACCCTGTGGTTCATGATCTTGACCATTTAATCTCTTAATATAACTTCCATGGATCTAAAATTTAATAACATAAACCCATAATTATTTCCATCATTCAAACTTCCATTAAACAATCAATGTTCCTCCATGGTTTTCAATATTAATAACCCAATAAAATAAACCATAATTTTCCATGGGGTTCGGCCATAGTGGTTCTTTCTTTCCATTAAAATCATAAAATCCACCCCCCAATCTTCTTCCATTTAACAATTCTCTTCCATGGGGTTCGGCCATACACCTTTGCCGAACCCTATGGTTCTTTTTTTTCAAAATAAATTTATCAATTAGATACTAACCTTTTCCGATTCCTTCTTGCTCTTCCAATCTTTCTCTTTCTTAGCCTCTTTCCACTTCTTCTTCTTGATCTTTCACAAAACTGAAGTGATCTTGAAGTTGAATGTATTGCCGTGAATTAGAACTTGAGAGAGGGAGAGAGAGAGAGATACAATTCGGCTATGAAGGGTGTAAAACCGTGTGCCCTTGTCCTCCTCTCCTTTTATAATCTTCCCTTGGTCCAATAGTAGAATGTACTTAAGATAATCTTACTCCCTTAGGGCCGTGCGCCCCTTGTTTAATTTAGTAATTGCCGACCTCCCTATCTTATTTAGATAGCACTTGCCGACCTTCCTATCTCTCTTTTAGTAACCTCCCAATCGGCCAATGCTAAAATAATAATAGCAATGCCGTGAGCCCTTGCCTTGTTTGCCATTGCCGTGTGCTCCTCTTATTTCCCTCTTTGGAGAATCCTAATTTAATCTTAGACACTTCCCTAATTTAATTTAAGACAATATGCATGCCCTTTTTAAAAGATCCCATGCGCCTATCATAGATAAACAAATCCCACATTCGGCCACACACTATCCCATACACGGCCATAAAATCTTCATTTGATTTTTAAACATCTACTTGGATATTCAAATCCAATATTCGGCGATGCATAATCTTGTAATTAATTTTGGACATAATGCATTACTAAAATAATTCAACCCTTTCAAAAATCGCTGGGTCTTAATTGGGCATTATCCCAATACTTTACCCAATTTAAGATTCATATCTAAAATTCACAAGTTATTGGATAATTTTCATATAAAATAATAAATTGAAAATCCGGGGTGTTACAGTTAACACATGGGTTAGCACCAAAAATCCAGTTATAATAAATCATACCATAACTTATAAAGCATCGTATCCAAAACAGTGTATGATAATAGAGATCCAATCATACCGATAAAAACTAGAAACCTTGCATGATAATAAAGATCATAATCATGCCGATTCAATGCCATGCCATGCTATCATATGCAATGAGTCCCACCCATCACATGTACATAAAAGTACCCACCACATAGGTCTTTTGGACTCCCCGACGGAGTGTGGACCCTCCTGTTACATTTCATACATAGTATCCTCTTGATGGAATGTTCCTCATCAAGGTATCCCCCACGATTCTATTACGGACTCCCCGACGGAGTGTGGATCTCCGGTTACATTTCATACATAGAATCCTCTTGATGGAATGCTCCTCATCAAGGTATCCCCCCACGAATGTTTTACGGACACCCCAACAGAGTGTGGGTCTCCGGTTACCGTTCATCCCTCCCATGCCATGCTTGAGATGCAAATGTCCACATGCTATGCAATTATGCAAATCATAGCATTTAAAAGCTCATAGTTGAAACATATAAAACACATGCTATTTTATCATATAAACATAGCATTTAAAACTCACATTCTGAAACATATCCTTTGCAATATAAATTCATCAAATCAAGATAAAAACAATGTACATAAACCCATGGTTTCAAAGAGGTGGAATCCTACCAAAGACTGCTAACGTGTCCTTGTGTATTTTGTCTGGTAACCGCTCACGATCGTAGACACCTTGTGAGGTCCCGTTACCTTATAATATAAAAATCAATCAAAACCAAGTCCCACTTGATTTATAATATTTTAAGTCCATAAACCAATCCCCATGGTTTATCATTTTCAGCCGATATTACCAAATTACCATTGGTCTAATCTTTAATTAACAATTCATTCATTTCATTCAACATACGTAGCCCTATGTTCATCAAAACAATCCCCATGGGGTTTGGCCACACACCATGGCCAAACCCATGGTCCCTTATTTTCACTTAATTACCAAAATGCCATTATACCTAATAACATAACCAATATCATAGACCATGAACATAGGTTTATATTTAATTAAATCCCTCATTACCTTAAACATGCAAAACCACTCTAAGTGTCCCTTGAAATATTCCAACACATGGTCCATCAAATAGTTCATGGGGTTCGGCCATACACCATGGCCGAACCCTATGTCCAATATTTTCACATATTTACCAGATTGCCATCCATGGCTAATATAACCCATTATTCTCATTTACCATATATTTAGGCTAATAATTAACCCATTAATCCAAGTTCATGGGGTTCGGCCATACACCATGGCCGAACCCTATGTCCATTATTTTTCACCTATTTACGTTATTGCCATTCCCTCCAACAACTTGTGTTTAGTTTCCAAAACATAGGTCCTTTCATTTATTTAATCATGCATAACACTCCAAATACCCTTTAAATGTTCCATAACAATTCCTTAATCCAAACATGATCTATCATTGAGGGATCCATTTAAAAATTGGTTCATGGGGTTCGGCCATACACATGGTCGAACCCATGATGTCTAAGTTTCCATTTTCATCAACTTCCATTATTAGAAAATGCATAAATAGCAAGTCCATAATTAAAAGGTTCATAAATAGAAACTTCCTTAATTAGAAAGTTTCCAAACTTAGCATCCATCCTTCCATAATTAGAAGGTTTCCAATTTAATAAACATCTTCAATGGTCTCCATTTAATCAACCACCAAAAATAAGTCCATCTTTAGATACTTTCTAAATTAGTAACATCCTCCATGGGGTTCGGCCATGGTATGGTTCCAAAATGTTCTCTTTAAAATTCATTAATCCTTGATCTTCCATGATCATTAAAACAACATATTTATCCACTCATTTAAATCCATTAAAAGTATTAAAATTCTTTCCATGGGGTTCGGCCATACCACATGGCCGAACCCTATGGTTCCTTGCTTCATCTTGAACATCAATTAAACCCTTTTGAAACCATATAATTATTCCATGGTTTTCATCCCATAAAAATAACCAACAGTCTTCCATTAAAATTTACTAAAGTTCTTCCATGGGATTCAACCTTTTTTTATTAAACCATTTAAACCCATATGGATTCATTAACCAACTCCAATATAAATTCCTTAATAATTTAAATCCAAAACTAAACCTCATGGGGTTAGGCCATACATCATGGCCGAACCCATGATCCTCCATTTTATCATGTATTTACAAAATTGCCATCCTTTCCATGATCTAACCACATGAGTATAATTCCATAATTATTTGTGGGGTTCGGCCATGCCCGTTGGCCGAACCCATGGTTTAAGGTTCTTCATCAACCATCTTCCATTTAATCCTTTCAAAAATCATATACCATTAACATCAAACTCCCATTTAAAAATTAGCCAATAACCTTCCATGGGGTTCGGCCATGCACTATGGCCGAACCTTATGGTTCTTTCTTTTCCATTAAAATCATCACATTCATCTTCCAATTTTTCTTCCATGGGGTTCGGCCATACACCATGGCCGAACCCTATGGTTCCTTATTTCATTAAACAAAATTATCGAAACTACTTACCGTTTCCGCGACTCCTCTGACTTTTCGTCGCTTGTTCTTGTTCTTCCAATCCTTCTCCTTTCTTCTTGATTTTTCCCTCTTGTTGGCTGCCCTCGTTTCCTCCTTTGAATAAAATTCCAATTGGCCAATGTTAAGATATAATTTCCGTGAGCCCTTTCCTCTTTCATCAAACCTTCCACTCAATCATATATTTAGAACAATGCCTCTCTTTGAATATGAATGCCGTGTACCCCTTGCTGCAATCCCTATTGTCGTGTGCCCCTTGCTGCCCTTTATAAACTTCCATTCAGTTCTTACTTGCTGAAATAGCAAGTCACAATTCCATGCTTAGCAATTGCCGTGTATCACCCAAAACAACAATTGCTATCCTTGTTGTAGGCGCATTCACCACTTGCCCATTATAAATCCAATACTTCTAGGCGTGTTGCTCATCTTAGAAAGTGCTAAGATGGCAATTACCATGCGTCCCTTCCTTGTGTCTCAAATAGAAAGTGCCAAACCCTTTCTTTCTTGCAAATCCCTAGTATTTTTCTTAATAAAAGAAAGGACTCCTTTTTAAAAATAATCCACACATCATGAGCACATAATTAATTATAGACATCTTATTATTTGGCAATAAGATATCATTACCTAATCCCAACATGTGACCCATTTTAGGACCATCCTAAAATCTTTCCATTTAATCTTAGAAATCTTCTTAAGATATTCTAGCATAAAATCATGGATATAGATATCTATAATTCGGCCACGTAATGTATATTCCATTAAAAATATTGATATCCTTTCTATGTTCCCTCTATGCGCATGTCACTTAATTTATAACCCTCATTTTTAGATATTGCATCACTAATTAAATTCAGCCCCAATTAATTTTTATTGAAACCATTTCCACATTCGTTGGGTCTTAATTGGGCAATGACCAACCCTTTACCCATTAAGATCCATATTTAATAATTCACAAATTAAAATGGGTAATTTTCATAAATATTTATAACTTGAAAATCCGGGGTGTTACAATACAACCCTCTTTTTAAAATTTTCGTCCCGAAAATCGAGTGAAGTAAGGTTTCAAATATTTACAAAAATAGCTCAGGATGAGCTGTCCTCATTTCCAACTTAAGTTCCCATATGGCTTCCTCAATGCCATGTTGATCCCATACTACCTTGACAAACTGGATCGCTTGGTTCCGTAATACCCTTTGTTCTGTATCCTCTCAGACTGTCCATCAGTCTGTGGATGGAATGTTGTACTAGTCGATAAGTCTATTCCCATAGCCGACTGCATGCTTTGCCAGTGAATCGACCATCTCTGTCGGACACAATAGTCCAAGGAATACAATGTAATATGATGATATCCCTGATATACTGCCGACCCAAAGTCTCAGATGAATCTATCATCCTGATAGGAATAAAAATGTACAGATTTGGTCAGTCGGTCTACCACGACCCATATCGCATCGTTGCCCTTTGAGGACCTTGGCAACCCTGTTACAAAATCCATGGAGATGTGCTCCCATTTCCATTCCGGCACTGGTAAGGGTTTGAGTAACCCTGGTGGCTTCTGATGTTCCGTCTTAACCTACTGGCAAGTTAAGCAATGAGCCACAAATTCTGCCACATCTCTTTTGAGTCCATGCCACCAGTAATGTCTCTTTAGGTCGTGATACATCTTAGTGCTGCCCGGATGAATAGAGAGTTTGGTCTGATGTACCTCAACCAATAACTCTTTTCTGCAGCTCTTAGGCACATAAATCCTTCCTCTGAATACAAGACCCTGCCCCGGTCTTAACTCCCATTCCGGTATGACTTCACCAGTAGACATCCTAGCCCATATCTCTTCCACTTCCGAATCTATCTGTTGTTCCTATTCAATCTTGTCAAGTACCATTCAATTATATCAAAATTGTAACACCCCGGATTTTCAATTTATTATTTTGTATGAAAATTATCCATTTAATTTGTGAATTTTAGATATGGATCTTAAATTGGGCAAAGAGTTGGGTCATTGGCCCAATTAGGACCCAACGGTTTTGGAATTGGTTTCAATAAAAATTAAATGGGGTTGAACTTAATTAATAATGCAATATTAAATAAATAAGGAAAGGGATAATTGAGCATGGCCGATTAATAGGTTGCATATCTATGATTATGCGCATGACATATTTTTTCTAGGACTATCTAAAGTGGGAAGCCAAGGTCGGCAATTGCTATCTTAAATTGGGATCAATGGAAGCTTAATAAAAGAAAGGCAAGAGGGGCGCATATCATATCCTAAATTAGGACTCTCCAAAGAGAGAAATACAAGAGGGCACACGGCATTACTAAAATTAAACAAGGGGCGCACGGCCTAAGGGGGTGAGGTTATCTTAAGCACCTTCTAAGTTGGGACCAAGGAAAGGCTTTTCTAAAGAGATACATAGGAGGGGCACACGGTTTACTCTCCATAGCCAAATTTTATTCCTCTCTTAAGTCTTGTTCACGGCAAAACAAGAACAAGGAGAAGGCAGCTAGCAAGAGGTGTTCTTGGTTTGGAAAAATTAAGAAGAAAGGAAAAGGATTAGAAGAGCAAGAATCAATCGGAACCGGTTAGTATTTTTATTTGATAAATTTGTTTTAAAAGAAAAGAACCATAGGGTTCGGCCATGGTGTATGGCAGAACCCCATGGAAGAGGATAAGGAGATGAATGTATTAAATTTAATGGAAAGAAAGAACCATAGGGTTCGGCCATGCATGGAAAGACATGTTTAATTCATGGGTTTTGAGGATTGAAAACCATGGAGGAACATTGAGTTTGTTTAATGGATTTTTGAAGGATGAATCCTATGGAAAGAACATTGATTTTTAAATGGAAGTTTGAAGGAAAAGTTGAATCATAGTGTTCGGCCATGTTGTATGGCCGAACCCATGTGAAAGGTCATTTATGTTTTAAGAGGGTTTTTAAATGGAGATATGGTTAGGGATGTGGGTCGGCCATTGCATGGCCGAACCATGATTTTATTATGGCTAGGATGTTGGATCCAAAGAATAGAAAAGAAGGGGTGAGGTTCGGCCATGGTGTATGGCGGAAGCCCACCAACTATATCTATGGATTTTAATTGATTAAAATGGAAGATGATTTCTAATTATGGAAGTTGCATGCTAAATTAGGAAACTATATAATTATGGACGGAGGTTGCTAAATTAGAAAGCATTTATTTATGGAAATTATATTAATTTAGAAAGTGAATGGAAAGGGTTAGATTTGTTTCTATGGGTGAGGTTCGGCCATGGTGTATGGCCGAACCCCACTAAAGTTTATTTATGGAAGTTTATTTATTTAGAAAGTTTCTAAATATAGAAGGCAGAGATAAATTTGGAAACCTTCTAAATATCGAAGGTGGAGATAAGTTGGAAACCTTCTAATTATGGAAGGTGGAGATTAATTTGGAAACCTTCTGATTATGGATCAGTAGTGAAAATGGAAACTTAGACATCATGGGTTTGGTCATGTGTATGGCCGAACCCCATGAACCAAATTTATGGGTTTATGTTTTTGTGTATTTTAAATAAAGGGAGGAAGCAAGTATAGACTTAGGCTGTTGGACCTAAGATTAGAAGTCATTAAATGGAATTAAGATATCATAGGGTTCGGCCATGGTGTGTAGCCGAACCCCATGAATCAAGTTGAATGGATTTTATGGATTTAATATAATGATTGGATTAATGGAGAGACATAAACCTAAGGTAGTGGCAAAATTGTAAATATCGCCTAAATTGAAAGATCATGGTTTCGGCCATGATGTATGGCCGAACCCCATGAGATGTTTTGTGTATCAAACATGAACTTAGGCAAATTTTAATGATTGAAAGGATTGGATTATGGAATGATAGCCGTGGACGGCATTTTGGTAATTAAGTGAAAATAAGGGACTATGGGTTTGGCCATGGCGTGTGGCCAAACCCCATGGCGATTGTTTTGATGAACATAGGGTTACATATGTTGGATTAAATGAATGAATTGTTAATTAAAGATTAGACCAATGGCAATTTGGTAATATCGGCTGAAAATGATAAACCATGGGGATTGGTTTATGGACTTTAAATATTGTAAATCTAGTGGGACTTGGTTATGATTAATTGTTATATTATAAGGTAACGGGACCTCACAAGGTGTTTACAATCGTGAGCGGTTACCGGACAAAAGCCGCAAGGACACGTTAGCGGTCTTTGGTAGGATTTCACCTCTTTGAAACCATGGTTTATGTACATTGTGTTTATCTTATTTTTGATGAATTTATGCTGCAAAGGATATGTTTCAAATGATGATTTTAAATGCTATGTCTATATGAGGAAAGAGCATGTGTTTTAAATATGATTTTAAATTCTATGTTTATGTTATAAAATAGCATGTGTTTCATTGGCATCTCATGCATGGCATGGGGTGGAGGATTTCTAACCGGAGGGGCCACACTCCGTCGGGGCGTCCGAAAAACCTATGTGGTGTACCTTGATGTGTTTTTCCATCAGGAAGAAACCGGAGGGTCCACACTCCGTCAGGGCGTCTGAAAGACCTACGTGGTGGGTACTTTTATGTACATGTGATGGGTGGGACTCATTGCATTTGTCATCATTGCATGGCATCATTTTATCTGGCTTTTGGACTATATGTTATTATATATGTTTTGTACTAACCATGTGTTAGCCGTAACTGGAATACCTACTGGGCGCGTTGTTCTAACGCCCTACTTCCACCTTAGTTGATGATACAGGAAACAAGGGGAACGCTGAACGCAAGGAGGGCCAGGCATCGGAGCTTAGATGATTTATTTTATATGTTTTTAATAAAGTTACTCATGGACTTGTATTTTGAGTATCTAGATTTCGGAATGTAATAACTTAGATGGTCAGATGTTTATTTGGATGATTATGACGTTTTAATTATGATTAAGGACTTGACGTACTTTTCTATCTGAATGGAATAGAACTTGGTTCTATTATGATTCTGCAGTTATGATTTTTATTCCGCAAGTTGATATTGTTATGTGTGAACCGTTTTCATGGACTTAGTCCATGCACACATAGGATTGGCCAGTTAAGGGTCGGACTATGGAAGTTCGGACTTAGCTCGTGTCGTGACGTCCCGCTCTCTATCACTCTACTCTGTTATAAAAAAAAAAATAGACTCTAATTTATGGGAAGAAGCGAGTGAAAAAGGGCAGGGCATTACAGCTGGTATCAAAGCGAACCCGAAACATTGAATCGTTCAGAGTAAATTAATCCGGTTTCGTGCATTAATTTACTTCATTAGACTCAGACGGATGATAGCAAAGGAAGTACAGTCAAAATAATCAGATTATCAAACATAGCAACATAGGATGTATTTCCCCAAGAACAAAGAAAAAATCAAGAGTGCTTATTTGGAAATTTTCCCCCAAAGTAGGAAATACAAATTTTATGATGGAAACTAAGTCATGATATTTTTTTTATGGCTTAGGGAAAAAATGGCTCCAAGGGAAGGCCAAGGAGAAATACCCGACAAAACCCAAATGGGGGTGAAGATGAGGTAGAACATCCTCGAAATGAGGAAGAACAACAATCTCATCAAGAAGAGGAACAGCAACCATCCCACCAGGAGGAGGAGGAAGCAAGTAGCGTGAACATACCGGTGGTGCCTCCTGAATTGTAAAACTTGGTTCAAGCAGTGATCACTTCAGTGCTTCAACAGCACCTGTATGAGAATGGAACCATCAAGGAAAACAATGACAGGAGCATGGTCAGGGACTACAAGCAACAGCGCCCTCCTTACTTCAAAGGGAAAGAAAGGGCTGTCGGAGCGGAAAACTGGCTGAAGAAGATTTCACAGATTTTGACTTTATTGAATATCACGAGTCATGCTCACAAGATTTTACTGGCCACATCACAACTGATCAATGATGCCGGTAAATGGTGGGAGGTGGTAAAGAAGCAGCGGGCACTTCTTCCGGAAGGAGAGAGGACTGCGATGACTTGGGAGTAGTTCTCAGCTACCTTCCTGGAACATTATTTTCCTGAGAAGGAGAAAGAGCGCCAGACCCAGGCTTTTCTATCTTTGGTACAAGGTACCATGACGGTGGCTGAGTACCACCAGGAATTTCTCAGTTTATCTGTATATGCATTCTATATGGTGGATACAGAGTATCGGAGGGCACGCAAGTTTGAGCGAGGCCTTCGGCCTAGCATAAGGGCCAAGGTAACTATATTCAAGGCAGCCACATTGGCAGAGGTGGTCAGCAGGGCTACAATAGCAGAGCAAGAGATGGCTGAGTTGACGTGTTTTGACAATCGCCGAGCTCAGAGTGGGAGGGGTACATTTCAGCCCAACAAGAGGTTCTGACCGAACTCTAGCAAACCCTCACCATCCACTAGGTCAACAAGGGGCTTTCGTCCCAATCATCCCTCCCCATCTGCATCAGTCACTCAGGCTCCCAAAGGTGTGAGCAACTGCTTTCATTGTGATCAGCCTGGCCATTTTAAGAGGGAATGTCCACAACTCAACAAACCCTCATATTCCAGAGGTTCATCTCGTCCACCAGTTAGGCCAGCTAATTCACGTGGAGGCAGGACAATTAACCAGGCGGGACGGCCGCCTAAAGGATTTCGACGGTTATTCACCTTAGCACCTCCAGCAGCAGAGGATCACTCTGTGATTCAAGGTAAGGCAGTAGTCAGTAGTTCCTACGCCTTTGCATTATTTGATTCGGGAGCATCCCACTCTTTCATATCTGCTACATTTATAACTGCTACTGGTACATTGGTACAAAAACTGTCCACATCACTCACCATTATATCCCCCGTTGGAGACACATCATTGGGACTTATATACACAGCAGTGAATACTGAACTTGCTGGACTCATATTTGAGTTCAATTATTTGGTACTCGATATGTCAGAATATGATATTATTTTCGGCATGGATTGGTTGGCTCGCTTTAAGCCCAACATTGGTTGTTATCGTCGCAGGGTGACATTTTGGTCGCCCGAGGGAAAACAACATATGGTGTGTGCTGATAAACAAAGCAGACTGCATGAAGGGTTGAATCATCTGGTATTGAACATTAGCAGAATCAACAAGGCACCGATGGTTGAGCTTCCGGAAATAGTAAGGGACTATGAGGACGTTTTTCCAAAGGAACTCCCTGGTTTGCCTCCCATGAGGGAGATCAATTTTGAAATCAAGTTGTACCCTGGCACTGCACCAGTGTCATTACCACATTACCGGATGGCACCAGCAGAGATGTCCGAGTTAAAGAAGCAGATTGATGAACTGCTCAGACTAGGCTGCATTCGGAACATCCAGTTTTATTTGTAAAGAAGAAGGATGGTTCACTCCGTATGTGTGTGGATTACCGAAAACTGTACCAGCTGACGGTCAGAAACAAGTACCCTCTACCCAGGATCGATGATTTATTTGATCAACTTAAAGGTTCCAGTCATTTTTCTAAGATTTATCTGATGTCCAGAAATCACCAAATTCGGGTTAGGGAGGAAGACATAGAAAAGACAGCCTTCAGAACCCGATATGGACTATATGAGTTTGTAGTCATGCCGTTTGGACTCACCAATGCACTGGCTGTGTTCATGGATCTTATGAACATGATTTTCCATTCTTACTTGGACCAATTTGTCATTGTATTTATTGATGATATTTTGATTTACTCCAAACTCAGGAAGAACATGCTGAGCACCTGAGAATAGTTCTGGACACTTTGAGGAAGAACAAACTATATGCTAAAGCCAGTAAATGTGAATTTTGGCTATCTGAGGTCAACTTTTTGGGACATATTATATCAGAAGAATGTATAGTCGTGGACCCGGCTAAGGTAGCTGCAGTAAGAGATTGGAAAGCGCCAAAGAATGTAACCGAGATCCGTACTTTTTGGGATTGGCTGGTTATTACAGGAAATTTATCATGGACTTCTCAAAAATTGCATCTCCACTTACTCGACTCACTAAGAAAGGAGTCAAATATGAGTGGTCAGATCTGTGCAATTGGAGGTTTGAAGAGCTAAAGAAGAGACTTACCACTGCTCCTATCCTAATTTTGCCGGAAAGAGGCAAGTGTTATGAGGTACAATGTGATGCTTCAGAAGAGGGACTGGGGTGTACACTCAGTCAAAGTAATAGTGTGGTGGCATACGGATCAAGACAGTTGAAAATACATGAACGTCTTTATCCTACGCACGATCTGGAACTAGCCGCAGTGGACTTCGCTCTCAAAAGCTGGAGACATTATCTTTATGGTGAGAAATTTGAAGTGTTTTCAGATCATAAGAGCTTGAAGTACTTTTTTGATCAGAAAGAGCTCAACTTGAGGCAGCGCAGATGGATGGAATATCTGGCGAATTATGAGTTCGCACTTCGTTATCACCCTGGCAAGGCGAACAAGGTGGCAGATGCCCTCAGTCGTTTATCACATGCATCAGTGGCATGTTTGATCAGGGCAGAATGGGAGATGCTGAATACCATTCGAGAGTTTAAACTTTACCTCAATAACCATGGGACTATATACAATTTGATCATACGGTCCAACATGCTTACCAAGATTGAACAGGAAAAGCGAACAGACCCTGAGGTGGAGGAGATTTGGGCCAAGAAGTTTACTGGTGAAGTCATACCGGAATGGGAGTTACGACCAGGACAGGGTCTTCTATTCCGATGAAGGATTTATGTACCTAAGAGCTGCAGAAAAGAGTTATTTGTTGAGGCACATCAGACCAAACTCTCTATTCATCCGAGCAGCACTAAGATGTATCACGACCTGAAGAGACATTACTGGTGGCACGGACTCAAAAGAGATGTAGCAGAATTTGTAGCACATTGCTTAACTTGTCAGCAGGTTAAGACGGAACATCAGAAGCCACCAGGGTTACTCAAACCCTTACCAGTGCCAGAATGGAAATGGGAGCACATCTCCATGGATTTTATTACAGGGTTGCCAAGGTCATCAAAGGGCAACGATGCGATATGGATCATGGTAGACCGACTGACCAAGTCTGCACATTTTATTCCCATCAAGATGACAGACTCATCTGAGACTTTGGGTCGGCGGTATATCAGGGATATCATCAGATTACATGGTATTCCTCAGAGTATTGTGTCTGACAGAGATGGCCGATTCACCGGCAGAGTATGGCAGAGCATGCAGGCAGCCATGGGAACAGATTTATTGATTAGTACAGCATTCCATCCACAGACTGATGGACAGTCTAAGAGGACAATACAGACATTGGAGGATATGCTGAGAGCATGTATGCTAGATTTCACGGGTGGATGGGAGGATCACTTGCCGTTGGTAGAATTCTCATACAACAACAGTTACCAGGCAAGCCTCCAGATGGCGCCATTTGAGGCATTATATGGTAGACCTTGTAGGTCACCAGTGTGCTGGACAGAGGCCAGTGAGCCTGTACTGATTGGACCTGAGTTGGTAACAGAGACTACAGCGCAGTTATAGCTGATACGGCAACATCTATTGACTGCGCAGAGTCGTCAGAAAAGTTATACTAACAAGAGGAGGAGGTTCCTTGAATTTGAAGTGGGAGACATGGTGTTCTTGAAAGCCTCGCCACGAAAGGGACACATGAGATTTGGAAAGAAGGGGAAATTATCGCCAAGATATGTGGGACAGTTTTCAATCATAAGAAGGATGGGGCACGTGGCTTATCAATTGGCACTCCCATCACAGTTAGCATCTTTACACGATGTGTTCTATATATCGATAGTTGAGGAAGTATAATACTGATCCTTCTCACGTACTGAACATACAAGACATAGAGGTTCAGAGCGACGTGACATACATCGAGAAGCAGTCCGAGTGGTGGACACAGAACAAAGGGTATTACGGAACCGAGCGATCCAGTTTGTCAAAGTGGTATGGGATCGACATGGCATTGAGGAAGCCACATGGGAACTCGAGTCGGAAATGAGAAAAGCTCATCCTGAATTATTTATGTAAATGTTTGGAACCCTACTTCACTCGATTTTCGGGACGAAAATTTTAAAAAGAGGGTTGTATTGTAACACCTCGGATTTTCAATTTATTATTTTGTATGAAAATTATCCATTTAATTTGTGAATTTTAGATATAGATCTTAAATTGGGCAAAGAGTTGGGTCATTGGCCCAATTAGGACCCAATGGTTTTGGAATTGGTTTCAATAAAAATTAAATGGGGTTGAATTTAATCAATAATGCAATATTAAATAAATAAGGAAAGGGATAATTGAGCATGGACAATTAATAGGTTGCATATCTATGATTATGCGCATGACATATTTTTTCTAGGACTATCTAAAGTGGGAAGCCAAGGTCGGCAATTGCTATCTTAAATTGGGATCAATGGAAGCTTAATAAAAGAAAGGCAAGAGGGGCGCATATCATATCCTAAATTAGGACTCTCCAAAGAGAGAAATACAAGAGGGCACAGGGCATTACTAAAATTAAACAAGGGGCGCACGGCCTAAGGGGGTGAGGTTATCTTAAGCACCTTCTAAGTTGGGACCAAGGAAAGGCTTTATAAAGAGATACATAGGAGGGGCACACGGTTTACTCTCCATAGTCGAATTTATCCCTCTCTCAAGTCTTGTTCACAGTAAAACAAGAACAAGGAGAAGGCAGCCAGCAAGAGGTGTTCTTGGTTTGGAAAAATTAAGAAGAAAGGAGAACGATTAGAAGAGCAAAAATCAATCGGAACCGGTTAGTATTTTTATTTGATAAATTTGTTTTAAAAGAAAAGAATCATAGGGTTCTGCCATGGTGTATGGCCGAACCCCATGGAAGAGGATAGGGAGATGAATGTATTAAATTTAATGGAAAGAAAGAACCATAGGGTTCGGCCATGCATGGAAAGACATGTTTAATTCATGGGTTTTGAGGATTGAAAACCATGGAGGAACATTGAGTTTGTTTAATGGATTTTTGAAGGATGAATCCTATGGAAAGAACATTGATTTTTAAATGGAAGTTTGAAGGAAAAGTTGAATCATAGGGTTCGGCCATGTTGTATGGCCGAACCCCATGTGAAAGGTCATTTATGTTTTAAGAGGATTTTTAAATGGAGATATGGTTAGGGATGTGGGTCGGCCATTGCATGGCCGAACCATGATTTTATTATGGCTAGGATGTTGGATCCAAAGAATAGAAAAGAAGGGGTGAGGTTCGGCCATGGTGTATGGCGGAAGCCCACCAACTATATCTATGGATTTTAACTGATTAAAATGGAAGATGATTTCTAATTATGGAAGTTGCATGCTAAATTAGGAAACTATATAATTATGGACGGTGGTTCCTAAATTAGAAAGCATTTATTTATGGAAATTATATTAATTTAGAAAGTGAATGGAAAGGGTTAGATTTGTTTCTATGAGTCCACCGAACCCCACTAAAGTTTATTTATGGAAGTTTATTTATTTAGAAAGTCTCTAAATATAGAAGGTGGAGATAAATTTGGAAACCTTCTAAATATCGAAGGTTGAGATAAGTTGGAAACCTTCCAATTATGGAAGGTGGAGATTAATTTGGAAACCTTCTGATTATGGATCAGTAGTGAAACTGGAATCTTAGACATCATGGGTTCGGCCATGTGTATGGCTGAACCCCATGAACCAAATTTATGGGTTTATGTTTTGTGTATTTTAAATAAAGGGAGGATGCAAGTATAGACTTAGGTTGTTGGACCCGAGATTATAAGTCATTAAATGGAATTAAGATATCATAGGGTTCGGCCATGGTGTGTGGCCGAACCCCATGAATCAAGTTGAATGGATTTTATGGATTTAATATAGTGATTGGATTAATGGAGAGACATAAACCTAAGGTAGTGGCAAAATTGTAAATATCGCCTAAATTGAAAGATCATGGGTTCGGCCATGATATATGTGTAACACCCCGCCCTTTTCACTCTAAATTTTCAGAGTTTATTTTTTTTTTTTTTTAAATATAATAATAATCAACAAGTGATCGGGGCGGAATGTCACGACGCGAGTTAAGTTCGGATCTCTAAATCCGACCCTTAACTGGCCAAGCCCATGTGCGTATGAACTAAGTCCATGAAACTGATCCGCACATGGTACATATATAACTAGCTGAATTAATTTAGTCTAAATCTAACTGAGGTTATAATAGATCCTATGACTAATCCAACTTTCCATTCTTAGATAGCAAAGTACCTTATTTATTCTCCAAAATTATTATATAACCTTAGTCTACTATTCATTCCAAACCATTCAAATAAATCCAACCATAGCATCTACTTAACTACTTATTACATGCCAACATCTAATTAACAAATTACATTGTTCCAAATAAATCAACTAACAAGTCCATAAATAATCCATTCATAGTCCATTTCAATCATTCAAATCGCCCAAGTTTTCGTACTTGGTCCTCTTCTCCAACCACGTTCTTTCCTTTCCCTGCATCATCCACTAAAGATATAGATAGGGCGTTAGATCAACGCGCCCAGTAGTGTTTCCGAATAGGGCTACCACATGGTTAGTCAAAAACATGCAAATAGGATAATAGTTATACATGTGTGACAAAATTCTGTAAAAATATGCTATGTATGAAATGAACATGTAATGAGTCCCACCCATCACCATTCAACATAGCCATCACTTGACGGGATTCTCATCGTCAAGGTAACCCACAGTGGTCTTTCGGACGCCCCGACGGAGTGTGGCCTCCGGATTCCTCCTGATGGGATTCTCATCATCAGGGTACCCCACAGTGGTCTTTCGGACGCCCCGACGGAGTGTGGCCTCCGGTTACAACACCATCATCCCATGCCATGCATGAGATGTCTATGCAAACATGCCATTTGTAAATATAACATTTGATTCAAATAATTTATTCAAATAAACATAAAACAGCAAATAAGTTATGTGGTTACAACAAGGTAGGAAACCTACAATAATTTACTTTGTTCGATCCTTCCTTTGGACCGTCTTCCGATCACGGCTCGCTCACCGTTCTAAAAATCCGAATACCCTATGTACATGGCAGTAAGTTAATCATTTATCCACCTAATTTCCAGCAAAGCTTAATGTTCCAAGAATCACCTAGTGGGGTTCGGCCAAAGCCATAGCCGAACCTCATCCATTAAAACATTGGTCATTCATTTATTTAATTAAAACCTATCTAATTACCCAAACTTCTAAACGAACCTTAGTAGGGTTCGGCCATACATTATGGCTGAACCTTACCACTTTGGTTTTAGCCATTTATCCCATCATATGATCATTTTATTTTTGATCATTTCAGCCATAATTACGATTGTGCCATTGAGACCAACCTTTGCTTTAAATTAACTAACTTTCATCACCAAACATAAAACCATCTTTAGTGGGGTTCGGCCATACACACGGCTGAACCTCACCACTTAATTTGATCCTTCTTAAACCTTCCATATCTTCATATACACCAACCATTATGTCCCACAATTACCATTAGTGGGGTTCGGCCATACACATGGCCGAACCTCACCAATGTGATTTTATGCTCAATTTCCATCATTCATATTGGCCAATTACTTACCCATACTAACTCCATAAACAACATATATTATTCTTAAATCAAAGCATATAAATAATACCTAATGTTCATCATAAACTTAACCCAATTATTCCACAAAACAGTCCATGGGTTTTCATGGTTTCCATGGTTTCCATGGGATTCTCAACATGAAAACCAACATCATTTTACATGGGGTTCGGCCCTCTATCATGGCTGAACCCAATGATTACGTTTACTGTTTTTAAACCTCAATTAACCATGTAATAACTGTATATCTAAATCAGGTTTTTAACCTTCAAACAACCATCCAAAATTAGCCCAATTTCATAGGGTTCGGCCATGCTTATTGGCCGAACACCATGAGATTAATTTTGAACATTTAGTCCTTCATCTTAGGTCTGAAACCAGCACCCAAATCCATGTTTTTTTAACCATTCTAAAACATGTATTTACATCTTAAAATAATAACCCAAAACAGTCCACCAACTTCATGGTTTATTTGTTCCAAATACATCAAAACAAACCATTATTTGCATGGGGTTCGGCCCTCCATGGTGGCCGAACCCTATGACCTTTGGTTTTGAATTTCTTCATCATTCATCTATGTCCAAAACAAACTTCCTTATTTATGTTTTAACCTTTTTAAAACACACACTTAAAATCATCTAAAAACAGTCCCAAATTTGTATGGTTTTAATTTCCAAAAACCATCCAAATAAATCAATTATTTCCATGGGGTTTGGCCATCCAATGGGGCCGAACCCTATGGTCCCTCTTTTGATCTCATTCATGTACTTCTAACCAATATTTAACCCTTGTTAGATTCAGCCATCCAATAGCCGGATCATAATTCTTAATTAAAAATAGTTTATCGAACACCTACCGTTTCCGCGACTCCTCCACTTGATCTTTACTCCCGCTTGTTCCTTCCCTTTTTGCTGAACTTGTCTTGATGAAAAGGGATCAAACCAAGGACTGATTAACAACCAGCTACTGCTCTTAGTGTTTGGGAAAACAGAGAACGGCCAAGAGAAAGGGAGAGAGAGAGAAATGGGCACCCTTTGTTTAATCAAAACCAGCCCAAGATTAACCTTGTGTAACTCTCATTGCCTTTACCCTAAACTTTATGTTACTTGGGGGTTTCATCATGAGATGAAACCTCCCCATGTTCCCAACGTCCCTTGTTGATTGGACTTGTGTAACCCCCACTTCCTAACTCCTTTTCTCATTACCTTTGCATGTGAGAGTTTCATTTAAAAAAATGAAACTCTCCTAGGCTCCAACGGTTTTAGCCCTAGCTTAATTTGTATCACCTTCATCTTCCATTAGTGCACCGTTTGGGAGTTTCCATCCTTGAGATGAAACCCCATGTCCATTCATATCTCATGCTTGATTTGAATATTTGAAATAAGTAACTCCTCACCCTTGATGCAGCCCATGTGTAACCACCACTTCTTAATGCTCATCAACGTCCCATATGATTCTATTTCATCTTTGAGATGAAACTCTTGCCCTACCTTCAACATGTAAACCAAGAGTTGAATTTGAAATGCCATTATCTCTTTGTGTAACTTCATAAATAGCAGCTCCAACTTTGGGGTTTATTTGCATGAAAATAATGATCCAATCTACACCAACGTCTTCCATGTATAATTTTGTGATTATTTGCATTCTCTACTTTATTGATCTCTCATTATCCTTGCATTTGTACCTCTCAAACAGCCATCCCACTAACTCCATTGTAGCTGTTACATGCATGCAATATTCTCATGCATCCAACGTCCCTATGCATTCTATGTAATTTCAAAGTGTAACTCCCATTCAAAATGTAACTCCCATTTTATTCATCATCTAAATGGGGGTTACATGCATGGTAATGTCTCCCATGCACCAACGTTTTTCCTTGCTCAAAATTTGGAATTAAAACACTTCCCCTCTCATTCACACCCTTCACTCACTTACATTAAAAATACATATTCATCCAACTCATTTATTCAACTCACCCAACCTAAGTCATTCATTTAATTTAACTTAACTAATAAATTCAACTCAACTTAACCCATCATTCATTTCAACTCAAACCAACTCAAGCAATTAATAAACTTAATTTAACTAAGCTTGAACTCAATCCATGGTTAATCATGCCATTCACGACCCATTGGGTCCCATCTAGCCATTTTGACCCATTTATCAAAATTTGACCCAAATATGATTCTTGACCCGTTTAAATTCATCTTATCCATTTATTTGTTTTGTAAACAAACTACCATCTTTTGGGTCTTGATTGAGCCATTGACCCATTTAAATTCAAATCAATTTTATAACAATGGCAATTCCATAAATATGAATATTTTCATATAAAATGATAACTTTGAAATTCCAGGGTGTTACAATATGGCCGAACCCCATGAGATTTTTGTGTATCAAACATGAACTCAGGCAAATTTTAATGATTGAAAGGATTGGATTATGGAATGATAGTCGTGGATGGCATTTTGGTAATTAAGTGAAAATAAGGGACCATGGGTTTGGCCATGGTGTGTGGCCAAACCCCATGGGGATAGTTTTGATGAACATAGGGTTACGTATGTTGGATTAAATGAATGAATTGTTAATTAAAGATTAGACCAATGGCAATTTGGTAATATCGGCTGAAAATGATAAACCATGGGGATTGGTTTATGGACTTTAAATATTGTAAATCTAGTGGGACTTGGTTATGATTAATTGTTATATTATAAGGTAACAGGACCTCACAAGGTGTTTACGATCGTGAAAGGTTACCGGACGAAAGACGCAAGGACACGTTAGCGGTCTTTGGTAGGATTCCACCTCTTTGAAACCATGGTTTATGTACATTGTGTTTATCTTATTTTTGATGAATTTATGCTGCAAAGGATATGTTTCAAATGATGATTTTAAATGCTATGTCCATATGAGGAAAGAGCATGTGTTTTAAATATGATTTTAAATTCTATGTTTATGTTATAAAATAGTATGTGTTTCATTGGCATCTCATACATGGCATGGGGTGGAGGATTTCTAACCGGAGGGGCCACACTCCGTCGGGGCGTCCGAAAAACCTATGTGGGGTACCTTGATGTGTTTTTCCATCAGGAAGAAACCGGAGGGTCCACACTCCGTCAGGGCGTCCGAAAGACCTACGTAGTGGGTACTTTTATGTACATGTGATGGGTGGGACTCATTGCACTTGTCATCATTGCATGGCATCGTTTTGTCTTGATTTTGGACTATATGTTAGTATATATGTTTTGTACTAACCATGTGTTAGCCGTAACTGGAATACCTACTTGGCGCGTTGTTCTAACGCCCTACTTCTACCCTAGTTGATGATACAGGAAACAAGGGGAACGATGAACGCAAGGAGGGCCAGGCATCGGAGCTTGGTTGATTTATTTTATATGTTTTTAATAAAGTTACTCATGGACTTGTATTTTGAGTATCTAGATTTTGGAATGTAATAACTTAGATGGTCGGATGTTTATTTGGATGATTATGACGTTTTAATTATGATTAAGGACTTGACGTACTTTACTATCTGAATGGAATAGAACTTGGTTCTATTATGATTCCGCAGTTATGATTTTTATTCCGCAAGTTGATATTGTTATGTGTGAACCGTTTTCATGGACTTAGTCCATGCACACATAGGGTTGGCCAATTAAGGGTCAGACTTTGGAAGTTCGGACTTAGCTCGCGCCGTGACGTCCAGCGCTCTATCACTCTACTCTGTTATAAAAAAAAATAGACTCTGATTTACGGGAAGAAGCAAGTGAAAAAGGGCGGGGCATTACAAAAATCACTCATATCAACCTATGAGTTTTCATTTTCGTAAAATTTACTCTGTCTCATGTTATCTCTTTTTCTCGTGAACCCATCTACGATCTTATGTAGATCAATGTACTCTGTTTCACTTTACCTGTTACCAAAATATTTTTTCCATACTTACTCACTCAATACGTTCGTTCATCTACTCTCTGTGTGAGGTAGCTTGCCAATTCGAGCCTATGCTCAAAGCTTTTCCTGATTCCATTTTCACTAGGTTTCTTGCTTCACTCTCCTAGAACTCCATCGGCTAACTACATAGTCAGGTGATCAGTCTCACTCGGCAGTTGCCCATAGCTTCCCATTTGAGTTTCACTAGACTTTTCCCTTATGTACATCTCCAAATGTAAGCATATCTTCCTTTGTACATAAGTCACTATGTGACTAACACCTTCTGTTCAAAACTTCTATGATACCGAGTATCTCTCTACACTAACTTTCCTGTGATACAAGTCCTAATACGACTAACACATTTTTCTTGTACCGTGGAATGTAAATCGAAACATGTCTCAATCCATTAAATCCATATGTCATCTATGAGACCAACAGGTCCATCATACTACTAACATGTCTATCATGGTACCGATACCCAACATCGATCCAAACCACCACGGGAATCACCATCTGCAGTTATACACATCCATCCCTGGAACCACTCTATCAGTGAGTATCATCTACCTCTGGTTAATAACTGTCACGCCCCGAACCCAGATGTGGGCCCGGAACGCGACTAATTTTTTTTTTTTAACAATAAACTCTAATCACCCAACGTCATAACTGGGCTGGATCTTCAAGTTTACCAAAACCCGATCCTAGAAAATATCACACATGCTTTTCACACATGGACTCAAACATATACCATATGTCCCATATACAACCCATATCACACAACGAATATTTTCATTTGTCTCATCAGCGTTACGTACGAAAATATAGTGGATATAATGTATACGATATTAAAACTTACAAACATAAGTTTCTTATGCCACATGAGGCATACTTATTACAAATACTCAAACATATTTAAGCAAGCAAATGGTTTCCACGTGCGGAAAACCTTAGGAACTTCTAAGTTCCGACTTTCAACGAGGCACCACTGGTCCCTCCAATCCTTCCTCTGGTTCAGATCCTGCATTGTATGGGACATGAGCAACAGCCCAGTGGGGAGAACTCACCATAAATTCCAATGATTGTAATGCAATAATGCATAAGCAATGCATGTCATACAAAGGCATGTTATTAGCATATCCCATTTTCACCCTAGGATCATCTTCTAAGGTTTTTACTCAGATTGTTTTGTTAACACTGGGGTCAGTCCCCAGCCATGTTACAACATCGGGGTCAGCCCCCATTTAAAGTTCCAACCAGAACTAATATTAATTCCTCCACGGAAATAATATAGCAACTTGCAAGTGCATACGGTCTCCACGACCCGGTCTACTAGCCCATCCAACACCAACGGCTGATGGCGGTTGACCACAGCCTACTAACACGTCCAACCCAATGGTTCGCAAACGGTGTTCGGCTAATTTCAACAATTATAGCCCAACAGCAAATATCAAACTTTACAAAGTTATTATCTTCCACAGATTTAACTTATGAACATAATTATCACATGCAAATGTCAAATGCATGATAATGCATGATTTCCAGTGCCCTCCTTACACAGGGACTTATTATGAGAGAACCACCATATTTCAGCCTTACCATTTTAGTGTCTCAAATACCAATACAATAAATCAATAAAATAATCAATATCACACCAACATATAAAACTGGATTTAATAACACGAATGCCTTCACCCAGTTTTTTTACCCGACAATCCCCAAACACTCCATGGGTCCATACTGTGTTAAAGACTACAAGTCCTCGACTCCCCGACACCATTTTAACGCCTACGTTCTAAACAGTTAGAACATTTACATCCCTTACATGTAGGCAGTGTCAGGTCTCGTATTCTGGACCTATATAGCCTTTTCCATCTTTAATTGACCATGGGTCCCATTTCAGTCTGGTATTAGTGGGTTTAACATATAACACAATACAAGTGTTGGTTCGAGTCTCCTCACCTTCTCCGGTTGAGATTTTCACAGAAAATCTGTAAGATAAAGTAAAATGTATAAATTTTCTATTTATCAGTATATGCACATAATAATTTCCCAAACCCCGTGCTATTTTTCCAAAAAACATGATATGTGTAATGAGTCACCTAGGCTCTTTCTACTCCTTTAAATTATGTTAGAAAGTTAGTTGTCAGCCATTCAAAACACTACAATAAAATGAAAAATGTAAAGTACTCAATGCCTTCTCTCGTATTGTCTTCTGGAGAAAGGACCATGGAGACGTATTGTGAGAGGCCCAGAGGGTACAGAGACAGTAAAGTAAATAAAAGTACTCAGTGCCCTATCCTTGTATTGTCTTCTGGAAGAAGGACCATGGAGACGTATTGAGAATATGGCCCAGAGGGTACAGTACAGGAATTTAAACACACAAGGCGGAAAAATAAACACATAATAGTCAGCTGGGATTAATATTTTCCCCGATTTTACTTAGGGTCAAAAATTATATTTTGAACGTAAAATAATACGAATCTTGAGGGTAAAATTTAAATTTTAAGAGGAAATCTATTTTTCCTCCATTTAAAAAAATCTCAATTTTTTGAACCCCAATACTAAGCTATTTTACTCCTAATTTGCTATGGAGTTAATACAAATAAAAATAGAATTATTTCGATACCTTGGGTGCAAAATTATGTGTAAGATTGACTAAATTTGAAAACCCTTAAAATAGTTTAGGAAACCCGAACGTTCGGCTACTGCTGGTATGGCCAAAGCAAGAGAAAGAAGAAGAAAGAAAAGAAAAATAGGAGAGAGGGCTTGCTGTTTTTGAAGGAGGGAAAGAGAGCAAAATGGCAGAAAACTTTGAAGAGTTTTTTTTTTCCCCTTTTCTTTTCACGTTCTCGCTTCCTCGCCGATTACACCTATTTATAGGCAACCGTATGAATTTTTTAATCATACAAGTTGCCTAAGCTATTCATTAGCTTTATAGGTTTTTAATAACTATGCATTTATTATTATATATTTTATAATTATTATTACAACTGCCACCAACCGCATAGGCAATTGGCGGTGTTGTAATCTTCCAACACAGTTACAAGCTACATCTGTAGCTTTGAAACTTATCATTCATCTGGTTTCTAATATTATTTTATAATATAATATTAGTTTATTCTTTTTACTATTCACATTTATGTCCTTTCGTTTATCGGGGTATTTCAGGGTCTCACTAAATTGATACAATTGGTTCAGTAGGTCAGGTATTAAAACTAAGCATCGTATTAAAATTTGGGGTGAAGTCTATCTCAAAAACCCAGTGTTTTTGCTAAAAATCACCGTTTTAACAAAATCTCCTAATCTTCAAGATTCTTTTTGAAAGTATCCAACCTTATAGTTTGATACAGTAAATTTGTCTGATAAAAACATTCTAAAGTTTCAAAGTGTTTTGAAGTCAAAAACCACATTTTCTAAATAAAAGAATATTCAACGGCCCATATTTCATGGCTTAAAACAAATATCAAAAACTAACTATTTTAGAGTGTAAAGAAATAAACAGCTTAGTTATAATACAGGTTGAATACTGACTCTCTCTGTATATTTTTAGGACTTCCTCTACCCTGTCAAATTGGGGTTTTACCACTTTAAAACTTAGGGGTAAAATAAATTAGTGAAATTATAGCAAGATTGGCATGTCATTAGGTCCGGAATTTAAAAATAATGCATAATATAAAATTTGAAGTTCAAACTAAGTCAAATGACTGAGTTTATACAGCAGCTAAGGTTTAAGCCTGAAATAATATTATTATTATATTCATAACTCACCCATATACCTTTGGAATTTAATTAAAAGAGTTATCGGATTCGGATCGAGTCAAACTCAGATCCGTTGAAGAACTTATTTGATATTCTTTACGATTAGAGGAAAATAATTCATAATTAATGGATAAAAAAATTATTTAATTAATCATAATTAATTCTTAAATTGGGATGGGGTATTACAATAACCATCCATGAATATAACCCCCTTCTGGGTATAATCCATTCATGGGCATAACTAATCCATCTTTGATCATAATTAATCCAGACTCATCTTCCACCATGAGATATTCTATCCATAGAAACATCATTCGAATGAGTCACTACCCGACTGTGGCAACCATATCAACTCACAAATATACCCCGACCCCTACCAAGACTTATGTCCCATGACTTACTAGGCAGAAGACCCACGTCCAACGTGATCATGTCTACCCCGCCCTGCATCCCTTCACCCTAAGGGTGATTCAGTCAAGCTCTAAGGCGGTCAGACGCGTCTAACGAAGCTAGCACCACCCCCACAGGGTAAAATAGTACCTAGCTCTGCGCATCCACGCACGTCAAGTGTGTGAAATAGTCATGAGAGCGTCCTCTAGCGCGAAGCCTGTGAGGGACCCACTCCTGAATGGTAACCCTACGAGACCAAGTCTCCGTATTTCTCATCGAGGTTCCCACAGTCTCATAGCTACTCTAAGCCATACTCATAGAATCTATATACTTATCTCATCACTATCCTGTGAGAGACGTACCCATACCACGTCTCAATAAAAAACTAGTGACCCCGTCACATACATCTCAGTGCCAAAATTCTCATAAACTCTGAAATTTCCATACTTTTATTGAAAATTATTCAAACTTCCATTACAAAGGTGGGTAGAGTTAGAAAAACCCTTCAAAAAATACCCACAACCCTTACAAAATCTTTCCCTTTTCCCCGATATTCTCTTACCACTCCTTAGCCTAACCTTCCGTAGAAGACCCTGAATCATCATAAAAATCGAAGAAGTTGTCAGGGCAAGTCGTCGACGTGTGCCCCAACACTCCACAAGTCAGACAGGGTATTATTCCTGGTCCCCCAATGTATGGATAGTTAGTCCTCTCCTTCCCGTGCCCGTGAAGTCCACAAACAGGGCAGATATCCTCAGTAGGATGGAGGCAATAAATACCGTTGTGCCCCTCCTGATTGCATAATTCGTACATATAATCTGTCAACCCATCGGAAGTCGGAGTAGCTGGAGTATACTCGGGCGAGCCTATCTCCCCTACGGATTCTTCTAAATTTGGGACATCTTCTTCGTCCTCTTCAGGTACAAAGGCTGGATCAACCCCAACGTTGCACTCAGGCGATTCTACTTCCATGTCCTGACTAATTTCAACTTCAATGTTGAAATTTGGTACGCTGGAATCATTGAAAGAAACCAGATCTATCGGACAACTAGGTGTACCTCTGTCCCACAACTCTGTATACTCTGTGTTGCCTGACATATCTGTATCACAACAACCGAAGTATGTCAATGCCAATAACAGTTCTAATCAAACTAAATCTTTGTTTGGGGAATTTCTCTATGTATCACATAATGTCTCTTGTTTGGGGAAAATTGCCAAATAATCATCTTGTGTTTCTTGTCCTTGGGGAAAAATTTCCAAATAAGCACTCTTTGATTTTTCTTTGCTTCCGGGGAATATATTCTATTTTGCTATGTTAGATAATTCTGATTATTTTGACTATACTTCCTTTGCGATCATCCGTCTGAGTCTAACGAAGTAAATTAATACACGAAGACCGGATTAATTTACTCGAAAGATTCAATGTTTCGGGTTCGCTCTGATACCAACTGTAACGCCCCGCCCTTTTTCACTCGCTTCTTCCTGTAAATCAGAGTCTACTTTTTTTTTTTATAACAAAGTAGAGTGATAAAGAGCAGGATGTCACGACGCGAGCTAAGTCTGAACTTCCAAAATCCAACCCTTAATTGGCCAACACTATGTGTCAATGGACTCAGTCTATGAAAACGGTTCACACATAGCAATATAAGCATGCGGAATAAAAATCATAATATGCGGAAACATAATAGAACACAGTTCTATTCCATTCAAATAGCAAATTACGTCAAGTCCTTAATCATCATTATCATAACGCAATTATCCAATAAAATATCCATCCATAGCAAATTCATCTATGTTATTACAATCCGAATTCTAGATACTCCATTTACAAGCCCACGAGTATCTTAAACAAAATATAAACTATAATCCTCCAAGCTCCTATGCCCGGCCCATTTCGCGTTCATCGTTCCCCTTGTTTCATGTATCATCAACTAGGGTAGAAGCAAGGCGTCAGAACAACGCGCCCAGTAGGTATTCCAATTAGGGTTAACACATGAGTTAGTACCAAAAATCCAGATTAATATATATCAAATCCAGTTATAATAAATCATACCATAACTTATTGTAACGCCCCGCCCTTTTTCACTCGCTTCTTCCCGTAAATCAGAGTCTACTTTTTTTTTTTTTAATAGAGTAGAATGATAGAGAGCAGGACGTCACGACGCGAGCTAAGTCCGATCTTCTAAAGTCCGACCCTTAACTGGCCAACCCTATGTGTGCATGGACTCAGTCCATGAAAACGGTTCACACATAGCAATATAAACATTCAGAATAAAAATCATAATATGCGGAATCATAATAGAACACAGTTCTATTCCATTCAGATAGCAAAGTACGTCAAATCATTAATCATCATTATCATAACGCAATTATCCAATAAAACATCCAACCATAGCAAATCGATCTAAGTTATTACAATCCGAATTCTAGATACTCAAATTACAAGCCCATGAGTATCTTAACCAAAATATAAACTATAATCCTCCAAGCTCCGATGCCTGGCCCATTTCACGTTCATCGTTCCCCTCGTTTCTTGTATCATCCACTAGGGTAGAAGTAGGGCGTTAGAACAACGCGCCCAGTAGGTATTCCAATTAGGGTTAACACATGGGTTAGTACCAAAAATCCAGATATAATATATATCAAGTCCAGTTATAATAAATCATACCATAACTTATAAAGCATCGTATCCAAAACAGTGTATGATAATAGAGATCCAATCATACCGATAAAAACCAGAAACCTTGCATGATAATAAAGATCATAATAATGCCGATTCAATGCCATGCCATGCTATCATATGCAATGAGTCCCACCCATCACATGTACATAAAAGTACCCACCACATAGGTCTTTCGGATTCCCCGACGGAGTGTGGACCCTCCGGTTACATTTCATACATAGTATCCTCTTGATGGAATGCTCCTCATTAAGGTATCCCCCACGATTCTATTACGGACGCCCCGACGGAGTGTGGATCTCCGGTTACATTTCATACATAGAATCCTCTTGATGGAATGCTCCTCATCAAGGTATCCCCCCACGAATGTTTTACGGACGCCCCGACGGAGTGTGGGTCTCCGGTTACCGTTCATCCCTCCCATGCCATTTTTGAGATGCAAATGTCCACATGCTATGCAATTATGCAAATCATAGCATTTAAAAGCTCATACTTGAAACATATAAAACACATGCTATTTTATCATATAAACATAGCATTTAAAACTCACATTCTGAAACATATCCTTTGCAATATAAATTCATCAAATCAAGATAAAACAATGTACATAAACCCATGGTTTCAAAGAGGTGGAATCCTACCAAAGACCGCTAACATGTCCTTGCGTCTTTCGTCCGGTAACCGCTCACGATCGTAGACACCTTGTGAGGTCCCGTTACCTTATAATATAACAATCAATCAAAACCAAGTCCCACTTGATTTACAATATTTTAAGTCCATAAACCAATCCCCATGGTTTATCATTTTCAGCCGATATTACCAAATTGCCATTGGTCTAATCTTTAATTAACAATTCATTCATTTAATTCAACATACGTAACCCTATGTTCATCAAAACAATCCCCATGGGGTTTGGCCACACACCATGGCCAAACCCATGGTCCCTTATTTTCACTTAATTACCAAAATGCCATTATACCTAATAACATAACCAATATCATAGACCATGAACATAGGTTTATATTTAATTAAATCCCTCATTACCTTAAACATGCAAAACCACTCTAAGTGTCCCTTAAAATATTCCAACACATGGTCCATCAAATAGTTCATGGGGTTCGGCCATACACCATGGCCGAACCCTATGTCCAATATTTTCACATATTTACCAGATTGCCATCCATGGCTAATAAAACCCATTATTCTCGTTTACCATATACTTAGGCTAATAATTAACCCATTAATCCAAGTTCATGGGGTTCGGCCATACACCATGGCCGAACCCTATGTCCATTATTTTTCACCTATTTACGTTATTGCCATTCCCTCCAACAACTTGTGTTTAGTTTCCAAAACATAGGTCCTTTCATTTATTTAATCATGCATAACACTCCAAATACCCTTTAAATGTTCCATAACAATTCCTTAATCCAAACATGATCTATCATTGAGGGATCCATGTTCCATAACAATTCCAAAACATAGGTCCTTTCATTTATTTAATCATGCATAGCACTCCAAATACCCTTTAAATATTCCATAACAATTCCTTAATCCAAACATGATCTATCATTGAGGGATCCATTTAAAAATTGGTTCATGGGGTTCGGCCATACACATGGCCGAACCCATGATGTCTAAGTTTCCATTTTCATCAACTTCCATTATCAGAAAATGCATAAATAGCAAGTCTATAATTAGAAGGTTCATAAATAGAAACTTCCTTAATTAGAAAGTTTTCAAACTTAGCATCCATCCTTCCATAATTAGAAGGTTTCCAATTTAATAAACATCTTCAATGGTCTCCATTTAATCAACCACCAAAAATAAGTACATCTTTAGATACTTTCTAAATTAGTAACATCCTCCATGGGGTTCGGCCATACACCATGGCCAAACCCTATGGTTCCAAAATGTTCTCTTTAAAATTCATTAATCCTTGATCTTCCATGATCATTAAAACAACATATTTATCCACTCATTTAAATCCATTAAAATTATTAATATTCTTTCCATGGGGTTCGGCCATACCACATGGTCGAACCCTATGATTCCTTGCTTCATCTTGAACATCAATTATACCCTTTTGAAACCATATAATTATTCCATGGTTTTCATCCCATAAAAATAACCAACAACCTTCCATTAAAATTTACTAAAGTTCTTCCATGGGATTCAACCCTTTTTTATTAAACCATTTAAACCCATATGGATTCATTAACCAACTCCAATATAAATTCCTTAATAATTTAAATCCAAAACTAAACCTCATGGGGTTAGGCCATACATCATGGCCGAACCCATGATCCTCCATTTTATCATGTGTTTACAAAATTGCCATCCTTTCCATGATCTAACCACATGAGTGAGTATAATTCCATAATTATTTGTGGGGTTCGGCCATGCCCCTTGGCCAAACCCATGGTTTAAGGTTCTTCAGCAACCATCTTCCATTTAATCCTTTCAAAAATCATATACCATTAACGTCAAATTCCCATTTAAAAATTAGCCAATAACCTTCCATGGGGTTCGGCCATGCACTATGGCCGAACCCTATGGTTCTTTCTTTTCCATTAAAACCATCACATTCATCTTCCAATTTTTCTTCCATGGGGTTCGGCCATACACCATGGCCGAACCCTATGGTTTCTTATTTCATTAAACAAAATTATCGAAACTACTTACCGTTTCCGCGACTCCTCCGGCTTTCCTTCGCTTGTTCTTGTTCTTCCAATCCTTCTCCTTTCTTCTTGATTTTTCCCTCTTGTTGGCTGCCCTCTTTTCCTCCTTTGAATAAAATTCCAATCGGCCAATGTTAAGATATAATTGTCGTGAGCCCTTTCCTCTTTCATCAAACCTTCCACTCAATCATATATTTAGAGCAATGCCTCTCTTTGAATATGAATGCTGTGTACCCCTTGCTACAATCCCCATTGCCGTGTGCCCCTTGTAACACTTCAGATTTTCAATTTATTATTTTATATGAAAAATTATCCATTTTAATTGTGAATTTTAGATTGGATCTTATATGGATAAAGAATTGGGCCATGACCCAATTAGGACCCAATTGATTGTGGAATTGGTTTTATAAAATTTAAATGGGTTGAATTATTTTAGTAATGCATCGTGTCCAAAATTAATTAAAAGATTATGCATGGTCGAATATTGGATTTGAATATCCAAGGAGATGTTTAAAAATCAAATGAAGATTTTATGGCCGTGTATGGGATAGTGTGTGGCTGAAGGTGGGATTTGTATATCTATGATAGGCGCATGGGATCTTTTAAAAAAGGGTATGCATAGTGTCTTAAATTAAAATTAGGGAAGTGTCTAAGATTTCTTAGGCTATGATAATGTTATGCTCATAGCACCTTCTAAAAGAAGAGCACATGGCAATAGCAAATTAAACTAAGGGCTCACGGCATTGTTATTGTTGTATTAACATTGGCCAAATGAGAGGTTATTAAAAGAGAAAGGAAGGTCGGCAATGGCTATCTTAAGCACCTTCCAAAGTTGGGACCAAGGAAAGGCTTTATATAGAGATGCATAGGAAGGGCACACAGTTTTACAACCCCATAGCCGAATTTTAATTCCTCTCTCTCAATTGTCATTCTCGCCAAGAGCAAAGGGAAAGGAGAAGAAGATTGGAAGAGAAAGATCAAGGGAAGGATAACCGAAGGAGTCGCGGAACCGGTAAGTAATTCCAATTTTTGTTTAAGATCTATGGTTATTTTTAATGGAAAAAATGGACCATAGGTTCGGCCATGGTGCATGACCGAACCCCATGGAAAGACATGGGTTAGGTTATGGAATTTTAAAGGATTCATTTATGGAGGAACATTGATTAAATGGATGGATTGAAAACCATGGGAATTTATGGTTTAAATTTATAAATTTGAATGATGAAAACCCATGGGAGAGTTGGATAATCTTAAATGAAGATCATGGAAGATTGATAAAAAAAAAAAAAAGGGGGTGAGGTTCGGCCATGGTGTATGGCCGAACCCCACCAAATAAAATTGAGGATGCATCATAAAATTAAAAACTCACCAATGTATGGATTTAATCTAAGAGTGAGGTTCGGCCATGCCCCACTAGGATTTATTTATGGAGATGTATGGGTTTATGTTCTTAGATTTTAGATCATGGAAAACTTTGATGGTTAAGTGGTTTGGATTTAAAAGGAGGAAAAGAATGGAACCATAGGGTTCGGCTATGGGTATGGCCGAACCCCATGGAAGGGATATTGATAAAATTTAATGGAGTTTAATTATGGAAACCTTCCAATTATGGAAAGGTGGAGTTTAAGTAGAAAGCTTCCAATTATGGAAGGAGTTTGCTAAAAGGGAAAGTTTCTATTATTGGAAGGTGAAGACTAAATTAGAAAGTTTTAATAAGGAACTTTCTAATTATGGAATTTTAAATTGGTAAGTTTTAATTATGAAAGGTTATTGGATAAATATGGACTTTCTAAATAAGGATTTTGGAAACCATAGGGTTCGGCCATGGGTATGGCCGAACCCCATGGAATTGGATTGGTATTTTAATATAAGTAAATTTATTAAAATACAAGGATGGTTATTAATTTAGAAAGGATCTAAGGTGGAGAGTAAATTAGTAACTCACTAATTATGGAACTTAGATTAAATGGAAGGTGATTCTAAATTTGGAAATCTTCTATTTATGGAAGGATGGCCATGAATGGCAATTTTGAAATTATGGAAGTTGGATGCTACAATAGGAAACTTCCTAAGTATGGATTATTAATGTCATAATTGGAAATTATACACCATAGGGTTCGGCCAAGGTATATGGCCGAACCCCATGGACCAAGTTAAGGGATTTTATGGATCGGTTTTGAACATAAACATGAGGTAATGGAGATCAATGGCAAGGTTGTAAATACTTGCAAAATATAGAAGATTAGCCATGAGTGGCAATCTTGTAAATATATGGAAATATTGGACATAGGGTTTGGCCATGGTGTATGGCCGAATCCCATGAATTATTTATGGGACTATGTGTTTGGATTAAAAGAAATATCTATGGATTATTTGGAACCTAAGCAAGGAAAAAGGGCTATGGTTAGGAACGATGGCATAATTGTAATTAACTACAGATTAGACCATGGGTTCGGCCATGGTGTATGGCCGTGTTCCCATAGGATTTTGTTATGGACTTAGAACCTTGTAAATCAAGTGGGACTTGGTGTTGACTTATTATTATATTATAAGGTAACGGGATCTCGCAAGCGGTGTGCGATCGGTGATCGATTCTTGGACGAAAGACGCAAGCACACGTTAGCGGTCTTTGGTAGGATTCCACCTCTTTGAAACCATGGGCTTATGTACACTTGTTTTATCTTATGTTTGATGAAAATATGTTTCAAAGGATATGCTTTATTATTGAATTTCAAATGCTATGTTTAATTGTATAAATAGCATGTGTTGTACGTTTCAAAAGGTGATTTTAAATGCTATGTTTATGTTATAAAATAGCATGTGTTTCATTGGCATCTCATGCATGGCATGGGGTGGAAGATTTGTAACCGGAGGGGTCACACTCTGTCGGGGCGTCCGAAAAACCTACGTGCGGTACCTTGATGTGATTTCCATCAAGAAGATTCTGGAGGGTCCACACTCCGCCGGGGAGTCCGAAAGACCCATGTGGTGGGTACTTTTATGTACATGTGATGGGTGGGACTCATTGCATTTGTCATCATTGCATGGCATCGTTTTATGTGGCTTTTGGATATTATGTTATAATATATGTTTTGTACTAACCATGTGTTAGCCGTAACTGGAATACCTACTAGGCGCGTTGTTCTAACGTCCTACTTCTACCCTAGTTGATGATACAGGTAATCAGGGAAACGAGGAACACAAGATGGGCCAGGCTTAGGAGCTTGGATGATTTCTTTTATATGTTTTGAATAAAGTTACTTATGGACTCGTAATTGAGTAACTAGTTTCAGAAAGTAATAACTTAGATGATCGGATGTTTAGTTTGATGATTATGATGTTTTAATTATGGATAAGGACTTGACGTATTTTGCTATCTGAATGGAATAGAACTTGGTTCTATTATGTTTCCACAATTTGATGTGATGATTCCGCAGTTAGGATTTTTATTCCGCAAGTTGATATTGCTATGTGTGAACCATTTTTGTGGACTTGGTCCATGCACACATAGGGTTGGCCAGTTAAGGGTCGGACTTTGGAAGTTCGGAATTAGCTCGCGTAGTGACGTCCCGCGCTCTATCACTCTACTTTGTTATAAAAAAAATAGACTCTGAATTTACGGGAAGAAGCGAGTGAAAAAGGGCGGGACGTTACACCCCTTGCTGCCCTTTATAAACTTCCATTCAGTTCTTACTTGCTGAAATAGCAAGTCACAATTCCATGCTTAGAAATTGTCGTGTATCACCCAAAACAACAATTGCTATCCTTGTTGTAGGCGCATTCACCACTTGCCCATTATAAATCCAATACTTCTAGGCGTGTTGCTCATCTTAGAAAGTGCTAAGATGGCAATTGCCATGCATCCCTTTCCTCGTGTCTCAAATAGAAAGTGTCAAACCCTTTCTTTCTTGCAAATCCCTAGTATTTTTCTTAATAAAAGAAAGGACTCCTTTTTAAAAATAATCCACACATCATGCACATATAATTAATTATAGACGTCTTATTATTTGGCAATAAGATATCATTACCTAATCCCAACGTGTGACCCATTTTAGGACCATCCTAAAATCTTTCCATTTAATCTTAGATATCTTCTTAAGATATTCTAGCATAAAATCTTGGATATAGATATCTATAATTCAGCCATGTAATGTATATTCCATTAAAAACATTGATATCCTTTCTATGTTCCCTCTATGCGCATGTCACTTAATTTATATCCCTCATTTTTAGATATTGCATCACTAATTAAATTCAGCCCCAATTAATGTGTATTGAAACCATTTCCACATTCGTTGGGTCTTAATTGGGCAATGACCCAACCCTTTACCCATCTAAGATCCATATTTAATAATTCACAAATTAAAATGGGTAATTTCCGTAAATATTTATAACTTAAAAATCCGGGGTGTTACAATTCTACCTAACTCTAAAAAAAATCAAGTTAAGAGATAGGTAAAATATTTCAAACTGGCTAGGTTAAATTATAGAATCCTATGTTTTCAATTTTTAGTCTTGTTTTATATTAATTTCTTTCATAAAAAGTACTAATTCTATGTTATTTTATGGTATGAATATTTTGTTTCTTTAGATAACATAACATTTATGAGTTGGTCATATTGTTACGTATCTTATCTAGATGTCACTTTTCCTTAATAATTTTGTTTAAATTATTTTAGTTTGGATTTTCATAGAAATTCTAATTATTTTGGTTGAAATTTTCATTTTTATTTTAAAACTCTGCTCGTTATTTGATAAATACTCACTTCCTTTTCAAAATTTTGTTAAATAATTTAACTGTTTATGTTATGCACTTTCATTTATGTTCCTGTAAATGTCCATTTTTCACTTTAAAATGTTTATTTCATTTGGTAAATCTCTTATTTAAAACATTCATTTTCTCTATTAAAGTTTTTCTTTTTTTCTTAAAAATGATTATTTTTTAAAAGATATTTATTACAACTTGATTTTAATGCAAAACTGGTTCTCAACTTAATTGTTCAACCAAGTTGCACCCCCTGTCAAATTTAATTTTAAATTTCTTTGTTCTATTTTTATCTTTATGAACAACAACATTATGATAATATTTCTTCTTTTATTTGAAGTAATTTTGACATAAATTTTTCATTTTTTAAATAATAGTATGATAAGAATCAGAACAAATATTTTTCAAATAATTAAAGGAATCTGAAAATATATTTTCTTTTACAAATAAAATTTAAAATTATTTTTTATTTTAGTAATTTTTTATAAATATTTATATATTCTACCTAACGCTAAAAAGAAATCAGGTTAAGATATAGGGTAAACATTTCAAACTCGCCAGCTTAAATTATATGATACTATGTTTTCTAATATAAGTCTTGTTTTATATGAATTTCTTTCATAAAATCTTATTAATTTTATGTTATATTTTTGTATTAATTTTCGGTATTTGATCATATATTAAAAAATCTTATCTAGAAATGACTTTTTCTTAGTATTTTCTGTATAAATTATTTTATTTTTGGCTTTTCATAGAAATTTGAATGCTTTCAATTGAAACATTCATTTTTATCTTTATATTGTTTTTTATTTGATAGACACTCACTTCCTTCTATTTTAAACTTTCATTTCTCTTTCTTAAAATGTTCTCTTTTTAATTTTAAAATGCTTATTTCATTTCATAAATTTCTTATTTTTTACGTGAAAACCCTTCACTTATCTTACAACAACAAATTTCTCCATTAAAACTTCCTTCTTCATCTTAAATTATAAAATCCTACATTTTTTAATATTAGTCTTGTTTTATATGAATTTCTTTCATTAAAATCTTATTAATTTTATGTTATTTCTTGAAATGTATTGTCAATATTTTTATATAACATCATTATAAGAGTCGGTCATATACTTATAAATCTTATATAGATGTCACTTTTCCTAAGTATTTTCTGCATAATTATTTTAGTATTGGATTTTCACAGAAATTCTAATTCTTTCAGTTGAAACTTTAATTTT
Organism: Chimonanthus salicifolius; assembly: GCA_013350335.1. Taxonomy (NCBI): domain Eukaryota; kingdom Viridiplantae; phylum Streptophyta; class Magnoliopsida; order Laurales; family Calycanthaceae; genus Chimonanthus; species Chimonanthus salicifolius. Next base: position 29,032,061 of record CM023535.1, read on the forward strand.
TATCTTATTTTTTTATTTTTTATAAATATTTGTTTATTCTACCTAATGCTAATATGAAGTCACAACTAGTTAATAAATTTATGATTAAGATATACGTTAAATCTGTTGTTAAATTTTGAAAACTCATCAGGTCAAATTATAAAATCATATGTTGTCTATTTTTAGTCTTTGTTTTTTATTAATTTCTTTCATAAAAATCATTAAATGTTAATCTTTAGTTTGAATTTCTGCATTTTTAGATAACATCGTTGTAGGAATTGATCATATTCTTACGAATCTTATCTAGAAGTCACTTTTCCTTTTCAAAGTTTTGTTATAATTTAATTTATCTTTTTCTTTTCATTTTTTTTCCTATAAATGTCCATGTTATATTCTAAAATATATATTTCATTTCAATGTATATTTCATTTCGTAGATCTCTTTTTTTCACTTGAAAATTCTTCTCTTATCTTAAAACATTCATTGTCTCTATTAAAGCTCTATCTTCTTCTGAAAAACGATTATGTTTTACTTTTAAACTTTTATTGTTTTCATGTCTCATAGTTAAAAAAAAATTGCTTCCATTTCTGTTACATTCTTTTATTTTGCTTTTGAAATTCTTATTTTTATTAAATACACTAATATGTATAGACCTTTTTAATTTAATTCGACTTGGTTAGGTTGAATAAAAAAACGGGTAGAGAAAAATAGGTCATGTTATTGGTAGGTTAAGTAAGTGGTAAAATATTTATTAGAACGAAAAGTAGTAACTTGATTTTAATTTGCAAAAGTGGTTCTCAACTTAATTGTTCACCCAAGTTGCACTGTCAAATCCAATTTTAAACTTGTTTCTTCTATTATCTTTATCAACAACATTTTTTTCATAAAATCACTTCTTCTATTTAACTTCATTTCGACATAAATAACTCATTTTTCAATTAATAATATGATGTGAATTTGCTCAAATCTTTTTCAAATAATCAAAACTAAAATGAAAATCAATTTTCTTTGCCAACTCAAATTTAAAATTAAATTTTCATTTTAGTTATTTTTTATGAATATTTAACGCTAAAAAGAAATTACAACTAGTTGATAAATTCATGGTTAAGTTATAGGTTAAATCTTTCAAACTCTTTATGTCTTATTTTTAGTCTTTTTTTTTTAATTTCTTCGATAATAATCATATTAATTTTAAGTTATTTTTTGGTATAATTTTTTGTATTTTTAGATAACATTATTATAGGAGTTGATCATATCTTTACAAATCTTATGTGGAAATCACTTTTCCTTAGTATTTTTTCTATAAATTATTTTGTTTTCGGATTTTCATATAAATTCTTAAGTTTTCAATTGAAACTTTCATTTTTATCTTAAAACTCTGTTGTTTATTTGATAAACACTTATTTCCTTATTAAAGCTCTTTTAAAGTATAATCTATAATTTCTATTATAACTTTCATTTCTATTCCTAAAAGGGTCCACCTTTCATTTTAAAATACTTATTTCATTTCATAAATCTCTTAATATTTACGTGAAAACCCGTCACATATCATAAAACTTTCATTTTCTCTATTAAAGCTTTCTTATTCATCTTAAGATGAAAATTTGATCAAATCTTTTTCAAATAACCAAAACAAATATGAAAATACATTTTCTTTATGGTTAAGATTTCGGTTAAATCTTTCAAACTTGCCAGGTTGAATTATAAAATTAATGTTTTCAGTTGAAACTTTCATTTTAATCTTAAAACTTTGTTGTTTATTTGATAAACATTCACTTATTATTAAAATGCTATTAAAATATAATCTGTAATTTCTATTGTAACTTTCATTTCTATTTCTAAAAATGCTTATTTCATTTCATAAATCACTTATTTTTTACGTGAAAACCCTTCACATATCTTAAAACTTCCATTTTTTTTTTTATTAAACCTTTCTTTTTCATCTTAAAAATGACAATTTTTTACTTTTAAACTCATTGTTTTGATATAAATTTTTCTTTTTTTAATTAATAGTATGAAGAGAGTTTGATCAAATCGTTTTCAAATAACCAAAATGAAATGAAAATGCATTTTCTTTATGGTTAAGATATCGGTTAAATCTTTCAAACTTGCCAGGTAAAATTATAAAACCTTATGTTTTCTATTATTAATCTTGTTTTATATGAATTTGTTTCATGAAATCGTATTAACTTTATGTTATTTTTTTTATAAATTTCTATATTTTTATATAACATCATTATAGGAGTTGATCGTACACTTACAAATCATATCTAGAAGTCACTCTTCCTAAGTACTTTCTGCATAAATTATGTTATTTTTGGAATTTCATAGAAATTCTAATTCTTTCAGTTGAAACTTTCATTTTTACCTTATTTTAGTTATTTTTTATTAATATTTATTTATTGTACCCAACGCTAAAATGAAATCACAACTAGTTGATTAATTCATGGTTAAGATATATGTTAATTTTTTAAAACTCATTAGGTCAAATTATAAAATCTTATGTTTTATATTTTCATAGAAATTCTAATGTTTTCAGTTGAAACTTTCACTTTTATCTTAAAACTCTGTTGTCTATTTGATAAGCACTTACTTTCTTTTTAAAACTCCGTTAAAATATAATTTATATTTTTCTATTATAAACTTTCATTTCTAATTCCTAAAATGGTCCCCTTTTCATTTTAAAATGCTTATGTCCTTTCATAAATCTCTTACGTTTTATGTGAAAACCCTTTACTTATCTTAAAACATCCATTTTCTCCATGAAAGCTTTTTTCTTCATCTCAAAAATGACAATTGTTTACTTTTAAATTCTCATGTTTTCATTTGACTCATAGTTGAAAAAAAATCCTTCTATTTCTTTTAAAGTTTTTTATTAAAAAATCTCATTTTTTAATAATTATACTAATATTTAATATATATAGAAACTACCTATAATGTATAGACCTTGTTTAATTTAATTTGAGTTCGTAAGGTTGAATTAAAAAATGGGTAGATAAAAAAGTAAGTTGAGTAATAGGTTGGTAAAATAAGTATGAAAATATTTATTGAATCCAAAAGTAGTAACTTGATTTTAATTTAGGGTATAGGGTTCTCAACTTAACTCTTCACCCAGGTTTTATCCCTCTCAAATCCAATTTTATCCTTTTTTTTTTCTATCTTTATCCTTATCAACAACAGTTTTTCATAAAATCTCTTCTTTTATTTGAAGTCATTTTGAAATAAATTTTTCATATTTTAAATAATAATATGATAAGAATCACATCAAATCTTTTTCAAATGACCAATACGAATTTGAAAATCCATTTTATTTGTCAAATCAAATTTAAAGTTAAATTTTATTTTAGTTATTTTCTATAAATGTTGATATACTCTACCTAACGTTAAAAACAAATCACAACTATTTGAAAAGTTTACGGTTAAGATATACGTTACATCTTTCAAGGTCGCCAGGTTAAATTATAAAATGCTATGTTTTCTATAAAATGTTTATGTTTTCTATTATTAGTCTTGTCTTATATGAATTTCATTCATAAAAATCTTTTTAATTTTATGTTTTTTTTAATGAATTTTTCTGTATTTTTATATAACATCATTATAAGAGTTGATCATATACTTATAAATCTTATCTAGAAGTCACTTTTCCTTAGTATTTTCTGCATAAATTATTTTATTTTTGCATTTTTATTGAAATTTTAATTCTTTCACTTGAAACTTTCATTTCTATCTTATTTTAGATATTTTTTATAAATATTTATTGATTCTACCGAACACTAAAATGAAATCATAGGTAGTTGATAAATACATGGTTAAGATATACGTTAAATCTTTAAAACTCGTCAGGTCAAATTATAAAATCTTATGTTTTCTATTTTTAGTTTTGTTTTATATTAATTTCTTTCATAAAAATCTTTAATTTTATGTTATTTTTTGGTATGAATTTTCTGTATCTTTAGATAACATCATTATAGGAGTTAATCATATTCTTACGAATCTTATCTAGAAGTCACTTTTTCTTAGTATTTTTTTATAAATTATTTGATTTTTGGATTTTCATAGAAATTCTAATTCATTTGGTAGAACTTTCATTTTTATCTTAAGACTCTAATGGTTATTTGCTAGGCTACAACTCGGGTCGGGTTTTGACCCAACTTGCAAGACCCAACCCGAGAAATCATGCGGGTCGGGTCGAGAATTTTGGGTCAACGGGTCGGGTCGAGTTGAGAAGATAAAAACTCGCACAAATTTCGGGTTGGGTCGGTTGAGGATTTTATAAGATAATTCAACCTGGCCCGGCCCAACTCGGCTGAAATTATGCTAAAATGGGTTCAAAATGCTGGTCGGGTCAGAATTCAGATTGATTCAGGTTAGAATTCGGTTCGAGTCGCGTTGTGAATTCGACTTGTTTAGGTTGAATTAAGAAGTGGGTAGAGAAAAATATGTTGAGTTATTGGTAGGTTAAATAAGTGTCTAAATATTTATTGGAACAAAAAGTAGTAACTTGATTAGTAACTTGATTTTAATTTGCAAAAGCAGTTCTCAACTTAACTATTCACCCAGGTTGCACCCCTGTCAAATTCAATTTTAAACTTCCTTTTTTCTATGTTTATCCTTATCAAGAACAATTTTTTTCATAAAATCTTTCTTTTATTCAAACTCATTTTTCAAATAATATGTGAATTTGATCAAATCTTTTTCAAATGACCAAAACTAATATGAAAATCCATTTTCATTACCAAATTAAATTTATATTTTAGTTATTTTTTATGGTAAAGTTACAGGTTAAGTCATTCAAACTCGCGAGGTCAAATTATAAAATCCTATGTCGTCTTTTATTTTAACATTTTTTTATATGAATTTCTTTGGTAATAATCATATTAATTTTTAATTATTTTTGGGTGTGAATTTTTTTTATTTTTAGATAACATTATTATAGGAGTTCATCATATACTAATGTAGAAGTCACTTTTCCTTAATATTTTTTGTATAAATTATTTTGTTTTTAGATTTTCATATAAATTCTAACGTTTTCCGTTGAAACTTTTATTTTTATCTTAAAATTCTATTCTTTATTTAATAAACACTCACTTCCTTCCTAAGACTCCGTTAAAATATATTCTATAATTTTCTATTATAAACTTTCATTTTTGTTCTTAAAACGGTCCCCTTTTCATTTTAAAATGCTTATTTCATTTCGTAAATCTCCTATTATAAAACTCTTCACTTATCTTAAAACTTCCATTTTCTCTATTCAAGCTTTCTTCTTCATCTTAAAAATGACAATTTCTGACATTTAAACTCACTTCATTCCTTAGACGTTGAGCCCATGTTGAGTTCATCAGGTCTGATGTCTGTGTCAAAGTAGTAACTTGATTTTAGTTTGAAAAAACGATTCTCAATTTAACTGTACACCCAAGTTGCAACCCTGTCAAATCTAATTTTGAACTTATTTTTTTCTATTTATATTCTTATCAACAACAATATTTTCATAATATCTCTTCTTTTATTTGAAGTCATTTTGACATAAATTTTTCATTTTTTTAAATAATATGATAAGAATCAGATCAAATCTTTTACAAATCACCAAAACAAATATGAAAATCCATTTTTTTTGCGAAATAAAATTTAAAATTAATTTTTTATTTTAGTTATTTTTTATAAATATTTATATATTCTACCTAACGCTAAAAAGAAATCACAGCTAGTTGACAAATTTATGGTTAAGATATAGGTTAAATATTTCAAACTCACCTCGTTAAATTATAAACCCTATGTTTTCTAATATAAGTCTTGTTCTATATGAATTTATTTCATAAAATCTTATTAATTTTATGTTATTTTTTTATGAATTTTCTGTATTTTTATATAACATCATTATAGGAGTTGATCATATACTTACAAATCTTAACTAGAAGTCACTTTTCCTTAGTATTTTTTGCATAAAGTATTTTATTTTTGGATTTTCATAGAAATTTTAGTTCTTTCAATTGAAACTTTCTTTTTTATCTTACGACTCATAAATCTTTTATTTTTTACCTGAAAACCTTTCACTTATCTTAAAAGATGAAGTTTCTTGATTAAAACTTATTTTTTTCATCTTAAAAGAGTAAATTTCTTACTTTTAAGTTCTCATTCTTTTCATATAACTCATAATTGTGAAAAACTCCAAGTCTTTTGTTTTATTTTAAAAAAATTCAATTTTAATAAATATACTAATATGTATTATATAGACACTACATATAATGTACAGAGCTTATTTAATTTAATTCGACTAGGTAGAATTAAAAAATGCGTAGATAAAAAATAGATTGAGTTATTGGTAGGTTAAATAAGGGCCAAAATATTTATTGGATCGAAAAGTAATGACTTAATTTTAATTTGCAAAAGCTAAGATTAGTTTCTCAACTTAACTGTTCGCCCAAGTTGCACCACCTACCAAATCAAATTTAAAACTTCTTTTTTCTATTTTTATCCTTATCAACAACATTTTTTTATAAAATATCTTCTTTTATTTTAAATCATTTTGATATAAATTTTCATATTTTAATTAATACTATTATAAGAATTTGAAAATCCAATTTCTTTAACAAAACAAATTTAAAATTAATTTTTTATTTTAGTTATTTTAGTTGACAATTTTATAGTTAAGATATAGGTTAAATAATAAAATCTTATGTTTTTATTATAAGTCTTCTTTTATATGAATTTCTTTCATAAAAATCTTATTATTTTTATGTTATTTTGTGGTATGAATTTTCTGTATTTTTTGATAACATCATTAAAGGAGTTGATCTTATACTTACAAATCTTATCTAGAAGTCACTTTTCCTTAGTATTTTTTTGTATAATATATTTGTTCTTTGGATTTTTATAGAAATTCTAATTCTTTCAGTTGAAAATTTCATATTTATCTTAAGACTCAGTTGTTTATTTGATAGACACTCACTTCCTTCTTTAAATTCTGTTAACATATAATCTATCTTTTTCTATTATAAAATTTCATTTCTCTTCCTAAAAAGGTCCACTTTTCATTTTAAAATGCTTATTTAATTTTTTAAATCTCACTTTTTAATAAATACACTAATATGTAATATATAGACACTACAAATGTATAGACCTTATTTAATTTAATTCGACTTGGTTAGGTTCAAATAAAAAGTGGGTAGAGAAAAATAGGTTGAGTGATTGGTAAGTGCAATATGGGTCAAAATTGTATTGGATGGAAAAGTTGTAACTTGATTTTATTTTGCAAAAGTTAAGAGTAGGTTTTGAACTTTCCTACTCACCCAAGTTGCACCCTCTGTCAAATCAAATTTTAAACTTCTTTTTTCTATTATTATCTTTATCAGCAACAATTTTTTATAAATTCTCTTCTTTTATTTAAGTTCGTTTTGACATAAATTTTTAATTTTTTAAATAATAGTATGTTAAGAATTTGATCAAATCAATTTTCAAATCACCATAACTAATATGAAAATCCTTTTTCTTTGCCAAATCAAATTAAAAATTAAATTTTTATTTTAGTTATCTTTATGAATATTTATTTATTCTACCTAATACTAAAACGAAATCACGAATTGAATCAAGTACTTAAGATGGCATCGTATCCCATATTCTAAGAAAAATATAATCAAGGCCTAGATAATGGAACCCACTTAAATTCTTAAACATACATTTAAGTTTTTCACCATTAAAATTCTAATTATGAAAAATATGAATCCGATTAAACAAGAAAATTCAATTCAAGCCTTAGGCCTAGGTTGAATTTCTACTTGTAATTCCAAATCTAAAAATATTTACCCTTGAAAAGAGCATTAGTCTGGAAAAATCAACTTCCATAAATTCTAATTATTATCTACTTTCCTTGAAAATCTTAAAATAATTTCCAACATAAATTCATAAAAATAATAGTAATAAAATCAAACCATCACCATGCACAATTCAAAAATTGGAAAACCATAAATCTAAACGACCTACCTTAATCTTATTTATTGATGGAAAAAAATAAAGAATTAGAAAACAAGGAATCTTGAATTGAAAATACAAGAATTACAAGATTAAAATTCAAAAATCACCAACCATAAACCCTTTGCAAAATTCGAATATCACCCTTGAAATCTTGATCTTCTCCTCTTCCTATTTCAATGCTCACCTTAGCCTCATCAATTGATTTTTCCACTAACCCAAGGCCTCAATTTATAGAGTTTGCAGGGGATAAAGCAATGGCATGATTGAATTTGGCTTAGAATAGCATGTAAATTGATGATGGCTAGGATTCAATTCTAAAGAGGAAAGCTGGTGAAAAGAGGAGGTGGGCAAATTTGGCAAGGAAAGTAGGTGCAAATCTCATTTTTTTACACATACACCATCTTGCATCTCAATTTTGACCCAGTAAACTTCCGAATCAGGAAAATTTTGTGAAATTCAATGTTGTAGCTCTTGAATTCTTCTTTCCATTGCAACAAGAATCAAGTTGATTGGGCATCGGAGTAAAATGTTATGACCAAAATATTCAGACAATGTCAAAATTGTGAGACCTGACCCTTGTTTAGACTAATGCGTGTATTTTAGACCGTTAATCTGGCCTTGTGACCAGTTAACATTATAGAATGCTGAGTGAGATTTCCAAAAATCTCAGATTTGACCCAATCTGAGCTCGTTAGCTCAATGATCCGGCTCACTAAAGTCCGCAGGGCAAAATAGTCATTTCACAATGTAGTCTGTTTTACATGAAAAATCCATGAGTAGTATCTTGAAAACAATCCGAGTGTGTAAAACCACTCTTTTGACATGGTCAGACTTTAAAATTCACACACACACTATGTATGTGAGTAATGTACTTAGTGTACTTCTCGAATATTCCCGAAGTTTTCTCAGACCATGTATTTTAAGCGAGCATTATCTAGAATTTCAACAAAACCCCGATTTTTCAAATACCTGGTGAACCGAAAATTTGCAAATGTTTATCAGAGTTAATATGTATTTTAATTAAATCTTTGACATTTTTAGAATTTTAATTTGACATTTTATACGCCCAATTTAAAGTGTCAAAATTCTGAAGATGTAGGCCGTCCATATAAATGAAAACTTGAATTCGCCAACCTAGGCAAAGTTTGTGTTCTCAACTCGACTGGGGTGTCGGATTTTATCGGCCAATTTTCTAAAAATACCCAATGTACATAGCTTAGTCTTGAAACAAAAAATGAGATTATTTGATTATTTTGAGAAAAGAAAATTGAGGAAGAGACAACTGTAGATCGACCCTCCACCTCACCTCTATAGATCACAAATGGTTAGGGTCTTTGAGGTGCCTTCAAGCAAAGGTTATAAATAGATGTATGGGGCCTGGGTTTTGTTTGAAAAATCCTCATCCTCTCTATTTCTACATCTCTTTCCTTCTTTGTTCTTCTTCTTCTGCTTTCAGTTTCTTTTGGTTTTTGGTTTTCTGCAACTGCACGTTCAACACCTTTAAAGCAATAACTTTGTGTTGATTTTTCTGGTAACTTAGGTGGGCCTTCTACCCAGCTAATATTTTTAGTTTGTAGATCTCACTTAGTAGTATCTACGGTTAAAATTTCAAAAGAAAATACTCTGTAGATTTTCTAGGAAAAACCTGCAAAGAAAATACCAAAAAAATGGAAAGCTGCTCCGCCAAGTGGAGAAACAGTCGACCCATCGAAAACTAGCGATGGAATTCATCCATTTGTTTGAGTATTTTTGGTATTTTTGAGGGCTTAAGATATAGATTAAATCTTTCAAACTCGCTAGGTTAAATTATAAAATCCTATGTTTTCTATTAATAATCTTGTTTTATATGAATTTCTTTCAGAAAAATCTTATTAATTTTATGTTTTTTTTTTTGTATGAATTTTCTGTATTTTTTATAAAATCATTATAGGAGTTAATAATATACTTACAAATCTTATCTAGAAGTCACTTTTCCTTAGTATTTTCTGCATCATTTATTTTATTTTTGAATTTTCATAGAAATTCTAATTCTTTCAGTTGAAAGTTTTATTTTTATCTTAACACTTTGTTGTTTATTTGATAAACACTCACTTCCTTCCTTCCTAAAACTCTGTTAAAATATATAATCTATATTTTTCTATTATAAACTTTCATTTCTATTCTTAAAATGGTCCCTTTTTCATTTTAAAATGCCTATTTCATTTTGTAAGTCTGTTATTTTTTACATGAAAACCCTTCATTTATCTTAAAACTTCCATTTTCTCTATTAATGCTTTCTTCTTCATCTAAAAAGCGATAAGTTTTTTTACTTTTAAACTCTCATTGTTTTCATATGACTCATAGTTGAAAAAAATTCTTTCCATTTCTTTTAAAGTCCTTTATTTTATTTTTAAAAATCCCAGTCTTAATAAATATACTATTATTTAATATATAGACACTACATGTAATATATAGACCTTATTTAATTTAATTCGACTTGGTTAGGTTGAATTAAAGAATGGATAAAGAAAAAAATAAGTTGAGTTATTGGTACCAAATTTGATGCCCGTGTTAGGATGGGCACCTTTTATCAATTTAACATATAAATGTGTTATTGCCATTATTATTCTCATGATCATTATCATTAGCCATTTTCATTTTTAATAAAAAAAAAATCCATTGCAACCAAATCCGATTAGATGTAATTTGGTGTGGGTCCCACCATTTATCTATTTAATATTGAGATTAGAAAAAATTTATTAATATATATACGAAAGAAAGGAAGATCCAAAAATAAGTAAAAGTAAAAAATAAAAAAAAACTATCGGTTAGACTCGTCTTCTAATAAATCCCTCGAGATCGTTCTAAAATCAAACCACTCCTCATTTTTGGATTTGAACGCTCCTGTCTCTCTTTATTCTCTCCTCCCTAACGTCTCTCTCTCTCAACCCAGAAGGATTCCAACCTGAAACCGTCGGATTTTAGCTCCATTCGAGCAGAATTCTCAAAAATTTCTCCATTGGGTCGTCGATCTCTGAGTTGTGTCTCCAGATCTTTCTAATTTTCTTGATTTCAAGTGAGTTTTTGTTTCTTCACAAACGATAAATGGATTTCCATCTAAAAAGATTCAGGGAATCCATTTTATCCAAACCTTTATGTCCTAAAATTGGAAACTCGTTTCTCATTTTTTTAAATGATGTTGTTCGTATGGATTTGATTGCCTCAAGAAAGGAAACCCACTTCTTTATTTTTTAAGAAATGCTAAATGTGTCTCCAGATCTTTCTGTTTTCTTGATTTCATGTGAGTTTGTATTTATTTCGAGATGATAAATGGATTTCCATCTAAAATGATTCAGGGAATCCATTTTATCCAACTCTTTCCATTTTTCATGAACAACTTTTTCAATATTGATTTTTTTTCTCCTGCACCATAATGATAACCACTCTCTCTAACACACCATTTTGTGTATGGAAGCCTTTTTTTTTGTTCTAATTCTCTTTCACTCCATGATATGATATTGATTCTCTCTGTTTTCTCCCCTTTCTCATCTTACCTTTTTTGTTCCTAAAGTAATTTTTTTAGGAATTTCAATGTACTAGCCTTGGCCTTTTTTCATTTCAGTTGGAGCCTTTCTCTGCAAAAGTGATATCTCCCAATTGTGATTGCATTCAAGTGTTGCTATTTTTTTTCCATAGCAGTTTTTCAGGATAGATCCTTAAGAGCAGTATCAATCCTCTTAGGAATAGATGTTTCATTCAAGGAAGTGAGGAAGCCCTCGTAAGAATGAGAAATGGAATTATTAAAAATAAAACAACCAATAGAATGTTTAGTACAAGCAAACTTATCTTTCCTCAAAGAAATAGGCAAATTGAGATTGGTGGGGGAGATGGATGTGGACAACCCAATGGCGACTGAATGGAGTAAGGGACCAATTATTTCTCATAGACAAAGTTTGGCCAGAAGAGGATTCAGTATTATCAGTACAGGAAAAACCACTAGAGGTGAAGAGTCACAAAACTAGGTTAGACCAAATAAGATGTTTGAAAATGTGACATCCATGGAACAAACTTTCTAACATTGGAGGGTTATAAGCATTTGTAACCTTTTTGAGATAAAGATTAATGAACAGACTCACATTTCACAAATTCTGTAAAGAGTTTATGACCCAAAAATTATGTAAAAACCATATAGACCCAAACATCTAGTAATAAGATTAGACCAAATATCCATGACAAGTAAACGTACCACTTTTTTTTCACTTTTCTTTATTTTGAGAAGTTTGAGAAAGCTCTAAATAGAAATTTTATATAAATTTCTGTTATTCTAGAAAATTTTGAGTGTTTTCTTTTTATTTGTGTTTGTAGATTTGGAGCATTTGAAAATTCTTCTATTAAATTAAGTCTTCAAGAAAAATCTCTCGTTTGGTGTGAAGAGGCCAAAATAGTCATTTGTGTATAATGTTATATATGGGTGATAGATTAAGTTAGTAGACTTGTACCGATGCGGTGGACCTCCACAGTTGGATGACGAATGCCCCTTAAGTTCTTGCATATAGTCCAAAAACTCAATAACTCGGGCTTGACTTGGGCATGGATTGATTTGAATTTTTTAATCGAGTTTGAATTGAGTCTAATTGATTTTTTCGAGTTTTATCGAGTCTTGTCGATTTCAATCGATTTTCCTAAGTTTTGTAAGGCCTAAAGTTTTTATGTTTGAGTAGCCTTAACATAGACCGACTAAATTTGAGTTTTTGAATTATATAAGTGGAAGAATTGAATTGCATTCTAAAATGATTGTGATTTTGGAAGATGACTTTTGGTCATTATGAAGTACATATAAAATTCTTTTGTCCAACCATGTGGGTTGCACTATTTTTGTGGTACAATTTATTAGAATTTGATTGATAATTTTTTTGTATTTTGTTTATGTGCCCAAGAGGCTTGAAATGTTATTGTATAAGGGAAGGGGTGTATTAGAAAGTAATTGTAGTCAAGAGCATAGTAACAAATACCGTTCTCGGGATAATAACGGGATATTTTCAATTTCTCAGGTTTTAACGGGAATTTAACAGGAAAATCTCGCGAAAAATATAAATATTTAAAAAATAATAAAAATAAATATAATAAATAATTAATTCTCATCTTACACTTCTTGAGTAAAAAAAAATAACATATAAATCTATAAGAACATAGACAATTTACTCAATTCCCATTGATCAAAGAAGCAACAATGATACAAACATTCAATTAACACACTTACCCTCCTAGTTACTTTAAAAACACACTTACCCACAATCAATTTCCTCTTTAGAAATGTACTAAAAAACTCAAATAAATAAGCTTTGACTCTTCGTCTTTTTACAGTTACATCTTGCACTTCATTGCATCAGGCCCAAAACATTAAGGTGGCATTTGGATTGGAGTACATGTAAAGTGGCCATACTATTAAGTGAGCAAACCCAAGGTGAAGAAACCCCAACACCATAAAACATGTTTTTCTCCTCCTAGTCATTCAATGGTGCAAGTGGAAGTGGATAAATAATACAAGTAAACATTTCATCAAATAGTTGATAGAAAGAAAGCATGAAGGAGATCCACAGGGCAAATCGTAGTTCCGTAACCCTCTAAAGATGCAAATGTTTGAACCAGCAAGGGATTATGTAATCCCCATTGTTCTAGCTTGTGTTGCGAAGGGGACGAATTGGTGAAATCCAAAAAGCCCAAGTGATTTTTATGCTCAGTTCCAAATTTCAATCAATAGAAATTCTTATACCTCAACTTGGAGAGAAGATGGAAAGAGCACCAAGAGAACAGCCGCCCGCCGGTGGGAGAGAAGATGGAGACCGTGAGAGAGCAAAGGAGCTTCGGAATCGGAATCGGAAGAAGAGGAAGCAGAGGATTTTCGGAAATCGGAATCGGAAGAAGAGGAAGCACCGAAGAGCAGAGGATTTGGGGATTTTCGGTATCGAACTGAAACCCTAGAAAAGAGGGTTTTAAGTTGTATTCGTGTAATACTGTAATCGTGCGGGAGTGGTGGCTGCCGCGTGCTGGACTGCGGGCGGGCTGGCGGGCGGGCGGGCGGGTGCTTCGATGGTTGATTTTCGATTTTCAATCGTGATTTACACTAAACATTTTTAACACGTTTTTAACGCGTTTTTCTCGCATTTTTATCGTTTCTCACGTTATTAATGCATTTTCATCGTTAAATTCCCGATAATAATGGGAGCAACGTTAAAAACGTGTTTTTAGCGCTAGAACGGTATTTTTCCGGTATTATCGCGGTATAAATGAAAATACCGGTGGTATTTGTTACACTGGTCAAGAGTAGGAGACACCGCTACAACTACAAGAAGTCGTTGACTATACAACTAGAAGCTATAATGATGTCAACAGATCATCGGCATCAGTCGATGACACTAAAGGTATGTTTTTTTCCATTTTCCTCTTTATTTCTATTTTAAATTTTGCTAATGGTACGGGATAATGACGATGATGATATGTGGACTGAAACATGGGTAATGGGGGAACTCCAAGATTTTATCTATGCATTCTTTAAGAATAGGTTGGGTTATGGGGGAAAAAAACTTGACTCATATTTACTTGATTTAATTTAACTCAACGTTGTTAGCTTAAAGTAATTGGTTTTAATATGCGAAATCTAATATTTGGTTCTCAACTTGCCCATCCACCCAAGTTGTACCCCTTGCCAAATTAAATTTTAAACTTCTTTTCTTATTTTTAGCCTTCTTTATGGATAATTTTTTTTCAGAAAATTTCTTCTTTTACTTCTAGTTTTGTTGGTAATATAAATTTTTCATATTTTTAATAATAACATGATAATAATTGATCACATATTTTCTAATCACCAACACTAATATGGAAATCCCTACTTACCAAATCAAATTTAAAATTAAATTTTCTTTTTTTTAGTTATTTTTTGATGAATGTTTTTATTTTTTCTTTGTTAACACTTAAAAAATCACAAGCATTTGATAAATTTATAGGTTAAATTCTTCAAATTCACCAAGTGAAATTATAAAATTCATTTGTTTTCTATTTTTAGTCTTTTTATCAATGTTATTAAACCCGACCCGACCTGCAGTTGAACTGGCGGGTCAACCGTGCCCACCAACTTAAAGGGTCGAGTTAGTTTAAAACCCGTAAAAACCCTCTCCAGCCCATGGTTTGACCCTGTTTTTAATATTAACCCGTGACCCATTTGTAAAGAATACCCGTGTTTAAAAAAAACACATGCAATGGAAGTATGGAACGGACTCTTGACAACTGAATAGATGGGACATGACTCTGATGGGTGTCAAATCCCAGTGCAATAGAACGGAAACAATGGAGGGCTTCCTTTCCAAACTCCAAAAGGTTCAAAGTGCAGAACGGCAAGGTTTCCTTTTGAAACTCCAAAAGTCCCAAGTGCAGAACAACTCCAAAGTGCAAAACAACAAAGAAGGGAGGGTTTTCGATTGTTGGATACTTGGATTTTCTCGTTTCTTTTTCTCTCAAGTCTCAATCTGCCATCCTCTATTCTCAGTGCTTCCCATCGTCTTCTGTTGTTCATCGCCTTCTCTCCAAAACGAGGGCAGCTTGTCAGCCTTCCTCCTTTTCCTCGTGTTGTATGGTATGTAAATGGAAATGGATAAACCCCTTTGGAAATGATTTTTTTTTTTTTCTGCATTTCTACTATAATTTCAGCTATTTTGTTTTCCCTGTTTGCCAATACATGAAGAATTCCAGCCATGGCAGTATGGAACATCTACTTAGTAGGTTGTATTCTTTTGGTTTTTTTTTTTTTTCTCTTGGATGAAATAAAGTAATAAACCTTTATTAAAAAAAATATACATGATAAACAAAAAAATACCATTTTTCAAAAAAAAAAAAAAAAAAAACAGATAAACAAAACTACAAAAAGGATCATATATGAGATCAACCTCTACCTTTTTAAGTCTATTTAGATTTTCAGTACATGAAGGCAACATAGAAATGAAGCTTCAATTTCCAGTTCTTGGGACATTCACATTAAAGCAGACATTGATACCATATTTCTAAGATTTTTAATGGATAGAAAATCCGATAAACGTTTACCGAAATAAATAATGCTTGCTTTCAGCCCAAGAAATAATGGAGCAGGATGGAAATCCCCTGTTATCAGAAAACATACCGAGAACTCCATTTGTCAAATCAAGACTGCTAGTTTTCAGTTTTACATGCATTTCATGTGCATGTAATTATACATGACTTACAAAATGGACCTGATTCACAATTTTGTATTTGTTTCAAATTTATTGTTGCTAATTTATCATATATTTTTGTTAGTTTACAAGTTGTATGATTATCAATGTCAAATTTTTAGGAGTATGATTCTGTTCCCCCATCTCATATCCAAAGTAAAGAACCTCGCTCAACTCGTGGAAAGACTGATGTAGCATGGAATCATGTGAAACTAATTGGTATTAATCAGTTCCAATGTCTTTACTGTGATAAAAAAGTTAAAGGTGGAGGGATCAATAGAATGAAATTTCATTTAGCACAAGTTAAAGGTAAGGGAGTTGAACCATGTAAACAGGTTTCACCACATGTTAGTTTCTTAATGATACAAAGCTTGGATGAGATTGCTTCTCAAAAGATAAATAAAAAGCAAGACTTGCTCACAAGGTGAAGGGAGCCAACTTCCAACTTATCTTGAATTAAGTCAATCATCTGAAGAAAATGAAATCCAAGAAATTCTGAGACCAGGTCATGGTGATAAGAATAAAGGGATAGCCATAAATGAGGGAGGGCAAAAGGGTGAAAAAAGCTTATTTCCTCCTCGAACCACAAAAGGGGCTCAACCCACCATTAGAAGTGCAATGGCAAGCAAAGATGCCATTGATGCTGCACATATGGTTGTTTCTAGGTAGTTCTATGATGCATGTATCCCATTCAATGCCGTTAACTCTGTCTATTCCAAAAAATGTTCGATGCTACTACAAGTATAGGTGCTGGATATAAAGCTCTTTCTTATCATGATCTTCAACGACATTTTTTAAAAAGAAATGTCGTTGAAATTGAAAGTGCAGTAAAATCTTTCAAAAGTGTTTGGAAAGACTACGGATGCATACTAATGGCAAATGGATGGACAGATGGGCGAAGTAGGATATTAATCAATTTTCTTGTGTATTCGACAAAGGGGACTTTTTTTAAAAAATCTATTGATGCAAGTGCTCATTCAAAGACTAGAGAGATGTTGTTTATGCTTTTTAAAGAAGTTGTTGAAGAAATTGGTCTAGAAAATGTGGTTCAAATTGTGACAGATGATACACCCAATTATTCAAGTGTGTGTAAGTTGATAACCACTCATTTTAAAACTATATATTGGACACCATGTGCTGCTCATTGCATTGATTTGATGCTTGAAGATATTTCCAAGATAGAAAGGGTGAAGCGCGTTATTGAACGGGCAAGGTCTCTCACTACATTTATATACAATCATGTTTTTGTATTAACATTAATGAGAAAGTATACTAGTGGAAGTGAAATTGTTCGTCCTGCAGTCACTGTAATACCCGGATTTTTCAATTTATTATTTATATAAAAAAAATTATCCATTTTTAATTACGAATTTTAGATTGGATCTTATATGGATAAAGAATTGGGCCATGACCCAATTAGGACCCAATTGATTGTGGAATTGGTTTTATTAAAATTTAAATGGGTTGAATTATTTTAGTAATGCATTATGTCCAAAAATTAATTAAAAGATTTTATGGCCGTGTATGGGATAAGTTTGGCCGAATTTTAGATAATAAAATCTATCATAGGGGCATGGGATCTTTTAAAAAGGGTGTGCATATTTTCTTAAAATAAATAAAAAAGTATCTAAATTAAAAGAAGAGGCGCACGGCATAGGGGATTTGTTTAGCTATAGGACATTCCAAATTAAGGAAGAGAGGTCGGCAATGGCTAAAAATAACACATGGGGCGCACGGCCAAAGGGGGGAGTAGCTATCTTAAGCACTTTCTAAATATGGACCAAGGGAAAATTATAAAAGGGAAAGAGGGACAAGGGCACAAGGTTACACTCTATTCGAATTCGCTCTCTCTATCTCTCTCAATCTCTCATTCTCTCTCACGCCAAAGAGCAAGGAGAAGAAGAAGGCAGCCAGCAAAAGGAGTTTTTGGTTGAAAGAATTAAGAAGAAAGGAGAAGGATTCGAAGAGCAAGGAATCGGAAAAAGGTTAGTATCTTGTTTGATAAATTGATTTTGAAATAAAAGAACCATAGGGTTCGGCCATGGTGTTTGGCCGAGCCCCATGGAGGAAGATTGGAGATGGGTTTAATGATTTAAATGGAAAAGAAAGAACCATAAGGTTCGGCCATAGTGCGTGGCCGAACCCCATGGAAAGACTTGATTTATTTTATTGGGTTTTTAAGAATGAAAACCATGGAAGTCATTAATAAGTTTATGGGGTTTTCAAACATGAAGATAAGGGATTTATACTTATGTGTTTAAGAGGATTTTAAATGGAAGATCATTGATAATGTAATATGATGATTGGAGGGGTGAGGTTCGGCCATGGTGTATGGCCGAACCCCACCAAATAAATTTATGAAATTGGGGTTTTCATAGGCATTGGATTACATGGACATAAGGTTCGGCTATGGGTATGGCCGAACCCCATGGAAAGGATATTGATAAAATTTAAAGGAATTAAATAAATGGTCAAGATCATGAACCATAGGGTTTGGCCATGGTGTATGGCCGAACCCCATGGGGTAGTTTTGGAATGGTAAGTGCATTTTTGTTGTTCAATGTGGAAAGCTTCCAATTATGGAAGGAGTTACTAAAATTAGAAAGCATCTAAGTATGGAAAGAAGGTTGCTAAATTTGGAAGCATTTAATTATGGAAGGAAGTGTAATTATGGAAACCTTCCAATTATGGAAGATGGTTTCTAATCTAAGAAACTATCTAATTATGGAAAATGATTACTAATTTGGAAAGTTTCTATTCTTGGAAAGTGGACATTGAGATTAGAAAGTATCTAATTATAGACCATGAAGATTATTTATGGAAACTATCCAAGAATGGAAGGTGGAGACTAATTGTGGAACTTAGATTAAATGGAAGGTGATTCTAAGTTTGGAAAACTTCTATTTATGGAAGGTTGGCCATGACTGGCAATTTTGGTAATTATGAAAGTTGGATGCTAAAATAGGAAACTTTCTAAGAATGGAGTATTAATGTTATAATTGGAAATTATACACCATAGGATTCGGCCCATGGACCAAATTAAGGGATTTTTTATGGATCGGTTTTGAACATAAACATGAGGTAATGGAGACCAATGGCAAGGTTGTAAATACTTGCAAAATATAAAAGGTTAGCCATGAGTGGCAATCTTGTAAATATAGGAAATATTGGATTAGGTTTATGTGTATGGCTGAACCCCATGAATAAATTCTATGGGTTAGGTTTATGTGTTAATGAATTAAGGGGAATGGATGGTATGAATTTAATATGATGATTGGATTAATGGGAAAACATGAACCTAAGTTGTGGCAAAATGGTAAACATCGCCTAAATTGAAAGATCATGGGTTCGGCCATGATGTATGGCCGAACCCCATGAGATGTTTTGTGGATCAAACATTAACTTAGGCAATTGTTTTAATGATTGAAAAGATGGGATTATGGAATGATAGCCATGGATGGCATTTTCGTAATTAGGTGTGAAAATGGTAAGCCATGGTTCGGCCATGGTGTATGGCCGAACCCCATGGGGTTTTGTTTATGGACTTAGAACCTTAAAAATCAAGTGGGACTTAGTTATGATTAATTATTGTGTTATAAGGTAACGGGATCTCACACGGCGTTTACGATCGTGAGCGGTTACCAGACGAAAGACGCAAGCACACGTTAGCGGTCATTGGTAGGATTCCACCTCTTTGAAACCATGGGCTTATGTACACTTGTTTTTATCTTATGTTTGATAAAAATATGTTTCAAAGGATATGCTTTATTATTGAATTTCAAATGCTATGTTTAATTGTATAAATAGCATGTGTTGATTATGTTTCAAAAGGTGATTTTAAATGCTATGTTTATGTTATAAAATAGCATGTGTTTCATTGTCATCTCATGCATGGCATGGGGTGGAGGATTTGTAACCGGAGGGGTCACACTCCGTCGGGGCTTCCGAAAAACCTATGTGCGGTACCTTGATGTGCTTTTCCATCAGAAAGAAACCGGAGGGTCCACACTCCGCCGGGGCGTCCGGAAGACCTATGTGGTGGGTACATTTATGTACATGTGATGGGTGGGACTCATTGCATTTGTCATCATTGCATGGCATGGATTTTACATGGTTTTATATATTATGTTATAATATATGTTTCGTACTAACCATGTGTTAGCCGTAACTGGAATACCTACTGGGCGCGTTGTTCTAACGCCCTACTTCTACCCTAGTTGATGATACAGGTACTCAGGTGAACGAGGAACGCAAGACGGGCCAGGCTTAGGAGCTTGGATGATTTATTTTACATGTTTTGAATAAAGTTACTTATGGACTTGTAATTGAGTAACTAGTTTAGTAATGTAATAACTTAGATGGTCGGATGTTTAGTTTAATGATTATGACGTTTTAATGATGATTAAGAACTTAACGTACTTTGCTATCTGAATAGAATAGAACTTGGTTCTATTACGATTCTGTAAAATGATGTTATGATTCCGCAGGTTATGATTTTTATTCCGCATGTTGATATTGCTATGTGTGAACCATTTTTGTGGACTTGGTCCATGCACACATAGGGTTGGCCAGTTAAGGGTCGAACTTTGGAAGTTCGGACTTAGCTCGCGTCGTGATGTCCCGCGCTCTATCACTTTACTCTATTATAAAAATAAAAAAAAATAGACTCTAAATTTACGAGAAAAAGCGAGTGAAAAAGGGCAGGGCGTTACAGTCACTCATTTTGCAACTCATTTTCTAACATTACCAAGTATTTTAAAAAATAAAGGCGGATTGCAAGGTATGATAGTTAGCAAAGAATGGATTGATAGTAAATGGGCTACTGAAGATCAGAAAGGCAAAGCCATGGGTGAGTTGATCTTGAGCTCTTCTTTTTGGTCTGAATGTGAGGTTGTTGTGGCGGCATAGTGATGATAGGCCAGCAATGGGGTATATTTATCAAGCTATGCATAAAGCTAAAGAAGCCATAAGAAATACATTCAAAAAGAGAATGACAAATGATTCAACATCAACAGTGTCATCATTAAGAATGTTTAATGAAGCTATTCCTTATTTGAACATCATAGATACTCGTTGGGATCATCAACTGCATCGTCCACTTCATGCGGCTAGGCATTGGCTTAATCCATCATGGTTTTATAATAATATCAATGTTTCTCGTGTTCTTAGTGGAGTTCTTGATTGCATGGAGACATTATACTATAATGATATTGCAATGCAACAACTCATTAGCAATGAGCTTAATCTTTACAGCGAATCATCAAGAGACTTTGGGTGTAATTTGGCCATTAAAGATCGCGAAAAAATGATTCCAAGTATACTTTTTTTACATTTAATTATTCATTTACTTTAATTAAGTAGGAATCTTGATGTCTTTTCATATGCTTGTGCTTCATTGCCTTTTACAACTGTTTGGTGGATGAGTTATGGAGGTTAAACTCCAAATTTGCAAAAGATGGCAATTCGCATTTTAAGCCAAACTTGTACTTTTTCTGAATGAGAACGCAATTGGAGTGTATTTGAACGTATACACACAAAAAGAAGGAATCAATTAGAGCATAAAAGGTTGAATGATTTGGTGTATGTCCATTACAACTTGCGCTTGTTACAAAGTTAAGAATTATTTAGACGGTTTGAATTCTTTAGAACTTGCTTGGTATTGGACCAAAAAAATAAAAAGATGGGTGTTTTTGACTTTTATTTCTAGAGTATAGTCAGCAACATATTGTTTTGTTACATATTTATCTTTATTCTTTGATAAAGTTATCAAAGCTTCAATTGATATTTGTGTAATATTTTTATTTTGATAGAAATTCAAAGAAAAATATTTGTTTTGATCCAATATCTTTAGAAAATATCGACGTACTAGAAGATTGGATAATTGAGTCAGAGCCACCCCTATTAAATGAGGAGGAACTACAAACTTGGGAGGGAATGGCACAACCTATGAGTGTTATGACTCAATTTGAAGCAATTGATTTAGGTATGACTTTTAAATTATAATCATTGTCTATACTATAGTATTTGAATTTTAGATTATATAATATGAAGTTGCATATATAATAATCTCATACATGTATATTCTTCAATTTCAGTGAATTTGACGGAGAGAGATGATGGAAATATAACTTAAAACTTGGTTTCTTTACATTATCAAAATGAAGATGAAGATATTGGTTCTTTTAGGAATGATGATGACACTAGACTTTAAATATTACTTTTTGGACATGACTAACATTGAGTTCTTAATGTGTTTTAAATATTATTTTTTGGATATAACTAACATTGAGTTCTTGATGTGTTTTGGATATTAATTAACAACGAGTTGTTGGATGATATTTGTTGGAATGATATTAGAATATGAATTTTGGATTATTAAAGTATTTACAGTTGTGTTTGTGAGAGTAAGAATTTATTTTTATGAAATATAATCTTAGTTAATAATTTAAAATTATTTATAATATTATATTAATGGCATGGATTTGACCGGGTTTGACTATGGGTCAACCCGATTGAACCTTATTTAACAAACCCTTCCTAGAAGACGAATCACTCCACGGGCCGGGTTTTAAAACATTGCTTTTTATGGATGAATTTCTTTTGTAAAAACTTTTTTTATTTAAAGTTATTTTGTGGTATGAATTTCTCTATTTTTGGATGAATTTCTTTCGTAAAAATCTTTAAAATTATTTTTCATTATAAGAGTTATCATATTCTTTCAAATAAATTAGTCTTTTTTTAAATTATTCTATTTTTGGATTTTCGCAGAAACTCTAAATTTTTCTCGCAACTCTCGTTTTCATTTTAAAACTCTACTTTTTATGTGAAAAATACTTACTTCTTAAAATAACCTTAAAATATACCCACCTTTTTTTACTAGAAAACTCTTATTTCTATTCCTAAAATCTCCCCTGTTCATTATAAAATACTAATTTCTTTTCTTAGAAGTTCTCATTTTCTACTTGAAAACTCTCCATTTATCTTATAACACCCATCTTCTCGGTTAAAACTCATTTTAGAAACGCCAATTTTCTAACTTCAAAACTCTCATTTTGTTTTAAAAAAAATCAATAACTCTTTTTTTCTTTATAGAAACTCTAATTTTATATCTTTATCTTAAAACTCTAGTTTTCATCGAAAATGCACTCATTTTTTTCTTAAAAATCCATTTTTTTTCATCTAACCCGACTTTTATTTTTTTCTTTGTAAAGCTCCCATTTTCATATTAAAATGCGCATTTTTTCGTTTGTAAATTAGATGCATTTTCTAAGTGAAAACTTATAAAGTCTCTAATTTTTTTCCTTAAAAAAACATGTACCATTCAAAAACTCTCATTTTCATCCTAAATAACATCATTATTAGAGTTGATCATATTCTTTCAAATCAAAGTCTTTCTCATAAATTATTCTATTTTTAGATTTTTGTAGAAACTCTATTTTTCTTAGTAAACACTCTCGTTTTCATTTTAAAATTCTATTTTTATTAGAAAAACACTCATTTTCTTAACCACCTTAAATATAACAACATTGTTTTCTACTAGAAACTCTCATTCTATTCCTAAAATCTCCCCATTTCATCATAAAATGTTTATTTCTTTCCTTAAACCTCTCATTTTCTACGTGAAACTCTCTATTTAGTCATTTTATGGATGGATTCCTTTTGTAAAAATCTTTTTTTTATATATATTTAAAGTTATTGTATGGCATGAATTTTCATATTAAAATAACATCGTTACAAGAGTTTATCATATTTTTTCAAATCAATTAGTCTTTTTGTATAAATTATTTTATTTTTGGGTTTCTACAGAAACTCTAATTTTTCTCAATAGAAATTGTTGTTTTCATTTTAAAACTCTATTTTTTTTATCTGAAAAACACTCACTTCCTTCTTAGAACAATCTTTAAATATAACCATTGAAACTCATTTTTATTCCTAAAATTTCTCATTTTCATTTATTTAAATGCTTATTTCTTTCTTTAGACTTCTTATTTTTACGTGAAAACACTCCATTTATCTTAAAACACCAATTTCCTCAGTTAAGACTCTCATTTTCATTTTCAAAATGCTAATTTTCTACTTCAAAACTCTTATTTTCTTCGTATAATTCACATTTTCGACTAAAAAGTTTGTATTTTCTTTATAACAACTCTACTTTCAGAATAAAAACTACTATTTTCATATTAAAAGTCTAGTTTTCATATGAAGCACTTATTTTCTTTTTAAAAATCCATTTTCTTCCTCTAACTCATCTTTTCTATTAGAAACTTTAGTTTTCTCCCTTGTTCATCCTAAAATACTCATTTTTTCTTTTGTTAATTAGAAAACTTTGCATTTATCTTAAACCACTAATTTTCTATATTAAATATCTTTTTCCATCTTAAAAATGTTCATTTTCTGATAAAGTCTCTCATTGTTATCTTAAAAACCATTTTCTTTAAAAAGTCTCACTTTCATCCTAAAACACTACTTTTCTTCCCTAAATCTCTTATTTTCTATTAGTAAAACTCTCAAAACTTCTTTTATCCGAATTTAGTATGAAAATCACTACTTGCCAAATCAATTTTTTTTTTCTCTTAATTATTTTGTGTATTGATTTTTACACCAGTAAAATCACTCAAGGTACACATTGGACGGAATTTTCCCATTTACGAATACCTTAGTAAACATCTGATACTCCTACTTTTACGATCTCCACCTCATCTGTACCCACGTTTCCTTCCTCATCGTCCACTTTCTCCATTACCACCTTCTTCACCTCCTCTTCCAGCTTAGGAATCCCATTTCTCTTCAAGCATGGGAATGGCATTTCCACTGATGTGTTCTCCTCAAAGAGACTTTCGGTGGGATTTCTTCACTCCATTTGAAGGGGGTGAGAGCAGAGGAAGGAGGGATGATGATGCCATATCCATTCCATTCCTCCTTCCACTACCCCATCTCTTATTCTTTGTCCTCCTCCAAAGCTGATGAGGATGAGGATGAGAATGAAGAAGAGTTACAAGAAGGGGAGCAACAAACAATGCCAGACATTGGTTCTTGTGTGAATTCTGTGGCTAAAATGGTGTTTTTGGAAATTGGGGGAGAGAGGAGGGGGACTAAAAATGTGATGACGAAATGGGTAAGATGGGGAGGTGTGTCGAGCAATAAAGAGATGGCAGCAACTACCGCGTATAAGGGGTGAATGTATTTGCAGTGGAATTCAGCTAAGAGATATCTGCGGTCTAAAGTTGATTTGAGGAGGCACTTCCTCTCCTTACAAAGGGATACTACATCATCTTTTTCTTGCTCTAGCTTGGAAGTTGAGATTCTCCATCCCCCATCCTTGGTTCTATTTGGGTTTGAGTCGGGCTTTGTGCTTAAACTGTAGAAAGAGATTTTCTAGAGAGTTTATAGCATTTGGGACTTCTTGGACTTGGTTGAAAATGGGGATGTAATCTTTTGTAAAGTGTTTTAACAAAATGCAGAATGTAGAGGAGAGAGAAGCTTTGAGGAGGTTTAAGCAAAACTTCAAGGACGAAAGAGGGTTTGGTGGGGATTGAAAGAGAGAGATTTGGCAGTGGTTTTTTAGTGGAGTGTGGGAGATTAGTGTAAAATGACATTTTATTCATCGGTGTATCTTGAGTAATTTGACATATGTAAAAAATGATACCCTTTTTTACGTATGTCATCGGTGTACCTTGAGTAATTTTACATATGTAAAAAACGATACCCTTTTTTTTTTTCCTTTTTTAACATTAAAAACAAATTACAACCATTTTATAAATTTATAGGTTAAATCCTTCAAATTTTGCAAGTGAAATTATAAAATTCATTTGGTTTCTATTTTTAGTATTAAAACGAAGTTAAAATATAACCAACTTTTTTCTTATAGAATGTTCCCTTTTCATTTTAAAAACAATACCCTTATCTTTTTTTCTTTGTTAACACTAAAAACAAATCACAACCATTTTATAAATTTATTGGTTAAATCCTTCAAATTTTGTCAAGTGACATTATAAAATTCATTTGGTACTTTAATCTGCATACACAAACAATTAGGTAGGCTGTCAGTTTATGTTGGAAAAGATGGAATAATTTCTCAGATTTCTTGGGGTTCTTGTCTTTCTAGCTAAGACAGGCATGTAGCATTTCCTGTTGTTTTTTGGTCTATTAAATATGCACTACAAGTTTCACAATTTGTTGGTTGTCTTATTATTGTAATTTTTCTTTCTCAAGTTCTGAGTAGGGTGTATTGTCAAGTTCTGACTTTTAACAATTTTGTCATTTTTACTACTAATAAATTGGCCATGAAAATTTAATTTCATATGGTACTTTATTTCAAGAACCAAATCACATGTCCCGGATGGGGTACTGGGCATGCCAGATTGTTCTCTAGGGGAAGCCCGAGTAAGAGAAATGTGAGTTTGAGCGAGAGAAAAATGGAGGGATGGGTTGAGTTGAAGGAGGAGACAAGGGAGTTGAGAGGGAACTATATTTTATTTATTAAAATATTATTTTTCTTAATTTCATTCTACTTCAATTATTTAGTTTTTATTAGTGAATTATTTATTTGTAAAGAGTGACACCTGAGTTGATTAAATTATGAAAATCGGGACACCTGAGTTGATTAAATTATAAAAATTGGGACACCTAAGTTGATTAAATCATGAAAATTTGGACACCTGAGTTGATTAAATCATGTAAATATGGACAACTGATTTGATTAATTAAGAATTTTAAATTAGGTTTAAAAATCCATTTAGATTTAATTATAAACTTTTTAAATTATTTAATTAAAATCGAATTAGATTTTAAAAATAAGAGGTCATTACACATCCAGTGGAGTCAAATCCTTAAATCCGATTGTCCAAATCGCGCAGAAATCTCTCTTCATTCATGGGGCTTACATCCACTCAAATTACAATTTTTGTCTTTCATTTTTTTTTCACCTAACATCTTAGCTTCCACTGCATCTTGCAGGCTCATTCCATGTTGTTAATCTATTATCATCATCAATTCTAATTTTCGCATCATCTATTTCAAGTATAAAATTGGACGGATGAAATCTGCCATTGGCATTGGAACCCTTCTTCCCTTCTTCAGGTAATCAATTGTCATGTTTTCTTAAGTATGATAGTTCTTTAGTTGTATGATTCTCTAGATTTAGCCAGATATTGCTGTTTTTTTAAATGGTAGCCAGATAATGTTGTTACAGAATAGATTTTTCCTTAACCTCCCCATTTCCCCTCCCTCTTATTGGTGTGCAATCTGAGTTCTGAACTCACCAAGCTGTAGTGCCTTGTGTCCAGAAGCAGTTGACTCACATTTGTAAAGGGTAGAAAGTATTCTCCTTTTGTATTGGTTCGTGTGTGTTTGTGTGTGTGCAAAATGCACATTTCGTCTCTTTTCTTGATACATCTTGTTGAGAGAACTCCAATTATGGATAGTTGTAAAATTATCATAGTTGAAATGGTCCTCTGTGTTTATCTTTTTTAAAAAAAATGATCCTTTGTGTTGTATACATGATGGTTTTGGGGGATACCTATCTGTGTTTCCCTCATGGAACCACCAACCGAAGAGATAAATCCTTGCAGAAGAATGGCCAACTTAGGCATGCAAGCTTCCATGTTATCTTCTGACTTGTTCTTAATTCCATGCCTCTAGTTTTGAACTACTTTCACCTGGTGGTGCTTTTTGCATAAATAACTTTAACAGGTACCGTTTGAGGAAAAACATAGACATTATTTTGTCTTTCAGAATAGAACTGGTCAATTACCTACTCAAATGGAGGTTAGTTTTGCTTTGCTTTCAATTTTGGCTAAAGGGCTTAGGATGGGCTATCTAGAAGTTCTGGACCGTGATGGAT
Source organism: Chimonanthus salicifolius (assembly GCA_013350335.1). Classification (NCBI taxonomy): domain Eukaryota; kingdom Viridiplantae; phylum Streptophyta; class Magnoliopsida; order Laurales; family Calycanthaceae; genus Chimonanthus; species Chimonanthus salicifolius. The sequence goes on from CM023535.1 coordinate 29,060,069, forward strand.
ATGTTGTTGTATCTATGTCTCTGGGTCAATTGAAGGTATCTTTTACTTTAGTATCTTGCTTTATACTATTTTTTCCCGCATTGCGTTTTTTATTTTTCTGGTATATAATATGATGATTTATGTTTGGGTGTGGGTTTCATTATATTCGATGGAAGCCAATTCTAACCATATACATCATCATCATTATCAAATTCTTATCCCATGACAACAAAACACTTGTATGGTTCCCGACAATAATGTATGGGAAATGATTGATTACACTTGCAATTTTGACTACATGTTAGAGTTCAACAAATAAAATTTTGTAGAATAGGCAGTGTGTTTCATGTTTGAAATACAATTTGATTGATACAATTGAACCAATTATTTTGTAGAATTTTGACTTCGAGGTTGACTTTTTAAGTTCCATGTGTCCTCTACAAATTTCACTTGGAGCAAATCTTGTTTTTGTGGCATGCCATTTCAGGTATTTATCTCTTCTTCCTTTTTAAGATGGTAGAAGGATTTAAGGTTTTTACTTCTATCTAAGGTGGCTTCTAAGTCATTTGTAAGGCTTGCAAGAGGGACTTCTTCAAGTTTGGAGATATGCTGTCAGTTTGTTGTTTGGTTATAAAGATGCATGGTCCTGCTTGATAGATACTCTATTTATGAAGTGAGTTATGAATATATTGTTAGCGCTTACAGCGTGATAGACAAGAATAATCAAACGGAATAAAATAAGCACAATCCAACACAAGCAAATTTACGTGGTTCGGCCCCACCCGGCCTACGTCCACGGAGCGTGAAAGAGATATTATTAAGAGAGAATAATGAGATACACACTGTAATTCCTTAAGTTTGAAACCAATGTAAACAAACCCGTCGAAGCAATCCTCCTGCACCTTGCTCTTCAGTTCAGGAACACACACTGCTTCAGATTCACGTGTTGCTGTATACACGTCCCTTCTCTCTTGCAGATCTTCTCTCAGATATGCAGAGTTCACCCAATCAGCTGTACGTGCTCCACGTCAGATCTGAAGCAGAACTCTTGCAGCGTGCTTCCTCTCCCGTCTTAGATCAGCTTGCACTTGTGTCTCTCTGTTCTGTAATTTGAACAGATCTCTCTAGTGGACAGCCCTCTATGCTTTGCTGTCTTCTCTCTCTCTCTGTATTGCACGATCTGCTGTGTATTGCAGCCCATGGACTGCTCCATTTAAAAACCCCCATTCAGTCGGTCATGCCGTGTCCTTCTATTTTATGTCTCCTATATTTCAGCCGAGATCCACTCTAGTTGCAGTTTCAATAGGAAACTACCATTGTGTGGAATCCCGTGTGGTGCACTCCCGAGAGTCCCTTCGATAGCAACTTCTAACTGGGACTTCCAACTTGATTTGAGCCACCACCGTCCAACATATATATGGCCTCCATCTTCTTTATCATTGCATTGCTGACTTTGAATTATGTTTTATGGTTAGGCACTCCTTAGAGATGGAGCGTTGTTGGTGGAATGAGGACTATTGCACTTAAGCTTGAATTTGGGGTTTCTCACAACGAGACATTTGAAAGGCTATTTTCCATCTTTGTCTCAATTCCATTGATAGTTGTTCCTTATTCATATTTTTCTTAATTCCATTGATAGTTGTTGTATTCTATTTAAAGTCCCATGTTGAGCTTAACCAATGACCATGTATAGGGTTGTTGGTGTTCATTTCACTGACCCTCTTCATGTAAGCACAAATGTTGCAGATAAATGTAATGATGGCACTTTACTTTTAATGATGGCACTCTGCTTTTTCAAGTATTCTTCTTCCAACCATTAATCAGTTAAATCTACCAACATAATTTGGATATGGTCACTTGTATTGGGGGAAAGTGCAAACAATTTTTTTACAAAAGGCACAAAAATGTTTCTACATTTCTCACAACCATTCATTTGAAACGCATTCTTTGTCCTTCTTCCTCTCATTCTTATTCATCTTTTTCTCAATTGCATTGATTGTTGTCATATTAATTTTGTTGAAATATATTTAGATTATCCTAATTATAATGTAATTAGGATTCTAGGTTGGGTTTACCTCTAATTAAGAGGTGTATTTGATTTATAAATAGTTAAGTGTTTTAGTCTGATTATGATAGCCCTATGGTCGGATAGAGGCTATATATACATGTAATAGTTTAGATATTCAATACAACTTTCTTTTTTCTGACATATGACATGGTATCAGAGCCAGAATTTGTTCCTATTGAGTGAGGCTCAATAATCACGCCTCTTCTTCTCTCCCTCTGCCAGAGAGATTAATCGGCAGAGAGAGGGAGGGAGATACACGGTGAAGACCGCTGTTCCAGCAGAGAGATCTCACGCAGTTTCTTCTCAGATATGTCAACCAGATCCCTTTTCGTCTGGAGATCAAATTTTCTCCAGCCCTTTGATTTGCACCGTCCCTTTGTTTGCCAGATCTGACATTATAGATCTGATTTTTCTGCTTCTGCTGCGTGCTCTCCTTCACGAGAGCCATCTGAATCGGACGGACGTCTGCTGCTCAACTGTGCCAAACACCTCAGATCCGGATCTTGACATCAGATTCAGCCAGCAGAGACGGTGAAGGGGTTCCCTTCACCTCAGTTCATTCCAAACCAGATCCGAAAACCTCAGTTCTGCTTCTGGTTGTCCCTCCTGCCTCAGCCGAAGCACTGCTTTCTGTTTGCTGCCTGCAGTGCCAACGAAGACACCATCAACCAGATTCGTTCCGCTCTCTCTGCAGCCAATCGCTGCAGTGCTCTGTTTTTTCGTTGCCTAACTGCACACGTCCGTGCGCATGACTTCTTCTCCTCTTTCTCCGACGCTGCTGAGTTTTCAAACGCACCTACTTGACTGCTGCAGGACGCCCTTCTTCTCTCCTTTGATCTGATCTCCACTCAGATCTGCTGCCGCTCCGGCAATGGGGTTGCGCCTCTGCAGCGATCATATCTCAGATCTCTTAAGCCGATCCAAGCTGCAATCGATCTCTCTTGGTGCTGGTTGAAAGAGGGTTGTGCGTGCCTGCGATGGGATCTCTGTTTCTCAGATCTCTGCTATAGCACTGTTGCAGCCGATCTCTATCTCTTCTCAGATCTCGATCACAACCCCTTTCGGAAACCTGCTACTCCTGCCGCCGTGCCTGCCGTTGGCGCTGCCTCCACTTGAGAACGCAGCTCAGGCCTCTGCTGTCGGCGCTCTCCTCTCTGTTCCGCGATCTGCATCTTCCTCTCTGATCTCGCTGCTTGCAGCGCTGCCGCTCCCCTGCCTCAGTCGCTCACACCAATCTGCTCATGCCGCTGTCGCTCCGCCCAGGCTGCTGCCCACTATTCTGCCTTGCGCTGGGATTTTTCTCCGCCTGGGCAACCAGGCAGACACACCTGCCTTCGGTCTTAGACCTGCATATCAGATCTGCATTCGTGCTGCAACCTCTCTTTCTCGGCATGAGTGACTACCGATCTGTGCGAAACAGGGCTGACTTGCCCTTCTCTATTTCCCCTGCCTCTGCTCGGTGCTGCTGCGATGGCTGCCTGCCATCTTGCTCGGCTTCTGGTCGTCGATCGGCTTCCCCTGGTTGCTTCAGATCTGCGCCTGCCGATGCTCCTTCAGCCACCTCTGGCGTCACAGCTGCCGTGCACACCTCTTCTGCACACTGAGATAGAACCCTCTGATCTGCTGATCAGATCTGCAGCATCGTTTCTGCCGCAGCCTTTGCTGCTTCTGCCGCTGCCCAGATCTGCTCTCCCGGCTCAAACACGGGTCTCCTTCTCTTCTCTGCTGAAATACAGATCTTCAATGTTCTGCTGTACCGATCTTGTTTTGTGTTGGATTTCCGATCGGATTTCAAAAGGGGGGCCTCCTTCTCTGCACATGAACTTGATCACCGATCCTATGTCGGGATTCCTCGACTTCCTGATATCGGCCTAATCTTGATCTCTCAGACCCTTAGATCTGAGATCTGCTTGCAGCCAGGCGACCTCTCACCTTGTTGATTTGGTTTGACCGTGAACAGCCAACAGGCCCAGATCTGTTCACCGTTGCTCGAGCGAATGGCCCTAGTCAGTGCCAAGCAACCATCCCCTTTCAATCGGTGCTTCACTGGTCTCACACCTTCAATTCCATTGTGCAGTGTATATGCATCTCTTGGAGGAGAGCCACCTTTCACTAACTGCACTCGAGATTTCACCGATACCCTTGACAGATAATCTTTGCAGAGCTTGTTTGGAACAGAAGATTGCCAAAATTCCAAGTGCATCGTGTATGCATCTCTTGGAGGAGAGCCACCTTTCACTAACTGCACTCCAGATTTCACCGATACCCTTGACAGATAATCTTTGCAGAGCTTGATTGGAACAGAAGATTGCCAAAATTCCAAGTTATTGTGATGCACAACCAGCCCTTCTCTTCCACTGTTAGAGTTATTGAGCGGGATGTCAGGTGCAAATTTAAACAACTCCTTCAGATTGTTGTCGACGGAGGAAATCGTATTGTTGATTCAGGCTTTAGTCGTTTCTGGCAGCATTGGTGGTCTGGGTTCGGACGTTTTCGGTGATTCTGGTTCAAAGTACTCTAATGGCTTCTTGAATTCCAGTTCAAGCTGTTTGGGCTCTATTTGCTTGACTCAGTTTTCTGATCTGTTTATGGTCAAGATTCACTACTTCGGTGTTTCGACCACCAATCATGATTAATTCCTTTGATGTTTCTTCTCGCCACAATCTGCGAGTTATGTGCAAAGAAGAAAGGGGGAGAGTTGAAGAAAGGGACACACATTGTCCTTCTCCTCCTACTCAGCTGCCTTTCAAGCAGCATTGTTGTGTCGTTTCTCGAAAATGAGACGGCATATTTTAGACACATGTCCATTTATTGTGGAATTCATCCACTCATTTTATCTAGAGGACTGATTCGTCCCCAACATTTGCTGGCCTTTCATGGCTGCAACACTCATTTGCTGGCCTTTTAAGGGTTCAGCCCTCATTTGCTGGCCTTTTAAGGCTTCAGCCCTCATTTGCTGGCCTTTCATGGTTATAGCCCCATTTGCTGGCCTTTCATGGCTTCAGCCCTCATTTGCTGGCCTTTTAAGGCTTCAGCCCTCATTTGCTGGCCTTTTAAGGCTTCAGCCCTCATTTGCTGGCCTTTCATGGTTACAGCCCCATTTGCTGGCCTTTCATGGCTTCAGCCTTCATTTGCTGGCCTTTTAAGGCTTCAGCCCTCATTTGCTGGCCTTTTAAGGCTTCAGCCTTCATTTGCTGGCCTTTCATGGTTACAGCCCCATTTGCTGGCCTTTCATGGCTTCAGCCCACATTTGCTGGCCTTTATGGCTACAACTATCATTTGCTGGCCTTTCCGATCTGATTGATCGATGTAATGGCTTTAGCCCCTTATTTTTCAGGCCATTCGTCGCCTGCATTTATCGCATATTGCGATCATTGTTTGCCGGACAATTGTCTTACGGCCACTGCCGTCGTCCGAGCCTCTTTCTCTGTTTCAGGCCACCATCTGTGTTCGCCGCCTGTCATTTTGCAGCCAATCAACGCTGCCATATTAACGTATATTTGCAGCCATTCAACGCTGCCACTTCAACAAATTTTGCAGCCAATCAGTGTGCTGCTTCATCAAAGCTTTGTGGCCAGTTAGTTTGCCACTTTTACAGTTCACCTGCCATTCTTCATGTTCCAAGCTTCGCATTCATCCACGCTTCAGCTTGCGGGGGAGTGTTGAAATATATTTAGATTATCCTAATTATAATGTAATTAGGATTCTAGGTTGGGTTTACCTCTAATTAAGAGGTGTATTTGATTTATAAATAGTTAAGTGTTTTAGTCTGATTATGATAGCCCTATGGTCGGATAGAGGCTATATATACATGTAATAGTTTAGATATTCAATACAACTTTCTTTTTTCTGATAAATTTAAAGTCCCATGTTCATCAAATGAACTTAACCAATGACCATGTACAGGGTTGTTGCAGTTCATTTCACTGTCCCTCTTCATGTGAGCACAAGGGTTGCAGATAAATGTAATGATGCCACTTTGCTTTTGCAGGTGCTCTATCTTTTCAAGTATTCTTGTTGTAACCATTAATCAGTTTAATCTACAAACATAATTTGAATATGGCCACTTCTATTCAGGGAAGATGCGAAAATCAAATTTTACAACCAAACATCAAATTTTCATAAAATCTCCTCTTTTAGTTAAAGTTATTTTGACATAATTTTTCTTTTATAAATAATAGTTTGATAAGAATTTGATTTAAATCTTTTTCAAATCACAAAACTAGAAATTCCATTTTCTTTATCAAATGTTACATCCCGTCATATCAAATTTTAAACTTCTTTTTTCTATGTTTTATCCTTATGAACAACATTTTCTTCATAAAATCTTTTCTTTTATTTTAAGTCATTTTGGCATAAATTTTTCATTTTTAAAATAATAGTATGATTTTATTTGAAAAAAAAAATTTTAGATTGTCAAAACTAATATGAAAATGTATTTTTTTATATATCAAATTTAAATGTAATTTTGTTTAGTTACTCTTATGAATATTTATTTATTCATCCTCATGCAAAAGGAAAATCATTTATAAATTTATAGTTCAGACATAATTTTACCCTATTTTTTTTATGAATTTTTTGTATTTTAAGATTACATTATTATAGGAGTTGATCATATTCTTACAAATCTTATCTAGAAGTCATTTTCCCTTAGTATTCTTTTTTATAAATTATTTTATTTTTAGATTTTTACTTTCATTTTTATCAGACTGTTGGTTATTTGATAAATACACACTTCTTTTTTAAAATTTTGTTAAAATATAACTTTTTTTTTTCTATTATAAACTTTCATTTTTGTTTTTATAAATGTCCATTTTTCTTTTTGAAATGCTTATTTCATTTCGTAAATCTCTTATCTTTTACGTGTAAACTCTTATCTTACTTGTAAACATTCATTTTCTCTATTAAATATTTCTCTTCTTCATTTAAAAAACGGTTATATTTTACTTTCATTTTTTCATGATTCATAGTTGAAAAAAAAAACTCCTTCCATTTCTTTTAAAGTCTTTTATTTTGTTTTTTAAAATTCTTATTTTTAATAAATAAACTAATATGTAACATATAGAAGCTATATATTATTTATAGACCTTATTTAATTTAATTTGACTTTGTTAGATTGAATTAAAAAATGCATAGAGAAAAAATAGTTTGAGTTATTAATGGATTAAATAGGTGCGAAATATTTATTGGATTGAAATTCTCTCATTTTGAGATAAAAAAATTATTTTTTAATTAATAATATTATAAGAATTTGATCAAATCTTTTTTAAATCACCAAAACTAATATGAACATTCATTTTCTTTGCCGAATCAAATTTAAAATGAAAATTTTAATTTAGTTATTTTTTAAAATATTTATTTATCCTGTTTCAAAAAAAAAAAAAAATATTTATTTATTTTACTTAACGCTAAAACAAAATCACAACTAGGTTGATAAATTTATGGTTAAGATATAGGTTAAATCTTTCACTCCTTAAGGTCAAATTATAAAATCCTATTTTTTTTTTAATTATTAGTCCTGTTTTATATTAATTTTTTTAGGAAAATCTTTAATTTGTTTTCTTTATTAGTATGAATTTTTTGTATATTTGATAACATCATTGTGATAAATTTATGGTTAAGATATAAGTTAAATCTTTCAAATTCACCATATCAAATTATAAAATCCTATGTTTTCTATTATTAGTCTTGTTTTATATTAATATCTTTCATGAAAATCATTAATATCTTGTTTTATATTATTTTCTAGTATGCATTTTCTGTATTTTAGATAACACATTATGGGAGTTAGATCCTATTCTTACAAGTCTTATCAAGACGTCACTTTTTCTTATTTTATTTTTTGATTTTTACTTTTATTTTTATCGACTGTTGGTTAAACATTCACTTCATTTTAAAATTTTGTTTTTATTATAAACTTTCATTTTTGTTCGGATAAATGTCCTTTATTCATTTTAATCTTATTTCATTTCGTAAATCTCTTAATTTTTACGTGAAAACTCTTCTCTTATCTTTAAACATTCATTTTCTCTATTAAAGATTTCTCTTCCTCTTAGAAACGATTATTTTATACTTTTATACTTTCATTGTTTATGTAACTCAGATAAAAACAAACTCCTCCTATTTCTTTTGTAGTTTTTATTTTGTTTTTTTTTAAGTTCTATTTTTTAATAAATACTAACATATATTTATAGACCTCTTCTAATTTAATTTGACTTGGTTAAGTTGAATTAAAAAATGGGTAGAGAAAAAGTGGGTTGAGTTATTAGTAGGTGAAGAAAGGGTAAAATATTTATTAGATTGCAATTCTCTTTTTATACTTAAAGTCATTTTGACATAAAATATTCATTTTCTAATTAATTATATATTAAGTTTTTGATCAAAATCTTTTTTAGATCACCAAAACTAATATGAATATCCATTTGCTATGCAAAATAAAATTAATTTTTTTTTTTAGTTTTGTATTTTTTATAAATATTTATATATTCTACCTAACGCTGAAAAAAATCAGGTTAAGATATAGGTAAAATATTTCAAACTCGCCAGGTTAAATTATAGAATCTTATGTTTTCAATTTTTAGTCTTGATATATATATTAATTTCTTTCATAAAAAGTATTAATTTTATGTTATTTTATGGTATGAATTTTTTTTTTTTTTAGATAATATAACATTTATGAGTGGGTCATATTGTTACGTATCTTATATAGAAGTCACTTTTCCATAGTAATTTTGTTTTAATTATTTTAGTTTGGATTTTGATAGAAATTCTAATTATTTTGGTTGAAATTTTCATCTTTATTTTAAAACTCTGTTGGTTATTCGATAAATACTCACTTCCTTTTCAAAATTCTGTTAAAATAACTCTCCAATTCTTTAATGTTTGGCGTGGAAGTCAATTTTTTTAATGAACTCTTACATTCATCTACGGCTTGCAACAACTGATATTGACTTTCCATGAGATTTTCAAACGACTCCTCAAGAGTTTGCTTATGTGAAGACACAATAGGAGTGAAACGCCTTTGAGGAGAGTCATTTGCAACGGAATTATCCCTCCAACTAGGGTTATGAATTTCAGGGTATGGAGAGAAAGGCCTTTCACAGGCGTTTATGGCATTAGCTGGACCATATAATATTTCTTTAATAACTGGGATTGAAGGACAATCCTCAATTTGGTGTCCAATAGTCTCGCATATACCACAAATGTCGTCTACTTTTTCATTGGCCTCTATGTCCTCTATTCCTTTTGTCAAATAGGCCAAGTTGGCATGTACATCATTTTCTTCTTCATGGGGAAACATATCACTTAATTTAAAGTCAAAAGTACCCTGATTAAAAGAAAAATTGGTACATGGAGGAGAACTTAATCTTGCTTGTTCCATATATTCGCGCATAGTTCTCGGCAGTCGGATAGAACTTGTTCTTGATTGTTGCAAATAATCATGCATAGTTCTCCGATGTGGGATATTTTTATTTTCATTTTCCCCATGATCACATCCATATTGAAACATTGTGTTGTGTTGGATGGAAATGAGTATTCAGACTCTTCAAATAAATTATCAAATGGGTCTCCAACAGTAAAATAATATTGACCAACCATATCACATGTAACGAGGATATAAAAAAAAAACCTCAAATTAACCTAAACTAAGTAAATAACGAAAAATAAAAGAGAGAATGAACGAGATTACCAGATGTATAGAGATCCACAATAAAATCACCTAAACAAGAACTAACTTTTTCTTTAATTTCATTTTTTTTTTTTTTTTTTGTGTTCGTAAAAACCGTTACAGTCCCCGGCAACAGTGCCAAAAACTTGCTACCACTTTAAAAGTGTAAACCCAAGCGCAGGTAGCGAAGTAATAATTACTCAGTGAGTTCGAGGTTGAATCCACAGGGACTGAAGTTATTAAGAACAATATTTAAGAAGAAAATAATTAAAATTGAATTTTGATAATTTCCACACAAGAGTGTGGAGCAAAGATAAGGTGAAGAATTTAAAAACAATAATAATAATGCACTAAGGTTCAGGGATCCGTTTAACAATTTATAGAATCATTTTGCACCAACGTATCTCAATTCGCTTCAAATAATAATTCTATTGAACCAGATGATTTAGCAATTAAACCAATAACAAACTTCAAATATTTCGTTCAAATAATTGATGGTTAAGAAATAGTTAAATACATATGTCACAGGGATTCTCCAAGAAATCAGTGTATTCAGAAATCACAAAGATTTAAGGAAAATATATAGACATGGACAGGTCCTTGAGAATTTATCACAAAAATCATAAGATTACCCAAGCATTCATTGTATTCAAAAATCACACTAAATCAAAGAAAGTATATAGATTTGTAATAAATATCGAGATAAATTAAACCATACAATTTAATGAAACTTACATTAATATCATAATTGTTAATTTAAAATAATCTCATAAATAATTAAACTTCACCCCTAAACTTAGTCAGAAATTTAGCCAGACATTAAGATAATTAATTTTATCATCAAATGGAATTTAAACAGTATTTAAAACAATCTCAAACTAAATGTTCTCAAATGAAATGAAACATAAAATACCATTAACCAAATTAAAAGAAAATAAAACATAGTTAACCGTATAAGAGAAGTGCAACTAAAAACTCCCTGAAATGAGGACTAAAGGGAAGGACGGCTGGTCTTGAACGAAGAAATGGGTGAAATGGGTAGTCAGTCTGCTGCCTTTCCAAACCTCACATGCTGCTACAACTGACTACTGCCTGTCATACAGCAGTCCCGACCTTGAAACCCAGGGTCGGTCACTGTTCACTGTCTCCTACCGCTTTGCTTCCTCCCGTGGCACTGGCTGCTCTCCTATGGCGTGTCACTCGCGGTCCAGTTCCAGATAGGGAGGAGTTAAAGAAAGGAAAAAAATAAAGAAGGGAAAGGAGAGTTCTCGAACCCCCAAAATCTCTAGCCCCATACTCTCCCAAAGGAGAGATGCCTATCTCTATGATTTCTCCTCTTTTAAAGAGAAATCTGCATGTTTGTTGCAACAGCTCTCTCCGGAGATGCTTCCATTTTTGGATTCGTTCTTTTCTTCTTTTCTTTTTTTTTCTTCTACTCCTTTCCTTTTGAATTTTCCATTCTGCTGGCAGCCAGTCCTACAACGGCTCTTTTTCTATTTTCTCTGAAATGCACACCAATGGCTGTCTGACTCAGGGTTTGACTCAGCTGCCTGCCAACTTGACTCAAAATACTCGGGTATTCGGACTTTTATTAAATTGACTGGCTTAATTACTTGAAATAAAGAAAATACATGTAATAAATTGTATCATATAAATTCTGATTTTTACGTGTAAATGCAACAATTAAATACAAAATAAGGGTGATAATGCTTAATAATATTATGACATAATTGTAATTTTAGACATTTATCAGTTCTATTTGGGTTTGAGTAGGCCTTTGTGCTTAAACTGTAGAAGGAGATTTTCTAGAGAGTTTATAACATTTGGGAATTGGGACTCCCTGGACTTGGATGAAAATGGGGATGTAGTCTTTTGTAAAGTGTTTTAACAAAATGCGGAATGTAGAAGAGAGATAAGCTTTGAAGAGGTTTATGCAAAACTTTAAGGACGAAAGAGGGTTTGGATTGAAAGAGAGATTTAGGAGTGGCTTTTTAGCGGAGTGTGGGAGATCAGTGTAAAATGAGAACATTTTATTCAAAGGTGTACCTTTAGTAATTTTACATATGTAAAAAACGATACCCTTTTTTTTTCCTTTTTTAACATTAAAAACAAATCACGACCATTTTATAAATTTATAGGTTAAATCCTTCAAATTTTGCCAAGTAAAATTATAAAATTCATTTGGTTTCTATTTTTAGTATTAAAATGAGGTTAAAATATAACCAACTTTTTCTTATAGAATGTTCCCTTTTTCATTTTAAAAACAATACCCTTATCTTTTTTTCTTTGTTAACACTAAAAAAAATCACAACCATTTTATAAATTTATTTGTTAAATCCTGCAAATTTTGCCAAGTGAAATTATAAAGTTCATTTGTTTTCTAGTTTTAGTCTTAAAGCAAGGTTAAAATATAACCAACTTTTTCTTCTTGAAACTCTCATTTCTATTCCTAAATTGTCCACTTTTCATTTTAAAATTCTCATTTCTTTACTTAAACCTCTCATTTTTACGTGAAAACTCTTCATTTATCTTAAAACATCTATTTTCTCAGTTTAACTCTTTTTTTCATCTTAAACGTTAATTGTGTACTTTAAAACTCTCATTTTCTTCATATAACTTACCTTTTAATTGAAAAGTCTCCTTCAATTTTGTTTAAAAATCTTTCATTTAAAAAAAAACTCTTTTTCTTTATAGAAATTTTAATTTTCTAATTAAAAACTTCTATTTTCATCTGTAAAGCACTCATTCTCTTCTTAAAAAACCATTTTTTTTCATCTAACCCATCTTTTTTATTGAAAACTTTTATTTTTCTTTGTAAATCTCCCATTTCATCCTAAACACTCGATTTTTCTTTTGTAAATTAAATGCATTTTCTAACTGAAAACTTTGTATTAAAACTCTTTTTAAAAATGTTCACTTTCTTTATAAAGTTTTGTTTTTCATCGTATACGACTGCCCACTTTCTTTTTAAAGTTTCATTTTTCTTCATATAATGGTCTTCTTTTGATTGGAAAATGCCTCCATTTCTTATGAAGTCTCATTTTTTTGGGAGAAAAAACCGTTTTTCCTTCAAAAACTCACATTTCCATCCTAAATTGTTGCTTTTCTTTCATAAATCTTTTTTTTATATTAGAAAAACTCTCAAAACTCCTTTTACTAATCTGAAATCCCTAATTGTCAATTTCTTTTTTTTCGTAAATCTCTTTTTTCTATTAGAAAAACTCTCAAAACTCCTTTTACTAATCCGAAAATCCCTAATTGTCAATTTCCTTTTTTTTTAAGTTATTTTTGGATGAATATATTTTTTCCTTTATTAACGCCGAAAACAAATCACAACCGTTGCTTAATGTTGATCTTTATATGTTAAATTCTTTAAATTCATCAGTGAAATTACAAAATTCATTTATTTTCTATTTTTATTCTTTTTATCCATGAATTACTTTTATAAAAAACTTATTTTTATTTAAATTTATTGTGGCATGAATTTTTCATATTTCTAGATAACATTATAACAACAATGGATCATATTCTTTCAAATCAATTAGTTTTTTTTTTTTTTGGCCATAAATTATTATATTTTTGGATTTTTGTAGATCCTCTAATTTCCCAATAGGAACTCTCGTTTTCTTTTTAAAACTCTTCCTTTTTTTGATGAACACTCACTTCCTTCTTAAAACAACCTTAAAATATAACCAACTTTTTTTTAATAGATAATCTCATTTCTATTCCTAAAATATCCCCATTTCATTTTAAAATGAAAATTTATTTTCCTTAATCTTTTAATTTCTACATGTAAACAATATTTATCTTTAAATGTCCATTTTCTCAATTAAAACTCTCGTTTTCATGTTAAAGACGATAATTTTCTACTTCAAAACTCTCATTTTCTTCGTATAACTCATCTTTTCAACTGAAAAGTCATATTCCATTTCGTTTAAAACACTCTCATTTAGTTTTAAAAAATAATCAATAACTCTATTTTCTTTATAAGAACTCTAATTTTCTGAGTAAAAACTACCATGTTCATCTTAAGACTATAGTTTTCATCTAAAAACACTCATTTTCTATTAGAAACTTTTTTTTTCTTCGTGAAGCTCCCATTTCATTGTAAAACACTCATTTTTCCTTTGGCAAATTAGATGCATTTTCTAAGTGAACACTTTGCTTTTATCTTAGAACACTAATTTTCTATATTGAAACGTCTTTAATCTTAAAAATGTCCACTTTTTATTAAACTTTTGTTTTTCGTCGTATAACACTCTTTTTTGGAATAAGCCTTCATTTTCTTATAAAGTTTTCCTTAAACTCTTTTCCATTCAGAGACTGTTATTTTCATCTTAAGACATTGCTTATGTAAATCTCTTATTTTCTATTAGAAAAAACTCTCAAAACTACTTTTATCCAAAACTAATATGAAAATCTCTACTTGCCAAATCAAATTTAAAATTTTCTTTTTTAGTTATTTCTAGATGAATATTTATTTTTTCTTTGTTAATACTAAAACAAATTACAACCATTTTAATAATTTTTTAGGTTAAATCCTTCAAATTCGCTAAGTGAAATTATAAAATTCCTTTATTTTTTTGTTTTTAGTCTTTTTATGGGTGAATTTTTTTAGTGACAACCTTTTTTATTTAAAGTTATTTTTGTGACATGAATTTTTTTTATTTTTAGATAACTTCATTACAAGAGATGATCATTTTCTTTTAAATCAATTAGTCTCGTGCATAAATTATTATATTTTTGAGTTTTCGTATAAACTAATTTTTTCGGTAGGAAAGGAAAACTCTACTTTTTATTTGCAAAAAGCTCACTTTTTTCTTAAAGCAACCTGAAAATATAACGATCTTTTTTTAATAAAAATTCTAATTTCTATTCCGAAATCTCTCCATTTATCTACTTAAAACTCTCTTTCTCATTTTGATAACGCTAATTTTCTACTTCATAACTCATTTTCTTTTATTATTCAACTTTTCAACTGAAAGGTTTCCCTCCTTTTAAAAAAAAATATTTTTATTCGTAAAGTGCTCATTCTCATCCTAAAACACTCTTTTTTCTTTTGTAAATTATATGCATTTTCTAAGTGAAAACTTTGCATTTATCTTAAAACTCTTTTTTCATTTTAAAATTGTCCATTTTCTTTTTAAAGCTATGTTTTTTTTCAGTGTAACACTCTTTTTTAACTAAAGAGTACCTCCATTTCTTTTTAAGTCTCTAATTTTTTTTCCTTAAAAAACAATTTCTATTAAACATCTCTCATGTTCAGCCTAAAAAATTGATTTCCTTTCAAAATATTTTATTTTCTTTTAAAAAACTTTCAAAACTTCTTTGATACAAAATTGATTTGAAAATCCCTACTTGCCAAATTAAAATTTCTTTTTAGTTAATTTTGGATGAATATTTATTGCCTTCTTTGTTAACACTAAAAACAAACACAACCATTTGATAAATTTATAGGGTAGATCCATCAAATTCACCAAGGGAAATTATAAAATTCATTTATTTTCTATTTTTTAGTCTTTTATGGATGAATTTCTTTCATAAAAAGCTTTTTTTATTTAAAGTTATTTTGTGGCATGAATTTTCTGTATTTTTAGATAACATCATTACTAGAGTTAATCATATTCTTTCAAATCAATTAGTCATTTTTGTATAAATTATTCTATTTTGGATTTTTACATAAACTCTAATTTTTCTCATTAGAATCTCTTGTTTTCAATTTAAGACTACTTTTTTTAGAAAAAGACTACTTCCTTCTTAAAACAACCTTAAAATATAACAAACTTTTTACTAGAAACTCTCATTTTTTTCCTTAAAATCTCCTCTTTTCATTTTAAAATACTCAATTCTTTTCTTAAACCTCTCATTTTCTAAGTGAAACCCCCATTTTCTCAGTTAAAACTCTAGTTTTCGTATCTGAAAAGCACCCATTTTCTTCTTAGAAATCCATTTGCTTTCATCTAGCTGATCTTTTCTACTATAAACTTTTATTTTTCTTTGTAAAGCTCCCATTTTCATCTTAAAAATACTCATTTTTTATTTTGTAAATTGGATGCATTTTCTAAGTGAAAAGGTTGCTTTTATCTTAAACCACTAATTTTCTATATTATAACTTTTTTTCATTTTAAAAATGTTCAGTTTCTTTTTGAAGCTTTATTTTTCTTTGGGCAACGCTCTTTTTCACTGAGAAGTGCCTCCTCTCATTTTTTTCTTAAAAATCTCACTTTCATCCAAAAGACACATCTTTTCTTCTGTAAATCTCTTAT
This sequence comes from Chimonanthus salicifolius, assembly GCA_013350335.1. NCBI lineage: Eukaryota > Viridiplantae > Streptophyta > Magnoliopsida > Laurales > Calycanthaceae > Chimonanthus > Chimonanthus salicifolius. Next base: position 29,076,051 of record CM023535.1, read on the forward strand.
TTTCTATTAGTAAAACTCTCAAAACTCTTTTTATCCAAAACTAATATGAAAATCCCTCCTTTCCAAATCAAATTTTCTTTTTAGTTATTCTTGGGGTCCCCGTTTACACACCCAGTTTTTTTGCCTCTACACACCCGTTTCCGGGTGCGGGTGGCTAATTACCATTTTGCCCCTGCGTTTCCATTCATTCGAACGAATTCCCAGTTCATTTCGCCATTCGTTCGAACAAATGGACGCAACCCCATCCAATTTTGATTCGTTCGAACGAATCCCCCTTTTAAATCAATTCATTTGAATGAATGAATCGAGTGAACAGTAATGCGGGTTCCTCCTGTTCACCCATGAAGGGTGAACGATTGAATGAATCGATTTTTTATAAAATTTCAAAGTTATTTTTTAAGCACTGTGTATTTTTAAAATTTCTCAAATTAAATATCCGGACTAATTACGATAATCTGATAAAAATACTTTAAGACTTGAAGGTCTTTTGACACTCCTAAATATTTAAAACACAGTATTTTACAAATAAGGGTATCCCTATGGTGTGCCGAAAACACATTTAGGAGTGTTAAAAGACCTTGAAGTCTTAAAGTATTTTTATCAAGTTATCGTAATTAGTCCGGATATTCAATTTGAGAAATTTTGGAAATACAGAGTCCTTAAAAAATAACTTTGAAGTTTTAAAGGAGATTTTATTATTTAATACACTATGCACATTATTTTTTAAGCACTGTGTATTTCCAAAATTTCTCAAATTGAATATCCGGACTAATTATGATAACCTGATAAAAATACTTTAAGACTTAAAGATTTTTTGACACTCCTAAATGTGTTTTCGGCACACCCTAGGGGTACCCTTATTTGTAAAATACTATATTTTAAATATTTAGGAGTATCAAAAGATCTTGAAGTCTTAAAGTATTTTTATCAGATTATCGTAATTAGTCCGGATATTTAATTTGAGAAATTTTAAACATACACAGTGCTTAAAAAATAACTTTGAAATTTAAAAAAAAAATCGATTCATTCAATCGTTCACCCTTCACGGGTGAACAGTAACACGGGTGAACAGTAACCCGCGTTACTGTTCATCCTATTCATTCATTCGAACGAATTGATTTAAAAGGCAGATTCGTTCGAACGAATCAAAATTGGATGGAGTTGCGTCCATTCGTTCGAACGAATGATGAAATGAACTGGAAATTCTTTCGAACGAATGGAAACGCAGGGGCAAAATGGTAATTAGCCACTCGTACCTGGAAACGGGTGTGTAGAGGCAGAAAATCCGGGCGTGTAAACGGAGATCCTATTTTTGGGTATTCATTTAATGGTACACTGGTGGACAACATTTTCCCATTTCACCCTATTGTTGTATTTGAGGTTTCCTACCCGCTTTTCAAGGTTTCTGTTTCCCTCCTCATCACCCACTTTCACCATTACCACCTTCTTCGCCTCCTCTTCCAACTCAGGAACCCTTTTTTCTTGGGGCATGGGAATGGCAATTCCACCTACGTGTTCTCCTCCCGGAGACTTTGGATGAGATTTCTTCAACCCATTTGAAGGGGTGAGAGCAGAGGAGGGAGGGATGATGATGTCGTCTCCACTCCATTCCTCCCCTTTCCACCACCCCCATCTTTTCTTTTTTCTCCTCATCCAAAGTTGATGAGGAAGAGGATGAAGATGAAGAAGAGTTACAAGAAAGAGAACAACATACAGTGCCAAGGATTGGTTCTTGTGTGGATTCTGTAATTGAAATGGTGTTTTTGGAAATTGGGATGAGCAATGAGGGGGAGTAAAGTGTGAGTTCTTTTGGATTTGAGTTGGGTTTTGTGCTAAGGAGGTACTTGTGAGAGTCTCAACAATTGCGGTCTTTGAATTTTGACTCAAAAAGAGGAAGTGAGCTTGAGTTTGGAGTGAGTTTTAGCATAAGAAAGAGATTCTCCACCCCCATCTGTGGTTCTATTTGGATTTGAGTCGGCCTTCGTAGATTTAGCAAAAGGGTTTGGTTGAGATTGAGAGAGATAGATTTAGCAGTGGTTTTTTAATGGAGTCAAAGAGTGTGACACGACTCTCATTAAGGAGTTGGATTCTGATGTTAGTTTGTCACAAAACAAAACTCTCTCTCTCAAACAGAGACATAAGATCTCATGAAACCTCGAAACAGGGATAGAAAACCTCGAAAACATGAATCATGGTAAAATGTTTATTCACCAGTGTACCTGGAGTATAAATTTATAGGTTAAATCCTTAAATTTTGCCAAGTGAAATTATAAAATTCATTTGTACAAAATTATACTTTTTTCTTATATAAACTCTCACTTTTTTCCTAAAATGTACCCTTTTCATTTTAAAATGCTCATTTCTTTCCTTAAACCTCTTATTTTCTATGTGAAAACTCTTCATTTATCTTAAGAAATCTATTTTCTCAGTTAAAACTCTTTCTTCTCTCTTAAAAACGCTTATTTTGTACTTTAAAACTTCCATTTTCTTCAAACACCTTTTAATTGAAAAGTCTCTATTCATCTAAAAGCTTAGTTTTCTTCTACAAAGCACTCATTCTCTTCTTCAAAATCCATTTTTCTTCTTCATATAACCCATCTTTTCTATTAGAAATTGTTATTTTTCTTCATAAAGCTTCCATTTTCATCCTACAACACTCACTTTTTCTTTTGCAAAGTAAATGCTTTCTCCGATCATTGATCATAAAACACTAATTTTCTTTTTTTATTAATAATTTGCTTTTTTCTTATTTTTAGATAACATCATCACAAAGAGTTGATCATATTCTTTTTCAATCAATTTTTTTTTTTTGCTTACTTCATTCTATTTTTGGGTTTTCACCGTAACTCTAATTTCTTGGTAGGAACTCTTGTTTTCATTTTAGAACACTACGTTTTATTTGAAAAACACTCACTTCCTATTTAAAACAACCTTGATATCCTTTTTTTCTAACAAAATCTTTGATTTCTACTCCAAAAATCACCCCATTTCATTTTAAAATGACCATTTATTTTACTTAAACATCTCATTTTCTACGTGGAAAACACTATTCATCTTTAAACACCCATTTTCTCCGTTAAAACACTCTTTCATCTTAGAAACACTGATTTTCTACTTCAAAACTTTTATTTTTTTTCATATAACTCACATTTTCAAAAATTTCCCCCAATTAGTTTAGGATCTTTCATTTTGTTTTTAAAAAAAATCAAAAACTCATTTCTTTATAGAAAATCTAATTTTCTATGTAAAAATTACTATTTACATCTTAAATCTCTAGTTTTCATCTAAAGAGAACTCATTTTCGTCTTAAAAATCTGTTTTCCTCCATCATCTTTTATATTAGAAACATTTATTTTTCTTCATAAAACTCCAATTTTCATAATAAAACACTATTTTTTTTTAGCAAATTAGATGCATTTTCTTATAAAGTTTTTCTTTTCTCTACTTTTTATGGGAAAAACACTCACTTCCTTGTTAAAACAACCTTTAAATATAACCACTTTTTTTCTTCTAGAAACTCTCATTTCTATTTCTAAAATCTCTTCATTTCATCATAAATTGCTCATTACTTTCCTCAAACCTCTCATTTTCTACATGAAAACTCTTCATTTATCTTAAAACACCTTCATCTTCATAACGCAAGTTTTCTACTTCAAAACACACATTTATCCAAAACTAATATGAAAATCCCTACTTGCCAAATTAATTTTTCATTTTTAGTTAATTTTGGATGAATATCTATTTTTTTTTTATTAACACTTAAAACAAAGTGCAACCATTTGATAAATTTATAGGTTAAATCGTTCAAATTCACCAATTCAAACTATAGAATTAATTTGTTTTCTATTTTTAGTCTTCAAATGTCTTCTAAGTTATTTTGTGGCATGAATTTTTCATATTTTTAGATAATTTCATTGCAATGCTAGGTCATATTCTTTTAATTCCATTAGTCTTTTTGCATAAATAATTCTATTTTTACATTTTCGCAAATTTCTTGATCCAATCCGTCCATTTCATCCAGTTGGTCCAGTTCACCCATTTCATCCAATTTGTCTAGTTCGTCCTGTTTTTCCAATTTATCATATGCTCATCCGATTTGTCTAGTTCCTCTAGTTCGTCCAATTTTTGCTGCTCATCCAGTTCGTCCAGTTTGTCACAAAATCTAATTGTAATATTACTAATTTTATTTACTAAATTTCTAAAAAAATCTATACAAACATGAATTCATACATTATATTATCAGATCACATATGAATATCAAATAATTTCATAAAAATAGTGTATTACTTTAGTTTCAAATAAATATTATATTTATATTAATATAATATTATGATATATTAATATAATATGCGATTTATTATGTGTATAAATATAATATGGTGGTAATTATAATAGTTCATAATATTATATCTTATTATTGTGCCCATATGATAAATAATAATAGACCTATATTATATTTTAAAAACATATAAACATAGACAGTCGACATTTCAACTATAAGTATAATATATATTTATTATCTATTTGTAAATGTATACCCTAATATTACACATAAATATTACTTCTCGTAAAAATTATAATATACATATTCATAATAATTAAAACATAAATTACTAGTAAACTTTGATATTGTATTAAAACTATATAATTAAAATATATAATAAATAATTTTTAACTCTTTCAAGAATACAACAATTAATAATGAATATATAATCATATAACTGATAATTACACTATTATTATAATAATTAGACAATATTCAATTATTGAATTTTTAAGAGATATATGAATGATAATTATAATATTATTAATTTTATTTATTCAGTCATTAACAGTTGCTTCAAAAGTCAAATGACATTTATAGGACACTTTCCCCTTTTCTTTTTTGAAGTGCGAGCTCTCAATGAGAGCGTTTCGGTTATACCATATACCATATAAATATTACATGTAAAAAATTATAATGATCATAATAATAATAATTATGACATTTGTAGTATACTTTTCCCTTTTTTTTTTTTTTTTTAAGCATGAGCTCTCAATGCGAGAGCAGTTTCGGTTTACCATATACCATATAAATATTACATATAAAAAATTATAATGATCATAATAATAATAATTAAAACATAATATGTTAGTAAACATTGTTATTATATTAAAACTATATATAACTAAAATTTATAGTAAATAATTTTTAATTCATAAATTTTAAGATATAATCTTTTTAAAAAAATTATAATTATTTTTGTGTTCATAATATAATTGTAGTGTTCATAGTTATATGTAGTTTTAATATAATTCATATGTCATTAGTTTTATATTTTAATTATTTATTTCGCTTAATTTATTAATTATGTTTTTCTAAAATATTATACTGACATTTGGTGATAAATATAATTTTTTTATAATCCTGATAATGTAATTGTATTTTAAAATATAACGTTACCATTTTCAAAATTTAAAATGAAATTAAAGATGGGAAAAAGTATACCTGTAAATGTCATCGGGGTCTCATCCTCTTCTTAACACCCTCCTAAAATGTTCATTTATCAATAATACAACTACATCCCCCGCAAAATGCTTTATTATAAACAATACATCCACCTCTCTTATACACGTTATTACATTTCATGCCTCCTGGGCATATAAACAAAACAAAACATTATCACTTTGAAAAAAAAAATTATCAATCAAGAAAAACATGAAGATGAAGGATTAGGTTTCACATCTTGTGCTGGACCGAGTTGAGTTGGATTGGACACGCTGGCCGTGACCAAAAACATCAAGATGAAGAATTAGATTTCACATTTTTAAATCAGGGTATGAGGTGAATGATTTAAAGGATCAAGTACGATTCAAAAAGGAAATTTTCTTTGGTCATTCCCTGCAAATAGTTCATGACTCTAGAAGGAATGTGGCAAGATGCACACAAGAGAATGTCCCACAAAAGCAGAATCAGAACCAGTTTCCAAAAACATCACAACACTGATTTAATACGTGGACATAGGCTCTAATCACAATGAAGTGCTTTCTTTCATGTGTCAGAAGGGTGACATTTCTTTGTAAAAGATCAAGATCATGAAACCAATTTTGCAGGAAGTATATAATACCAATTCCACTTGGTCCTACTTTTGATACCTAGAAGATAGATTAAATTTTCCATGGGTATCCCCATATCAAGCTGGAACATTTTCCAAGGTTTTGTGATGGTTTGGAAGGAAAATGTTCAACAGATCATTTCCACCAGGTTTGAGGTAAAACAGAACCAAACTGGTACTAAAAGGACAAGGACCAAGAGTAAAGGGTGTGGAGCATGTGCCTGAGATTGGGGGCAATGTATATATATCATGAGTTTATGAAGCCCACAACAAGGATTAATCACAGTCACAGTTATGTCCGGTCAAATATATGGTAAATCATGAGAGATTAATGGATCTAAAATCATGAATTCCTGTCGAACACATGATGCATATACTCTTCAGAGGCATTGTAAGCTCCAAGACTCAACTAGAGTGCTATTAATAAAAACAATCACAAGCCCTTTTTATCTGTCAAGTTTTCAGATGAGATCAAGCATGTTCCAAATAATCTCATTACACATCACAATTCTTTTAGTCTACATCAATGATTTTCTCATTTCTCAGTTTATCAACCAGTGAAATGTACAGTGGTGTGAATGGGCGAAGTAGTGAGACCATTATTCAAACAGCCCATTCAACTTTATGTAACCCATTTTTCCCAAGGTTCGCAAGTTTTTTTTTTTAAAAAAAAAAAAGAACCATTCAGTTGAGGCCAACACTAGTGAGATTACTGCATACAAATCAATATTTATCTAGTGTACTTTTACTTAAATCAATACTACAAAAGCATTCAATAAGAGAAAAATCAAGCCAGTCATCAAGCCATTTTGATTTAGTTCTTCTCCTGCCTACTCAAATAAGAGATTTAAATATTTAATGAATCGTCTTTCAAGTTTTTCAAGATAAACGTGTGATCGAGCATGCTCAAAACAAAGATGACAGACCAAATCACTTATCATACACTACATATTTTCTGTTATCAATCCTTTAAATAACATCATTAATTTCCTCAGTTCTTAATTCATCTCCTAGTGTGATAGTTAGAAAAGCAGTGGTGTGTATGGGTTCAATAGTGAAATCAATCTTTAAGCATTTCATTCAGGTACGTCATTTTGTCCAAAGATGACTAGTGAGTGTTGTGCAATGATACAAACATATGAGTTTCAGATGATGGAGTTATCAGTAAGCATCAGGTTATTTAAAATGTAACGAAAAGATTATAACCTGAAAAGACTAATTCAAAGCATTTAGAATAACTACTGGTGAAAACAGGATCAAGTAGCTTGTGTCCTTGGATTGAGGGAAATAGATAGATGGATGATAAGGAAATTTTATACATTGTTTCCCACATTCATTTTATGCAAAAGCAGTATGATATCCCTGACTCTAAATAATTTAGAAAGGAAATACACAAAAGATCATTTCCACCATATTTAAGATGAAAATAGAGCCATACTTGTCCTACGATGATGGTTTTGTATTTGAAATCAGGAACATGGATCTTCAATGACAAGTGCGGAACATGTTATTTAAATCAAGGTTGTCAAAATTGAATCGTATCGTGAATCGATCAAGGGAGGTGAACCGTGAATCGTGAATCGTAAATCGTATAATCATAAGATTCACAAAGTTTTGTTCAATTCTTCATAATATATAAGTATATATGCAAACACATAAATATATGACAAAATATACACATGTAAAATTAAATCAGAATACATTAGAACTCAAGTTTTTACATTCCAAAATCTAGATCATCATAATTCATAAAATTCTATTATCCAAAATTACAAAACATCTAAGATTCTAAAGAATATCATTGTCATCATTAACCTCCGACCATTTTCACAATCTTTAGAAATTTCTAAACCCATATCCATAAATTTGACATTTATAATCCATCAGAAAGGCTCGGCATTTAGACACCGCGGAAATCTGTTACCAGACACCGAATTTCAGATTTTGAGTGGAAATTACGATTCTATCCTTTAATCAATTGATTCTGTTAATTTATGCTACAATAACTATATTATTTAAATAATAAAATTTCCTTTAAAATTTTAAAGTTATTTTTTAAGCACTTTGTATTTTCAAAATTTCTCAAATTGAATATCAGGACTAATTACGATAACCTGATAAAAATACTTTAAAACTTCAAAGTCTTTTGACACTCCCAAATACTTAAAACAGAGTGTTTTACAAATAAGGGTATCTCTTGACAGGTTATCGTAATTAGTCTGGATATTCAATTTGAGAAATTTTGAAAATACACAGTGCTTAAAACATAACGTTAAAGTTCTCAAATTGAATATCCGGACTAATTACGATAACATGATAAAAATACTTTAAAACTTTAAGGTCTTTTGAGACTCCCAAATGCTTAAAACAAATGTTTTACAAATAAAGGTATCCCTCGGCTGTGCCGAAAACACATTTGGGAGTGTCAAAAGACCTTGAAGTCTTAAAGTATTTTTATCCAATTATCGTAATTAGTCCGGATATTCAATTTGAGAAATTTTGAAAATACACAGTGCTTATAAGATTTAAACATAAATATTAAATATTAAGTAATAATAATTTCAAGACATCAATAATTAAATGAATGTCATTTAAATAAACTTCAAACATGAGTATACTATGGCCGAAACTGTATCTGTATACATAATACAGTTAGAATACTGTTTAGTTAATAAAATAGTAACTGTGAAGTTATTATGATAAAAAAGTACTAGTTAATAAAATAGTATTTGTGAAATTATGGTAAAAAAAATACCAACAAAAATAATAAGTTAGAAACAGATCAATAAAAACGAAAACAGTAAAAAAAATTGCAAAGAAAATAATTAATTTATTAGTTATTTCATGACTTATTTTATTAGAATATGGTTGTGAATGAAAAAGGGGGCAAATGAAATAAACGTAAGTTATGAATGAAATAAATGGAAAAAAGGGCAAGTTGCGAATGAAATTGAAGGGGCGGAAACGAAGGAGCAGAAAAAGAAGAAGAGAAAAAAGGGGCGGAAAGGAAGGGGCAGAAAAAGAAGAGGAGAAAAAAAGGGGCAGGAAACGAAGGAGCAGAAAAACGCAGAAAAAGAAAAGAAGGAAACGAAGAAGAAGAAAAAGAAGAGGAGACGGAAGCAAAGAAGAAGAAGAAGAAGAAGAAGAAAAAGAGATGGAAATGAAGAAGAAAAAAAAGAAGAGGAGACGGAAGCGAAGAAGAGACGGAAAGGAAGAATGGAAAAAAACATACCTGAGTTCGAATGAAGAGGACTGAAGGCTCGAAGGAATGCCAAGAGAAATTTAACAGGTTTTTTCGAACTTTTTTTTTAAAAAAAAAAGTTGTCTTTTCCTCTTCTTCTCCTTCACTGTGTTGCACGATTCAATGATTCGCACGATTCGAATCGTGCGATTTGCGAGTTAAGCAAAAAACGCATGTTTTTAACCCTTTTCGAAAATTTATACGATTCGTGTCGCATGACCATGCGATTCGTATCGCAAATCGCACGATTTCGACAACCTTGATTTAAATTGGGGCAAGTTACTTGGGTTTTTATGATTCACAAAACAGAAAAAAAAAAAAAAAAATCAACATGAACAGATACCATAAGCAACATGAAATCCAAAAAAAAAGTCCATTAGCCCTAATAAATGTCTGTCATGTATCAAAAGAGGATCTTAATTTTTGAAAAGAATCACGTACATTAAGTAGAGCTCAAGAAGTATGATTCAGTTGTGATAGATCAATGTTCTTTTTCAAGTCTTATCAACCATTGAAAACAGAGACTTAAGATGGCCTTATTAACTCTCTTCTCCCTTTGTAATTATCATATTTTGAGCACTAGGAGTAGCACAGATTTGAAGGAAATAATCTAAAGGTGTGCATGTTTAGTCTTTCATAGTTATCCTTAGCAAACACAGATGAGATTAAAATGACGCTGTGATGATTTGATGAAGACTGCTCAAAAGATCATTTCTACAATCTCCTATGAGAAGCGGAGCAATACTTGTCTTTTAATGAAAATCATAGAATTAATTTCTAAGGACAAAAAGACCTGAACAGGTAGGACACTTCTAAATCGGTTGGATTCTATTTCCGATCATGAGAATAAAGGCCAAAGTCATGGAGTCATGAGAAATGTTTAGAAGAGGCCATTGCCACAGTTCTTGAAGATCATTTAATTATAATAAAAAAGATTTGTTGGCCATTCATAGTATTAACTAAGAAATATTTATAATGAGTGGACCATCATTGACAACGCCTTATGAGTATATAATGTTCAATAGATTTTGAACAGCAATGCAATCATGAATGCAAACAGTTTAAAATCTTTTAAGAAGGCTCAATACTTTAAGATTTAAACATGAGTTGCAAACCTCACAAAGCCATGTGAATTGCTTGAAGATTCATCATGATATTCAGAGTAATATCAAAAATGTAAAGCATTTAGGGGCAATCCTGTGGGATAAGTCCTTTTGATCTTATTTCTTAAGGGATCCCAATGAAAGAGTTAATTAACCTTTCATCCATTAGCCGTTGAGTATCATGCTTATTACAAATGAGGACAAAGAAAGGTTTTCAGATCTCAAGTCAAATGTCCTTTAAACCATATCAATAGTTTTCTCATTTTTCAACTCATTACTGGAGAGAGAACAGAGATATAGAAGCACACGGATTAAACACAAAGATCTTTAATTGAGCAGCCCATAAAATTTCAAGCAAGCATTTTTGTTCTTGTCCTTATGTATATATTCTTGCCAATTAGACATTAGTATAGATGGTCCACACATCCATAGACTATTTTATTCAATGACATCTAGCTAAAATAATCATGAGATATTCAAGTTCAAGATACTATGATAAATCATTGAAAGTCATTTACACAGCATGCAACATGATAAGATATTTGAATCTATTTATGCAAAACATTATGAAAATCAATTAGACAGTGTATGTGACAAGCCATGCAATTCTCTCGAAACATGAAATATTCATGCCAGATTATTTTTATTATCATTCTTTTTCTCTTCTTGTCATCATAAAATAAGTAGGCATTCAACACATTCAATCAACGAGCTCTATAGTAAACATTCAATGCTGAATCCATTTGTCTTTTCAGTTTTACTCCCAACCAGGGGAGGCAATTTGAAAGGCAAGTATAAGCTTTGGATCCTAATTACATAGGATAGTTGCTGAGCAAATTGTTTATGGAACTCAACTGATGACCTATTATTTTGTCAGTGTGAGATGATGATTTAAACAGTTATGAGAATTGATTGATGCAACCCATTTAGTAGGATAATAAATTATAGATTCTTAGAAGCAACAGGTAAGCATTTTGTCCATCAAAAATATATTCTTCATGTATCCAAGGCATTCAACTTATTTTCAGGCATAATGAAAAGCATTTCAAGTGCAAGATATAATAGAACATTAGAGCAATGCTCATGAAGCATAAGTCGATCAGAAATCAAAGATGTAAAACATTTAAGACATAAATGATACAGAGGCAAATCAATCAAAAATTATTACATAACTAACACAGATTATAGCAACTCATTCTTCTTTATTTATGAAATTCAATCTGCATACATTTACTTCCTGCTTGAAAAATTATTAAGAAGTGGAAGTTTTCCATTTTTCTTATTGTCAAAAGTAGTGATCGAACTCAAGATGGTTAAATCTAAATACAGAGTTTCTGGGCTCTGATACCAATTGCTGTTGCCCAGATATTGACCCAAGAGGAGAGAGGAGGAAGGGAGGGGGGGTGGGGGGGGGGGGGGTGGGAAGGGGCGGAATTCGGTCTATGCTTGCTTTTAATAATTTATTAATCTTAATAAAATTTAAGTGCAATATATAAAGCAATTTAAATAAATATACACATAGAAGGATCATGTTTCACATCTTTATATCAGGGTATTAGGTGAATGACTAAAGGATCAGGTATAATTCAGAGGCAATTTCCTTTGGTCATTCCCTGCAAATGGAGAATGCTTTTCATGACATGACTCTAGAAGGAATATGGCAAGATGCACACAAGAGAATATCCCACAAATGCAGATTCATGATCAATATAGCATGAGAACCAGTTTCCAAGAACATCATAACACTAGGCCTGTAATCGGACCCTGCCCGACCCGCGGACGGTCCGGCTCGAATCTGCGAGCCCATCAGCGAGCCAGACTCTGGAGTCCAACAAGGACTCAAGCAGGCCGCGGACGGTGCGAGCCCCGATGAATTTTAATGAAAATTTTTAGGGCTTCTTACCGTTGCTTGCGATTTCTTCTCACTTGCCATTGCTTCTCACGCTCGCCGCTCTCTCATGCTCGCCGCTGTCATTTGGAAAGATCTCCCTCTCACCAGATCTCTCTTTTCTCCCTCTTTCCGTTCTCCTCTCTCTCGCACCTCTCTAGAAATCCGATTGAGACTTCCATCGCCTGCAGCCTCTACACTCAGATCTGACTTCAGCCGATTCCCTCTTGTTGATTCCGGCCCTGTTTGGTCGATCTGCAAATCTAGGTCTCTTTCTCGCTCTAGGTCTCTCTCTATCCGTCACACACACTCTCTGTGCCTGTTGTATTGTTTATTGAGCCTACCTACGCTCATGGGGTGCCTCTCCTTTCTTTCTTTTCTCTGCAAAATCTATAGGTTTTTCCATTTCCCGCATCAATTTCCTGAACTAGTACACTGTACATCTCTTCTTTTTCTACTATTTTACTGCTAAATCTTGACGTTTTATAGTGATATACAAGAGCCCATTTCGTTAGATTTGTGGACCGGGAAGGAGCGCAGTTGAGTCCTTTTCTCTGCTTACTGCTTTCCTAGGTTTGTTCTTCACCCACCAACTCTCTTGATTTTGTATGACTAAACAATGAAGTATTACAGATTTGTCCTCTTTTTTTCTCATTTATTTTTCATTTTGTTGGATCTGTTTGTCTCTCATTCTTGTATTCATTTTTGTTCCTTTCTTTCCTGTTTTTTTATTTACTCATTTATTCATTTACATAGATCGATGAGAGAAATCTGTTTATGTTGGTGGTTTGATTCTCATAATGGGGTGGTCGAACATGGAAGATGAGAAGTCGTTGGTCAGTCACTGCTTTGACCATGTAAACAGAGAGGTTGCAGAGTTTGGACTATTTTCTGACATTGGTGAAGACAATGGCGGTAAGGACTCATTGGTTTCTGTGGATTTTATGCTTTGATGTTTGATGAGTATTACATTTCATTGGATGAACTAATTTATGCTCTCAAATTGAATGATATATCTTGATTGGCTTGGTTAGATTGCATGCCTTCTAAACTGTGCTTGAAAGTTTCAAATCCACTAACTGCTTCTCCCCCCTCCAAGGTTGATGCCTTAAGTGATCTGATTGAAGAACTTAAAACACATCTCTGATCATTCTCTGCTGACAGTATTTATTTTGTTGGTTTTAACTAGGGTCTTAAGCTTCATTTCTCATACCATGGGGTCTGTGTAACTTTATACTATTACTCTCTGCTTTTGGACCTCTAAACCTTTAACTCTCTTACATTTGATTCAGTTGGTTTAGATCATGGTTTAATCTGATGAATGGTTTAATCTCCTAAAATGTGCTAAACTACCATGATGAGTATTTACTGCTGGAACTTTTGGTTTTATATCTGGTATGTTTAATAGTTTACTAACAGAAACATGGGTACCATTGCATAATGCATAAACGCTGTGATGTGGGCAAAATACTAGGTTTGTATCTCACTTGCACATATCTGTCCCTTTCACTGGCTGATAAATTGAAGAATTTTGATATGTCTGGAAGGACAGAAATGGATATTATTGGGAAAAGTAAAAATATTTTGTTATTTCTTCTGGACGGGTTTCTTCTTGGGCTACTTATTTAATTGGATTTTGAGTTGGGTTGGGTCTTTGGATTTTTTAAGCTGTTGGTTGGATTGGATTCTGACTTTTCTTTTTTGTACAGGGGGAGAGAGATATTTTGTAAAGATTTCAAGTGGGGGGAGTTACTGGGATGCTTCCTAAAGATTCTAAGAGGGGGAGTTACTGATGTACAGTGAAAAAGATATAGAATTTTGAAAGATCTTTTGTGGGTCATCTCAATTTTTTTAGTTCTGATGTTTGTGTTTGAGAGAGAGAGGGAGAGAGAGAAGTGCATGAAAAGCATAGAAAAGCACAAGAAAGATGGTGGGGTTCTGAATTATTCCTATTACATGTATATTTTTTGTTGGTTTGGTCGTTGAAAAAAGAGAGGAAGAAGAAATCATTAAAATCTTCCAAGAAGAGTAGTAGCTTGTCCTGTTGATTCTTTTGTTTTCATCTTTTGTTTTTTGTTAATGCTGTTTTCTTTTTATTACTTCAAGGATATATCAATTTCCTGGTTTCTCTGCAGGATTTTCAAGGGTTTCTCATTTTCTTGGTGGGTTTTGCATTTCTTCTCGTCTCCTTGTGGAATCACCAATTTCTGTGTCTGAAACTCTAATTTAGGTTTGGAATAGGGAAACAACAATTCTATGGGCACCCATGAGTTTTTAAGAGTTGATTAGATGTTTTTTAATTGTTTCTAAGTATTTTTTTTAATTTATTTTGCTCATGTTTAATTGTTCCATTGGTGGAGAACAATTAGGAATGACTCGTCAACATCTAATTTGGTGAATAAGGGTGTATATAAATAAATGATGATGTTGAAAGATGCCAACCATAGAAGATTTGTAGGACTTGGCTGCTATGGCTTTGGGTTTTGGCTTGTAAGGGTTGTGGGACACCCATAGAATTCCAAGTTTAATGGCTTGTTGTATATCTTAATTAATTTTAAATGAAATTTGAATTTCAAATTTGCAAACTCTAATTAGACTTAGAATAAAATCTGATTTATCCGGCTCAATGGCCTAAAATTAAGGTTAAAAAGTTTTAATTTTGGCTTTGGTAGAACTCAAGTAGCATTAGGGCCATATGATAGGCCACCATAGAATTTCAAATTTAATGGCATGTTGTATATCTTAATTAATTTTAAATGAAATTTGAATTTTAAATTTTCGAACTCTAATTAGACTTAGAATAAAATCTGATTTATCGGACTCAGTGGCCTAAAATTAAGGTTAAACAGACAAACAGGTTCTTATCGGGCCACGGACTGTCCGATAGCCCGATCGGGCTTGGCCGGACTCAAGTCTATTCGGACCCTGTATTTTCAGGCCGGGCCGCGGACGGTCTGATTATCCTTCCGGGTCGGGCCAGATCTTGTCGGGCCAGGCCGGATCAGGGTCCGATTACAGGCCTACATAACACCAATTTAATAAGTGGACATAGGCTCTAATCACAGTGAAGTACTTTGTTTCATGTGTCAGAAGCATGACATTTCATTGAAGAAGATAAAGATCATGAAACCAATTTTTTTTATAGTTTCTTGAGTATATCAAGGTAATACCAATTCCACTTGGTCCTAATTTTGATACCCAGAAGATGGATTGTATCCAAATAAATTTTTCATGGGTATCCTCATATCAAGCTGGAACATTTTCCAAAGTTCTGTGATGGTTTGGAAGGAAAATGATTAAGAGATCAATTCCACCATGTAGAACCAAACTGGTCCTAAAAGGATATTTATACATTTGCCTGAGATTGGGGACAGTATATATATTATATAACAAAAAAATTTCTTCAAACACCTTTTTAGGAGTCCAGAATTCCTCAACGGAATTTGCCAAACAATTAAAACATAGAATTCCACAGTATTCCAACTCTAACTAGGGTTCCAGGGTATCAAGCATACTTGCCATCAAATATCCAAACAGGCCCTAGGTAATAATCTCATATTTCAAGCTACTAGACATACTTTTTACCCATATCTAAAGAGACCCCAAATAATAACTGCGAGAATGCAATCGTATAGAGAAACACTCCACACGCACATGCATGCACGAACGAAATAAAAGGTTCCAGGGTATCAAACATACTTGCCAGCAAATATCCAAACAGGCCCTAGGTAATAATCTCATATTTCAAGCTACTGGACATACTTTTTACCCATATCCAAACAGACCCCAAATAATAACTGCGAGAATGCAATCGTAAAGCGAAACACTCCACACGCACATGCATGCACGAACGAAATAAAAGGTCAAGCTAATTTCAGAACAAGATTCTCTACTGTCAACAAAACAAAACATCACCAAGAACTGCTCAAAAATCATAAAAGAACCAACAGAATCAAATGTAAAAAGAAACAACATAGTAGTGTAAGGCAATAATAAGATCATAAGCTCAAGATCTAAATGATGACTCCGGTAGGACAAAAATCAAGTATATGATAAGGATTTTAGAAATCTATCCATCGAGAACTCTTAAATCCAAATCCTACAGATCATTAATATTTGTATATGATTTATCCAAGCCGATTCTTGATAGTAACCCATCCAAAGTGGGCTCCACAAGAAAATGATCACCGAGTTTTCATTTTAAAAGTTCTAACCGGATCATAACTAGATTCAATCAGAGATTCAGATGAAAACAAGAGGGTAAACGCTGAAATAGATATGGTGCAAAGAGATGAAGAAAACATACCTTAGCTCTGCTCGCTAGCGTTGCCCTCTCACGCTCTCATGTACTTTGGATTTCTCGATCTTTCTTTAGTGACTGATTCAAAGAATAATGAACTATGATTTGGTCAGATAAAGAATAAAAGCAACAACCTTCAACTTGGAGAATGTAGCAAGGGTATAAAGGAAAATAAGATCATTACCTTCTTGTTGCATGTACTCTGCTGATTTTCTCTTTAGAAAAAGGTGTGATGTGTAAAAGCATTGTGATGTAACCATCCTCAAGTACATTCAGCTCCTCGTAGGGTTCATCACCACGAACAAGATACAACCAAACTCGTGCCTGGAATATAACAGGTATGTGAGATGATATACAAAATTTATTTAGCCAGTAAATTAATAAAAATAAAATCTACCGTTCGGTATAAGTTTGTAGGCACCACTTGCCAGTTCCTTAAGATTTACTAGGACCATGACATTAGGCAATGGCTTCGTTAGCTGCTCTAACAAAGGAGTCAAGACTCCTATGCTTATATCTATCAACATTTTGATACAAGTCTAAAGTACATTCTGTATCTTCTAAAGTCCATCCTATTTAGATAACAAGAAAAGTGATTCAAGAAACAATCCTGCCAATAATAGATGGTACGTCTTAATACTTAAGGGGAAGAAGAAATGGGTTGGACACTCGGAGCATCAACATCTTCCTGCTGGAGGAAGCTCTCTCACAAGGATTGAATCAACAGTTGCCAGATCTTGCAGTTGGCAAAAAGAATTTATCAATAAGATGTTAAATGAACAAAATAACATATAACATCATATTACAAATGCCTTAGGTAACACTTTCAGAAAGAAGTAAAATCCTTAAATGCATGTACCATCTTAAAAAAAAAAGAGATAAATACCTTAAATGGCATGCCAACCACAAGCTTTGCTGCAAGTGATCTGTATAGGAGAGCATGTGTCTGCTAAAGGAAAAAAAAAAAAGCACATTAACATAAGAATCCACACTAAATATAATATATCAAATATCAAATTGTTAGGGGACATGTAACTTAATAAGTCAACCTCAAAGTCCAAAGAAAAAAAAATAAGAACAATATATGAATAAGATCAATTCATAAAGAACTGGTTGAATTGTATCAATCAAATTTTCAAACATGAAACACATGGCATCTACCGACCATTCTGCAAAATTTTATTTGTTGAACTCTAACATGTAATCAAAATTGCAAGGGAATAAATCCTTTCCCATACATCATTGCTTGGAACCATACAAGTGCTTTGCTATCATGGGATAAGAATTTGTTGATGATGATGGATATAGTTAGAATTGGCTTCCTGAAAAATAAGAAACGCACCTCGAGAAATAAATAATATTAAGGCAAGATACTAATGTAAAAGATACCTTCAACTGATCTAGAGACACAGACAAAAGAACAAATCCATCACGGTGCAGGTCTCCTCGATAGTCCACCTCATCACCCTGTACTCACATCAAATGTTACTTTGGCATTTCAAAAGCTGATAGAAGGTATTGTTAAAGTTATATATGCAAAAAGCACTACCAGGTGAATTAGTTCAAAACGAGAGGCATGGAATTAGGAACAAGTCAGAGGATAACATGGATGCCTACCACTCCCTTCTGAAGACTTGAAGCTTGCATGCATGCCTGCCTAAGTTAACCAGTCTTCTGTAAGGATCTATCTCTTCCTCTAGTGGTTCTGTGAGGGAAACACAGATAGGTATCCCCCAAAACCATCCTGTATACAACACAGAGGATCATTTCAACTATGATAATTTTACAACTACCCATAATTGGAGTTCTCTAAACAAAATGTATCAAGAAAATATATGAAATGTGCATTTTGCACACACACACACACAAACCAATACAAAAGGAGAATACTTTCCACCCTTTACAAATGTGTGTCAACTACTTCTTGACAGAAGGAGCTACAACTTGGTGAGTTCAGAACTGAGATTGCACACCAATAAGAGGGAGGGGAAATGAGGAGGTTAAGGAAGAACATGTTTTGTATCTGGCTAAATCTAGAGAAAAGCAAGCTTCCTCGTTAATACCAATGAGAACTTGCCAATCGATTACCTGAAGAAGGGTTCCAGTGCCAATGGCAGATTTCATTCGTCCATGTTCGCCTTCACCAGCCTCAGTAACTCCCAAGTGCAGAGGATAATCCCATCCTTGTACATACATTTCTGCAACCAGTAAGTGGTATGCTTGAACCATAACGACAGGATTACTTGCTTTCATTGAGAAAAAAATTTATGAAGTCCAAGTTGTGGCAAATCCTTGAAAATTCAAAGGCATATTCAATCTATTCCAAGATCATGGAAATTCAAATGCTTTAGTGACAAAAAAAACATAGAAAGGGAGGAATGCAATATCAAAAATTTAGATAGCTATTATCAATTCCCCTAGGAGAATCACCATAGTAACTCATGATACAGTCAGAAAGACATCCATGATTTGTTCCAAATATTATAATATAAATTTATATTATTTTAGACATAGTGTTATTTATATTTAAATAAATATGCTATATTATACAAATCATATGTTTAGAGCTAATAATATAAATCAATTAATCTATTTACTTTCATGTGTTTTCCCACACATGAAAGTGATTCTCATTCCCATTTTTCCCCATTTCTCCATTAATGCCCATCTGCCTTTACAGTGAAAACAAACGAAAGCATGTGGAGTACAAGAGTGCAAGAGGCACCATTCATCCACACTCCACTCTACTCAGAGCCCCACATCGAATGGGACAAAACGTGTGGGGAGGGTGGAGGGTTATGGTAAGGTGGGAAGGGAGTGTTTCTGTCCCACATCGATTAAAATGGAGAGGGCGGAGGGCATTGATGCTTATAAAAGGGAAAGAGGTGGAATGAAATAAACTTGCCCATCTAGGCCTCTTGGGGCTGAAATAAAAAATTAAAAAATATATATATTTTTCTAAGCTTGACCCGCAGGTCACGGCCTGAGGTTTAATTAATAAAACTGTGGTGACCGGTGGGTCACTACGATTTTATAAGGTTTGATATATTGTGCGTACTTTTAACAGAATTAGAGTGTTTGAATAGATAGCCAACATAAACATAACTTCAACCTCAAATAAAATACAACCCAAATTTCCTTCTAAAACAAGCTTGGACTCAAATCTCACCAGACTTGCACTCAAGAATAAATCACTCCGAAACAGATGTAAATCGATCAAGAATATGTGGGGAATAATGTATATCAAAAACAAAATATCTCACATATAAAACATGAGAAAATAGTCTCATGAAAGGATGCCAAATACTAAGAAGCTTTACAGATTGCCACACTATCATCCTTACTCATTCACTTCCACGTCCAAAACATACCACCCCTAAGATCAAAGTAGGACTTTAATAGGAAACAACTTTAGGCTTAGGACAAAGGTTAAAATAAAAAAGAATAAGGGGTATAGCAAAATGTCTGAGAATAGTTGAGAAAAGCAAATAATACTCGGTGCATTATTCTTTCAACTTTCTTCTTTTTGAACTACTGGCTTCCAGTGATGATACCCACAAACATCTAGTTTCAAAAAAAAATATACAAACAAAAATTTAAACATCATACAATTCCAAATTTATTTCACAAAACTTATACCCGGAGTGTAGTGTGTGATAGCCAAATATTAGCATAGCCTTCTTTTTTCTAAATACTCACAAGTTCAACCACCACCATCCAAAAATGCGTTTTGACTCCAAATCTCACAAGGGTATATCACTCACAATAAAAATCACTTGGAGATTGGCTTATATTTTTCTCTCATGTATATGTGAGTAGAGTTTATTTTCACGAAGCAAATTTCTCACATATTTATAAAGAAAAGACGGCACATTTCAAGAAAAATATAGAGCTCATGAATAGAATGTCATTTTCCTGAGAACGTTGAATCAAACACCATAGTTCTTCTTCCTTTATTCTCCACATAAATACCATACTACACTTAAGATCAATCAGGTCTTATCTATAGGACGAAACGTGGCTTAGGACCGGGTCAATCAAAGAAGGGATAAAAGACTCAAAAATTAATACTTGGACAAAATAAGGTTAGAAGTCTTTATAATGTATAAGGGATAATTCTTCCTCTATTTTTTTTTTCTTTCTCAGCATTCTCAAAGTACTCTGTTTTTTTTCTTCATTCTCTTTTTTTTTCTTTTTTGCATCCCTTTTTTTTTTTTTTTTTTTCATATTTTCTGATCTGTGGATGTTCCACTTTTGTTTTTCACCATATTTTTTTCTTTTCTCATTTTTCAATTTTTTTCACCTTTTTTTTCAACAACCATCCCAATTTCATCTCTAACCTCTTGTCATATGAAAATGGGTCACGGATATGCAATATTGGCTCAAACTCCATAACCGGAGTTGGGTATGGTTAATATGGCTAATCAAAAAAATATAGGTTATATACGGCTCAAATTGGGAACTAAAAATATAACATGACCAATACAGGTAGGCTTGAAGGCTCAAACGGTCAAAAAATGGCCTATATCACTTCCTAAGCTTCTTATGGTTATTTTCTTGCTTCAAATAAATTCACAAAAAATTCTAATGTACTAATCCAATTTTAATGTTGTTCTCAGTATTTGACCAAAAGCAAAGAATAATGATATCTTACAACAAAAATAATGTGCATATCAAAGAAAATTAAGAATTTACTTATAACCCACATAAAAATCAAATGGCTCTAAAGCTCACTGGATCACAAGTCTCCACTGGTATTCTTCCGATGATTACTTGACTCATGAATACTCTTCTTTTTTAGGATATTATTAATATGGCTTTGTATAAAAAAAATCCGAGTATAAATTCCACAAAATTCTAGGGAAAAGCATGATATAAAATTTTTTATCCACATATTAATGCTGGAAAGCAATTTCTTTTTGTTTTTTTTTTTAACAAAAAATGGACTAAAAAACAGGCACAAATTTGTCATGGTGTAAACCCCCAACACCCCCCCTTCCTTCTCCCTTTTCCTTTCCCCTTCTTCAATTAGCTAATAAAGAAAAGCCATATAAAATGCTCAAATAATTAACTAGTGAAAAATATCACTTTGGGCAAGCTAGAAAGGCTCAAGCGATCCAAAGAGGACCTATATCATCTCTTAGGGTTCATATGATTCTTCAGTTTCCATAAACTCGAAGGATTTCAATGTAGCATCCAAGTTGAGTTGTTCTCAGCAATTGACCAAGATGAAAGAATAATGAGACTAACGAAAAAATAATGCACATACAAGAAAAAAAAGGGAGCACTTACACACCCGGTTTTTCTGCCTCTACACACCCGAATTCGGAAATTCGGGTGAAATTACGATTCTGCCCCCGCGTTTCCATTCATTCGAATGAATTCCCAGTTCATTTTGGCATTCATTCGAATGAATGGATTCATTCGAATGAATCACCAGTTCATTTTCGATTCATTCGAATGAATCACCGGTTCATTTGGGATTCATTCGAATGAATGGGCTGAACAGTAACACGGAGTACTGTTCAGCCCGATCATTCGAATGCCCAGTCGTTCGAATCCGCCGAATGGATTCATTCGAATGAATGCCCAGTTCATCTTGGCATTCATTCGAATGAATCAATTCATTCGAATGACTGGACATTCATTCGAATGATCGGGCTAAACAGTACTCCGTGTTACTGTTCAGCCCGATCATTCGAATCATTCGCACACGATTCCGCTGAATACATTCATTCGAATGAATGCCCAGTCATTCGAATGAATGGGCTGAACAGTAACACGGAGTACTGTTCAGCCCGATCATTCGATTCATTCGCATACACAGCATTCATTCGAATGAATCAACTGATTCATTCGAATGAATGCCTTCAAACGTGCATTCATTCAAATGAATGTATCAGATGATTCATTCGAATGAATGTATCAGAGGCTGCCACGGAATGACAGTCCCTCTGGTTCAGCTGATTCATTCGAATGAATCAGCCCATTCATTCGAATGAATCCTCTGTTTTCAGGCATTCATTCGAATGAATCAGACCATTCATTCGAATGAATGCCTGAAAATGTGCATTCATTCGAATGAATGGGCTGATTCATTCGAATGAATGCCCTGGAATGCCACTCTCAGGCAGCCTCTGATGCATTCATTCGAATGAATGCACATTTTCAGGCATTCATTCGAATGAATGGCCTGATTCATTCGAATGAATGCAAACTTAATATATAAGAACCGTCGATTCATTCGATCGACACCGAACCCTAACCCCTTCCCTCCTTCGCCGTGAGTCCATTTCAAAACCCTAGATCGAATCTCTCCCTCCCCCTTTCACTCTCCTGCTCCGACACCGGTTCCGGCCGTGTCTCTCTCATCCTTAGCTCTCCCTTTCCTCAATCTAAGCTCGGCCTTCCCTCATTCCGAAGTCCCTTTCCCGAGCCCTTCCCTCATTCATTCGAATCACACCCCATTCATTCGAATCACACCCCCCTTTCATTCAAATCACCCACATTTCAATCCCAAACCCCACCCTATTCGCCCTATTTCTTCCTTTATTTTGAAAAACCCACCCTTTAACCCATGGCATCGTCGTCGAAAAGGAAAGCAACCTCAACAAGGGGAGGGAAAAAACAAAAGAAGGATACCGCATTCGACCCCACCTATTTCGTATCTTCGGAAGCGGCGACCATGTACAGAGAGGATTTCTCCACACGGTCCTTCATATTCGGTAAAATCGTGGACCTCTCATATTTCACACAATTTGGTTTTAAAGTTGAAGATTTATTTGAAAAAATAGGTTGGGGGTCATTTTTGGCATTAAAAAGTGATATGTATCCGACGGTCGTTAAAGAATTTTATGCTAATGTGGAAAGAATTGACGATGAGTCGGTTAAAACATATGTCCGAGGGCAAGAAATTGTCATTACACGGGATAGGTTAGACCTCCTATACAATTTGCCCAAAGATGCGATTAGAAAGTACGACAGTCGTACATGGCCCACTGATGTTGAGGGCTTTTACGTTTTGGTAGCCCTTAACGAAATCTGTGGAAGGACAGATATTACTGAGAAGAAGACCCCCCCTCTGACGAATTTGACATTAGAGGCACGAATCATCCACCACATAGTTGTCAACTGTGTGTGCCCTAGAAAAGGGCATACTACTGTCACATGGTTCGATGTCTTCTTGATTTGGTGCATCATGAATGGGAAAAAAATCTCCCTCTCCCATATCATCATTAGTCACATGCGCGCCTGCCGGAGGACCAGAAGATGCAGTCTTCCGTACGGTCTATTTCTATGTTCATTTTTTGAAGAACGCGGAATCCCTCTTCTCCCCGGTGATAAAGTTTCTTTAGACCGATTTGATTATTTCAATGATTCAACTTTGAAGAAGATGGGATTCCAACTCGACACAGTGAGTAAGAAATGGGTACCCAAAGTTGTCGAGGCACTTCAACTTCAGGCACCACCACCACCTGAGCCATCTGAGGCATCTGAGGCGCGTGAGGCACGCGAGGCAGGGACTCCTCCTCAAGAAGGATCAACTGGAATCAACACACAACAGATTCTTGATAGCATTTCTTCTTTGGAGGAGAAGATGGATCAGAGATATGATCAGGTTTCTGCAAAGTTGGATGTGATGCAGAATCAGATTATCGATACTTTGAGATTGGCTGTGCTTATAGCACAAGAGAGGGGGATAACAGCAGCATTAGGAGCAGAAGCAGATGGGAGTTTACGAGCAAGGGTATCTAAAGAATATGCAGGAGCAGCTTTTGTCCCTATTCGTCCATTTGGATCAGCAGCTTCAGCTTTAGGAGCAACATCTGGCAGCCCTGCTCGACCATTTCGATCAGCAGCTTCAGCTTCAGCTTCAGCATCTGACATTCCTGCTCGGCCATCTCGATCATCTGCTCCACCTTCAGGAGCAGGATCTGGCACCCATACTCCTACATCTGGAGCAGGTGCTTCAGCTTCAGCAGCAGCAGCAGGATCTAGCACCCCTGCTCGTCCATTTGGAGCAGTTTCAGGCCCCCAGGTCCGACCGATTGGATTAGTAGCTTTTGGCCACTCTGTTCGTCCGACTGGATTAGCAGCAGCTTCTGGCCCCCGTATTGGTCCGACTGGTGTTGCAGCTGCTACTGGCTCTCGTTCTGTTCATAGTCGAGCACCAGCAGTTTCTCGCCCCCGTTCTCGTCATACTGCACTTATTCCATATGTACCTCCAGTTCATGCACCAGCTGGTGCACCTCCTGCTGCACCACCTGCTGCACCTCCAGTTCATGCACCACCTGCTGCACCTCCTGCTGCACCAGCTGCTGCCCCACCTGCTGCACCTCCTGCTGCCCCACCTGATGCACCTCCTGATGCACCTCCTGCTGCACCTCCTGCTGCACCACTTGCTGCACCACTTGCTGCACCTGATGCACCTCCTGCTACACCACCTATTGCACCTCCTGCTGCACCACTTGCTGCACCTGATGCACCTCCTGCTACACCACCTATTGCACCTCCTGATGCACCTCCTGCTGCTTCACCTGCCTCACCTTCTACCTCTGATCCGGATATTATTTGTCTTTAATGTATTTTTTTTTTTTTTTGGTTATTGACATGTAAAACAGATGTAAAATTCATATTTTGAATGAACATGTTATATTATTTATCTCCTGCTCATTGTGAATTGGGTCGTTACTTTAAAAATGTTATTTTGAACTAAATTAGCATTTAAATATTCCACATAAAATGAATACAATCAAGCTGACAAGTACATTCAACAGCATTCCTAACTTAAAATTAAGCTATTGACAATCCTATCTCCACTTCATTGATTCCACCATTGCAAGAAATCGTCATTATCTCTAAGATCACCAGACCACTGTATAACATTTTAAAAAAATGACATTAGAACATATGGAAAAGTTATATGTCGATTGGAAAAGTAAGGAATGAACTTACTTCGGTCATTTCTGTAGAGTTATATGTTGAATCGTCACCAAAGTTGTAAGATCCACTATCCTGTGGAAAACTCGCTGTTTGTGATTCAATGAAATCACCTACATTATAATCAGCATTTAAATCTACACTCGTAGATGCCTGTGAAGAAGGTGGCCTATTCGGACAAGTTCTCCTTGTATGACCAGTATTTTTGCATAACCCACATCTCCTTCCATTTAGTTGATTCTCTACAATCTCAAATGCAGAAGGATTTCGACGTGTAGATGTTTGGCCCTGTGATGAATTCCTTGAACCTGGATGACGTCCTCTAGAATATTGCATAATAGGGTGACTGACTGGCTTATCATGGATGGCAAGATTTTGAAGATGATTTAGGAGCATCTCTTGATCATACGAAGACAAATGTCCATATTTGTTCTTAATACCTTCAAAGTGTACATCTAATACATCCCCAGGGCTCCTCCTTTCAATCCTCAAGTCAGCCAATGAGATTAAGTCTATTCTCCATTGTGGGTGTATGTCATCCAAATGTAATTTGTCCATCCATTGCATTTTGTGCGCACACGGTAGGCCCATTGAAGCTGTAAACTCTTCCGTACAAATGGGTTTCAATGATCGGTTCATAAGTATATCATATTGGTTGTAAACCTCATTCATTGCGAAATGAGAAACTTTGCCCTTCAATTCATCAAAGAAAGGAATAGACACATCACATGCAAACCGAATCTTCTCATCCTCAAGTTGAATCTTGAACTCTTCAAATTGATTTTCAATGACATGGGCTATCTTTCTTCTGACAACATCTAGATCACCTGTAGATGTAGATATATAACTTTTCAGAATAGCATGTGCACCCTCAACTCTTGAAGTAGCTCGATTCTTAAAATGTAAACTCCATCCGATCCATGCCTTGACGAATTGTTTTCTAAGTGAGATCCATGTCCTTGTTAAGTAATTCACTGCCTGCGAATCAGCTCTAAAATTTTGTTTGAATGCCTCAAACGCTATATTGAATGCTTCCTCGGTTGGGGACTCAATCAGGCCATTCCATTCGGTAAAAAATGCATTCCAGTCTTCCATTCTCTTAAACAAAGGTTTACAACGAGCGACAATATTCTTGTTGATATGCCAGGAACACAAAATATGTACAGCATTAGGGAACTCCAAATCAATGGCATTCTTTAACGCCAATTCCCTATCAGTCAAAAGAACTTGTCGATCATGGTGCACTCCGAAGACCTTTTTAAACATCTGTAATGCCCATACATAATCTTCAAATTTCTCATTTCTTAGAAATGCAAAGCATGAGCAGAAATTCTTATTGAAACTTGTCACACCAACGACATGAAGCAATGGCATATGATATCTGTTGGTTTTGTACGTGCAATCCATCAGAAACACATTATGATATCTGTCGGTAAGAAAAATTGACTTCGGATGTGCGAAAAAGAGATGGGATAGATGACCATCACTGTCATAGTCAAGAAAGTATTGATAACCACCTTGTTGAAGATCTTCTATCAAAGCTTCAATTGTAGTTCGACCCCTTAGTTGCTCTTTCCGAAGCGCAGAACAAAAGTTGTACAAATCAGCCGCTGATATTCCAATATCTGGATTTTGATTTCTAAGGGTCGTCAAAATTTGCCGTGGTGGTATATTGCTACTCCTCATTTCAATGATCATTCTTTTCTCAGAATCTAAAAAACATCTTGTACTTGGATGACCTAATAATACATCCGATATATCATGATTGTGCTCCAAACTCTTTATGGTCAACTTCCATGACCCATCAACAATCTGTTTTCCTTTAACTTCAAAAGGACAATTACATTGGCGAGAGTATGCTTTCCTCTTTCTGTCATCGTCATCCAAGCTAACCGTGCTGCGGTATTTACCTCCTCTATCGCAGCCAAGGACTAATTTATTTTCCTTTTTACATGACCTCTTTATCGTACATACAAATCCTTGTTTAAGAGCTATATTCTTAACATAATTTATAAGGTCTTCACGACTTTCAAAACATCCCTCAACAAACTCCATGCCACTTGAGGATTTAAACCTACCTCTAAAACACTAATAATAATGATTTCTAGAAAAAAACTGAGATAGGACTTACCTTCGATTCGAGATACGAGATCCAGACATTAGCTTGAGAGAGATAACTTCGACCCGAGGTAACAAATTGAGAGAGTGAGTGTGTTGAAAATGGGAATGATTTTTTTTTAAGGGTTTGGGATTTAAAAGGGGTTCATTGTTTTGGGATTAAAAAGGGGGGTTGAAAATGGGGTTTTAGGGTTAAGTATTTGAAAAACATGGTTCAAAATGGAGTATAAGGGTTTGGGATTGAAATGGGGTTCAAGGGTTTGGGATTGAAAAGAGAGTTGAAAAGGGGGTTGAAAATGAGGTTGTAGGGAGAAGTGTTTGCAAAAGGGGTTTAAGGGTGAAAAGTGAGTGTTGAAAATGGGGTTTAAGTTTTAAGGGAGAAGGGATTGAAAAAGGGGTTCAAGGGAGAAGGGAGAGGGAGAGGGAAACGAGGGTTTAGAGTTTTGAATGGAATGAGACGAGTGGAATTTCGTGGATCGATTTATATATAAGTTTCATTCATTCGAATGAATCAGCCCATTCATTCGAATGAATGCCTTGAAAACGTGCATTCATTCGAATGAATGGTCTGATTCATTCGAATGAATGCATCAGAGACTGCCTGAGAATGGCAGTCCAGCTGATTCATTCGAATGAATGCATCAGAGGCTGCCTGAGAGTGGCAGTCCAGGGCATTCATTCGAATGAATCATGCCATTCATTCGAATGAATGCACATTTTCAGGCATTCATTCGAATGAATGGGCTGATTCATTCGAATGAATGCCTGGACTGTCACTCTCAGACAGCCTCTGATGCATTCATTCGAATGAATCATCCCATTCATTCGAATGAATGCCTGAAAACGGAGGATTCATTCGAATGAATCAGCTGAACCAGAGGGACTGTCATTCCGTGGCAGCCTCTGATACATTCATTCGAATGAATCATCTGATTCATTCGAATGAATGCACGTTTGAAGGCATTCATTCGAATGATTCAGTTGATTCATTCGAATGAATGCTGTGTATGCGAATGAATCGAATGATCGGGCTGAACAGTACTCCGTGTTACTGTTCAGCCCATTCATTCGAATGACTGGGCATTCATTCGAATGAATGTATTCAGCGGAATCGTGTGCGAATGATTCGAATGATCGGGCTGAACAGTAACACGGAATATTGTTCAGCCCGATCATTCGAATGAATGTCCAGTCATTCGAATGAATTGATTCATTCGAATGAATGCCAAGATGAACTGGGCATTCATTCGAATGAATCCATTCAGCGGATTCGAACGACTGGGCATTCGAATGATCGGGCTGAACAGTACTCCGTGTTACTGTTCAGCCCATTCATTCGAATGAATCCAAAATGAACCGGTGATTCATTCGAATGAATGGATTCATTCGAATGAATCGAAAATGAACTGGTGATTCATTCGAATGAATCCATTCATTCGAATGAATGCCAGAATGAACTGGGAATTCATTCGAATAAATGGAAACGCGGGGGCAGAATCGTAATTTCACCCGAATTTCCGAATTCGGGTGTGTAGAGGCAGAAAAGCCGGGTGTGTGTAAGTGCTCCCAAAAAAAATTGAATTCATTGATAATAACCCTCCAAAAGTGAATTGACTCTAATCTCACAAGGATTATAAGTTTCCACTAGTTTTCTTCCGGATTTCCAAATTATACTCACTCTTCAACTTAGATTTCCAAAATTTTCCTGAATTTGAGATTCATGAAACACTCTATAAGAAAGATGGTGCTCAAGCATGAAACTTACATAGCACATGTCTCAGCATTCAAAACATTGAATATTGGAAAACTCAATTCTCATCATTGCAATGGAATTTTGAGTCAAAACCAAAAAAAAATTTCAAAAATTGAAAAACGCCTCAATTCTAACAACTTGCCAAAAACAACAAAGGAGGCATCCCTACACCCCTTAACCCAAAGTAAACATTGTCCTCAATGTTAAAAATGCATACAAGAGATCATCAAAGACATGATAATGAAAGGAAAGCACAAAGAGAGGGATAGAAGTCACCTAAAGCGATGAAGAATCTGCAAATCTATTTTCTGCAATTTGTTAGAAACCACAAAAATATCAATGAGGCTTTTCTTTTACTACTTTAAAATGAATTTATAATTTTTATATATATCAACAACCAGTTTTTTCGTAGGGAATCATTAGACGAAAAAACTCAAAACTAACATAGGAAAATACAATAACATGTAATCAATGAAATGCAAACTATTGATATTTATTACACATTTATTCTTTCTATGGTCTTGATTCAATCACTTTGCTATTAATATTAAATCCTTACAACCTTACACCTATAGCACCAATACCGAATGAGAAAAGTGCTCAAGAGTCCTATATGGAATCTGGAATGTCTATAGAATATGCTTCCAAAAATGGAGGCACAAGGTTCTTGTTCTATTTATTACATATGTACTCAAAAAGAGATCAAGTAAAAAGTATACATCCATAACAGCACTTCTGGTACTCTGTGTAGTTACAAAAACTGGAAGGATCAATATCATCTAAGAAGGGTAGTGACAAGGTGTTGGGTTTGGTCATGCTTGTGTAGTCGATGTGTACAAACTCAAATGAAC
Source organism: Chimonanthus salicifolius (assembly GCA_013350335.1). NCBI lineage: Eukaryota > Viridiplantae > Streptophyta > Magnoliopsida > Laurales > Calycanthaceae > Chimonanthus > Chimonanthus salicifolius. The sequence continues at coordinate 29,106,340 of CM023535.1, forward strand.
CATTGACATTTACAGAAATTAACATACAACATATCAGTTTTATGGGATTTTATAGAGAACTTTTTTCAGGAAAAAATAAAGGGGAAAATAAGGCAAAGTAAATGCAACCGTCAAAAAGAGTTTTGAGGTTCTCAAAATAGAGTTGGAACTCAAAACAAAGATGTGGGCGACAAGAAAGATATTTCACCTTAGAATAAAGTGCCAACCTAACATCCATGCTCAACCCATCAACATCAACTATGAAGTCTAGATATCCAAAATCTGAAACTTTAACTTCTGACCCAGGGAAATCACTATCTCCCATCTGAGAAGCAACCAAAAGTTTGAAACAGGCAGATTCATCAAGCAATGTACAAGTGAGATAACAAGATTTTGCATAGTAACATCTCTCAAAACAAAACAGCAAAAAGAAAAAGAAAAGAAAAAAGACTAGATGAAGAATAAGAAGAAGAAGAAGAGGAGGAGGAGGAATGCACAGCAACATATGTTGAAAGAGAACATAAGTTAATGCACACCTTATTTTTTCATTAATGTATTAAGTCTTTGTTACCGCTCAAAATAAAAAATAAAAACATATGTTGAAAGAGAATAAATATAAGTAGAAAGGAGAGTTCCTCGGCAGATAGTAGTGACATTCATGCATAATCAACTGGTGAGAAAAATCTCTGAGCATCTTTTTGAAAGACAAACAAGTATGAGACGTGTGAGTAGGTCAACCCAGCATATCTTTTAAGCAAGTTAAACCACTAACTTTGAAGCTCGGGATCGAGGCCATTGTCAAATACACCACTAGGGAAAATATTAAAATCTGAAGTGAGGGAAATAAAAAAGGTGAACCCCTCATTAAGGTTAAGAAGGATGTTAGCCATGTTTCAGCTGTAGAATGGAATTTGACCCACTCAATGCATAATATTGATTGGGAGCACTCGGTCAAAATTAACCTTGCAATACACGAAACCTGTAGCAACAATATTAGCCACTAAACAATAACCCAAACAGCATGACAAATTGGCTTTTCCCAAGACCAATAATTAAGTAATTGGTGTAACGCCCGCCCCACGACGAACCGGTGACACCGACATGTCACGATCCGCCACGTGACGAAAGAGTGGGATTCTCATTTAAAATTCAAATCTTACAACCACACACGACGGGGAGTACTAAATTTCTAAGTTCTATTAATGTCCGAAATTTTCTCGAAATTCCAGCAGCATCTTCCCCAAAAGTTGGACATTTGGGAAATTTTATTTCCCTACATTCCAGTTCTTAACACCTGCCAAACCATAGCAAAAACTATTTACTCAAGAAATGACATCAAAAATATTAACGTACTCCACTTAAACACATTGGAGTTACGTACTAACCAAACAACTTATTATAATCCATGAATTCTCAAGGATAATATTTCAATTCTAATAAAATTCTCAAAATCTCCAATAAAGGAAAACAAGTGAAGGATTTTTGTTGTATTCTACTTTCTCCTTAGTTTAAGCATCTTCTTTAGGTTCTTCAAACCCCACTTCCATGGTGTTCCCTGAAATTGGTAAGGGTATGAGCTACACTAACTCAGTGAGGTAAAAGTAACAAACTACTAGAATTATAGCATGTTTAATTAGATCAATGGAATATTAATTTACTCATCACCAAGGTATATAAGCAAGCATCGTATGTATAGCATATGACAATCATTTACATAAGTCAAATAAAAAATCATCATATAGACATATCTCGTGCAAGATGCAACTCTACATGATGGACTCAATGACCAATGCCAACTCAACTCACATATGCCTATGCAATCTCGGACATGACGCGGCGCATGTGGTACTCTCACACATGTCAACGCAGCCATGTTTTCATCCGGCACATACGGTACTCTCATGTATGTCCATACAATCACACTTACGACGTGGCGTATACGGTATTCTCACGTATACCAACGCAGTCGTACTCATCAACACTCACAACGCGGCGCACATGGTACTCTCACATGTGCCAACACAGTTGCGCTATGACGCGGCGCACATGATACTCTCACATGTGCCAACGCAATCATTCATGTGACGTGGCGCATACAGTAGTACTCTCACGTATGCCAACACCGTCACACTAACACCCATGCTCATGCTCATGTCCCTACATGCATGCCAAATGCAATCACACTAATGGGACTTGTGTAACACAATAAGCATCACCTTACATGGGGAAGTCATCAATCTTACTATCAAATATTCATCTAGATAAAGGCATCCATAACTACCATATACACATTACACCAAGTCTATACCATTTCTTAAATTTGGATGGACGAGTCAAGTCATCACTTCGGGCACTTAATCCAAACTCACATATAATCGTAACAGTTAAAAATCCCTTACAAATTGCAATTCTTCAAGTGAGTGAGGCCCGTTGTCCACTTTGGGCTTTTCATGTACACATACATAAATCTGTAGCATTTATCCATATATTTCACTTCATGATTAATCACACATTCAATCATAACGCTTAATCACATTGTATTATTTATCAAGATATATATATATATAAGCAAGATAATCAGGTATGTAAATCTTAGCATGTGTTTGTGTTCTTCACATTATAACGTATAGACTCATCAATCATACAGATCATGTCATGGCATGAAATTTTCATCCAAGTATATAAATAATCTCATCAAATGCATCAATCAGGAATTTAGAGTGCAGCAATTAAATTATAGATTAAAGTGTGTCCGAAACCCTCACCTGTATGTGCCTTTATGAAAACCTTTTGATAAAGATCCCGCTTGAGATCTTGGGGTTGAGTCGAGCTTTTAAAAGAATATGTTGTTTGCTGTTTGAAAAGAATAAATAACAGACTAAACATATAAGAAGGAATAAGAATCAGATGATTCTATGCCCCAAAGACTAGTGTCGATTGTGTCATCGGTTAAGGTATTATTTCTGGCCAACGATGAACTAAAGAGAGTGAATTCATAATTTGCGGTAAAATATCATCTAAATTCATTGAAGAATCAGTTAAAAGAGGAAATACAATCCCAATAAAATTTGTCAGAAACTTAGACAGTCAACTCAGTGATTTGAGTCCACAACTGAGTTTGGGAAGGGATAGTAGAGTAAGGTTGCTTGTTTTGTCATTAGCCAAGACGATAATGTAAGGTTACAGGGTAAGCCGGTATGGTGTTTATGAAGGTACCAAATTAAACCATCAATCAGTAATGGGTTTCCTCTTTCAAAATTGGACACATTAGTCTCCTTCAAAACTAAAAATATAAGACTGGAACAATTTCTTTCTTCTCAAATCAATAACACACATTTTTACTCAAATTGAAATACAAGGATCTGTAACATGTTTTCTCAAAAAAAAAATCAGTTTTTCTCCAAAATTACATTCATTTGGCCAGCAAGTATTCAATCTCTAAATCAGTTCAGAAAACAGGACAGCAAACAATCTTTCTCTAAATTATTTTCAGAAGATTTGTAAATAGGGGAGCGAAATATCATAAAACCCAGTTTTCTTCTCAAAATCAAACAGATGGACAGAGTCATTTATTCTTAAAAATCATTTGCATAAAGCCCAAAGCAAAGCATTGTAATTAAACATAATACGGTATACAAAATTTCCATTTCTCAGAAATATTATTTTGAAAATAAGGTCCTATATTGAGAAAACCCCCTTTTTTATATGTATAGAAAAGTCCCAAATCAAAGGTCGACAAAACTGAAGTTTGCTAATTAATTACATACAAGCATTTTGGTTCATAACTTCTAACCATTCCAAATCAAATGAAACACAAATGGGGCTGAAAATAAATTCTAGAAATTGAAAGAGATGAGAGAAAGCCTACCAATTTAAAGAAAATCAAAGAGAAGAGATGGATTTTTGGTCTCCTTTCGGTCCTCAGTGCTACTGCCATCAATGCTAAGTGTGAATCGCAAATAGAAAGAGATGAACAAAGAATGAGACAGGTCACTGTGCCACTGAGAGATTTGGGGGAAGTGGTGTGATATTTCCTGTTGTTGGAGATGATTTGGGCGAGAAACCAAGGGTTCTGCCGTGAGGAGGGGATATGAGATGGAGTGAAAGAAAAGGGGAAAATAAATAGAAGGAAAAATCCACAGAGAAAAGCAAAAGAATGGGAAACGGATTCAAGAAAGGATCATAAGCATGCAAACCTTACCAACTATGAATCACACATCCCAAGCATTCCCATGGAAAATCCAGGCAAAGAAGAATGTGGCTTCCCCATAGAGGTATGGATGTGGAAAACCACCTTATGGATTGCAGCAACAAGGCAAAGGAAAAAGAAAAGCCTTCGAAGGATGGTCAAACATCCTTCTCTTCTATTCATAATATTCTTTACAACCTTTTCAATGGGCCCCACAAGTGTCCCAAGTAGGGAATATAGGATTCACCCTAATCCTCTCACAAACTGATCTTCTAATCTCCTAAATCTGCTAAACAAAACCTCCTTAAACTCATTCCAACGATAAATAGAAGAAAATAAATAGGGGGGCCGAAACCTTTCGGTTCAACAACGCCTAGTTGGAAGATCCAAAATTTAGAGATTTGGTCAAAAGAGTGGTGGGACAGTACTCATCCAAGGATGGCATCTAGTCCTAAACTCCTAATGCTCTGTTTCAGCCACCCTTATTTTTATCATGGATATTTTCTTCGACTTCATTATCAATCCCACTCATATGTGTCATGCATAGTAAGCCTTTAAAATACATTCCCCAACTATCCTTTTCATGCCTTTTTCTATATTGAGTCCCTTGGATTTCCATCTTTAAAACAACTGAGAGGATCATGGCCTCCAAGCCAACAACAAAGTCTATATGGAACCACAGACACATTCTTTTCTTCAGGCAAGAACAAGATTCGTGAAAAAGAAAATTGTATATAAAATCGCAGACCAGCTGCAATGAAGGCCAACTCTCCAGTCTACACCATCACTTTCGATAAAACCATGAATGCGGTTAATACAAAATAGTTAAGCACTCAACAAGTTCAAACAAAAGATCAAAGACATCAAGAACCAACATCCCACTTGGTCCAGCATAAAATAGTCCCAAAGCAATGGGCAATGGAGGAGAATATTAAAAGATGATAAGAACATCTGTTGTTAATAATGAACAACATCAGAGAAGCTAACAAAAGAATTTTTTTATGGCCAACGTATCCAAGCCTCTTAGAAGACCCGAGGATTAGTCGGGTGCCCTAAGAGACCCAGACACACCTTGCTGATAAAAAAAGGAGTACCTGGTTATTTAAAAACAAAACACACATACACATGCAAACAAGCAACTAAATCATTAAGAATATTGAAAATAAAATAGCTCACCCTTCTTCACACGTATTCGCTTTCCAGAATGCAATCTCCGCACATGCCTCATAGCAAACCCGACCGTTGGAGCCTTTCCAACGGTGACGACTTTGATCTGATGTTCAGGCAGTAAAGATGTGGGTATTTTGGAGATGAAGACAAAGGTATCTTTCTTTTGTGTTGGATTCTTGTGCGTCTGATCGGACCTTGCAGCGAGACGGAGAATGGAGCAAGATTTGGGGCTCCGATCTCTGAATCGAAGGAAAAACCCTAGATTAGAAAGAACAGAGAAGAAGATCGGACTTGCTGCAATACGAAATCGGGCGGAGCTGAGGTTGAAACAGAGGCTAGGTTGCAGGGCTGAGGTTCATACAGAGGCTAGGTTGCAGGGCAGCAGCAATAGCGATGGGATCTGAGAGGAAAGAAAGAGAGAGAAAGAGAGAAGACAAGAAAGGAGGAGACAGAGAATCGCCGGAGAGAGGGGTGGGAGGGATACAGAACGATGGTGATTCTTGGCGATGGTGGAGGTTGGGTTCGGTTCTGCAACGTCGGGTTTGGAGCAGGACAGGGAGAGACGATGGCGGGTAGATCGGACGGAGGAGTAGAGAGGGTGGAGGCTGTAGGCGGTGGCGACACCCTATATTTAGGGATGTGGAGAAGTCAAGAGAGGTGAGAGGGTTAGATATTTACTATTTACAATCTCCACATGGCACTTCATCTCATTTTTATCGGAAAAAATGAGGTGGGAATCGTCCGCAGGAATTTTATGTTTTTTATTAAAATTTCGTAAAGCCACTGGTCAGATTAATAAATTAAATATTATTTCTGTATAAATAAATTTTAGAAAATAATTTATAATAAATCTGTTTTCTTTAAATTTAATTGATATGAGTCATCTATTTTAATAGTCCAAATAATTACTTTAAGTAATTATTATAAGAAGATGTAAAGGAATTTTAAATATAAAATTAAATTAAATATTTGATGATTTTATATAATAATAAGATGTCATATACTATTTGTAATTGCTCCGGTTCATCCGAGTCACTCATATTGTCAATTACGTGACTCAATTGGACTTGCCTTGGAAGTATGTGAAGATTTACTATACAATTGAAGAATCTACACCGAATATATTATTGGCACACATGTAAGTGAATTTTATGAGACCTTAGGCTAAGCCAAATACCTTAGAAGTCAATTGGTTAAACTGGAAAATTAGAATATAATGGACTTTCAGCCTCGAGGCCTAGTGCAGTCTGTCGAGGCCTCGCAGACAGTCTTTTGCTGAGTCAAAATTGGGATAGCTGTAATTCAGCTTGAGCTTGTGTCACTTGACTGAGTATCTTACGGATTTAATTAAATAAATCTGTAAGGGTTTTTCTAATTTCTAAAATATCCTTGATTGGGAGTTTTTATGTAAATAAGAAATAACCAAGAAACTCAAATTTGCCACCTCATACAGATTTGAATAAATCTGTTGGAGCCTCATTGTTGGGGAGCTGGCTGTTTGTGACTAAATTGGAAAGGCTCCTCATTGTGATTAAAATTGATTTACAATCATCAATCTTTCTTGATTTAAATCCTTAATTGATAACTGAAATACATGAAGGATCAATCATGCACACGTGCTTCCTAACTGGCTGGACATTCACTGTTTGACAAACAAAATAACTTATGCAGATTCTGTAACACCCCTCCCTCCCGAGAGTAAGATCAGAGTGAAATGGATAAAGATTTCAACGGAGGGAGGCGAGTGCCACAACGCGAGTCAAGTCTGAGTCCCAAAAAAACTCGACCCTCGACTGGCCGAACCTATCACGTGCATGGATCATAGTCCATGATAACAGTTACAACATGCTAAAACAAATAGCGGAAAATAAAATCATAAATCATGATCATAACATACTGGCATCTTAAGCAAAAATAAAGTGTTCTCCATAAACCGAACACAAATATCCGAACACAAAGTGACTAATTATTACATCCTCAAATTAAAATCTCCTATAAACTATAATGACTCAAAATTGAATTAAAATAAATCGAACTAAACTATTCACGCTATCTCCTAACGTCTATCTCGCTCACGCTTGACTGCCACTTGGTCCGGCCTAGCTTTCCTTTCCTTGATTTGTATTGATATCTAAAAAGGGGAAAATTGTATGGGCTTAGTCAACGCGCCCAGTAGGAGTTCCGATCAAAGGAAAGTGCACCAAGAAGTGTTATAGCAAAATACATATAATTCGAAATCAAAGTTAGGAAACTCACATTTTATAATATGTTGCATAATAAAAAGCTCATATTTCAAATCATACTTATCATGCAATGTCATATCATGGGTGCAATGAATAATGAATGCCCTTTTCATGCCCCACATATCAATTATAACTCATATTCTCAATGGTTACTATCATTGGCCAATTATGTCCCAGCATTCCCACGGCAACTACGAGAGTGTTGTTCCCTATCCACAAGTTTAACAATCGAGATTATTGGTGGTCTCGTCCCTCTGGGCAGGGTTTCGGGACTGGTTACCCAGGAGCCTTTCTGGCCCAATTCAATGTTGTATCTTCATAACAATGGACGCGACCAAATGTAAATATTTATTCAAATTCATTAATTTATTTCCGAGACTAAAGAATGTCCGGACAGCTCAACTTTGTCTCGGGTAATGCAATTTCCGTCCCATGCTATATGCATGAGGTATATGAATGTATCATGATGCTAAATTCCATGCAATATACGTGACAATATCTTAATATTTCAAAAGTAAATAAACATCATCTCTTTCACATAAATCTGAAGGAAATCAATCATCACATTTATAATAACAAGATATCATATTTAAATCATAACTTTTAGTGCTTCAATAATGTAGGAAAACCTACCTTTAATCGAAGGTGTCGGATTTACTTTTGGTTCTAGAAGTTTGTGAAGTACACAATGCTACCAGGAGTTCAAAGCCTTAAACGTATGCCCTTTTTAAAGTACAATTGCTGCAGATTAATATAAATGTTTTAAACAATTAAGACTGCTGATTGTTAAATCTCCTTAAACTGCCTTTATCTACATGGTTACAGTTTACATCTTGCTGCCTTAGTTAAGGTAATATGGGGTTGAGGCTTAAAGTGAGAGTCTTGAGCCCAAACACTACCATCTGAACCACATATCTATACAGGTTCAATTCACGTATTATCATAGCATAATAAATAAATAAAATTGTAGCTTGAGTCTGAAAACAGTCCCAACTTGGGACGATTTAGGGGTTGGCTACTTTTAAGGGAGATAATATAATAGCCCCATTCGTATTTGATTTAATAATTACCTATCCTTTAAACCAACTTAAAACAGGGCAAGCAATAAGGGCAAAAGTCCACAAAAAGGGGCTGAATTTGGGATGGTTTTGTTTTATGAAATACCTTTGATTTGATATTAATAAGCACAGTTGCCCTTCGACACAGTGGTAGATCTGGTTCAATTCAAGAAGCGGTGGTTTTGGCCCAAGGTAAACCCAAGCAACAAGGTTTACTGGTTATCTAATTTCATTATTCCTTCTCAAGAAACAAAGTAAGGTAAATAAAGAAAAGGATGAAGCAAGAAAGCCTATCTTAACCGATCAAACACTAAATTATTTCCTTGAGGGGACGATGGATCTGAAGGAGTCGAAAAGAGGGGCTGGCTGTGCAGCCGGGAGAAGAGAATAACACCTTTTAGACGCCGGCTAGGAGGAGCAGGGACTCGAACTGATTGCTTGTGCTTTGAAAGTAAAGAGAGAGAAATACCGATGGAGCGGATCCAAAACTCTCACTACTGCTGCTTGAAAAAAAACAAAAGTAGGGGAAGAGATTTGGTTGCCATCGCATGAGTTTCATATAGGAAAAGGGGTCGGTCCTCATGAGTTGTAGTCCTAGTAGGAAAAGGAAGGGCATGTTGCCGTTTGGAGAAGAAGTAGGAGATAGGAGAGAGAGTCAAATTGGGGAAAAACTTCCCCAGATAAGATATTGGGTTTTCCTTCATGGGTTTCCATTGAGACTCTTGGAATAAGTGAACCAAAGGAAGTGTTTTACCGTGAATAGCATTCTTGTGGGTCTCCAAGGGCCCACATGGTTTGGGTAGCCTTTTTTTTTTTTTTTAAATACAACACGTGTATAATTAATATCCACCTAATTAAATAAATTTGATGTGAGAATTATTTTGTTAAAGCTAATTTCTATTGTAAAATCAACCAAAGGATGTGGGTCCCATGCCCACCCAAAATTATAAATTTCTAATTGTATAATTTCAATTAAAATTCTAACCATGAGGATTAAATTCAAATTTAATAATTAAATTTTCCATTCCCTTAAAACAAAGTATCAAATTTGCATAAAGAAAATTAATTTACTAAACTAATCCTACCTACTGACTCGCTACTCTGGGTCGGGTCACTACAGATTCTGTGTTGTCTTACCATATACCGCCACGAGGCCTCATTGGAATCCTCGAGGCCTCGTGGGCGTGATTGGCTACAAAAAACAGACAATCTTATATATATCAGGGAACTGAATGAAATAAAGATAGACACAGAGAACCTCTTGGAAATATATAACAGTGTGACCAGAGAGATTAGCCCCCTCCTCTTACACCTTCTTCATCATCTTCTTACATAGATGTTTGGGTAATCCATACCCCAGTTCTGATGAAGCTTAAGGTGTTCCCTTAGGATCTTAAAACCAGTCATATTTATGTCCTATACTGTTGTGCCAATAATCACTCCGATGGAAGGAGCACACAGATAGAGTAAAGGAAAAAGAGTCTAAAGAAGTTTGGATAAGGCCCAAGGCAAGTATTTCTTCTTTATTTTATTTTAATTTTTGTAAAGTGGAATTAGAACAGTGTGTTCGAACCACTCAAAAAAATAAGTGCAGAGGATTAGACCATTTGGGTTGAACTTCTATAAAAAACTAGGTTATAGTATTTGGGTGTGAGACCCTTACATAGTATATTTGGGACGACCCTAGAGATTGGGAAGTCTGACAGTGAACGTAGGTTTGTTGAAATCGAACCACTATAAATATATGTGTCTATATGTGGCTGATGCTTTGAATTGATTACTTATATTGAATATTGTTTCACATACACACACTTATATTGATCGGTCATTTTTATTAAACAGTTGTTCATTTCACGGTGAAAGGATCTCATTGAATAATTCATACACTTAGATTAAAATTCGGTTGAGAAATTTTAAAAGAGAATTAAAATTGAAAACCGACATATTCACCCTCCCCCTCTAGGTCCTGCATACTTCTATTAACAGAATTTCAATATTTTTCTTTGCAAAGTATTTCTAAATAATAAATAAATATAATTTTATTAAAACAAATCAAATTCGAACATTATATAACTTTGTAAATAAATAACTTGTTGGTGTTGTTTAAATAGCTTAATTCAATTTTTGTGACTTAGATCAATGTTAGATTAGATGTTATATGAATCTAGTTTTATTAAATTATCAATTGAAAGTATATAGTTTCATTTTATAAGATCCATCAACTGTGACACATATTGAATTTTCTTAGGTGAAAATTTTCAATGAAATAGCTTTCTTACATAGTGCAAGTTTCAATTACAAATATTCATGAGTATTTTACGAACATTCCATCAATTGATTATTTATTACAAATATGTTACATGTAAATTGAGATTTCTAAAAAGTAAATATTTATATATCATTTTGTTCTTAAAAACTATTCCATCAATATAATCATGAAATAAATTAAGTTATTTAAATAAAATTATGGCAAAAATAAAATTTTAAGATAGTTCGATGATGGGTTCATCTATAGTGGTGCTCATAAAAACTTTTCTATATTAAAGAAAATAAGAAAGTTCATATAATAATAACTATTATTATACAAAAGTTACATCAAAATAAATGAATATCATTAGACAGATGTAACTTCAAAATTAAAGAAGATCATATAATGATATGAAACTTTATGAAGAGAATGTGTTGGCATGAAGCTTTATGAAGAGGTGATGTATGTGAAATACTTTTCTTTTTACCTCATTTAAGTTTAATATATAGAATTTACTCAAAAATAGCCTAATTACTAAAAGCAAAGATTAAAAAATAAACTTCATAAAGACAACAAAAAAATATTAAGAGATATTATTTTGATTGATAAAAGATTATTGGTTTTAAGTATTAACATTCACATGCAAATTGTGCTAAAATTCTATTTAATGAAATTACTTTAAGCGTGTGTTCGGATGTTATAAAGTTTAAAATTTAATATAATTTTTATTTAATTTATATTTCAAAATAAGTTTAAAGTAAGTATATATTTATTTCATTAGATGATAAGGATAAGGAGAAAGGTAAAAATGATAAGATAATAATTAGCTATTTAATTTAAATATATTCGAATTGTTTAATTTTACATATAAAGAGATATTAGTTTTATTTTATGTGATGTGATGGACCACAATATTTTAGAATTTAGATGATAAAAATATAAAATAATTTCCTATATATATAAAAAAAAGATATATTTATTTATAAAAATGAGATTATACTATTATACTATGATAAATGAAGTAATGGTTAGGAGGAGGATACTTAATATGGTATTTAACTCAATTTAAATGAGGTTGAGTTAAATATTTAATTGGAAATTCTACATTTCAATGTTGATTGATCCATAACTATGCTCATTGTTCGATTTTTTAATGTTGCTTTTATCATTCATTCCAATTATTACAACAATTTTTTTAACGATTAAAGCATTCACAGTTTAAATGTACATCATCTGATAAAATACAGATGTGTATGAATGATTTTAGTTTTTTCCCTTTTCAAATAGTGAAGAGAATATGAAAAGTGGTCATTTGCCTTTATCATTATCATCCGTATACATAGAGTGTTAGTGCCCCGGTTTGACCGAGTGACCGTTTTGTCAATTCCGTGACCGAGAAAGAGCATTGCCTAGGAAGAATGAAGTAATGAAGCAAGACTCAAGAGTGAGGAAGACTGAATCAAGCATTGAAGATGGAAGATCAAATTGAATATTCAAGCATCACCATATATATGGCAATCACCAAGGTAAATAAGCCATAGATGACATTAGGGTGAACCGAACACATCTAGGAAGATATGAACTAGGCTTAGAGATCATTTTGGTAAATCATAATTTAGCCTAGTGGACCTTGGCAGCCAATAGAACTAGATGGAATCAAACTTGGAAAACTGATAATTATCAGGATGACCGATCGTGTCTAGCGATTTATCCACTTGGACACGGATGACCCTTCATGGTCTAACGATTCAACGTCCGGATTGATAAGGTTTTTGGTTAAAAAAATATTGTCAAACAGGTTCACTCTCAGGCCGATCCTATCGTGGGAACTGACACGCCTAGACCCGAAAGGTAGGCCCAGAGCGCGACTAACTTTTTTTTTTTTCTAAACTAACTCAAACATTCTAATTGGGCCGGATCAACAGTTAGGCCCAAAAGTCACACATGATCCTAACATGTGGACTCAAACATATACCATAAGTCTCCCCCAAGAGACACAAACACAATCATGAACACATAAATCCAACACTGAATTATCATTGAATACATCATCAGAGTAACTACAGTCGTATGATAGTTTAATAAATCATATTAACACAAATCAAGTACCACACCCGGTACATTACAAAAACAAACGGTTCCAAGAACCAAAAAACAAAGATGAGGGAATTCCCCTCAGTGGGAATCCCAAAGCAACGTCGCAGCTTATCCACCCTAAGCTTCAAACAGAGGATTCTCCTCCTCGGGTCATCTCCTGAAAGGTGAGTGGGGTGAGGTAACTAGCCCAGTGAAGGAAATATAACAGTGCAGTTTAAGTAAACATCAGGTTAGTAAATAATTAACAGTTGTAATATAATATCTCATGCTTGACAATAAATTCAAGTATAATCTCGTCATCGTTCCACAATTCATCATCTTTTTCATTACTGCTGTCATCTAACGTAACGCCTACATACTACCTTGAGACCATCGTATTAAGTCCCGACACGGTCAAAATACACCCTTGCAAGTACATCTCTGGCCCTCATATTGCCAGTACTGACACTCCTCAAGTCAGCAACTGTCGACACCCATGGTCTAGTAGATGTAAACCATCTCACACACATGGCCGATATTGGTTCAATAGTCAAGGGCACGCGGAAGCAGTCTTACATATCTCATATGATCAACATCATAGCATTCATAATCATCATAAACACTTCTTACAACAATGCATTATGTCTAGGCACATGGGTGGGTTTATCAAATCTGAAACCACTCATTGCTCAAGATCCATCTCAATAAAAATCTGATTACACCTACTGCAAAGTTAAGTTCCCTCACCAAAAATGTGTGGTATCGCGGTCTCTGTTCAACAAGCAAATAAGTGCACAATCATTAACAGGTCAACATACATAGCATCAAATGCATACACACAAGTAGTTTTTCAAAACCATACTTGTTTTCCCTAAAATCTTTAAGGTAAATGGAATTGAGTCTCCTACTTGGTTTCTAACCATTTTAAGTTACAATAATCCACAATAGAGTAATAGTAAGGTACTCAATCCAAAACTCATATTGTCTTCTGGGCATGACCAGATTGACTTATTGAGTTAGGTCCAGATACTCAGGTCACTTCTCTGTTGTCTTCTGGATAGGACCAGATTTGACATGTTGAGTAAGGTCTCGAGGTCACTCAGTGCCCGATAAATATAGTGTCGGCCTGGAAGTGAAGTCACTCAATGCCCGACCAATAGAGTCGGCATGGAAGTGAATACAATAGTATATACACTATATTAATAAGAGAAGAGGGTTAGTACACATTTTTAATTTATCAAGGGGGTGTAACCATTACATGCATCATCATACAATCGAACAAGATTTCATGTTTAAAAACTGGGTCCCTCGGAAAGTGCATCGGAACTAGGTACTGTGGTTTCGGACCATCCGAACCACTGCCTAAACTAGTCACTGACTTCGGACCTTGGGTCTGACTTCGGATCGTCAGAAGATCGGGTCTTGGATCATCCGAAGGTCCTTCCGAACTGAAAAATTCGAAAAACTGGTCTTGGTGGGTCTATGTGTCTCGGAACATGCCGAGTGAAGCTCAGATCGTCCGAGTGGGGTTCGATCCTTCCGAACATGGCTCGGAACATCCGGGCGGGTAAGCTTGCCTCGGACGCTTCGGGTGAAGCTCGGAATATCCGAAGGGTTGCCCTCGGACAGTCCGAAGGGTATGACCCTCAGACCGTCTGAAAGTCGTCTTCCTCCATTGTCTGCAGCAGCAGATAGTGACGGGCAGACACTATATGAAATATGAATCCGGAAACAGTGAGTTTCTCGGATTCGGTTTTCACATCCAAAGGGTCAGATGGACTCTTTAGTAAGTCCTCTTTCCATAGGGAGTGGTTACATTCTTTAACACAGATTAGGCCAACCTGATTTTAACACTAAAACCACACTAGTATAAGAAAACCCATGATTTTTCTTAGACTTCAAACTGGTTTTACACACTCAAAACTTGGCCAAATTTGATTTTTCTTGATTCTAAGCCGATTGAAATTTAAAGAGGAACACAGTGGTTACCTTCACTCGAGTTCCTGGGCTGAAAATCTGATTTTTTGAAAAAACTTCCTTCTTAAGCTACAGTGGATAAAAACTGGGAAAGACAGAGAGGGCTCGGCTGGTTTGATCTCAGAGAAACTGAGAGGGAGGGATAGAAAATTTTGTGGGAGTTTACTCAGCTGAAGAGGCTGGTATTTATAACAATTTTGATCCGTGGGTGGTGGCCATCGGGCCACTGCATGCCGCTGCATGCAGCTGCTGCGGACGTCCCGAACAGTGGTTGGTAGTCTCGGTTGCAAATAAGTCCTCCTGAATTTCTGGTTTTGCAAAAAGGCCCCTCTTTTAGTAAAACTTGATTTTTAACTAAAAACATGATTTGAAAAGCTCAAGAATTTTAATCCAACCTAAAGGATAAATTGGGTTTTAACAACTCTAATCACCATAAAATTTTGGAGATTTAAAACTCACAAAAACCATTGATTTAAATAAAAACCATAATTTAACAATATTTATGTGATTTAACTTGTGTTAAATAAAATAATTTAAAGTCCTCATTTTTGGGGTTTGAAAGAATAAACTAGACCATACTAAAATGGTCTAACATACTATACTTGTTTCAAAAATTATCTCCTTTCAAAAACCATGTAAAATATTTATTTCTCCCTTTCGGGGTTTTGACGGGCGATTTTAAATACTATTTTCTAAAAATAAAATTAATTTAAAATCAGAAATAGGGATCCTTGATTAAGGAGAATAATATCAACAAATAATAATCACATAATAACACAATTTATAGAATAATAACAATAAGTGGTAAATTACCATTTTGCCCCTCTAGATGGACGAGCTGGATCACTGAGCTTTCGAGCTCAGATTGGGTCACACCTGGGCTTTTCACAAAGCCCTAACTGTAATCTTCGAGATTAATCGGTGAAGCAAGATTTATTAAGCTAAACTACGCCTAATCTGGGTCAGGGTATTGTAACATCTCGGATTTTCAATTTATTATTTTATATGAAAATTATCCATTTTTAATTATGAACTTTAGATTGGATCTTATTTGGATAAAGAATTGGGCCTTGACCCAATTGGGACCCAATTAAATTGTGACATTGGTTTTATAAAAAATTTAATAAAAGATTGCCTTGGCCGAATTTTGAATGTGAAATCCATAGATTATGCGCATGAGAGATATGTGGGATTTTAAATCCACGATGGTATGCTAGAATATTTAAAAAGGGATGAGATATCTATGAAATAATTAAAAGATTAAGCATGGCCGAATTTTGGATATTAATATCTATATTATGCGCATGGATTGGTAGCCAAGGAAACTATCTAATTTAAATAGAGATAGAATTAAGGGAAGGTCTTAAATTAAACAAGGGAGGTCGGCATTGCCATCTAAGGCAAGGGATGGGCGCACGGCCAAAGGAGAGGGTGAGATTATCTTAGGCATCTTCTAAAGTTGGACCAAGGAAGGTTATATAAAGGAGAGAAGGACAACGGGTAAGGTTTACAACCCATAGCTGAATTTTATTTTCCTCTCTCCCAATCTCTCATTCTCTCACACGGCAAAAGCAAGAGAAGAAAGGGCAGCAATAAGAAGGAGTTCTTGTTTGGAGAAAAATTAAGAAGAAGGGAGAAAGATTAGAAGAGTAAGGAATTGAAAAGAGGTTAGTATCTAATTGTTTAAATAATTTTATTTTATGAAACAAAAGAACCATAGGGTTCGGCCATGGTGGTTGGCGGAACCCCATGGAGAAAGATTGAAGATTATATAATGATTTAAATGGAAGAAGAATGGGGGATCATCTTGATAAATTTTAATAGAAAAAAAAAAAAAAGGGATGAGGTTCGGCCATGGTGTATGGCCGAACTCCATCAAATACAATTATGGATTTGGGGTTCCTAAGACTTAGAACCATGATTGTTTTATGGCTAAGTGATTGGATCAATAGTAATGAAAAAAAGGGGTGAGGTTCGGCCATGGTGTATGGCCGAACCCCACCAAATATTTTAATGGATTGGTGTTTGAGTTTAATGGATCTAAACCATTGATGAAGGTCATGAACCATAAGGTTCGGCCATGGTGCTTGGCCGAACCCCATGGGGTTGTTTTTGGAATGGAGATTAAATTTGGAAACTATACAAATATAGAAAGAGTTGCTTAATATGGAAAGGTTTCAAATATGGAAAGTGTTGCTAAAATTAGAAAGCATCCAAGTATGGAAAATGGTTGCTAAATTTGGAAAGCAATCTAAATATGGAAGGAAGGTTATTATTTTTGGAAACCTTCTATTTTTGGAAGGTGTTTGCTAAATGTTAGAAAGTTTCCAATTACGGAAGGTGTTTGCTTAATAAGGAAAGCTTCTAAATATGGAAGGAGTTGCTAAATTGGAAAGCACTCCAATTATGGAAAGGAGTAAGTTATTTTTGGAAACATTTAATTATGGGAAGTAATATGAATGGAAAAATTGGACATCATGGGTTCGGCCATGTACATGGCCAAACCCCATGAAGTAAATCTATGGTTTAGGTTATGAGTAATTGAATCAAGGGGGAACGTTTCTATTCTTGGAAGTGGACATTGGAATAAGAATGTACCTATTTATAGACCATGGAAGATGATTATGGAAACCTTCCAAATATGGAAGGGTGGACATTATTTATGGAAGCTTAGGCAACACATGGCCGAACCCCATGAATCAGATTATGGTCTATGTTTAATCAATTATGATTTTAAATGTTGCAATGATCGAATTATTGGTTATGTAAGCCATGGATGACATTTTTGTAAATATGTGAAAATTATAGAATATTGGGTTCGGCCATGGTGTAGGGCCGAACCCCATGATTTATTTATGGGACTATGTGCTTTGGAAGTATGAATGGATTATTTGGAACCTAAGCAAAGAAAAATGGCTATGGTTATGGACAATGGCATTTTGGTAATTAATAGGATAAATGAACAAAAAGGGTGAGGCTCGGCCATAGGTATGGCCGAACCCCACAAGTATGGTTTATGGACTTAAATGTGGTAAATCAAATGAGACTTGGTTTTGATTTATTATTATATTATAAGGTAACGGGATCTCGCAAGCGGTGCGCGATCGGTGATCGAATCTTGGACGGGAACGCAAGGACTTGTGAACGGTCTTTGGTAGGATTCCACCTCTTTGAAACTATGTCTTATGTACTTTGCTTTTATCCTATGCTTGATGAAAATATGTTTCAAAGAATACGCTTTATTATTGAATTTCAAATGCTATGTTTTAACTTGTTTAAATAGCATAGATTGATATGTTTCAAAAGGTGATTTTAAATGCTATGTTTATGTTATTAAAATAGCATGTGTTACATTGGCATCTCATGCATGGCATGGGGGGGAGGATTTATAACCGAAGGGGTCACATTCCGTCGGGGCGTCCGAAAAACCTATATGCGGTACCTTGATGTGATTTCCATCAAGAAGATTCCGGAGGGTCCACACTCCGTCGGGGCGTCCGAAAAACCTATGTAGGGTACCTTGATGTGATTTCCATCAAGAAGATTCCGGAGGGTCCACACTCCGCCGGGGCGTCCGGAAGACCTATGTGGTGGTACATTTATGTACATATGATGGGTGAGACTCATTGCATATTTGTCATCATTGCATGGCATGGATTTTACCTAGTTTTATATTTTATGTTATAATATATGTTTTGTACTAACCATGTGTTAGCCGTAACTGGAATACCTACTGGGCGCGTTGTTCTAACACCCTACTTCTACCCTAGTAGATGATACATGTATTTAGGGGAACGAGAAACGCAAGACGGGTCAGACTTAGGAGCTTGGATGATTTATTTTATATGTTTTAAATAAAGTTACTTAGTGACTTGTAATTGAGTAACTAGTTTCGGAATGTAATAACTTAGATGGTCGGATGTTTAGTTTGATGATTATGATGTTTTTAATAATGATTAAGGACTTGACGTACTTTGCTATCTGAATGGAATAGAACTTGGTTTTATTATGATTCCGCATTTTGATGTTATGATTCCGCAGGTTATGATTTTTATTCCGTAAATTGATCTTGCTATGTGTGAACCATTTTATTGGATTGAGTTCATACACACATAGGGTTGGCCAGTTAAGGGTCGGACTTTGGAAGTTCGGACTTAGCTCGCATCATGACGTCCAGTATTTTATCACTCTACTCTGTTATAAAAAAAAAATACACTGAATTTACGGGAAAAAGCTAGTGAAAAAGGGCGGGACGTTACAGATATTACAGGAACACGACCAATCGTGAGGGACATGACACGACCTATCGTGGTGATGACTGTCGGCTGGATTTTTCAAACTTCTTTTTGAAATCACTCTGTAAATCTCAGTTGCTCTCAGAACAATACTATTGTGAAATGATGATCTATCGTCAGTGACAGGGACAATTATTGTGCAATGCAAAGTTTTATATTTATTACTCGCAAGCATATGAACCATATATAATATAGTAGTATGAGTGTGAGGTCGAATCCAATGGAATTACAGAAAATATATCTTAAAAATATTTATAATTATTTAATTTAAATATCTAACTTGAAACTTATATTGGTGGATCTTTTTAGAGAACATGGAAACAATGCAGGTTCAAACGTAGATCTAATTAAAATTAGCTCATTTAATTTCAATCCTAGTTCATAATTGAGATTTGGATTTGGAGAGAAATAATACAATTAAGAATTAAAGAATTGAATAAATCAAACACTTTACATATGATACAATAGAATTGGATCTAAGATGTCAAGAAAGCATTATTTTCCAAGTATTAATAATAAAGTTTAAACTAGAATCCAGAGCTCGCATAAATCAAATAACATTGTATTCAAGTCATCCATTTAAATTATCTAAAAATTAAATCCATGGATTCTAATAAAATATCCAAAAGTCAGACCTTAGATTAAATAGAAGTTGAATTCCGATTCTAAATTTTCATTGCATTTTTTGAAATCCAAAAGCCTTATAAATCGAAACTGAAGTTCTATTTAATACTAAATTTTCGTTGCATCTAACTCTTAAATTTACAATAAAATTCGAACGTGGTATTAAAGTTTAAAAACAAAATTAAATGGAAAACAATCATAACACAAATATTATTTGATTGGAAAATCAGAGACTAATTATTTCATTGCACTTAGAAATTATTAAATACATGGAATTCGAATTTACAATTCTTGGAATTGAAATAAAAGAATACAAGCATAATTGGAAATAAAACTAAAATTCAAACCTAAACACCCTTTAGTGCATGCGAATTTTCTAGATTTTCCTTGCTTTTATTCTTTTCCTCCTCTATTGTCCACGCTAAGTCTTGAATCTCTAGGTCTAAATTTGAAAATCTCATGTAGCCTAGTGTTCTATTTATAGGCTTTGGGAAAGGATTCACGGTTGGGATTAAATCAAAGTTTAGATGATGAATGGATGGTCAAGATTAAATTATTTTAAAATAAGATGACTAGGGTTTACATAGGGTGGATCGGCTATGGTGGCTTGGAGAAGGGGTTGACTTGATGACTAAGAATGAAATTTGAATGGATGGGGATTGGATTAGGGTTGGTCAAAGATGGCTTAGGGTTTTAATGCTTAATGCAATGCATGATTCAATGGCTAAGATGCAAAGTTGGTTTAAATGAATGGATGGATGTGCATGTGCAATTATGCATGTGTGTTTAGGGTTTGGATGAGGTGTGAATTTCGAATGGATTGGGGTGGATTTTGTAAAATTGTGTGAGGTGTGTGGATGAGGTGTAAGAATCTAGGGTTGCTTGGAATGGATAAGATGGATGCTTTGAATGAATGATTTAGATCAAAAGGGGTGTCTTTAAGGGGGGAAAGATTAATTATTGAAAGTGACTCCTCCAACGCCATCAAATGGGCCAAAGGCCTGAAGTGTCCCCCATGGAGACTAATAACCTTAGTGAGAGAGATTAAAGAGTTAGTAGAGGGTCTGGATGTATCTTTCTCTCAAATTAGCAGGTCAGCTAATGGGATGGCGGATTTTCTTGCAAAAAACGGGGTGGAGGGGACTATTTGCGGCACATTCTTTGCGCCAGGCAGCTAGCAGATTTCTTAGCCTCCTTTGGTGTTATCTTATTTTTTTTTTCTCATTTATGTATCTTTGCTTTGGGTGGGGGGGGTCTAACTCTCTTAGGCCATCTCCTCCTTTTATAGTTTGTTGTACTTTTGGTTATTAATATTAATCCATTCTAAACTGTTTCAAAAAAAAAAAAAAAGATGGTTCTAATGGATTGTGGATATGTTAAAATTTTGTGTAAAGGGTTGAGATTTAAAGGTTGACCTAGATGAAGGATTAGATGAATGGTCTAGATCTACTATGGATATGTATGGCGTAAAATTCGAATGGGGGCTATAGGGTTTACCTATATTTTACGCATGAAATGAATAGCTTAGATTAAAGATGATGAAATGAATGATTGGATATCAAGGAAAGGGGGTGTGAGAATGGATTACGGTTTACTGTGAAATTCGAATATGGTGTTTGGATCTGAGACCCTGAGCACTTGGGCTTTCATTTGGACTTTGTGCACATGGACTTGAACTCTCCTGCTTGTTGGACTTTGGCTTGCACTTTGGCCTGGCCCACATATGAAATGCGCATGGATCACTTGAGCTAGGCCCAGGTATGGCTTGAAACTCAGTGTGGTGGGCTTGGTTTCTGACTCATGGACTTTTGGCCCACGGACTACAAATTTCAGACTTTTTATCTTCATTGGCCTCTTGATTTACACCTTCTCTCTCCAGAATTAAAATAATTAATTCACCACTTAAATCTAAAATTATTGAAATAATCCAGACCCTCATAATTAGATCCAGATTTATTCAATTTACAATTAAAATCCTAAAAATGGTATAAATTAATTATTAAAATTCTGAGTTTTCCATTTTAGCACAGATTTCTACATTTATCCCATGTTTTTGATTGATTTTTTGTAGTTTATATTTTTATCTACAAAACTAACAAAAAATATTAAATGCACATAATATATATATAATTGAAGGTTGACTGGTCCAATAATTAGGGGTGAAGTAGTCATTTTTCAGTACTCGTGAGTTATCGTTTTCTGTCCGTTGGGACTGCATTAAATACTAACGGTCACATTGCAACGACACATTTTTAAGTCACTATCCATCGTGGTGCCACGACCCATAGGCACATTGTGAAGTGGATTAAAGCAAGGTGCTTGGACTATTATAAAAAATAGAGGGATAAGGAAGCAGTCTGGGTATGTCGAACCTTTCAAATCTAGGATTCGAGTTGGATGAAAGTCCCACTCTATTCGTGAGGGCGTAATTCCCCACATAGTGAATTTGGGATAACTCAAGAGTGGGTGAGTCCAATAGTGGATGTAGAAGGGATTTACTCCAAACTACCATAAATCGGGTGTTTGGGTTGCTTGTGTAATTGCTCTATTATTTGTGCACTATTATTATCACACAACACATCTTCTTGATTAATTTGTTAATTCTGCTACATATCATTTTAATTAATTAAAAATTTTGTGAAGACCATTAAAATTGGGATTGTCCTATTCACCCCGCCCCTCTAAGACAATCGTATTCTAGCAATCGGAAACTTTCAATTGGTATAAAAAACTCATGTTCTTCATAAAGATTTAACCATCCGAGTTGATCCAAGTGCTAGAACCATGACTATGGGCAAAAATCTATCCATCTCCATATCATCATTCTTTGGTGGCTCTAAATGTACTTCATTGAAAACAAAAATGAAGAGCCTCATAAATTCAGCAAAAGGAGCTGGTTGTGATTTAGTCAAAAGTGGAAGAACTATTTTTATTGAAAAAAAATCTTTTTCTATGGAAAATTCTACCTCCTCTAGTTCAATGGATGGCTCCACCTCTTGTAACCCAATGGAACATGAGCCTCCTGACTCCAATGACATTGAAAAGAGATTACATTCTGAAATTGTTTCAGAAATGAAGAATAAAAAAAGAGGTGAAAATTTAAAATGTTTCATTGCCTCCATTGTTCATAACCAAGAGGAATCGTAAAGTGAAGAAGAGGATGATGAAGAGTATATTGAAGAGGATGATGATCTTCAAGAATCCTACGATGCCTTGTACTTGGAGCGTATAAGATTGGCTAAGGACCTTCATAAGGTGAAAATTGAGAATGCCAAGCTCTCTAGCCAACTTCAAAGTATGAATGCTGAAAATGACCTTCTATCATTAAATTTGAAAATTTCAAATGATGAAATCATGAAATTTAGAGAATCTGAAAAAGTGCTTCAAGAAACTTTAAAAGCTTTTGAGAATGATATGTTGAAGCTAAAGGAAGTTGGAAAATGTCTTTGTGATGAAAATTTGAAGTTGGGATTGAAATTCCGTAACTATACTAATGCACGACATAGAGAGGGGAGGGGAGGGGAGGGGAGGGGGGGGGGGAGGGTGGAGGGTGAATAGGTCTGATTTCGAAATTCTATCCCTTTTTAAAACAATGCTTAAATGTATGAGATATGAAAATGAACTGATTTTAGACCCTTTCCAATTAAACACGTGTAATAAAATATGGCTGGTTCAAAGTGTGTGCAAGTGATCGAACCTTAATCAAACCATTCAAGCAAATGATCAAGCACCATACATGCACAAAGATTATATAGTGGTTCGGTTTTCAATTAACCTACGTTCACTGTTAGACTTCTCAACTCTATGGTCTTCCCAATATACTATGTATGGGCTTTACACCTAGATAGTACAACCTAGTTTTTTTTTTTTATAGAGGTTCGGCCCAAATGGTTTAATCCTCGATGCCTAATTTTTTTGGGTGGTTTGAACACAATGTTCCATTCCACTTTGCAAGTGATATCAAATAAAAGAAAAGAAAAGACACTTGTCTTGGGCCTTAAGAATCTTCAAATGAGTGTTCTTTTTTGCTTGATGTCTCTACGCCTCTTCCTTTAGATCAGGTCCATCAATGTTGAATATTGGCACAGCGGAATAAGGGTATTAGGACAATGGTGTGACTATTATTTGGTCCTAGGTAAACACCCTCAACTTCATCAGACATAAAGATTGAATAACCAAACATATCCTCGTTAGAGGATGATGAAGAAGGAGTGACAAGGGGCTAGAAAGCTCCCCGGTCTCTGTTCTCGTTTTTCAGAAGTTTAGAACCTCATTTTTATTCAGTTAGCCGAGAATATATAAGACTGTTATACAACAGTCAAGTCTCGAGGCCTCCAGATTTCCTTCGAGGACTTGAATCTGTGTATAGCTGACTGAATTCTCAGATTTCAACCCTTTCCCTTTTGATTTTAAGTCAATGTCCAGCTCTTTAATTTGCCACCTGTCCATGATTGACAATCAACATGTTTAACCAACGAATAAGGAGATGACACCATGATTTTTCTATGATCTTTTGAGATCACGAGGAGCCTCTTTTTCTTTTTCAAAATTTTAATCGCAAAGAGACTTTCCTTTTTCCACAGATTTTTTTTTCAAAATAAAAAGTCTTCTAGACTTTTCCAAATATACATGCTGATTTGTCAATCACAAGGAGTTTTATCCTTTAATTTGAGAAGTCTTTCCAAATATTTAGAAGATACCCACACACATGGCTTGGCTCCAAAAGATTTGATCAACAGTATGAGGTGGCAAACAGATTTTCCAACTACATTTTTTCATAAAAATCCCAATTAGAATATGACTTAGAATTTTTCGAAATCAGGAGGAGCCTTTTCAAATGTTTATATTTATCTTACCAATTCTTATAAGATACGTGGGCAAAGGACACTTGGCTTTGTGGTCCCACACTGAATTACAACTGTCAAAATTTTCACTCAGCTAAGGACAATCTTTGAGGCCTCGATAGACTGCTTGAGGCCTCGAGGCTGGAAGTCAACCATTTTCCACTTTTATAGATTGTTAACCATTGACTTCCAAGGTATTTAGGCTTAGACTAAGGTCTACTAAGGTTCACTTACCTGTGTGCCAACAACAAATTCGGTGCAGAGCCTTCAACACACAGTAGATCTTTCGATATCTTCATATTCTTCTAAGGCAATGTCCAAGTGAGTCACGTAATTGACAATATGGGTGACTCGGACAAGCCGGAGCACTAACAAGGATCAGATTTAAAAAGTCTTAAGAAATCTCACGACATTGTTATCCAAGGTGAGCTAAAACTGGAAAAACCTATTTCAGGTAAACCTTAAGGTGTTAATGGCCACAGCACACACTCTTCAAATATGAATTGTTTTTATTGTGGTATAACCGAGCACTTCAAACATAAGTGCAAAACAAGAAAGATGCAGGTTGAAAAACAAGTGGCTAAGGTTCCTTCTCAAAATACAAAGAAGATAAAGAATGAGACGATTGGAAATTCACACCTTGCAAAAAAGAATAAGGTAAATCATTTTAACTATGTGAATTTTCTCAGGAAACACAGAGCACCTCACCACTTGCATCATACCTACAATGGAAAATCTAATAGGGATAAGTCAAAACCTCCTCATACCATGGATAGGAACATCATAATGAGGGTCTTGTCTCAATCCTCTGAACTTGGGCCAAATGTTAGAAATGGAAAAATGAAAAAGCCAAAATTCCAAGGATTTGAGAGGAAAGGTTCGGATCAAAATTTCAAATGGATCCCTATAGGATATGTAACACCCCACCCACATGGGGGTGTAGGAAAAAGTCCCACATCGCCCATGAGGTGGAGGGGTGTGGGGTTATAAGAGGGTGCTCCCCTCTCCTTAGCACAAGGCTTTTTGGGCCTGGTCTTGTGGGCCAAGCCAATGCAAAGTCGTGCGGGCCGCCACACGTGGGCCCAAAGTGGACAATATTGTGTTGAAGGGACGAGTTGTTACATTTGGTATCAGAGCACGGTTCAACACTCGGGCTGTATGGGCCCTCCACTCTTCTGTGTTGTCTTGCTTGTGTAGACCCCTTGTAAGTGTGACGTGACAGAGCCGAGGCGGCCTGGTCTTAAGGGGGGTGGATTGTAACACCCCACCCACATGGGGGTGTGCAAAAAAGTCCCACATCACCCATGAGGTGGAGGGGGTGTGGGGTTATAAGAGGGTGCTCCCCTCTCCTTAGCTCAAGGCCTTTTGAGCATGGTCTTGTGGGCTAGGCCCATTGCAAAGCCGTGCGGGCTGCCCCACGTGGGCCTAAAACAGACAATATTGTGCTGAAGGGACGGGTTGTTACAGGATAAGAAATTGCTCATGTCCTACATTGGTCTAAGAATTGTACATCATTGGAGTATGTCTAGACCAAGTGTAGTTGAACTCAATCTTCATTCAAGTGAGTTCAAACAACTTTTGAGTTGTGGCATGGCACATTGATTTAAGCAAGCCTTGATTGTACCTTTTCCTAGCTATAGGATATATTATGCTTGAACAGTCACATAGTTTTGGACTTAGATTCCATGTCCTACTGTGTTTGATCAAATGTGTTAATGTGTGTCAAAGTGATTAACACATTTGAAACATGTTTTGGAATCTTAGTGTGTATCTTGCTTTCATTCCATGTGATTATTGGTATATGTTTTGTGGATTGAATTTGTGCTAGATATGTGTGTGGCATATATGTTCTCTTTGGTAAAATCATATTTATCATGTGCCACGGGTTTTAAAATTAGAAGGGTGATTTCAAAAGAAAATGGACTTAAAAAGAAAAAAAAAATGTTCTGTCATGGTGACATATGGCCATTCGAAGATGGATCGGCAAGGCGACCGATCGTCGATGATGATGTACCATTTGTGAACAAAAGGTTTAAGTTAAAAAACCTTCTTCTGATTTTCTGCTTCATTCCATGATTCTAACATGTATATTTTTTGGAATGTTTGGTTACATGTGGGCTTGCACTTAGAATATGTCTTGATTCATCTTATTCCTTGTTCTCAATTATGTGTATAATTTTGGAATGATTAAAGTTTGTGTATTGCCTCGTGTATTGCTTATGTATGTGTATGCACTGTAAGTTTCCATTTTTGTACTTAAAATTGTAGTATCTTAGTTGGGAGATGACCTTGTGCACATACATAGTGTTGTTTCATTCCATGTTCTCAATTTGTGAATCTCATGTGAAATGAACTTTGCTCCATGCTTGTGAATGGTATTGATGATCCAAATGTGATCAAATGTTCAAAATGGTAATCCATTCATACACCATTCAAAAAATTTAGAACTTCAATGGAATATAGAATGACATAGTGAGGGGAGCATATGTTATTTGCACCAAAGATAAAATACTAGAATCCATGACCATACGCCCAAAGCAAACCAAACTCAAAAATTACAGAAAGACTACTTGATATTTGAAAAAAAGGCTTTGATAGCCATGGATTAAATGTTCTGAAAAAAAAAGGCTTTGATATCTCAGTATCCAAACTTAATTAGCCTCATAGTGTGAGGCTTGAAACCACATCAAAATTCAACTCAAATCCTGGATGCACAAACCACATCTTTATCCAAATGTGTACATCCGAATTTGCATCTAAACTACCTAATGATCCATTTTTGTTTTCTTTACTTTTTTGTTAACTTTTATACTATGCTAATCGTACTGTGTGCATATCCTCAGTTTGGATTCAGAGTGAGTGTGAGATATCCCAGAGTTTCAAAAATACGAAATTTCAGACTGAGCCTATTAGATATGATCTGACCATTAGTTGTTTTCAATAAAAATATCGGATCATTAGTTCTAATTGTTCATTTTAATCATGTTTTTTTTTCTTTTAGTGGGTCCACTGCATTATAGTGTTGATGAATGGTGGATCCTGCTTTTATCAGTGGTAGATTGATCATATGATTCCAAATAAATGCTTCCCTCTTTCTGATCTAGCACAATACCCTATACTACATTCCTGTACGTCTTTAATCATTGAAAGTGATGACTGTCTTGCCCCCTTAAATAGTTTCACCTTGATACTGTGTTTGCAAATTTATGGGGAACTCTGTGGAGAATGGGATATGCAGAATAAGATGTAGAGAATGGCCCTAAAAGGTAATTAGATAGCCTCATGATTTGATAAGATATGTAGGTGACCACACCAATAGAATATATCTAAAATTTCCACTCATTTGATCGTCTTAACCTTGTGATTTGGTCCTTGAAATTAAGTACCATATGAAATTGATTTTTCATGGCCCAATAGATAGGTTGGATGATTTCATGTGAATGAAACTACATCCACACCCTATATCCTTATTGTCCTTTACAAATTCCAGCCGATCATGTGTTCCATTGATCACTTGTTAGCGCCATTGTTCTTATCCATTCTCCTTAGGATCATTCTCTCTTTAGATGCTGAAATTTATCCTCAAGAGATTCTTAAAATCATTTCTGAAATTAGTATATGCAATCATTGTTGTTAAATTTGTCTTTATGTATCATTTTGTCTGTGATATATTCTAAATGTCATTATGTATTGTATGTATTGCTTAATCCATGCTTCAGAGTATAACTGGACTAGATTCATTAGAAACATCAAGAAAGGCATTACTTGAGCGACTTTTGGAAATTGACCAAACAATGGAGAAACCCATGGATGAGGATATTGAGCGTATGAGATGTTGTCCAAATTGCCAACCTAATTGTGAGGGTCCATTATGTGGTCATTGTGATTTAGATGAGTTATTTCAGGTAAACTACTTAAGTGGAATTATATGATCCTTGACTCTTGGTGCCTATGATTCCCTCTTTTGGAAGTTGAGATTCTTGGGCTGATGAGTCTCAAATGGATCTGGTATTGGAAGACTGTTGCATGTAGTCCCCCACCCTGGCCCCCTGTGGAATGTCAAGAGATTCCATTAGTTGATGAGCCTCAAAAGGATCTGGTAATGGAGGACCATAACCGTGCATTTTTCTCCTCCTTTACGTGTAATGTGCAAAAATATTGTGTCAAATTATTATCTATTTTTTTTTTTGCCTTAGTTGGGAGGGGAGAGGGTTGCAATTTTTGGGTTTATGGCCTATCCATTTGAGGTTCATTAGCTTAATGGTTTGGTAGAACACACATTTCAAACCGAAGTCTGGAAATGCCATGTATATCCTTTGACTGACCTGTATTTTTCACCTTGAAGTTGTGGTTGGAAATTTATGGAGAATGGGATAGGGAGAATAGCCCTAAAAGGTAATTAGATAGCCACTTGATTTGATAAGATATGTAGGCCACCACACCAATAGAATGTATCTGAAATTTCACACTCATTTGATCATCTTAACCTTGTGATTTGTCCTTTGAAATAAAGTACCATATGAAATTGATTTTTCAACTCAAATACCCGACTTGCTATAATGTGTTGTGTTGTAAACTACTTAGTGGAATTATATAATCCTTGACTTGAGTCTTGGTGCTTTTGATTCCCTCTTTTGGAAGTTGTGATTGTTGGGCTGATGAATCTTAAAAGGATCTAGTATTGGAAGACTGTTGCAGGCAACTTCTCTTCCTTTGTGTTGAATGTCGAGAGATGCTATTGTTAGATTAGGATTATATTACTTGTATAGGGGTAACTTAGTCATTTTATTCATCTTTTATTTAGGGTTTACTTTGTATATATTATTGTCTTAATGGAATACTAAACCATGAGATTATTGGATTCTATCATGGTATCAAGAGCCAACGGTTCTTGCATCTGATCTTTAGAGTTCCATTTTGAATTTTTCGATC
Organism: Chimonanthus salicifolius; assembly: GCA_013350335.1. Taxonomy (NCBI): domain Eukaryota; kingdom Viridiplantae; phylum Streptophyta; class Magnoliopsida; order Laurales; family Calycanthaceae; genus Chimonanthus; species Chimonanthus salicifolius. Next base: position 29,135,975 of record CM023535.1, read on the forward strand.
GGGTTTCGATAGACGTTTGATTTGGATTTGGGAAGCAGCAGATTTTTTTTCGTTTTCGTTTTGGTATACCGACGCGTCTTTCCGCATCTGCACGGTTGACTCGGGTTCCTTTGATCATCTCTCCACTGCCGATCTGCTGCTCCGTCTGTCTCCCTCGTCTGTTGCTGCCGCCTGCTGTCTTCCCCTGCTTCCGCGTTGGGATTGCATACTCGAACCAGATTTGCCGCCACTCTGTTTGCACAGCCCAGTTCCGCTCCTCTGTTTTCTCGGTTTGCCAGTCTCCCGCCGGCTCTGATTTGCGACTTCCGTCTCCCTGCAATAGATCTGCGTTTGGCAGCCAGTCTAGTTTTCCGTCTCTCCTTGCCTTGCAGATCTGCGTCTCTTCCTTCGCTGGCTCTGGTTTGCACAGCCTCGACCTGTCTTCATCTCTGTCTCCCTGCAACCAGGCCTCCATTCGCAGCCAGATCTGCATCTCTTCCGTTCGAGACAGCCTCTCTCTGCTCGTCAGCTGGAAGGTGTTTTCCAGCGGCCGTTCTTGCAGTCGCCGCCATCAGCCCGTCGCTGTTTGGGGCCGCCTGATCTGCCACAGCCGCCGGATCGTCTGCAACTAGTTCTTACAGCCGCCGCCATCAGCCCGTCGTTGTTTGGGGCTGCCTGATCTGCGCGATATTTTGACGAAGCGATTGAATCTTTTGGCTGTTCCTTTGCTCTGTTCGTTGGATGTTTGAAACGATTCTCTGGGTGGAATTTGAAGCACCAATTTAATTTGTTCGTATTTATTGGCTGACTCGTTTGGTGTTTTGCGGAAACGTTGGATTTTCGGACTTCTCATTTCGGTGGTGAGGGATTTGCAATGGCCGGTGAACGTGATGATTCCCTTCATGCAATTAGTGTGAAGCTCACTGACAGCACATATACTTATTGGGCATATGTTATGCGAAATTTTTTGACCGGAAAGAACATGTGGGGTTATGTCTCTGGGGATATTGTTATGCCTACGGACACCAAGGCTGCCGATTATGCTGCTTCACTGGTTACTTGGACCACCCGTAATTCTAAAATCATCACTTGGATCAATAATTCAGTTGAGCTCTCCATAGGGATGCAACTTGCGAAGTTCTCTACAGCGAAAACGATTTGGGATCACTTAGAGAGACTGTATACGCAGTCTAACTTCGCTAAGCGATATCAACTTGAGAATGATATTCGCTTAGTTTGACAGGGGGATGTGAGCATTCAACAGTTTTATTCGGTCATGACTGGCTTTTGGGATCAACTTGCATTAACTGAGCCCGCAGGCCTCAGTGCCATTGCCCTTTATTGCACTTATAGAGAAGAAGGGCGACTCGTTCAATTTTTTACTGCTCTTCGAGATGACTTTGAAGCACTTCGGGTCTTTATTATTCATCGTCATCCCTTTCCCTCTGTTAATGCAGTGGTTCACGAACTCCTAGCTGAAGAAGTTCGTTTGAAGTCACATGGCGACAATCGTTTTCTTTCTCTGCCTAGTCAGACTGTTTTAGCTGTGCCACTCCGGTCTCCATCTAGCTCACAGAGTCGACAACACCAAGGTGGGAGAGTTGCAACTACTGATTGTCGTTACTGTAAACAGAAAGGTCACTGGAAGGCTCAATGTCCGTTGTTATTGAGAAGCCAGCAACAACAGCAACCACACGTGCCGCTTCCTAAGCCACATCGAACCACTACTGTTGTTTCGTCTGGGGCTGCGGCATCACCTTTGCCTTCTTCTGTTTCCACACCAGTGAATGCGGCATCACATTCGACTCCTTCCATCTCCACCTTTGCAGACCAGTTGCAGTACTTCCTCTCTTCTCACCAGCCTAATGCCTTGTCTTCTCTAGGTTTGACTCATTCAGCCTCTTCAGGTATTTCGCCTTCTACGTGGGTCTTTGACTCCGGCGCTACTCATCACATGACTCATGATGTTGCTTTATTCACATCTTTATCTCCTTCTTCATCACATGCTTCTGTCTTAACTGCCAATGGTGCTTCCATGCCCTTGGTAGGGGTTGGTTCCATTTTGTCATCTTCTTTACACCTTTCTGATGTTTATTATATACCTCATCTTACTCTGAATTTGATTTCTATTAGTCAACTATGTGATTCTGGCTATATTGTTAATTTTTCTCCCACTTCGTGTTCTGTGCAGGATCTTCATTCCAAGAGGCTGATTGGGACTGGCCGTAGAGAAGGAGGATTATATGTTTTAGAGCGGCTCTGTGTTCCTACTGTCGCTGCCTCTTCAGTTGATTTATCATCTTTTCTTTTGAGTCCCACTTCATCTAGTTTTTATTTGTGGCATTCTCGCCTTGGTCATGTTTCTAGTTCCCGTTTAAAGTATTTAACTTCTACAGGAGCTTTAGGAAGTTTAAATAGTAGTGATATTTATGATTGCAGTGGATGTAAACTTGCAAAGTTTTCTGCATTGCCTTTTAATAAAAGTTCATCTATTTTTCTTGCTCCTTTTGATTTAATTCATTCTGATGTGTGGGGGCCAGCACTTCTTCCCACCAAAGGGGGGTCTCGATATTATGTCTCCTTTATTGATGACTATACCCGTTTTTGTTGGATTTATTTGCTGAAACGTCGATCTGAGTTTCTTACAATCTTTCAAACGTTTCGTGCACTCATTCGCACACAGTTCTCTGCCACTATTAAATGCTTTAGAGATGATTTGGGTGGCAAGTATACCTCTGGTGCTTTCTTTGATTTGCTTGCCTCAGATGGGACTGTTCATCAGTCCTCTTGTACTGACACTCCCCAGCAGAATGGGATTGCAGAGAGAAAACATCGGCACATCATTGAAACTGCTCGCTCTCTGTTACTCTCTGCTAGTGTTCCTAGCCTCTTTTGGGGAGAAGCGGTTCTCACCGCGACTCATGTGATTAACAGAGTCCCTTCTGTTATCACTTCTGGCAAATCTCCATTTGAACGTTTATATGGCAAACTTCCAGACTATTTCTCCTTGAAAGTTTTTGGTTGTGCATGTTTTGTCCTTCGTCCGCACAATGAGCGCACAAAATTATCTGCTCGGTCTGCACTGTGCATTTTTCTTGGTTATGGTGAGGGTCAAAAGGGATATCGCTGTTATGATCCCACTGCACAGAAGTTGTATGTCTCACGCCATGTTGCTTTTATTGAACATATTCATTTCTATTTTGTTCGTTCACATTCTAACACTCTTAGTATGTCTGAACTTCTATATATTGACCCCTTCCCTCATATTGATGATTTGTCTGTGTCTGATCCTGTTCCTGCTTTGCCTAACTCTGTTCCTTCTATTTCTTCTACTCCTATTGAAGTTTTGCCCTCTACAGATATTTCTCCTCCCTCTCCTACAGCTACCTCTCCTTTGACTTTTGCTGATGAGGATTTTGCTACTTCTCGTTACCCTCCACGAATCTGTAAGCCTCCTACTCGATTTGGTTATTCTTTTGATGACTTTGCTTATTCATGTTATTCCTCTTCATTTTCTTCGTTTCTCACATCCATTCATACTCTCTCTGAACCAACCTCCTATAAGGAGGCTCTTTGTGATCCTTTATGGCAACAGGCAATGGATTAGGAACTTTCTGTATTACACAAGACTGGTACGTGGGAGTTGGTAGCTCTTCCTCCAACCAAACGTGCAATTGGTTGCAAATGGGTATATAAGATTAAGACCAGGTCTGATGGTTCTGTGGAGCGATATAAGGCTCGATTAGTTGTTAAGGGTTTTAGTCAGGAATATGGTATTGATTACGAGCAGACATTTGCTCCTGTTGCGAAGATGACTTCTGTTCGCACTTTACTTGCTGTTTCTTCAGTTCGTCAATGGTCTTTGTCGCAGATGGATGTTAAAAATACATTTCTGAATGGTGATCTCACTGAAGAAGTTTATATGCTTCCTCCTCCAGGTGTTGTTCATCGTCCTGGGGACGTTTGCAGACTCCGAAAGGCCTTATATGGTCTCAAACAAGCACCGCGAGCATGGTTTGACAAGTTCTCAACAGTGATTGAGTCTTTTGGCTTTCACTCCAGTGCTCATGACTCTGCTTTATTTGTTCGCTCCACCTCTGCTGGTCGTATTCTTCTTCTTTTGTATGTTGATGATATGATCTTGACAGGCGATGATCTTGATGGTATTGCCCTATTAAAGTTACAGTTGCACAACACGTTTGACATGAAAGACTTGGGGCCCTTGAGATATTTTCTCGGGATAGAAGTTGCCTCTTCACTGAAGGATTATCTTCTCTCTCAATCTAAGTATGCTGCTGATGTTCTTCGAAGAGCTCGTATTACTGACACCAGACTGGTCGCAACGCCTTTAGAGCTCAATGTTCATTACACTTCCTCTGATGGTGTGCCTTTGTCGGATCCCACTCTCTATCGCACTACAGTCGGAAGTTTAGTTTATCTCACCATTACGTGGCCTGACATTGCCTATGCCGTTCATATTGTGAGTCAGTTTATCTCTTCACCAACCACTGTTCATTGGGCAGCCGTTCTTCGCATTTTGCGATATCTTCGAGGTACTTTATGTCAGAGTTTGTTATTGCCTTCCTCAACTACTTTGGAGCTTCGTGCATTCTCTGATGCTGGATGGGCCGGTGATCATTCTGATCGCAAATCTACTACTGGTTTCTGTGTTTTCTTGGGTGATTCTCTCATTTCATGGAAAAGCAAGAAGCAGGATGTTGTTGCTCGTTCATCTGCTGAAGCTGAGTATAGAGCTATGGCTTCTACCATAGCTGAGATCGTTTGGCTTCGTTGGTTACTTGCAGACATGGGTGTCTCTCTCTCTGACCCTACGCCTATATATTGTGATAATAAGAGTGTTATTCAAATAGCAAATAACTCCGTCTTTCATGAGCGTACCAAGCATATTGAGTTAGACTGTCACTTTGTGCGTCATCATCTTCAGCTTGGCACTGTTTCTCTTCCATTTGTCCCTTCTGCCTTGCAACTGGCTGACTTTTTCACGAAGTCTCATACCATTTCACGCTTTGCATTTCTTCTTAGCAGACTTTCGATGCTTACCACTGTAACATCGTCAGTTTGACGGCGGGTGTTAGATTAGGATTATATTGCTTGTATAGGGGTAACTTAGTCATTTTATTCCTCTTTTATTTAGGATTTACTTTGTATATATTATTGTCTTAATGGAATGCTAAACCATGAGATTATTGGATTCTATCAGCTATTGGTTGATGAGCCTCAAATGGATCTGGTATTGGATGACTATAATCCGTGCATTTTTCTCCTCTATGTGTAATGTGCAAAAATATTGTGTTAAATTATTATCTATTTTTTTTCCCTCTCAAAAACTATTATCTATTTTTTTTTTTACCTTAGTTGGGAGGGGGGAGGGTTGCAATTTCTAGGTTTATGGCCTATCCATTTGAGGTTTTCATTAACTTAATGGTTTGGTAGAACACACATTTTCAAACCGAAGTCTGGAAATGCCATGTATATCCTTTGACTAAGTTGTATTTTTCACCTTGATGTTGTGGTCAGAAATTTATGGAGAACTTTGTGGAGAATGTGATATGGAGAATAAGATGTGGATAATGGCCCTTAAAGGTCATTGGATTGCCACATGATTTGATAAGATATGTAGGCCACTACACTAATAGAATGTATCTGAAATTTCACACTCATTTGATCGTCTTAACTTTGTGATTTGGCCCTTAAATAAAGTACCATATCTGTTATGTTGTAATACAACTCTAGTTTCCCTATTGATCATACCTGCCACCTGTTTTTGGCAATACAATTCTAGGATGTATGTTTGTTTTGAGAAGAGCATTTTAATCTAGTTGATGATTCTGACTCTGACAAGTTTGTACCCTGTTTCCTCCTGATGTAGAAGTTTTTCTACTACTCTTCCATTCTCGTACTGATTGTGATTTTTAATTTTAGGAAAAAGAGAAAGCGAAGTAGGTGCAGTGCAAGCAATTCTTTAGTAGAAACTTTGGCCAAGTGGAGAGAATATTTACACTCAACTCGATCATTTGGAAGATAGTGAGAAAAGAGCGAGCAAAATTGCTGCGAAAAAGAAACGAGGTCTAAGGTTCTCACCTGCAGTTTGCTTACTCATTTGGTGGCTACATCCTTGTTTTGGCCTTGTGATTGCTGGATTGAAGTGAAAGATTGGTGGCTAGATGAGAAGTTGAAACGAAGTCCAAGTGGGATGGTTATTCTTAATGTGCCTGCTGATTGATGGTGGGGCCTTTTTGATGAGTGATCCCTATTAATGTGGCTCAAACGAGAAAACAGACTCAAGTTTCAAACACAGGTATGCTGTTAGTGGTGCATTGTAGCTAATGCCTTTCCATAAGTGCTTGTACTGACTCTAATGTGGCACAATTCAGTATGCATTGCGTAGTTTGTGGTGATTAATTTTAAATAGTTTGTTCTAATATCTGAACAACATGGCAACATATTGAACCTGAACACAATTAAAAAAATGTCAAACCTGAGTTTTAACAAAATTTAAAAAACATTAAATGGAACTTAAAATCATTTCTGAAAGACTAAGTTATTCTATATCTATGAAAGAGACCAACTTTTTGAAAATGGTGTTTGTTTCCAATAATGCTTTAGTCATTCTTAATACCGAGCAACCCAAATTCTCGTTCTCGATATTTGTGTAAAAGTTGGCAAGCCATATCATTTTTGCATGTGGTGCCTAACTCTCTTATTTTTATTTTTTATTTGTTTAGATGTTAAAGTATACTTATCCAGGAATATCATCTCAGATGAATGACTTCAATAATATATAGATTCTGGTCAATGTACTTCTGAACATTGTTTGTTTTTTTGTTAGCATTGGCACACTTTTTTTAAACTCAAAATATCAGTGAAATTCGATATTCTGGGTTTGGTCTGGACCAATATATCGGCTGATGTTCAGAGTTTAGCTGATATTTTGAGCCCAAATTTTCAGTCATTATTTTTAAAGAAATACTAATTGCTGATATAGCCGAAATTTCTCTTATAAGTTTTGGACCAATTTTGAAAAAAAATCATATTTGAATATCCCTCTGAAATCCAATAAATATTGATGTAAGCTGATATTCAAAAATCAGTCATTGATAAGAGGATTGCAATACGAAATGCCTTCCATTGTATAACAGGGTATTTCAGTTATCAAACCAAACTGTGTATCATGTTCTTGTATTGTTTTAAAGTAGTTATTGAAAAATAATAGGAAAGAAAAACTAGTACTTTAATCTGCATACACAAACAATTAGGTAGGCTGTCAGTTTATGTTGGAAAAGATGGAATAATTTCTCAGATTTCTTGGGGTTCTTGTCTTTCTAGCTAAGACGGGTATGTAGCATTTCCTGTTGTTTTTTGGTCTATGAAATATGCACTACAAGTTTCACAATTTGTTGGTTGTCTTATTTTTGTAATTTTTCTTTCTCAAGTTCTAAGTAGGGTGTGTTGTCAAAGTATTAAATTTTGAGTCTTTTATCCCTTCTTTGATTGACCCGGTCATAAGCCACGTTTCGTCTTATAGATAAGATCTGAATGATCTTAAGTGTAGTATTGTATTTATGTGGAGAATAAAGAAAGAAGAATATGGTGTTTGAATTAACGTTACCAGGAAAATGACATTCTATTCATGAGATCTATATTTTTCTTGAAATGTGCCGTCTTTTCTTTATAAATATGTGAGAAATTTGCTTTGTGAAAATAAACTTTGCTCACATATACATGAGAGAAAATATAAGCCAATCTCGAAGTATTTTTATTGTGAGTGATATACCCTTGTGACATTTGGAGTCAAAGCGCATTTTCGGATGGTAGTTGCTAAACTTGTGCGTATTTGGAAAAAGAATGCTATGTTAATATTTGGCTATCACACACTACACTCCAAGTATAAGTTTTGTGAAATAAATTTGGAATTGTATGATATTTAAATTTCTGTTTATATATTTTTGTTGAAATTTGATGTTTGTGGGTATCATCACTGAAAGCCAGTAGTTCAAAAAAAAGGAAGTTGAAAAAATATTCATCAAGTATTATTTGCTATCTCAACTATTCTCAGACATTTTACCATATCCCTTATCCTTTCATGTTTTAATCTTTGTCCTAAGCCTAAAGTTGCGTCCTATTAAAGTCTTACTTTGATCTTAGGGGTGGTATGGTTTGGACGTGGAAGTGAATGAGTAGGGATGATAGTGTGGCAATCTATGAAGTTTCTTAGTGACTATTATCTCATTTTTATTGCAAATGTGTCTTTCATGTTTTATATGTTAAAGTAACAAAGCTTATTGACTCTGTTTTTGAATTCTATGCAATTGAATGGAAGAAAATTCTCTGAGATAAACAAAGGAATTACTTGATGTTTGTGGTAATATCTCTGAAAACCCTCACGAGATTATAACTCGTCCATCAGGGATAAACTAAGGGTTTAAAGGCTTATTGTATCTGCTAAATACCATTAAGAATGCATGCGAAAGTGATTTTGTGTGTTTGCATTTCTTTTATTTTTAATTGCTTAAAATTACATTATTGCTTAAAATTACATTATTATCTTAGTTTTCGGATTTCTTTTGCATTTATTTCCACATTTACACATAAATATTTTAGTTTTCTTTTCAACATTGCACAATACCCATTTTCATAGTTAAAATGGTGTATTTGCGTGTAGAAGTATGAATTCCATTAACCATCATGCAAAGTTTTCTTTAAAAAGACTTGTTATGCGTATTTTCTCTCGTGTGATATTTTAACTAGTTTGTACATTATTCTGCGTATTGTCTTTTTCTTTTACCTAATAGTAAAATATTTAGTTCATTACCTACCTCAGGAAGCAAATTTGTATGCTTTTTTCCTCAAAATCTTTTTTATTTCACTTGACTTTGAACAATTTTGTCGTTTTTACTACTAATAAATTGGCCATGAAAATCCAATTTCATATGGTACTTTATTTCAAGGACCAAATCACATGTCCCGGGTGGGGTATTGGGCATGCCAGAATGTTCTCTAGGGGAAGCCCACGTAAGAGAAATGTGAGTTCGAGCGAGAGAAAAATGGAGAGATGGGTTGAGTTGAAGGAGGAGACAAGTGAGTTGAGAGGGAACTTTATTTTATTTATTAAAATATTAATTTTTCTTAATTTCAGTCTACAATTATTTAGTTTTTATTAGTGAATTATTTATTTGTAAAGAGTGACACCTGAGTTGATTAAATTATGAAAATCGGGACACATGAGTTGATTAAATTATGAAAGTTGGAACACCTGAGTTGATTAAATCATGAAAACTTGGACACTTGAGTTGATTAAATCATGTAAATAGGGACAACTGAGTTGATTAATTAATATTTTTAAATTAGGTTTAAAAATCCATTTAGATTTAATTATAAACTTTTTAAATTATTTAATTAAAATCGAATTAGATTTTTAAAAATAACAGGTCACAACACATCCAGTTCAAATCCTTAAATCCGGTTGTCCAAATCACGTAGAAATCTCTCTCTTCATTCATGGGGCTCACATCTACTCAAATTACAATTTTTGTCTTTCATTTTTTTTCACCTAACATTTTAGCTTCCACTGCATCTTGCAGGCTCATTCCATGTTGTTAATCTATTATCATCATCATTTCTAATTTTCGCATCATCGATTTCAAGTATAAAATTGGACGGATGAAATCTGCCATTGGCATTGGAACCCTTCTTCCCTTCTTCAGGTTATCAATTTTCATGTTTTCTTAAGTATGATAGTTCTTTAGTTGTATGATTCTCTAGATTTAGCCAAATAATGCTGTTTTTTTTTAAAATGGTAGCCAGATAATGTTGTTACAGAATAGATTTTTTCCTTAACCTCCCCATTTCCCTTCTCCCTCTTATTGGTGTGCAATCTGAGTTCTGAACTCACCAAGCTGTAGTGCCTTGTGTCTAGAAGCAGTTGACACACATTTGAAAAGGGTAGAAAGTATTTTCCTTTCGTATTGGTTCGTGTGTGTTCGTGTGTGTGCACATTTCATCTCTTTTCTTTATACATCTTGTTGAGAGAACTCCAATTATGGATAGTTGTAAAATTATCATAGTTGAAATGGTCCTCTGTGTTATCTTTGAGAGAAAAAAAAAATGATCCTTTGTGTTGTATACATGATGGTTTTGGGGGATACTATCCGTGTTTCCCTCATGGAACAACCAACCGAAGAGGTAGATCCTTGCAGAAGACTGGCCAACTTAGGCATGCAAGCTTCAAGTCTTGAGAAGGGAATGGTAGGCTTCCATGTTATCCTCTGACTTGTTCCTAATTCAATGCCTCTAGTTTTGAACTACTTTCACCTGGTGGTGCTTTTTGCATAAATAACTTTAGCAGGTACCGTTTGAGGAAAAACATAGACATTATTTTGTCTTTCAGAATAGAACTGGTCAATTAGCTACTCAAATGGAGGTTAGTTTTGCTTTGCTTTCAATTTTGGCTAATGGGCTTAAGATGGACTATCGAGGAGTTCTAGACCGTGATGGATATGTTGTTGTATCTGTGTCTCTGGGTCAATTGAAGGTATCTTTTACTTTAGTATCTTGCTTTTTACTATTTTTTTCCCCGCAGTGCGTTTTTTATTTTTCTGGTATATAATAGGATGATTTATGTTTGGGTGTGGGTTTCATTATATTCAATGGAAGCCAATTCTAACCATATACATCATCATCATTATCAAATTCTTATCCCATGACAACAAAGCACTTGTATGGTTCCCTACAATAATGTATGGGAAAGGATTGATTACCCTTGCAATTTTGACTACATGTTAGAGTTCAACAAATAAAATTTTGTAGGATAGGCAGTGTGTTTCATGTTTGAAATACAATTTGATTGATACAATTGAACCAATTATTTATTAATTGATCTTATTTCATATATTGTTCTTATTTTTATTTTTTCTTTGGACTTCGAGGTTGACTTTTTAAGTTCCATATCTCCTCTACAAATCTCACTTGGAGCAAATCTTGTTTTTTGGCATGCCATTTCAGGTATTTATATCTTCTTTCTTTTTAAGATGGTACAAGGATTTAAGGTTTTTACTTCTTTCTAAGGTTGTTTCTAAGTCATTTGTAAGGCTTGCAAGAGGGACTTCTTCAAGTTTGGAGATATGCTGTCAATTTGTTGTTTGGTTATAAAGATGCATGGTCCTGCTTGATAGATACTCAATTTTTAAAGTGAGTAATGAATATATAAATATGGCCTCCACCTTCTTTATCATTGCATTGCAGACTTTGAATTATGCTTTATGGTTAGGCACTCCTTAGAGATGGAGCATTGTTGATGGAATGAGAACTATTGCACTGAAGCTTGAATTTGGGGTTTCTCACAATCAAACATTTGAAAGGCTATTTTCGTTCTTTGTCTCAATTCCATTGATAGTTGTTCCTTATTCATATTTTTCTCAATTCCATTGATAGTTGTTGTATTCTATTTAAAGTCCCATGTTCATCACATGAGCTTAACCAATGACCATGTACAGGGTTGTTGGTGTTCATTTCACTGACCCTCTTCATGTGAGCACAAATGTTGCAGATAAATGTAATGATGGCACTTTACTTTTAATGATGGCACTCTGCTTTTTCAAGTATTCTTCTTCTAACCATTAATCAGTTAAATCTACCAACATAATTTGGATATGGTCACTTGTATTGGGGGAAAGTGCAGACAATTTTTTTACAAAAGGCACAAAAATGTTTCTACATTTCTCACAACCATTCATTTGAAACGCATTCTTTTTCCTTCTTCCTCTCATTCTTATTCATCTTTTTCTCAATTCCATTGATTGTTGTCATATTAATTTAAAGTCTCATGTTCATCAAATGACCTTAACCAATGACCATGTACAGGGTTGTTGATGTTCATTTCACTGTCCCTCTTCATGTGAGCACAAGGGTTGCAGATAATGATGCCACTCTGCTTTTGCAGGTACTCTTTATCTTTTCAAGTATTTAATAAGTTTAATCTACAAACATAATTTGAATATGGCCACTTCTAATCTTAAAACTCTGTTGTTTATTTGATAAACACTCACTTCATTCTTAAAACGCTATTAAAATATAATCTATAATTTCTATTTCTAAAACGGTCCCCTTTTCATTTTAAAATGCTTATTTCATTTCATAAATCTCTTATTTTTCACGTGAAAACCCTTCACATATCTTAAAACTTCCATTTTTTTTTATTAAAGCTTTCTTTTTCATCTTAAAAAGGACAATTTTTTACTTTTAAACTCATTGTTTTGATATAAATTTTTTCATTTTTTAATTAATAGTATGATGAGAGTTTGATCAAATCTTTTTCAAATAACCAAAACGAATATGAAATGCATATTCTTTATGGTTAAGATATCGGTTAAATATTTCAAACTTGCCAGGTTAAATTATAAAATCTTATGTTTTCTATTATTAATCTGGTTTTATATGAATTTGTTTCATGAAATCTTATTAATTTTATGTTATTTTTTTTTTATAAATTTCTGTATTTTTATATAACATCATTATAGGAGTTGATCGTACACTTACAAATCTTATCTAGAAGTCACTTTTCCTAAGTATTTTTTGCATAAATTATTTTATTTTTCGAATTTCATAGAAATTCTAATTCTTTCAGTTGAAACTTTCATTTTTACCTTATTTTAGTTATTTTTTATTAATATTTATTTATTGTACCCAACGCTAAAATGAAATCACAACTAGTTGATTAATTTATGGTTAAGATATTAATTAAATTTTTAAAACTCGTTAGGTCAAATTATAAAATCTTATGTTTTATATTTTCATAGAAATTCTAATGTTTTCCGTTGAAACTTTCACTTTTATCTTAAAACTCTGTTGTTTATTTGATAAACACTTACTTTCTTTTTAAAACTCTGTTAAAATATAGTCTATATTTTTCTATTATCAACTTTCATTTCTATTCCTAAAATGGTCCCCTTTTCATTTTAAAATGCTTATTTCATTTCATAAATCTCTTATTTTTTATGTGAACCCTTATCTTAAAACTTCCATTTTCTCTATGAAAGCTTTTTTCTTCATCTCAAAAAGGACAATTGTTTGCTTTTAAATTCTCATGTTTTCATTTGACTCATAGTTGAAAAAAGCCCTTCTATTTCTTTTAAAGTTTTTTATTTTATTTTAAAAATCTCATTTTTTAATAATTATACTAAGATTTATTATACAGTACCTATAATGTATAGACCTTATTTAATTTAATTTGACTTGGTTAGGTTGAATTAAAAAATGGGTAGAGAAAAAAGTAAGTTGAGTAATAGGTAGGTTAAATAAGTGTGAAAATATTTATTGAATCCAAAAGTAGTAACTTGATTTTAATTTAGGGTTTAGGGTTCTCAACTTAACTCTTCACCCAGGTTTTACCCCTCTCAAATCAATTTTATCCTTTTTTCCTATTTTTATCCTTATCAACAACAATTTTTCATGAAATCATTATAGGAGTTGATCATATACTTATAAATCTTATCTAGAAGTCACTTTTCCTTAGTATTTTCTGCATAAATTATTTTATTTTTGCATTTTTATTGAAATTTTAATTCTTTCACTTGAAACTTTCATTCCTATCTTATTTTAGTTACTTTTTATAAATATTTATTGATTTTACCGAACGCTAAAATGAAATCATAGCTAGTTGATAAATTCATGGTTAAGATATTAAATCTTTAAAACTCGTCAGGTCAAATTATAAAATCTTATGTTTTCTATTTTTAATTTTGTTTTATATTAATTTCTTTCATAAAAATCTTTAATTTTATGTTATTTTTTGGTATGATTTTTCTGTATCTTTAGATAACATCATTATAGGAGTTAATCATATTCTTACGAATCTTATCTAGAAGTCACTTTTCCTTAGTATTTTTTTATAAATTATTTGATTTTTGGATTTTCATGGAAATGCTAATTCATTCGGTTGAACTTTTCATTTTTATCTTAAGACTATTGGTTATTTGCTGGGCTGCAACTCGGGTCGGGTTCCGACTTGCAAGACCCGACCTAAGAAATCATGCGGGTTGGGTCGAGAATTTTGGGTCAACAGGTCTCGTTGGGTTGTGAGTTCAGGTCGGGTCAGGTTGGGTTTCATAAATATTAACTCAGGTCGGGTTGTGTTTTAATGACCCGACCCGCCCGACCCGGGTTGCAGCCCTAGTTATTTGATAAATATTCATTTCCTTTTAAAAATTCTGTGAAAATATAATTTATCTTTTACTATTTTAAACTTTCATTTTGTTTCCTATAAATGTCCATTTGTAGTTTTAAAATGTTTATTTCATTTCGTAAATCTCTTATTTTTAAAGTGGAAACTCTTATCTAATCTTAAAACATTCATTTTGTCTATTAAAACTCTCTCTTCTTCTTCTTAAAAATGATTATTTTTTACCTTTAAACTTTAATAAATACACTAATATGTATAGACTTTTTTTAATTTAATTCGACTTGTTTAGGTTGAATTAAGAAGTGGGTAGAGAAAAATATGTTGAGTTATTGGTAGGTTAAATAAGTGTCAAAATATTAATTGGAACAAAAAGTAGTAACTTGATTTTAATTTGCAAAAGCAGTTCTCAACTTAACTATTCACCCAAGTTGCACCCTTGTCAAATTCAATTTTAAACGTCTTTTTTTCTATGTTTATCCTTATCAAGAACAGTTTTTTTCATAAAATCTTTTCTCTTATTTAAATTCATTTTGAAATAAATTTCTCTTTTTCAAATAATAGTATGATGTGGATTTGATCAAATCTTTTTCAAATGACCAAAACTAATATGAAAATCCATTTTCATTACCAAATTAAATTTCAAATTAATTTTTTATTTTAGTTACTTTTTATGGTAAAGTTACAGGTTAAGTCTTTCAAACTCATAAGGTCAAATTATAAAATCCTATGTCTTTTATTTTTAGCCTTTATTTATATGAATTTCCTTGATAATAATCATATTAATTTTTAGTTATTTTTGGGTGTGAATTTTTTTAATTTTTAGATAACATTATTATAGGAGTTGATCATATACTAATATAGAAGTCACTTTTCCTTAGTATTTTTTGTATAAATTATTTTGTTTTCAGAGTTTCATAGAAATTCTAATGTTTTCCGTTGAAACTTTCATTTTTATCTTAAAACTCTGTTCTTCATTTAAGAAACACTCACTTCCTTCCCAAAACTCTATTAAAATATAATCTATAATTTTCTATTATAAACTTTCATTTTTGTTCTTAAAACGGCCCCCTTTTCATTTTTGTTCTTAAAACGGTCCCCTTTTCATTTTAAAATGCTTATTTCATTTCGTAAATCTCCTATTATAAAACTCTTCACTTATCTTAAAACTTCCATTTACTCTATTGAAGCTTTCTTCTTCATCTTAAAAACGACAATTTTTTACATTTAAATTCACTTCATTCCTTAGATGTTGAGCCCATGTTGAGTTCATCGGGTCTGATGTTTGTGTCCAAAGTAGTAACTTGATTTTAATTTGCAAAAGTGGTTCTCAATTTAACTATTCACACAAGTTGCACCCCTGTCAAATCTAATTTTAAACGTCTTTTTTTCTATTTTTATTCTTATCAACAACAATATTTTCATAATATCTCTTCTTTTATTTGAAGTCATTTTGACAAAAAATTTCATTTTTAAATAATATGATAAGAATCAGATCAAATCTTTCACAAATCACCAAAACAAGTATGAAAATCCATTTTCTTTGAGAAATAAAATTTAAAATTAATTCTTTATTTTAGTTATTTTTTATAAATATTTATATATTCTACCTAATGCTAAAAAGAAATCACAACTAGTTGACAAATTTATGGTTAAGATATAGGTTAAATATTTCAAAGTCGTCTGGTTAAATTATAAAGCCTATGTGTTCTAATATAAGTCTTGTTCTGTATGAATTTCTTTCATAAAATATTATTAATTTTATGTTATTTTTTTATGAATTTTCTGTATTTTTATATAACATCATTATAGGAGTTGATCATATACTTACAAATCTTATCTAGAAGTCACTTTTCCTTGGTATTTTTTGCATAAATTATTTTATTTTTGGATTTTCATAAAAATTTTAATTCTTTCAATTGAAACTTTCTTTTTTATCTTATGATTGATAAATCTCTTGTTTTTTACTTGAAAACCTTTCACATATCTTAAAACATGAAGGTTCTTGATTAAAACTTCTTTTTTTCATCTTAAAATCGTAAATTTCTTACTTTTAAGTTCTCATTCTTTTCATATGACTCATAATTGTGAAAAACTCCGAGTCTTTTGTTTTATTTTTAAAAATGTCAATTTTAATAAATATATAAATATGTATTATATAGACACTACATATAATGTATAGAGCTTATTTAATTTAATTCGACTTGGTTAGGTAGAATTATAAAATCAGTAGATAAAAAATAGATCGAGTTATTGGTAGGTTAAATAAGGGTTAAAATTTTTATTTGATCGAAAAGTAATAACTTGATTTTAATTTGCAAAAGCTAAGATTAGTTTCTCAAGTTAACTGTTGGCCCAAGTTGCACCACCTGCCGAATCAAATTTAAAACTTCTTTTTTCTATTTTTATCCTTATCAACAACAATTTTTCATAAAATATCTTCTTTTATTTTAAATCATTTTGATATAAATTTTCATATTTTAATTAATACTATTATAAGAATTTGAAAATCCAATTTCCTTAACAAATCAAATTTAAAATCTTATGTTTTTATTATAAGACTTCTGTTATATGAATTTCTTTCATAAAAATCTTATTGTTTTTATGTTATTTTGTGGTATGAATTTTCTGTATTATTAGATAACATCATTAAAGGAGTTGATCTTATACTTACAAATCTTATCTAGAAGTCACTTTTCCTAAGTATTTTTTTGTATAAATTATTTTATTTTTGGATTTTTATAGAAATTCTAATTCTTTCAATTGAAAATTTCACTTATTGTTTATTTGATAGACACTCACTTCCTTCTTAAAATTCTGTTAACATATAATCTATCTTTTTTCTATTATAAAATTTTGATTTCTCTTCCTAAAAAGGTCCACTTTTCTGTAACGACCCGACCCGATTTTTCAAGATTTTAGGGTCTCAGTAGTAGTGGGGATGGGGTGGATCCCGTGATAGACCTTATCTCGCCCGATCCCGAGCTTAGAAGCTCGAAGGGCATTTTAGTAATTTAAATTATTTAATACCTTGTCATACCAAAATAATTGAAAATCACATACTTTTCCTCACCCAAGGTTTAACATCTGATTTCCCTTCGGATTTTGAAGCGTTGCTTTTGAAAAATCTAATTTTATGTTAAAAAAAAGAAGAATAATAATAAAAATAAAAGAAACCATAAACCCTCCCCTTATAAATCTTCTCTTTTCCGCTGCGCATTGTAGCACGCAGCTACAGTGCCGCGGCACCCTTGTCGCTGCCTCCTCTCTTTCTCGGGCGTCCTTCTCCTCTTTCCCAGATTCCCTCCCTTCTCCGACTCCTCTGCTCGGACGGCCGGCATTTGGAACCGTCGTCGCCGCCTACCGAACCAGGTACTTTCTTCCCCTTCTTCCCTCATCCTCCAACCCGTCTTTCTCTCCTCTCCTCTCCCACCTTTCATTTTCCGTTGATTCTTCCTCTTCTCCGATTTTCCCTCAGTTTTCCTTGTTTTCTTTCCCTTTCTCTCCGATTTCCTCGGATTTTGTGGATTTCTCAACCCCCCATTCCGGTTTTTCCCCTTTTCTTCTTCTTCCCCTCTTCCCTCCGTTTTTCCCCCTTTCTTCTTCTCCCATTCGGTTGGACAACCGAGTTGACTCAGCTAAGTCCGGGTATGGGCCCAGCTCGACTCACCTTGAGCCTTTCTTGGCCCAGTCAGTTTTGGGCTCGGCCCAGTTTCAGGCCTACCCCAGCTTTGGGCCCGGCCCCTTTTAGGCCCATTTTCAGTTCGAGCTTAGTTTGGCTTGCTTTACCCTTTACTTATTCTTGTACTCTTGTTTTGGCAGATCGAGCCCCCTTCAACCCAACGGACCCACCTTCTCACGATTGATTTTCAAACTGCACACCGGTGAGGGAATTATCACACTTTTAGCATACGCATTTCTGCATTTATTTATCTTCGAATCATGTGGATGCGGAATACGCAGAATGGGATCCCTTATATCTAGCTTTGCCACTCGGCAAGGGAACCGTTCAGATAAGTATGTGGCGAGGGGACCACTCTGTGTATTCGCGTCTGGTAATGATGCGAGAATGATAGATGAACTTGATGTTGTACTAGTTGTACATGATTAAGTAATTGAATGTGATTGATTGATAACATGATGAAATGTCAACATGTTTGTATGTGGTTGATTGTGATATACATGATTGGCTGTGATTTGATGTTGCTTTATTGAGAACATGTCTATTGTTAATTGTACCTGCACATGTTTATTGTTAATTGTATATGCAAGTGTTGGATGCGTAGAATGTCGGAGGGACTTGGGCGTTAAGTAACACCAGGGTTATATGGGGCCATACGGCGGACGCGTGATGGGATGCGTACCGCCTTGTGATTGGATATGGGTAGTCGTACCCCTAGCTCGGATAAAATGGCCGGTCTGTCTTGTGTTTCCTCAGATACACCTTTGAGGGAAGTGTAACCTGACTTGAGGAACAAGGTGTCTGGAAGTCCCCAATAGGGATCCTTTGGGGAAGTAGTCATATCGATCCTAGATAGGCTATTAGGCTGAATGTTGGTTCATCCAAGGTAACCTTAGAAGCCTCTTGTGGTTTCGATACCCGAATGTGGGACGGATGAGATGATCCCTGGATGACTGAGTAGGCTGAGGGGGTGCTCGCCTAGGTCAAGGGACCGAGCGGTGAGGGACAGCTCCTGTTGGTATAGTTTGTGATCCCTATGTGACCGAGTAGGCTGAGGGGATGCTCGCTATGGTCGAGGGACGGAGCGGTGAGGGACAGCTCCCGCTGGTATAGTTTGTGATCCCTGGATGACCGAGTAGGCTGAGGGGGTGCTCGCCTAGGTCGAGGGATGGAGCGGTGAGGGACAGCTCCCGCTGGTATAGTTTGTGATCCTTGGATGACCGAGTAGGCTAAGGAGGTGCTCGCCTAGGTCGAGGGACGGAGCAGTGAGGGACAGCTCCCGCTGACATAGTTTGTGATCCCTGTGTGACTGAGTAGGCTGAGGAGGTGCTCGCCTAGGTCGAGGGACAACTCTCACCGGTATAGTTTGTGATCCCTAGATGACCGAATAGGCTGAAGATGTGCTCGCCAGCTCATTGGTTAAGGGATTGAGGTTTGCCTAGGTAGGGTGGTTGTGGGCCATGTTGAGTACCTACCGAATGGCCCGTACGGTGGATCGAGTGCGTGTTGTGTGGGAACCATGTACATGGACTTTTGTTATTTTCTTGGTGGTAGATATGCAGTATGTGATATATGTTGTGTAATTACATGCATGTGTTCCCTTACTGAGTATGTAGTACTCACCCCTTGCCTTTCAGGTGGCTCGATGGATGCGGGATCTAGCGGGTCCCAAGACCAGGCTTAGGCGATAATGATTTCGGATTGCTTAATTACTTTTCTTTTTATTATTTAGAAAGAACCATGTGTTTGTTTTGGATATTGTTTATCGTTGTGGATGATTGTACTAGCCACCTATTGCACTGCTGTGTTAGTTGAACTTGTAGTATCTCCTCTTTCCCTTATGGTTGTTGATGTTTAGTCAAAAAAAAAAAATGCCGGCTGTTTGGAATATATGATATTTCGGTTCTGTTTCGGTAGTAACACGCCCGTTTTGGAATGGGGTGTTTCATTTTCATTTTAAAATGCTTATTTAATTTTGTAAATCTCTTCTTTTTTTTACGTGAAAACCCTGCACTTATCTTTTCTTCTTCATCTTAAAAATGATTTTTTTTTAAGTTTTAAAATCTCATTGTTTTCATATGTCTCATAGTTGAAAAAAAAAAACTCTTTCCATTTCTTTTAAAGTCTTTTTTATTTTTTAAAAATCTCATTTTTTAGTAAATGCACTAATATGTAATATATAGACATTACATATAATGTATAGACCTTATTTAATTTAATTCAACTTGGTTAGGTTCAAATAAAAAGTGGGTAGAGAAAAATAGGTTGAGTGATTGGTAAGTGAAATATGGGTCAAAATTTTATTGGAAGGAAAAGTTGTAACTTGATTTTATTTTGCAAAAGTTAAGAGTAGGTTCTGAACTTGCCTACTCGCCCAAGTTTCACCCTCTGTCAAATCAAATTTTAAACTTCTTTTTTCTATTTTTATCTTTATCAGCAACAATTTTTTATAATATCTCTTCTTTTATTTATGTTCGTTTTGACATAAATTTTTAAATAATAGTATGTTAAGAATTTGATCAAAGCATTTTTCAAATCACCATAACTAATATGAAAATCCATTTTCTTTGCCAAATCAAATTAAAAATTAAAATTTTATTTTAGTTATCTTTATGAATGTTTATTTATTCTACCTAACACTAAAATGAAATCACCAATTGAATCAAGTACTTAAGATGCCATCGTATCTCGTATTCTAAGAAAAATAAAATCAAGTCCTAGATCATGGAACTCACTTAAATTCTTAAACATACATTTAAAATTTTCATCCATTAAAATTCTAATTATGAAAAATATGAATCCCATTAAACAAGAAAATTCAATTCAGGCCTTAGGCCTAGATAGAATTTCTACTTATAATTCCAAATTTAAAAATATTTACTCTTAAAAGAACATTAGACTGGAAAAATCAAGTTTCATCAATCCTAATTATCATCTACTTTCCTTAAAAATCTTAAAATAATTTCCATAAATTCATAAAAATAATAGCAATAAAATCAAACCATCACCATGCACAATCCGAAAATTGGAAAACCATAAATCTAAACGATCAACCTTAATCTTATTTAATGATGGAAAAAAAATAAAGAATTAAAAAATAAGGATTCTTGAATTGAAAATACAAGAATTACAAGATTAAAATTCAAAAATCACCAACCATAAACCCTTTGCAAAATTCGAATATCACCCTTGAAATCTTGATCTTCTCCTCTTCCTACTTCAATGTTGACCTTAGCCTCATCATATTGATTTTTCCACTAACCCAAGGCCTCAATTTATAGAGTTGCATGGGATAAAGCAATGGTATGGTTGAATTTGGCTTAGAATAGCATGTAAATTGATGATGGCTAGGATTCAATTCTAAAGAGGAAAGTAGGTGGAAAGAGGAGGTGGGCAAATTTGGCAAGGAAAGTAGGTGCAAATCCCATTTTTTTACACATACATCATCTTGCATCTCAATTTTGACCCCGTAAATGTCTGAATCACGAAAATGTCAGGAGATTCAATGTTGTAGCCCTTGAATTCTTCTTTCCATCGCAACAAGAATCAAGTCGATCGGACATCGGAGTAAAACATTATGACCAAAATATTAAGACAATGTCAAAATTGTGAGACCGTGACCCTTGTTTAGAGTAATGTGTGTATTTTAGACTGTTAATTTGGCCTTGTGACTGGTTAACATTATAGAACGCTGAGTGAGCTTTCCAAAAAGCTCAAATTTTGACTCAATCTGAGCTCCTTAGCTTAGTGATCCGGCTCGCTAAAGTCCGGATGGCAAAATAGTCATTTCACAATGTAATCGGTTTTGCGTGAAAAATCCATGAATAGTGTCTTGAAAACAATCCAAGTGTGTAAAACCACTCTTTTGACGTGGTCAAACTTTAAAATTCACACACACGCTATGTATTTGAGTACTGCACTTAGTGTACTTCTCGAATGTTCCCAAAGTTTTCTCAGATCGTGTATTTTAAGAGAGCATTATCTAGAATTTCTACAAAACCCCGAAGTTTCGAATACCCGGTGAACCGAAAATTTGCAAATGTTTATCGGAGTTAATCTGTATTTTAACAAAATCTTTGGCGTTTTTAGAATTATAATTTGACATTTTAGACGCCCAATTTAGAGTGTCAAAATTCTGAAGATGTAGACCGTCCATATATTAAAACATTCGTTTTTGTAAAAATAATAGGATTTTTAGATTAAAATGAAAACTTGACATCGCCACCTAGGCAAAGTTTATGTTCTCAACCCGCCTGGGGTGTCGGATTTTATCGGACAATTTTCTAAAAATACCCAATTTACATAACTTAGTCTTGAAACTAAAAATGAGATTATTTGATTATTTTGAAAAAAGAAAATTGAGGAAGAGACAACTGCAGATCGACCCTCCACCTCACCTCTATAGATCACAAATGGTTAGGGTCTTTGAGGTGCCTTCAAGCAGAGGTTATAAATAGAGGTATGGGGCCTTGATTTTGTTTGAAAAATCCTCATCCTCTCTGTTTCTGCATCTTTTTCCTTCTTTGTTCTTCTTCTTCTGCTTTCAAGTTCAATTTCTTTTGGTTTTTGGTTTTCTTTAACTGCAAGTTCAACACTTTTAAAGCAACAACCTTGTGTTTGATTTTTTTGGAAACTTAGGTGAGCCTTCTACCCAGCTAATATTTTTAGTTTGTAGACCTCACTTGATAGTATCTCCGGTTAAAATTTCAAAAGAAAATACTCTGTAGATTTTATAGGAAAAACCTGCAAAGAAAATACCAGAAAAATGGAAAACTGCTTTGCCAAGTGGAGAAACAGTCGACCCATCGAAAACTAGAGATGGAATTCATCCATTTGTTCGAGTATTTTTGGTACTTTTGAGGGCTTAAGATATAGATTAAATATTTCAAACTCGCCAGGTTAAATTATAAAATCTTATGTTTTCTATTAATAATCTTGTTTTATATGAATTTCTTTTAGAAAAATCTTATTAATTTTATGTTATTTTTTGGTATGAATTTTTTGTATTTTTTATAAAATCATTATAGGAGTTAATAATATACTTACAAATCTTATCTAGAAGTCACTATTCCTTAGTATTTTCTGCATAACTTATTTTATTTTTGAATTTTCATAGAAAGTCTAATTCTTTCAGTTGAAACTTTTATTTTTATCTTAAAAATTTGTTGTTTATTTGATAAACACTCACTTCTTTCCTAAAACTCTGTTAAAATATATAATCTATATTTTTCTATTATAAACTTTGATTTTTGTTCCTAAAACGGTCCCTTTTCATTTTAAAATGCCTATTTCATTTTGTAAGTCTGTTATTTTTACGTGAAAACTCTTCACTTATCTTAAAACTTTCATTTTCTCTATTAAAGCTTTCTTCTTCATCTAAAAAACGATAAGTTTTTTTGTTTACTTTTAAACTCTCATTGTTTTCATATGACTCATAGTTGAAAAAAATTCTTTCCATTTCTTTTAAAGTCTTTTATTTTATTTTTTAAAATCTTAGTCTTAATAAATATACTAATATTTAATATATAGACACTACATATAATATATAGACCTTGTTTAATTTAATTCGACTTGGTTAGGTTGAATTAAAGAATGGATAGAGAAAAAATAAGTTGAGTTATTGGTAGCAAATCTGATGCCCGTGTTAGGATGGACACCCTTTATCAATTTAACATATAAATGTGTTATTGCCATTATTATTCTCATTAGCCATTTTCATTTTTAATAAAAAAGAATTCATTGCAACCAAATCTGATTAGATGTAATTTGGTGTGGGTCCCACCATTTATCTATTTAATAGTGAGATTTGAAAAAATTTATAAATATATATACAAAAGAAAGGAAGATTCAAATATAAGTAAAAATAAAAAATATAAAAAACTACCCGTTAGACTCATCTTCTAATAAATCCCTTGAGATCCTTCTAAAATCAAGGCACTCCTCATTTTTGGATTTGAATGCTCCTCTCTCACTCTCTCTATTCTTTCCTCCATAACACCTCTCTCTCTCAATCCAGAAGGATTCCGATTGAAACCGTCGGATTTTAGCACCATTCGAGCAGAATCCTCAAAAATTTCTCCATTGGGTCGTCGATTTCTCTGAGTTGGGTCTCTAGATCTTTCTGTT
Organism: Chimonanthus salicifolius; assembly: GCA_013350335.1. Lineage (NCBI taxonomy): Eukaryota > Viridiplantae > Streptophyta > Magnoliopsida > Laurales > Calycanthaceae > Chimonanthus > Chimonanthus salicifolius. The sequence goes on from CM023535.1 coordinate 29,159,956, forward strand.
TTTCTTGATTTCAAGTGAGTTTTTGTTTCTTCACAAATGATAAATGGATTTGCATCTAAAAAGATTCAGGGAATCCATTTTATCCAAACCTTTGTGTCCTAAAATTGGAAACTCTTTTCTCATTTTTTTTTTTAAATGATGTTGTTCGTATGGATCTGATTGCCTCAAGAAAGGAAACCCACTTCTTTATTCTTTAAGAAATGCTAAATGTGTCTCCAGATCTTTCCGTTTTCTTGATTTCATGTGAGTTTTTATTTATTTCGAAATGATAAATGGATTTCCATCTAAAATGATTCAGGGAATCCATTTTATCGAACTCTTTGCGTCTTGAAATCAAAAACTCTTTTCTCATTTCTTTAAATGTTGTTCATATGGGGTTTGATTGCCTCAAGAAAGGAAATCCAAGTCTTTATTTATTAGAAATGATAGATGGGTCTCCAGATGCAATTTCTTGGGCTTGGTTTTCCAACGAATTTCTAATATTTTCTATTGAATGTTGTAAACGTATATTTCTCTCTGTATTCATTCACGTATATACACATTATATATAGAGGTTACAAAGAGTATCTACCAGTAAGGAATACACACACATACCCGTGATTATCGGTGAGCATAATCATGGGTCCCTTGATTATCTCTAATAGCCCCCCTCAAGCCCAACTCGTCATCAACGAGATTGAACTTGCTACGAAGAGACAGAAAACGAGGGGAGGATAGGCCTTTCGTGAAGATGTCAACCAACTGGTCCTTGGTGGAGATAATTTTGACCACGAGTTCGTTTACGAGCAACCATATCTCGAACAAAGTGAAAGTCAATCTCAACAAGCTTTGTACGAGGTGAAAAACTGGGTTGGCGGTGAGATAAGTAGCACCAATATTATCACACCAAAGAGTAGGAGGACCAGGGAGACAGACATGTAACTCCCCAAGAAAAGAAAGTAACCATGTGAGCCCAGTGGAAGCAGAGGCCACGACCCGATATTCAGCTTCAGTACTAGAACGGGCAACAGTTTGTTGTTTCTTAGAAGTCTAAGAGATCAGATTGTTGCCGAGAAAGATAACAAAACCACTAGTTGATCGCCGATCATCAAGGCAACCCATCCAATCAGCATCAAAGAAGGCAGACAAATATAATGGAGAAGAGCGATGAAATTGTAACCGATAGGAAAGAGTCTGTTTAAGGTACCGAAGGATGCGTTTGACAAATGCCCAATGCTCGGTAGAGGGTTGATGCATAAACTGACAGGCCTTGTTCACAGCAAAAGTAATATCAGGACGCGTGAGAGTCAAATACTGTAAGCCTCCAACAATACTTCGATAGAGAGTAGCATCTGGTAATGGCTCGCCAGAATGTCATGATAAAGAAGTGGATGAGGCAACATGAGACTTCATAGGTTTTGAATCATGCATACTAGATCGAGAGAGCAAATCACGAACATAGTATCGTTGGGAGAGGAGAATGCCGGTCTGTGTGTGACAGACCTCAATACCCAGAAAATGATGAAGACGACCAAGATCTTTGAGTAAAAATTTGCGTCCCAGTAGGGAGATAAGAGCAGCAATCTTGGAAGAAGAGTTACTCGTAATCAGAATGTCATCCACATACACTAGGAGTAATAAGAGAATATCATTATGACGGTAGATGAATAACGAAGCGTCAGTTTTGGAGCTGAGTAAAAAATCATTGAGGCACCGAAACCATGCTTGCAGAGACTGTTTGAGATCATAGATGGACTTCAAGAGTTTGCAAACATGCGTAGGATGAGTAGAATCTACAAAGCCAGGTGGTTGACTCATATAAACATCTTCGTCAAGATGACCATGAAGAAAGGCATTATTGACATTAAGCTGATGAAGAGACCAACCATGTGAAACTGCAAGAGCAAGAACCAACCGGATAGTGGTAAACTTAGCCACAAGACTAAAGGTGTCATGCTAGTCAACGCCGGAAAGTTGATTGTAGCCTTTAGCAACAAGGCGCGCCTTGTGACGAGCAATCGACCGATCAGCATGTCGTTTAAGGGTGAAAACCCACTTACATCTAAGAACATTCATAGAGGGTTGACGTGGAACAAGAAGCCAAGTGCCCTAGTGAATGAGAGCATTAAGTTCTGTACGCATAGCAGCACGCCAAGCCGAAAATTTCACAACAGAAGAGACACAGGAGGGAACCATCACTGAGTCGTCAGATGAGGGCAAAACATATTTAGTAGCAGTTAAGGCTTTGCGTTTAATAATACCAGACTGAGCACGCGTCTGCATAGGATGAAGAGAAGTGGAAGACGGAGCAGACAAAGAGTCAGAAGAAACACCATGAAGAGACTCACCAGGATGAGGTGCAGATCCGATAGATGCCGGAGAGTCCTGTGCAGGTGAAGTAAGAGTGGGAGCTAATAACGGTGTAGACGCAGGTGATACCGTAGGAGGAGATGTCACTGGAGGCACCGTCGTGGGAGCAACTGGAGGAGCACGTGAGGGCTCAACCATAGCATTATATGGTACAGCGGAAGAACTGGGCGGCTGTAAAGTAACAAAAGGAACGGGTACAGAAAGGGACACAGAGGAGTGTGTCGCCTCAGATGAAGGAGGAGAACCTGCAAAAGGGAAAATGCTTTCGTCAAAAACCACATGGCGTGCTATAATAACTTTTTGAGTGGTGGGATGATAACACTTGTAGCCACGATGACGAGAACTGTATCCCAAAAAGATGCACATGACAGAGTGATGGTCCATTTTGTGACGATTATAAGGTCGCATATATGGGTAACAAGTATAACCGAAAACCCGAAATAATGAATAGTCAGGTCATTGACCAAATAAAACCTCTAGTGGAGAATGAGACTGCAAGACAGGAGTAGGGAGACGGTTGATCAGATAAACAACCGTCTCAAAAGCGTGGTTCCAAAAGGCCTGAGGTACATGGGCATGAGCCATTAAGGTAAGACCGGCCTCCACAATACGACGATGCTTGCGCTCAACAGAACCATTTTGCTCATGTATATGAGGACAGGATACTCTGTGAAGAATCCCACTCTGTGATAAATAAGGGCTTAACCGTTGATATTCACCACCCCAATCAGTCTGAATAGCCTTGATAGGACGATTAAAATATTTTTCCACAAATCAGTGAAAGCGTACAAATGTATCAAAAACATCAGATTTAGCAACAAGTGGAAATATCCAACAAAATTTTGAATAATCATCAACAAAAATCACATAAAACTTATGTCCATCAACAGATCTAGTAGGAGTCGGGCCCCAAACATCAGAAAATAGAAAATCTAATGGTCCAGACGATGTAGAAGGAGAGCTGGAAAAAGGTAGTTTGTGACTTTTCCCAAACTGGCACGCCACGCACACCTCCGGACCTTTATTATGAAGAGTAACAGGTAATTGTGCTGTGGAAATAATCTGTCTAACAATGCGGGTAGAGGGATGACCCATGCGAGAATGCCACCGTTCAAGAGATGCACAGACACCAAGAAACGCTGTAGAAGACGAAGCTGAGTGTGGTGAGCAATGTAGCATGAGCTGATAAAGTCCCTTCTTACTCGATCATTGAGTTAGAATTGTCCCCGTTGTACGATCCTTAATATAGAAACAATCAGGCGAAATTCAAAGAACACATTATTATCACGTGTAAACTGATTGACGGATAATAAGTTGCGCGAAATAGACGAAACATGTAGAATATCACCAAGACGAAAATATCTATCATTTTTGGAGAACATAGTAGAAGAACCAATATGGTGAATAGGCAAACCTGCATCGTTACCCACTGTTAGGTGATCTGAACCAGAATAATCTGAATGTAAAGAAAGATTGCTGAGATTCGCCGTAACATGATGAGAAGCACCAGAGTAAGGAAACCAACTATTATCAAAGGGAGACGAGACAGAAGCAGTGTGGGCGGCGGTGGATTCCAGAGGTTGGAAAGCATTGTTGAAACGTTGTCGACACTACAGGGTTGTGTGACCAATGCGTTTGCAAACCTGACAGACGAGACGAGACGATCGACCTAGTTGAGTGTCCGTAGAACGATCAGTCGGAGAAGAAGATTGCACATGACGTCCCCAAGAACGACCACAGCCACGTCCCCCAGAGCGAGCGGGATGGGAGCTAGAACCTCGCGGAGACAGGCGAAAATAGTGTGTCTGCTGCCTAGTAGAGGTGTTTGCTTGTGAAGCGGGCATGTCGAGCAGAACAACCTCATATGCAAGTCGAAGTTCGTGACTGTAAAGAAGACCTTGTAGGTCAAAGAAGGATACAGGCTCAACTCGAGTACTAATGGCAGTGACAAAAGTGGAATAGGCTGGACCAAGACCACCCAGAGTAGCTAGAACAAGATCATCATCCGTGACAGGTAAGCGACCGCCGCCATACTATCAGCAAGGGACTTGATAGAAGTAAGATATTGCAGTATAGAAGAAGTGCCCTTTTGAATGTGTAAAAGTTGGAGGCGAAGTTGCATAACACGCGCCGAGAGTGAGACGAAAAAGACCGCTCCAACTGAAGCCAGGCCCCGTGAGCCGTGGGAACACCAACCAATTGAGCTTGAATTGGTTCTGTGAGGGTAGAGATTAGACACCTAAGTAGAAGTTGATCATTCTGTTGCCAAGTGAGAAACTCAGGATTGATCGATGGAGAAGAAGTGTCTACTTTAGGATCGACAGGCAAAACCTGTGGTGGGGCAGATATTGTTCCATCAACGTATCCAAAGACATTGTAGCCGTGGAGAAAGGCAATAGTTGACATTTCCAAACTAGATAATTATCTAGAGTCAATCGCACAGTAATCAAGTGTTGAAGTTGCGAAGATAGATGCGGCAGGGTGGCCATATCAATGGACGAACTGTAACAGCACAGAAGAAAATAAGAAATAAGTGACCAGTGACTGCAGCAAGCCCAGCGCCCAGCGCCCAACGACAAAGAGAAGATGCGCTAGAGGCTGGAAACAAGACACGCAGGTCTATCCAGCACAATATCTAGCGGTGATTGTCGCTGTTGAAAAGAAAATAGAGCAGCGGCAGATGGCAAACGGAACCGAGATCTCGGAGCGGCGGCAAGGAAAGTGGCAGCGCACATGAAGCCGAAGAAGATGCCGTCGCAGATATGAGTCAAATCGGCACAGAGAGAGTCGGACGGCCGTGAAGAAGGGCTGAGGTGTTCAAATTGTATGACGAAATAGGGCAGAGGCGAAATAGGGCTCTGCAGGTGCAACGAAGTTGCAGATCGGAGGCGGACAACCAGATGTTGAAGCCGGGCTACGGACGATGCTGCTGGCAGATCTGGGGATGATTTATGGACGAGAAATAGATCTAAGCAGAAGTGCTTGGTAAACCTGATCTGAGATCCCTCTATGCACGAACAACAATATAGCCCCTTTTTGGTGTTGCTAGTGCGCCGGAAAAACGGCAGTGCAGATCGGAAGACAGGGACAAAACGCACAGCCAAGATCGGGATGTGCAGTCGGAGAGAACAGGCCGCAGAGAGGCGACGACAGATCCCAATCGAGATTGGGATCTAGGATCCTGAGGTCGGAGATAACAAGATCCGAAACGAGATCGGCATCGACGAGAGGCAAGTCGACATCGGGCGACTGTGTTGCAGATCGAGCAGAGGAAGAAAACCCGAAACTACTGATACTATGTAAACGTATATTTCTCCCTGTATTCATTCATGTATATACACATTATATATAGAGGTTACAAATGTAGACTTACAATTTATTACAATTTTTTTTCATTTGGAGAGAGATGTTTATCATTAGATTATGCCAAGATATCTGAGCCTTAGCTTTTCTATCCTTGTCTCATGTAACTTGCCTACAAGAAGCTTTACAAAATCCTGGCAGTAAGATTGCAACCATATCTTTCTACTTCATCACTGTATTACACAATAATCTTATATGGACCACGATCCTATTGTAGGGATCATTATTTATTGAGGGGAGGGGGGGGATCAAGACTGCCCTAATTAGAGCATAGACACCATGATCAATAAAGCCTATGTTAATGCATCTTTTACTTTAACTTTTGATGTTTGAATGTCTTCAATTTCAATTAGAAAACCCTACATTACCTTTTGATGGAGACTGTGCCAACCAGCATTTCTTTTTTTCTTTTTTTCCATTTTCCATGAACATCTTTTTCAATATTGATTTTTTTTCTCCTGCACCATAATGATAACCGCTTTCTCTGACACACCATTTTGTGTATGGAAGCCTTTTTTTTTGGTTCTGATTCTCTTTCACTCCATGATATGATATTGATTCTCTCTATTTGCTCCCTTTTCTCATCTTACCTTTTTTTTCCTAAAGTAATATTTTTTACGAATTTCAAAGTACTAGCCTTGGCCTTTTTGCATTTCAGTTGGAGCCTTCTCTGCAAAAGTGATATCTCCCAATTGTGATTGCATTCAAGTGTAACTATTTTCTTTTTTCCATAGCAGTTTTTCAGAAAAGATCCTTAAGAGTAGTATCAATCCTCTTAGGAATAGATGTTTCATTCAAGGAAGTGAGGAAGCCTCGTAAGAATGAGAAATGTAATTATTAAAAATAAAACATTCAATAGAATGTTTAGTACAAGCATATTTATCTTTCCTCAAAGAAATAGGCAAATTGAGATTGGTGGGGGAGATGGATGTGGACAATCCAATGGCGACTAAATGGAGTAAGGGACCAGTTATTTCTCCTTTGATACACAATAAAAGGTGTAGACGAAGTTTGGCCAGAAGAGGATTCAGTATTATCAGTATAGGAAAAACCACTAGAGGTAAAGAGTCACAAAACTAGGTTTGACCAAATAAGATGTTTGAAAATGTGACATCCATGGAACAAACTTTCTAACATTGACGGGTTCAATGCATTTGTAACCTTTTTGAGATAAAGATTAATGAAAAGACTCACATTTCACAAATTCTGTAAAGAGTTTATGACCCAAAAATTATGTAAAAACCATACAGACCCAAACATCTAGTAATAAGATTAGACCAAATATCCATGACAAGTAAACGTACCACTTTTTTTTTCACTTTTCTTTATTTTGAGAAGTTTGAGAAAGCTCTAAATAGAAATTTTATATAAATTTCTGTTATTCTAGAAAATTGAGTGTTTTCTTTTTATTTGTGTTTGCAGATTTGGAGCATTTGAAAATTCTTCTATTAAATTAAGTCTTCAAGAAAAATCTCTCATTTGGTGTGAAGAGACCAAAATAGCCATTTGTGTATAGTGTTATATATGGGTGATAGATTAAGTAAGTAGACGTGTACCAATGCGGTGGACCTCCATAGTTGGATGACGAATGCCCTTAAGTTCTTGCATATAGTCCAAAAACTCAAAAAGTCGGCCTTGAGTTGGGCATGGATTGATTTGAATTTTTTTAATCGAGTTTGAATTGAGTCTAATTGATTTTTTCGAGTTTAATCGAGTCTTGTCGATTTCAATCGATTTTCCTAAGTTTTATAAGGCCTAAAGTTTTTATTTTTGAGTCGCCTAAGTTAGACCGAGTAAATTTGAGTTTTTGAATTATATAGGTAGAACAATTGAATTGCATTCTAAAATGATTGTGATTTTGGAAAATGACTTTTGGTCATTATGAAGTACATATAAAATTCTTTTTCTCCAACCATGTGGGTTGCACTGTTTTTGTGGTACAATTTATTAGAATTTGATTGATAATTTTTTGTATTTTGTTAGAGGCTTGAAATGTTATTGTATAAGGGAGGGGGTGTATTAAAAAGTAATTGTAGTCAAGAGTAGGAGACACCTCTACAACGACAAGAAGCCGTTGACTATACAACTAGAAGCTATAACCATGTCAACAGATCATCGGCATCGGCATAAGTCGATGACACTAAAGGTTTGCTTTTTTCCATTTTCCTCTTTATTTCTATTTTCAATTTTGCTAATGGTAAGGGATAATGACGATGATGATATGTGGACTGAAACATGGGTAATGGGTGAACTCCAAGCTTTTATCGATGCATTCTTTAAGAATAGGTTGGGTTATGGGGGAAAAAACTTGACTCATATTTACTTGATTTAATTTAACTAGACGTTGTTAGCTTGAAGTAATCGATTTTAATATGCGAAATCTAATATTTGGTTCTCAACTTGCCCATCCACCCAAGTTGCACCCCTTGCCAAATTTAAACTTCTTATTCTTATTTTTAGCCTTCTTTATGGATATTTTTTTCAGAAAATTTCTTCTTTTACTTCTAGTTTTGTTGGTAATATAAAATTTTCATATTTTTAACACGATAATAATTGATCAAATATTTTCTAATCACCAACACTAATATGAAAATCCCTACTTGCCAAATCAAATTTAAAATTAAATTTTCTTTTTTTTTTTTTAGTTTATTTTCTGATGAATGTTTTTTTTTCTTTGTTAACACTTAAAAAATCACAAACATTTGATAAATTTAAAGGTTAAATTCTTCAAATTCACCAAGTGAAATTATAAAATTCATTTGTTTTCCATTTTTAGTCTTTTTATGGATGAATTTCTTTCGTAAAAACCTTTTTTATTTAAAGTTATTTTGTGGTATGAATTTCTCTATTTTTGGGTGAATTTCTTTTGTAAAAATCTTTAAAATTATTTTTCATTGTAAGAGTTATCATATTCTTTCAAATCAATTAGTCTTTTTTTAAATTATTCTATTTTTGGGTTTTCGGAGAAACTCTAATTTTTCTCGCAACTCTTGTTTTCATTTTAAAACTCTACTTTTTATGTGAAAAATACTTACTTCTTAAAATAACCTTAAAATATACCCACCTTTTTTTACTAGAAAACTCTTATTTCTATTCCTAAAATCTCCCCTGTTCATTATAAAATACTAATTTCTTTTCTTAGAAGTTCTCATATTCTACTTGAAAACTCTCCATTTATCTTATAACACCCATTTTCTCGGTTAAAACTCATTTTAAAAACGCCAATTTTCTAACTTCAAAACTCTCATTTTGTTTTAAAAAAAATCAATAACTCTTTTTTTCTTTATAGAAACTCTAATTTTATATCTTTATCTTAAAACTCTAGTTTTCATCGAAAATGCACTCATTTTTTTCTTAAAAATCCATTTTTTTCATCTAACCCAACTTTTATTTTTTCTTTGTAAAGCTCCCATTTTCATATGAAAATGCGCATTTTTTCGTTTGTAAATTAGATGCATTTTTTAAGTGAAAACTTATAAAGTCTCTAACTTTTTTCCTTAAAAAAACATGTACCGTTCAAAAACTCTCATTTTCATCCTAAATAACATCATTATTAGAGTTGATCATATTCTTTCAAATCAAAGTCTTTTTCTCATAAATTATTCTATTTTTAGGTTTTCGTAGAAACTCTAATTTTCTTAGTAAGCACTCTTGTTTTCATTTTAAAATTCTACTTTTTATTAGAAAAGCAGTCATTTCCTTAACCACCTTAAATATAACAACTTTTTTTTCTACTAGAAACTCTCATTCTATTCCTAAAATCTCCCCATTTCATCATAAAATGTTCATTTCTTTCCTTAAACCTCTCATTTTCTACGTGAAACTCTCTATTTAGTCATTTTATGGATGGATTCCTTTTGTAAAAATCTTTTTATTTTATTTTATTTAAAGTTATTGTGTGGCATGAATTTTTTGTATTAAAATAACATTGTTACAAGAGTTTATCATATTTTTTCAAATCAATTAGTTTTTTTGTAAAAATTATTTTATTTTTGGGTTTCTACAGAAACTCTAATTTTTCTCAATAGAAATTGTTGTTTTCATTCTAAAACTCTATTTTTTTTATTTGAAAAAACACTCACTCCCTTCTTAGAACAATCTTTAAATATAACCATTGAAACTCATTTCTATTCCTAAAATTTCTCCTTTTCATTTATTTAAATGCTTATTTATTTCTTTAAACTTCTTATTTTTACGTGAAAACACTCCATTTATCTTAACACCAATTTCCTCAGTTAAGACTCTCATTTTCATTTTAAAAATGCTAATTTTCTACTTCAAAACTCTTATTTTCTTCATATAATTCACCTTTTCGACTAAAAAGTTTCTCTTTTCTTTTTAACAACTCTACTTTTAGAATAAAAACTACTATTTTCATATGAAAAACACTTATTTTCTTTTTAAAAATCCATTTTCTTCCTCTAACTCATCTTTTTTGTTAGAAACTTTAGTTTTCTTCATAAAGCTCCCATGTTCATCCTAAAATACTCATTGTCGGTCAAGCTAGATTGTCCTAAAGGGGGGGTGAATAGGAAAATTGTGGAATTTTAAATTTCTTTCGAACTTTGGTCAATTAAAATTGGGTCTTTACTAATTAATCAAATTGATCTTCCAAGATATTGAGATTTACAATAAATAATGAATGTGAAGTTAAATCTCAACAAACAAATGTGCTAGATATATAAGAAATAAACACAAATGCACAAAGTAAGGTGAGGAGGTGAGAAGAGATGGAAAATCTTGACACAAAAATTTTTACGTGGTTCAGCAATCTTGCCTACATCCAAGCCTCAAGTACACCACTTGAGGATTCCACTAACTTCTCCTTCGATGGTGGAGAAGAAACCTATTACAACCTTGATCTCTTTCATGGGTAGAGATCGAACCTATACAATGCTTGATCTTCTTCACGGGTGAAGATCAGACCGATAACGCTCAAGAGAGAAGACACCCTTCTCTCCTTACAAGGGTTACACCAACCCTATACAAATTACAAAATGATAGAAAGAATTTGATTTTTAGAAAAATACCAAGAACTCTTGCCTCTTGATGCTCTAAGTGGCTTTGGCACGTTCTTGAAGATCCTCTCCTTTTCTTGGCTTCTTTGATGAAGTGTAGATGCTCCAATGATGCCCAACCAAGATGTAGGAGAAGAGAGTTAGGGATACTAGAAGGTTTACCTATAAATACAATTTATCCCTAAATGTTATCTCAAATACACATCCAAGAGTGAGCCTAAGATGCTCAAGATTTGCCTATGAGAGCTTTGAGTGTGAGTGAGATTGAGTTCAAGAACTTTGGTAATCTAACTATGGAGTTTTAGTGCTCTTGAAATGATTGAGAGTCTTGGAGAATGTTAGAGAGGGTTTTGCTCATCAAGAATTAACTTTTGGAATGCCCTAAGATTATACATTTAAAGCTCTCTTGAAGATATGGTCGTTGGAAGTAGAAATCACAAGAATAGAACTGTTAAAAACTTCCCGTTGCGATTTCAGTCGACTAAAATGTCCAGAAATGATCGTTGAAATATCTGGGCACAATTCAGTCGATTGAATTTCGTCTGAGGCTGAAAAGACGAATCTGCAGCACTTTCAGTCGACTGAAACATGAATTCAGCCGATTGAATCTCGGCAGTTTTCTACACCTCCACTAAAATGACCATAACTTGGGTTTTTGAACTCGGTTTTGGGAGTTCTTTGGTTCGTTGAAAAGATCATTGAGAGATATATCTACTCACCAACTTTGGTCCAATTTGAGGTCCATTTGATACCTCAAATAATCTCTCAAAGTGAGGGTATATGACAAAACTGTTTTGATCTATTTTGTACCCTTTCATTGAAATGTTCATAACTTGAGCCATACATTTTCAAATTGGTGTTCTTAGGTTTGCTGGAAAGATCATTGAGAGATATATATATTCACAAAATTTGGTCAAATTTAAAGTCCAGTTGATACCTCAAATAATTTCTCAAAGTGAGGGTATATGACAAAACTGTTTTGATCTGTTTTGCACCCTTCCATTGAAATGCTCATAACTTGAGCTATACATTTCCAAATTGGGTGTTCTTGGGTTTGTTGGAAAGCTTATTGAGAGATATATATACTCACAAAATTTGGTCCAATTTAAAGTTCATTTGATACCTTAAATAATCTCTCAAAGTGAGGGTATATGACAAAACAGTTTTGTTCTATTTTACACCCTTTGATTGTAATGCTCATAACTTGAACTATACATTTCCGAATTGGGTGTTATTGGACTTTTTGAAAAGCTCTTTCAGTGTTCCATCAAATCATTAAAATTTTACTAATACTTGGGAACATTTGAGGGAAGAAAAAACTTGCTCAAAATAGAGCAAAATTCACCTAACCAAATAAATCCAAATTAGTCCAACCAAATTCTAAGTTATGGATTCTAAGGTTTGTCCCAATGATAATTTTAGGTCTTCTAAGTCATTCCTAAGGTCTAAATACCTGTGTTCGTTGACATTCATGAAGTTCTTCTAATTTCGGTGCAATACCTTCCAAATGACGTGTCTTCTGGAGCTTCAAACTTGATTTGACTATGTAGGTCTTCCAGAGGCACGGTCTTGACACTCGAACAAGGTCACTACAAGTCACACAAATTGACAACTCATGACTCAGTCGGACACAGTCACGGAATTGACAACTCAGTCTGACTCAGGGGAGGCAAATTTAACTTTTAGGCCAACACTCATTTTTCCTTTTGTTAATTAGAAAACTTTGCATTTATCTTAAACCACTAATTTTCTATATTAAAACTCTTTTTCCATCTTAAAAATGTTCATTTTCTTATAAAGTCTCTCATTGTTATCTTAAATGCTTATTTCTTTCTTTAAACTTCTTATTTTTACGTGAAAACACTCCATTTATCTTAAAACACCAATTTCCTTAGTTAAGACTCTCATTTCAATTTTCAAAATGCTAATTTTCTACTTCAAAACTCTTATTTTCTTCGATAATTCACCTTTTCGACTAAAAAGTTTCTATTTTCTTTATAACAACTCTACTTTCAGAATAAAAACTACTATTTTCATATTAAAAGTCTAGTTTTCATATGAAGCACTTATTTTCTTTTTAAAAATCTATTTTCTTCCTCTAACTCATTTTTTCTATTAGAAACTTTAGCTTTCTTCGTAAAGCTTCCTTGTTCATCCTGAAATACTCATTTTTTCTTTTGTTAATTATAAAACTTTGCATTGATCTTAAACCACTAATTTTCTATATTAAATATCTTTTTCCATCTTAAAAATGTTCATTTTCTTATAAAGGCTCTCATTGTTATCTTAAAAAACCATTTTCTTTAAAAAGTCTCACTTTCATCCTAAAACACTACTTTTCTTCTCTAAATCTCTTATTTTCTATTAGTAAAACTCTCAAAACTTCTTTTATCTGAAATTAATATGAAAATCACTACTTGCCAAATCAAATTTTTTCTCTTAGTTATTTTTGTGTATTGATTTTTACACCAGTAAAATCACTCAAGGTACATATTGGATGAAATGTTGCCATTTAAGAATACCTTAGTAAACATCTGAGACTCCTACTTTTACGATCTCCACCTCATCATCACCCACGTTTCCTTCCTCATCCTCGACTTTCTCCATTACCACCTTCTTCATGTCCTCTTCCAGCTCGGGAATCCCATCTCTTCAAGCATGGGAATGACATTTCCACTGATGTGTTCTCATCCAAGAGACTTTGGGTGGGATTTCTTCACCCCATTTGAAGGGGGTGAGAGCAGAGGATGGAGGGATAATGATGCCATATCCACTCCATTCCTCCTTCCACTACCCCATCTCTTATTCTTTGTCCTCCTCCAAAGCTGATGAGGAAGAGGATGAAGAAGAGTTACAAGAAGGGGAGCAACAAATAACTAAGAGGTATCTGCGGTCTAAAGCTGATTTGAGGAGGCATTTCCTCTCCTTACAAAGGGATACTACATCATCTTTTTCTTGCTCTAGATTGGAAATTGAGATTCTCCATCCCCCCATTCTTGGTTCTATTTGGGTTTGAGTCGGCATTTGTTCTTAAATTGTAGAAAGAGAGTTTCTATAGAGTTTATAGCAATTGGGACCAGGGGTTTAAAAATCGGCCAGACCGATATATCGGCTGATAATTTTATCTCTCCTCTCGATATCGGCATTTTCTCTCTCCTCCAATATCGGAACCGTGAAAAAACCGCAAAAAACCATGACGAACCGTGATGAACAGTAAAATACCGTAAAATACCGCAAAAAACTGTGAAAGCCGTATCGGATGGACCGTGATGAACCGTGGAGAACTGCAAAAAACAGTTAAAAACCGCAAAAAACCTTGGAAAACCGTGTAAAAACCGTATCGTTGTTTTTTTTAAAAAAAAAAATTTAAAAACCGATATTTATGAATATCGGCCGATATTTCGGACCGAATATCGGCCATATCGGCCGATAATATGTATATACGGCCGATATCATTTGGTATGAAAATACCGATACATATCGGCCGATACGATATGTATCGGCCGATATTTAAACCTTAGATTGGGACTCCCTGGACTTGGTTGAAAATGGGGATGTAGTCTTTTGTAAAGTGTTTTAACAAAATATGGAATGTAGAGGAGAGAGAAGCTTTGAGGAGGTTTAAGCAAAACTTCAAGGACGAAAGAGGGTTTGGTAGGGATTGAACGAGAGAGATTTCGCAGTGGGTTTTTAGTGGAGTGTGGGAGATCAGTGTAAAATGAGAACATTTTATTCATCGGTGTACCTTGAGTAATTTTACATCTGTAAAAAATGATACCCTTATTTTTTTTCCTTTTTTAACATTAAAAACAAATCACAACCATTTTATAAATTTATAGGTTAAATCCTTCAAATTTTGTCAAGTGAAATTATAAAATTCATTTGGTTTCTATTTTTAGTATTAAAACGAGGTTAAAATATAACCAACTTTTTTTTTATAGAATGTTCCCTTTTTTTTAAAAAAAAAACAATACCCTTATCTTTTTTTTTTTGTTAACACTAAAAACAAATCACAACCATTTTATAAATTTATAGGTTAAATCCTACAATTTTTTCCAAGTGAAATTATAAAATTCATTTGTTTTCTAGTTTTAGTCTTAAGGCGAAGTTAAAATGTAACCAATTTTTTCTTGTAGAAACTCTTATTTCTATTCCTAAAATGTCCCCTTTTCATTTTAAAATTCTCATTTCGTTACTTAAACCTTCGTTTTTACGTGAAAACTCTTCATTTATCTTAAAACACCTATTTTCTCAGTTAAAACTCTTTTTTTCATCTTAAACGCTAATTTAAAACTTCATTTTCTTTATATAACTCGCCTTTTAATTGAAAAGTCTCTCTCCATTTTGTTTAAAAATCTTTTTTAAAAAAAAAACTCTTTTTCTATATAGAAATTTTAATTTTCTAATTAAAAACTACTATTTTCATTTGACAAGCACTCATTCTCTTCTTAAAAATCTATTTTTCTTCGTCTAACCCATCTTTTCTATTGAAAACTTTTATTTTTCTTCGTAAATCTCCCATTTCATCCTAAAACACTCGATTTTTCTTTTGTAAATTAAATGCATTTTCTAACTGAAAACTTTGCATTAAAACTCTTTTTCATCTTAAAAATGTTCACTTTCTTTATACAGTTTTGTTTTTCATCGTATACGACTCTGTCCACTTTATTTTTAAAGTTTCATTTTTCTTCATATAATGGTCTTCTTTTGATTGGAAAATGCCTCCATTTCTTATGAAGTCTCATTTTTTCCTGAGAAAACTCACATTTCCACCCTAAATTGTTTTTTTTTTTTTGTAAATCTTTTTTTTTTCTATTAGAAAAACTCTGAAAGTCCTTTTACTAATCCGAAAATCCCTAATTGTCAATTTTTTTTTTTAAAGTTATTTTTGGATGAATATTTTTTTTCCTTATTAACACCGAAAACAAATCACAACCGCTGCTCAATGCTGATCTTTATATGTTAAATTCTTTAAATTCATCGAGTGAAATTACAAAACTCATTTATTTTCTATTTTTATTCTTTTTACCATGAATTACTTTTATAAAAACTTATTTTTATTTGAATTTTTTGTGGCATGAATGTTTCATATTTTTAGATAACATTATAACAACAATGGATCATATTCTTTCAAATCAATTAACTTTTTCTTTTTTACCATAAATTATTATATTTTTGGATTTTTGTAGATCCTCTAATTTTCTCAATAGTCTCGTTTTCTTTTTTAAACTCTTCCTTTTTTTTACAAACACTGACTTCCTTCTTAAAACAACTTTAAAATGTAACCAACTTTTTTTAACAGATACTCTCGTTTCTATTCCTAAAATCTCCCCATTTCATTTTAAAATGAACATTTATTTTCCTTAAACTTGTAATTTCTACATGTAAACACTATTTATCTTTAAATGTCCATTTCTCGGTTAAAACTCTCATTTTCATGTTAAAGACAATAATTTTCTACTTCAAAACTCTCATTTTCTTCATATAACTCATCTTTTCAACTGAAAAGTCTTCTTCCTTTTCGTTTAAAAACACTCTCACTTAGTTTCAAAAAATAATCAATAACTCTATTTTCTTTATAAGAACTCTAATTTTTTGAGTAAAAACTACCATTTTCATCTTAAAACTATAGTTTTCATCTAAAAACACTCATTTTCTATTAGAAACTTTTTTTTCTTCATACAACTCCCATTTTCATTATAAAACACTCATTTTTTCTTTTGCAAATTAGATGCATTTTCTAAGTGAACACTTTGCTTTTATCTTAGAACACTAATTTTCTATATTGAAATGTCTTTAATCTTAAAAATGTCCATTTTCTATTAAAGTTTTGTTTTTCGTCGTATAACACTCTTTTTTGAAACAAGCCTTCATTTTCTTATAAAGTCTTTTATTTTTTTCCTTAAACTCTTTTCCATTCAGAAACTGTCATTTTCATCTTAAAACATTGCTTTTGTAAATCTCTTATTTTCTATTAGAAAAAACTCTTAAAACTACTTTTATCCAAAACTAATATGAAAATCCCTATGATGAGTGCAAAATAAATACATATTTTACTCTTAATTTATTATTGTTAGTACCTCATTTTATCTAATTAGTATAATTTTGTGTTTTGCAGGTTTAAAAGTGAGGATGACAGAAAAAATGCTTAAATATAAAGCCTGGGCCCATTATGAGTTATTTTGGACCTCAAGCCCAATTATTAAGCCCATTAAGAAAATCGCATGAAGAAATCCACATGTGTGAATACTATATTCATTATCTTAAGAGGAAATTCGAAATTTAAAAGTCAATATAAGAGGATTTTCGAATTTGGCAAGTGGATTCAGGAAAGAGAAAGAAAATAAGAAAGGGAGAAAAATAAGGAAGGTTTGACACATGTTCAGTATTTTGGTCATAAATTTTCACTCCAATGTACGATTGCTTTCATTTTTTTTGCGTTGGAAAGAAGACTTCAAGAGCTACAACTTTATACTTTATGACTTTTAATGATTCGGATGTTAACAAGGTCAAAACTGAGCTGTAATATGGTATATGTGTAAAGAACGGTATTCTGCACCCGCTTTCCTTGTATGAATTTAGCTCCTTGCCTCCTTTAAGTCATTCCATATTTAGTACAAATCATATCCGTCCTCCATGTGTCCCTTACTTTATTTAAATCTTTAAATCCAATCCATTCATTCCACCTCCTTTCATATATAAATACTAGCCATCTCCCATTGAGAAAACTGAACTTGGGCATTGAAGAAAAGGTGGAGCATAGGGAGGAAGGAAAAGAAGACAAAGAGAAGGGAAGACAGTGTGGAATTCAAATTCCACAATGGGTTTCAGGTTGGTGTTTTAACTTTTCATTGTAATTTCTTATTCCAAGAATCTCATGGTTATGTAATTTTAATTCTTTGTTCTATTAATAAAATTAAGACAAGTTTTTTAGATCTATGGTTTTCCACTTAATGTTTGTTGATTGTGATAGTTTGATTTGATTTTTAATCTCTTTATGAATGCATGTTTTGATTTAATCTTAGAATTTTCATCTTAAACATCCAATTTTTGGGAAAGTTTAGAACCTTAATTTTCCATTCTAAGGCTCTTTTTAAGAGTAGGTGAAGAATTTAGATTTGGAATTTTATGTTGAATTCTCTCTAGGCCCAATGTTTATTTTGATTATTTCTTAATTAATGAAACTCATGTTTTTCTTAATTAAATTAATTATGAATGAAAATTTTGAATCAATGATAATTAATAAATGTGAGCTCCATGTTTTAGGTTTTGATTTTATTTTTAAAGTATTGAAAATAATGCCTCATTAATCTTCAATCCAAATTCCATTGTAAATATGTATATATATTTTATTTTATTTCGTTTTGTTTATAAATTAAAATCTTTGAAATTGATGAATTAGGTTGGAAATAATTTAATTGCATCTTAATTTTGTATTTTAAATTAGATTAAGATTGTTTATATTTTTATATTAATTCCACCATCTTAATTAAAATTAGTTAAATTGTTAGATTTTGTGTTTAAATCTAGAATGTTTCTAAATTAAGATTAAAACTCATAGATTAGATAAATTATTCCATATTTATGATTTTTCTCCATATTTCCTAAATTTCTTAAAATATATAATTCAGTGGTATGTTTTTCAGGGATATATTTTCCTAAGTTCCGATGGGTTCGACCTCGCACTTAATCGCTATACTATGTAAATGGTTCGTGCGCTTGCGAGTTATAAATTTAAAATTTGCACAACAAGTTTTTGGCGCCGTTGCAGGGGAACTTAGAAAATTGCCATTGAATTATTTATTTTTGAAAATAATGATTATTTTAGAAATATCTATTTTTGACAACTCTTTAAAATTAGAAGTTTCTATTTTTCTTAGAAACTCTAATTTTAGAAGGTTACCTTATTTAGAAGTTCTAAAAATAATTTGGAGATTATCTAAATTTGGAATCACTGCTAAATTTAGAATTTTTTTATTTTTGGAGACTTCTATTTTTAGAAATTTTCAAAAACATATAGTTTCTATTTTTAGCGTTTTCTAATCTTAGAATTTTAATTCAATTTAGTCATGTTCTATTTTTAGAAACTAGATCTAAATTTGGAAAGTTCCAGCTAAAAGGTTTCAAAAAAAAAAAAAATTTGGATCAACTTTGAACTTATTTGAAAATCTAATTTAGGTTAATTTGGTGGTTATTAATTTAAAAATTTTTATGGTCTTAATTTAATTTAGAGTTCATAATTAGGTTACAATTATTTAATTTCCTCCACTAGTTATAACATTAGGAAATTGCATTTAAATTAGGTTTCATGCATTTTTATAAGATTCAGAATCTTTACAAAAGTTTGTGGTGTTCTATTTTTCAGGAATTTTAATCGTACGTTCTAAAATTTTTGTGAAAGTAAACACTAAAAGCTAAGGTAAGTGCCTAAATCTCTTTTCTTTAAATTTTTATTTTTTCATGCATTCATATAAATTTTCTTAGGTTGTCTTGCATTTATTTTGCATATAAAAAATTTAAAAAAAATTATATATTTAATTTGATCATGCATATTAAGGTATTAGTTTCATGCATTAGCTTAGTTATTTGATTATTGTTTGTATATTTGCTTTGAGTATTGCATTGTTAGATTAGGCTGCATTAAAAAAAAAAAACTTGTGTGAGTATTTGATAACTAGATTAGGATTTGATTGTTCGTGTTTGTGAGGTTGTTTGTCAGTCTGTCTAGGTTATTTTTTTAATTTTGTCTGAATCTCTATATATGTTTCGATATTTGACTAATTTAAGTTTTCAGTTCTGTTGAGTCAGTTTTTGTGTTTTTGTGTCAGTATAGAGTCTTTGTTGTGTATTTGTGTGTTTTTTGTTATCTGTTTGTTTTTGCAGGTTTTGAATAAAGACAGCCCTCTCAGGTATTTTTCTGAATTTTTTAGTTGTTCGTTTCTGATATTTTCTTCTAATTTGCAACTGATCACTGTAGATTAGAGAACATTGTGGACAATGTTCAATTTAAGTTTGGGGGTACTAACGGTTTACACTGTGTCAATTTTGTGTGTTTTTGAGTCCTTTGAGTCCATTAAAAAAAAAAAAATCAGTTTTGTGTTTGTCTAAAAAAAAAAAAACATTTGAAAAAAATAATTGATTTTTCAGCTGTAATATGTGGATTAAAATTTTTATATCATGTTTTTCCATTTGAATTTTGTGAAATTTATGCTTGGAAAACTTTTACACAGTCATATTAATATTAGCCTAAAAAGGAAAAATATTCATAAGTTAAGTAATCACCGGAGGAATACCAGTGGAGACTTGTGACCCAGTGAGCTTTTGAGCCATTCTACTTTTTTTTTTTGAGGGTTATAAGTAAATCCTTATTTTCTTTGATGTGCGCATTATATTTGTTGTTAGATCTCATTATTCTTTATTTTGGTCAAATTATTGAGAATGACATCAAAATTGGATTATTACACCTGAAATTTTTTCTGAATTTATTTGAAACAATTAAATATTCATATGAAGCTTAGGAAGTGATATAGGCCATTGTTTTGGATCGTTTGAGCCTTTGAAGCCTACCTATTTTTTGTCATATGTTATCATGTTAGTTCCCACTTTTGAGCCTCTTTAATGTAAATTTAGCCTATTTTTATTGATTAACCATGTTATTCATACCCAACTCCGGTTGTGGAGTTTGAACCAAAATTGAAAAATCTATGCCCTATTCTAGGGCCCGAAAAAGGTTAGAGATGATTGTTATTGGGATGGTATTCTGAGAAAACTATGGCACTTGAAAAAAAAAATGATGATGAGAGATGCAAAAGAAAGAAGAAAATCATCAATGAAAAAAAAAAAGAAAACAAAGGAAATGAAAAAGAAGAAAAGAAAGGGAACATCCATACATCATAAATGAAGGATGTGAGAAAAAAAAAAGTGAAAAAAAAAAAAAAAGAATTGAATGTGAAAAGAAAAGAAATGCTTTGAGGATTCTGAGTGCTAAAAAAAAAAAATAGAAGAAGCAATATCCCATCTTAAATTTTGAAAACCTCTAACTTTTTCTGTTCAAAATATTAATTTTAGAGTCTTTTTATCCTTCTTTGATATGACCCGGTCCTAAGCCACGTTTCGTCCTACATGAAGTCCTATTGATCTTCAGTTAATATGGTATTTAAAGTGGAGAATAGATGAAGAAGAATAATGGTGTTTGATTCAATGTTCTCAGGAAAATGGCATCCATTCATGAGATCTATATTTTTCTTTGATTTTAGTCGTTTTTTGATGATAAATATGTGAGATATTTGTATTTGATAAATTATTTCGCTCACATATACTTTTGAGAGAAAATCAGCCCAATCTCTGTGTGAAAGTCTTTCTGAGAGATATACCATTGTGAGATTTGGAGTCAAAACGCATTTTCAGCCGGTGGTTGCAAAACTTGTGTGTACTTTGAAAAAAGAAGGATATGTTAATATTTGGCTATCACACACTACACTCCAAGTATAAGGTTTGTAAAATAATTTTGGAGTTATATGATTTTTAAATTTTGATTTATATATTTTTATTGAAATTTGATGTTTGTGGGTATCATCACTGAAAGCCCTCACGAGACTATAACTCGTCCACTAGTGGTGAGCTAGGGGTTTAAAGGCTTGTTGCATACACTAAATGCAATCGAGAGTGCCAGCGAAAGTGGTGTAGTTTAGGATTTTATTTTTGTTTTTAGAGTTTTTAGTTTTTGTTTTGCTCGATGACTAGCAAAATGTAAGTTTGGGGGTATTTGATGAGTGCAAAATAAATACATATTTACTCTTAATTTATTATTGTTAGCACGTCATTTTATCTAATTTTATCTAATTAGTATAATTTTTTGTTTTGCTGGTTTAAAAGTGAGGATGACAGAAAAAATGCTTAAATATAAAGCCTGAGCCCATTATGAGTTATTTTGGACCTCAAGCCCAATTATTAAGCCCATTAAGAAAATCGCATGAAGAAATCCACATGTGTGAATACTATATTCATTATCTTAAGAGGAAATTCGAAATTTAAAAGTCAATATAAGAGGATTTTCGAATTTGGCAAGTGGATTCAGGAAAGAAAAAGAAAATAAGAAAGGGAGAAAAATAAGGAAGGTTTGACACATGTTCAATATTTTGGTCATAAATTTTCACTCCAATATACGATTGCTTTCATTCTTTTTGCGTTGGAAAGAAGACTTCAAGAGCTACAACTTTGTACTTTACGACTTTTCTTGATTCGGACGTTAACAAGGTCAAAACTGAGCTGCCAGATGGTATATGTGTAAAGAACGGGATTCTGCACCCGCTTTCCTTGTACGAATTTAGCTCCTTGCCTCCTTTAAGTCATTCCATATTTAGTACAAATCATATCCGTCCTCCATGTGTCCCTTGCTTTATTTAAATCTTTAAATCTAATCCATTCATTCCACCTCCTTTCATATATAAATACTAGCCATCTCCCATTGAGAAAACTGAACTTAAGCATTGAAGAAAAGGTGGAGCATAGGGAGGAAGGAAAAGAAGACAAAGAGAAGGGAAGACAGTGTGGAATTCAAATTCCACAATGGGTTTCAGGTTGGTGTTTTAACTTTTCATTGTAATTTCTTATTCCAAGAATTTCATGGTTATGTAATTTTAATTCTTTGTTCTATTAATAAAATTAAGACAAACTTTTTAGATCTATGGTTTTCCACTTAATGTTTGTTGATTGTGATAGTTTGATTTGATTTTTAATCTCTTTATGAATGCATGTTTTGATTTAATCTTAGAATTTTCATCTTAAACATCCAATTTTTGGGAAAGTTTAGAACCTTAATTTTCCATTCTAAGGCTCTTTTTAAGAGTAGGTGAAGAATTTAGATTTGGAATTTTATGTTGAATTCTCTCTAAGCCCAAGGTTTATTTTGATTATTTCTTAATTAATGAAACTCATGTTTTTCTTAATTAAATTAATTATGAATGAAAATTTTGAATCAATGATAATTAATAAATGTGAGCTCCATGTTCTAGGTTTTGATTTTATTTTTAAAGTATTGAAAATAATGCCTCCTTAATCTTCAATCCAAATTCCATTTTAAATATGTATATATATTTTATTTTATTTTCTTTTGTTTATAAATTCAAATCTTTGAAATTGATGAACTAGGTTGGAAATAATTTAATTGCATCTTAATTTTGTATTTTAAATTAGATTAAGATTGTTTATATTTTTATATTAATGCCACCATCTTAATTAAAATTAGTTAAATTGTTAGATTTTGTGTTTAAATCTAGAATGTTTCTAAATTAAGATTAAAACTCATAGATTAGATAAATTATTCCTATTTATGATTTTTCTCCATATTTCTAAATTTCTTAAAATATATAATTCAGTGGTATGTTTTTCACTGATATATTTTCCTAAGTTCCGATGGGTTCGACCTCGCACTTAATCGCTATACTATGTAAATGGTTCGTGCGCTTGCGAGTTATAAATTTAAAATTTGCACAACACCCTACTTGCCAAATCAAATTTAAAATTTTCATTTTTATTATTTCTAGATGAATATTTATTTTTTCTTTGTTAATACTAAAAACAAATTACAACCATTTTTATAATTTTTTTGGTTAAATCCTTCAAATTCGCTAAGTGAAATTATAAAATTCCTTTATTTTTTGTTTTTATTCTTTTTATGGATGAATATTTTTAGTAACAACCTTTTTTATTTAAAGTTATTTTGTGACATGAATTTTTTGTATTTTTAGATAACTTCATTACAAGAGATGATCATTTTATTTTAAATCAATCAGTCTCTTGCATAAATTATTATATTTTTGAGTTTTCATATAAACTAACTTTTTCGATAGGAACTCTAGTTTTCTTTTTAAAACTCTACTTTTTATTTGAAAAAGCTCACTGTTTTCTTAAAGTAACCTGAAAATATAACGATGCTTTTTTAATAAAAATTCTAATTTCTGTTCCGAAATCTTTTCATTTAATTTTAAAATACTCTGAAAATTCTCCATTTATCTTATAACACCAATTTTCTTAGTTAAAGCTCTCTTTTTCATTTTGATAACGTTGATTTTCTACTTCATAACTCATTTTCTTTTATTACTCAACTTTTCAACTGAAAGGTTTCCCTCCTTTTAAAAAAATTTATTTGTCTTCATAAAGTGCTCATTTTCATCTTAAAACACTCTTTTTTTTCTTTTGTAAATTATATGCATTTTCTAAGTGAAAACTTTGCATTTATCTTAAAACTCCTTTTTCATATTAAAAATGTCCATTTTCTTTTTAAAGCTATGCTTTTTTTGGGTATAACACTCCTTTTTAACTAAAAAGTCCCTCCATTTCTTTTAAAGTCTCTAATTTTTTCCTAAAAAAAACAATTTCTATTAAAAATCTCTCATTTTCAGCCTAAAAATTTGATTTCCTTTCAAAATATTTTATTTTATTTTAAAAAACTTTCAAAACTTCTTTGATACAAAATTGATATGAAAATCTCTACTTGCCAAATTAAAATTTCTTTTTAGTTAATTTTGGATGAATATGTGTTGTCTTCTTTGTTAACACTAAAAACAAGCACAACCATTTGATAAATTTATAGGGTAGATCCATCAAATTCACCAAATTATAAAATTCATTTATTTTCTATTTTTTGTATTTTTATGGATGAATTTCTTTCGTAAAAAGCTTTTTTTATTTAAAGTTATTTTGTGGCATGAATTTTCCGTATTTTTAGATAACATCATTACTAGAGTTAATCATATTCTTTCAAATCAATTAGTCATTTTTGTATAAATTATTCTATTTTGGGTTTCTACATAAACTCTAATTTTTCTCATTAGAATCTCTTGTTTTCATTTTAAGACTACTTTTATTAGAAAAAGACTACTTCCTTTTTAAAACAACCTTAAAATATAACAAACTTTTTACTTGAAACTCTCATTTTTTCCCTAAAATCTCCTCTTTTCATTTTAAAATACTCAATTCTTTTCTTAAACCTGTCACTTTCTAAGTGAAAACCCCATTTTCTCAGTTAAAACTCTCATTTTCATGTTAAAAACGATTATTTTCATATTAAAACTCTATTTTTCATCTCTGAAAAACACTCATTTTCTTCTTAGAAATCCATTTGCTTCATCTAGCTGATCTTTTCTATTGTAAACTTTTATTTTTCTTAGTAAAGCTCCCATTTTCATCCTAAAATACTCATTTTTTACTTTGTACATTGGATGCATTTTCTAAGTAAAAAGGTTGCTTTTATCTAAAACCACTAATTTTCTATATTATAACTTCTTTTTTTTCATTTTAAAAATGTTTAGTTTCTTTTTGAAGCTTTGTTTTTCTTTGAACAATGCTCTTTTTCACTAAGAAGTGCCTCCATTTCTTGTAAAGTTTCATTTTTTCTTAAAAAACTCACTTTCATCCAAAAGACACAGCTTTTCTTCTGTAAATCTCTTATTTTCTATTAGTAAAACTCTCAAAACTCTTTTTATCCAAAACTAATATGAAAATCCCTACTTTCCAAATCAACTTTTCTTTTTAGTTATTTTTGGGTATTCATTTAATGGTACACCGGTGGACAACATTCACCATTACCACCTTCTTCGCCTATTGTTGGTATTCATTTAATGGTACCCTATCGTTGTATTTGAGGTTTCCTACCCGCTTTTCAAGGTTTCTATTTCCCTCCTCATCAACCCACTTTCACCATAACCACCTTCTTCGCCTTCTCTTCCAACTCGGGAGCCCTTTTTTCTTGGGGCATGGGAATGGCAATCCCACCTACGTGTTCTCCTCCCAGAGACTTTGGGTGGGATTTCTTCAACCCATTTGAAGGGGTGAGAGCAGAGGAGGGAGGGATGATGATGTCGTCTCCACTCCATTCCTCCCCTTTCCACCACCCCCATTTTCTTTTTTCTCCTCATCCAAAGCTGATGAGGAAGATGATGAAGATGAAGAAGAGTTACAAGAAGGAGAGCAACATACAGTGCCGGGATTGGTTCTTGTGTGGATTCGGTGGTTGAAATGGTGTTTTTGGAAATTGGGGATGAGGAATGAGGGGGAGTAAAGTGTGAGTTCTTTTGGATTTGAGAATTTTTTTTTCCTGAGAATAACCCTTTTTCATTCAAATACTCACATTTTGATCCTAAACTCTTATTTTTTTCGTATAACTCACGTTGTCAAAAATTTTCCACCAATTAGTTTAGGATCTTTCATTTTGTTTAAAAAAAAAAAAAATTCAAAAACTCATTTCTTTATAGAAAATCTAATTTTCTATGTAAAAAATATTATTTACATCTTAAATCTCTAGTTTTCATCTAAAGAGAACTATTTTGCTTCTTAAAAATCTGTTTTCCTCCAACATCTTTTATATTAGAAACATTTATTTTTCTTCATAAAACTCCAATTTTCATAATAAAACACTATTTTTTTCTTTAGCAAATTAGATGCATTTTCTAAGTAAACAATTTGCACTTATCTTAAAATGCTAATTTTCTATATTAAAATGACTTTTTTAATCTAAAAAATGTCCACTTTTTTTTAAAGCTTTGTTTTTCTTCATATAACACTCTTTTTTAACTGAAGCGGGCGTCTATTTTCTTATACTCACTTCCTCGTTAAAACAACCTTTAAATATAACCCCTTTTTTTCTTCGAGAAACTCTCATTTCTATTTCTAAAATCTCTTCATTTCATCATAAATTGCTCATTACTTTCCTTAAACCTCTAGTGTTCTACATGAAAACTCTTCATTTATCTTAAAACAACTTCATCTTCATAATGCAAGTTTTCTATTTCAAAACACACATTTATCCAAAACTAATATGAAAATCCCTACTTGCCAAATTAATTTTTCTTTTTTAGTTAATTTTGGATGAATATTTATTTATTCTTTGTTAACACTTAAAACAAAGTGCAACCATTTGATAAATTTATAGGTTAAATCCTTCAAATTCACCAATTCAAACAATAAAATTCATTTGTTTTCTATTTTTAGTCTTTTTATGGATGAATTTCTTTCATAAAAACCTTTTTTTTATTTAAAGTTATTTTGTGACATGAATTTTTTGTATTTTTAGATAACATCATTACAAGAGTTGATCATATTATTTTAAAAACTCTCATTTTCTTAGTAAAAAAATCTCATTTTCATTATAAAATTCTACTTTTTATCTGAAAATCACTCACTTCATTCTGAAAACAACTTTAAAATATTACTACTTTTTCTCTACTAGAAACTCTCATTCCATTCCTAAAATCTCCTCGTTTTATCATAAAATGCTCATTTCTTTTCTTAAACCTCTCATTTTCGGCGTGAAAACTCTCTATTTAATCTTTTTATGGATGAATTTCTTGCATAAAAATCTGTTTTATTTAAAGTAATTTTGTGGCATGAATTCGTATTTTTAGATAACATCATTACAAGAGCTGATCGCATTCTTCCAAATCAATTAGTCCTTTTTGCATAAACTATTTTATTTTTAGGTTTTCACAGAAATTCTAAATTTCTTAGTAAAAACTTCATTTTCATTTTAAAATTCTACTTCTTTTTTTTTTTTTTTTCTGAAAATCACTCACTTCCTTCTTAAAACATCCTTAAAATATAACTTCTTTCTTAAAACAACCTTAAAATATAACTACTTTTTTCCTACTAGAAACTCTCATTATATTCCTAAAATATCCTCGTTTTATCATAAAATGCTTATATACTTTCTTAAACCTCTCATTTTCTATGTGAAAACTCTCTATTTAATCTTTTTATGGATGAATTTCTTTCTTAATTTTTTTTTATTTAAAGTTATTTTGTGGTATGAAGTCATATTTTCAGATAACATCATTACAAGAGTTGATAGTATTCTTTCAAATCAATTAGCCTTTTTTTGCATAAATTATTTTATTTTTAGGTTTTCGTAAAAACTCTAATTTTCTTAGTAAAAAGTCTCATTTTCATTTTAAAATTCTACTTTTTATCTGAAAAGGACTCAATTTTTTCTTAATACAACCTTAAAATATAATCACATTTTTTCTACGAAAAACTCACATTTCTCTTCCTAAAATCTTTTCATTTGATTATAAAATGCTCATTTCTTTCCTTAAACCTCTCATTTATTACGTGAAAAGACTATTTATCTTAAGACATCCATTTGCTCTGTTAAAACTCTCTTTTTCATCGTAAAAACGCTAATTTTCTCTTTCAAACTCACATTTTTATTTCTAAAATCTCCCTTTTTCATTTTAAAATGCTCATTTGTTCAAATCATTTGTCTTTTTTGCATAAATTATTCCATTTTTAGGTTTTCGTAGAAACTCTTATTTTCTTAGTAAGAACTCTTGTTTTCATTTTAAAATACTCTAATTTTAATTAAAAAAACACTCACTACTTTCTTAAAAGAACCTTAAAATATAACCATCTTTTTCTACTAGAAACTTCCATTTCTATTCCTAAAAACTCACCATTTCATTGTAAAAGTCTCATTTCTTTCCTTAAACCTCTCATTTTTCTGCAATAGCCCGAATTTTTAAATCAAGATATATATGGCATTTATTTATTGTAATAATGGAAAAATTGGAATTTTGATGTCATGGATATTAAATGGATCAAAATTTGGGCAAAGGCCCAAGTATGGTCCAATGGACCATGGATTTGATGGGATCCATCAAAAGGATCAATGATGGTCAAAGTGGGCCTGATAACCATGTGGGACCCAATGGATCGAAATTAACTCAAAACTCTAAGGTAAATGGTAGAAAATAATTTAATTGGGCAATGGGCCCAATGGTAACTCAATTGATTGGAATTAAACCCCCCCTAAGTTAATGATGAGATGATTAAGCTAGCATAACCAAGTGGGGCCCACCTCCACCTCATCAAGTGAGGTGGCGGTTGACTAAGGAATTGATGGGGCCGGCCACCATGGTTGACTTGGTCAACCATGGGTGGATTCATGAAGGAATTGAAAGGAAATCAATAGAAATTAAATTTATGAAATTAAAGGGGGCTAAGTTGAATAATAAAATTAAAAATAATTAAGTGAGTTAAGAGGGGAGTGAGCCACATAGGAAATGGGGTGAGTCAAGATGGTTTCCATCTTACTTGACTCACCAAACTCGTTGGAATGGGTGGTGGTTCAAACCCATTCCAACCACCTCCACTAAAGGGAACAATGGCCCTAAGATTGGGGGGCATGCAAGGCCATACCTCCCTCCATGCTTAGTTGGTAGAGGGAGTCAAAACCAATCATCACACTCTCTCCACTTCTCCATCTCTTCCAAAACCGTCCTCCCCTCTATTCCAAAGAAAACACCAAAGAGAAAAGAAGAGAAAAAGACTTAGAAGGGAAGAAGAGAACCCAAGCTTGGCTGACCACACTCCTAAGACCCAAAACTTGAGATATTTTTCCATTCTCTCCTCCCTTTTTCCCTCTCAAACATACTACACCTGGGCCGAACCAAACCTTGGTGATCTTATCTCGATCAAGCTCACCATTGGTCGAGTATCAAGGAGAAAGAAGAAGGAGAAAGGTTAAGGAACAAGAGGAGAAAGAGACAACCGGGAGAGCCACGGATTGTAAGTATCCCTAAACAAGATATTAAGTTTTAATGGTTTAAGAATGGAATATTTTTAAGGAAATCACGAAGGAAGGGTGTACAAAATATGCAATGGAGAAGACTGACAAAACAGTCAGTCGACTGAATCAAAGATTCAGTCGACTGAACTGATAATGGACGAATCAGAAACGAGTTTCTGGGAGTTTCAGCCGACTGAATAAGGGTTTCAGTCCACTGAAATTGTGGTGGCTGATAATAGAAGGAGTTTCTTGGAGTTTCAGCCGACTGAATCTGTGATTCAGTCGACTGAACACAAAGGTCTCGGAAAAGAAAAAGGTTCTGGAAGCTTCAGCCGACTGAAGGAATGCTTAATGAATACGTAAATGGATGATTGGCAGTTCAGCCGACTGAATCTATGATTCAGTCGACTGAAAATAAACTAGCAGAACAAACAGATAATCTGATACAAAGTCAACCGACTGAATCTGTGATTCAGTCAACTGAAAAGGGTACGAACCATGTTTCAGCCGACTGAATGTGTATTTCAGTCGATTGAAACTGAACTGGAAAGACAAACAAACGATCTGATTCAAAATCAGCCGACTGGATCTGTGATTCAGTCGACTGAACTCATGATTCAGTGGACTAAACTCATGATTCAGTCGACTAAACTCATAGTTCAGTCGACTGAATTGAAGTGTACAGTTTTTGAGTATTTTCAGAGGTCGCTGTTAACCCGGTAGGATAAATGGTGGTTAGGTTAAATTAAAGGGACTGATTTTAATGATCCTACGACATGATTGGTAAGTCATTAATGGACCTAAGTGTATGGGTCAGTTATGGATCGAATTATGTATGTGTTTTAATCAATGGAAAAAGAGGCTGAGATAAGGGCTGATTTATGATAATCTTATAACATGGTTAAAGGGCATTAATGAACATAGGTTTATGATCAGTTAGAGACTTAATCATGGATAAGATATAGACTAACTTGGAAAATGTATATTAAGGTATTGAGGCATCGCAAACGGTACGCGATCGGCGACCGGAATTATCGGACGAAAACGGAAAGGGACATTATCGGTATTGGGTAGGATTCCTACCTTTTTGTAAGCTGTGGATTATATGTATATGATGGTTTTCCGTATTTCATTTCGATAATCATATGGTTTATTTTATGGATAATGTTTTAATGCTATGGATTATATTCTTATCCTATGGATCTTATATTATGAATATGAATTATATTCCTATCCTATATTATGGATATGAATTATACATATATATATATTACCTAGCATAATGCACTTACATCTCATGCATGGCATGGGCGGGAAAATAAAGGAACCGGAGTCCATGCTCCGTCGGGGCGACCGAGAACAGACATGGGGATAGCTTGTTATGCTATAACCGGAGTCCATGCTCCGTCGGGGCGACCGAGAATAGACATGGGGATAGCTTGTTATGCTATAGCCGGAGTCTATGCTCCGTCGGGGCGACCGAGAACAGACATGGGGATAGTTTGATATGGTATAACCGGAGTCCATGCTCCATCGGGGCGACCGAGAAGCAAACATGGGGACACCTTGACGAGGTTTTGCCGTCAAGGGGGATATGGCATTTTATGGTGATATGGATGATGGGTGGGACACATGGCACAAACACCCATGGCATGGCATTCATCATATGTTTTATTATATTGTCATCAGTATATTTGTTATTACTAATCCATGTGCTAGCCCTATTCGGAGTCCTACTGGGCGCGTTGTCTAACGCCCTACTTCTACCCTAGCTGATGACGCAGGAGACAGAGGAAACGGTGGACGTGACGGGAGTCAGGCTTAGGGGCTTGGGAAAGCGACTATTTTGTTTATTAAAGTCTTATTTTGGAAAAGTTGTAATTTAAGTAGCTTAGCCTGTTGAATTGTAATAATTTTGGGATTGTCATACTACGGTTGGAATGTCACACTTGGACATCATCATTTTGAGACATAATTATGAACATAGGGGTATTTTGGTAATTTAATGATGTATCTTCCCTTCTATCTAAAACTGGTAGGATAGTATTTATTATAATGTTCCGCATGTAGTTAAATTCAGCGAGCTTACTTCTTACGCGTGAACCGTACTCATGGTCTTCATTCCGCGCACGCGTGGGGTTGGCCAGTTAAGGGCCCGGCTTTAGAAGCTCGGCCTTAACTCGCGTCGTGACGTCCGCGCCCGTTGTCACTTGTATTTTGATTTCAAAAAAAAAATAGACTCTGAAATTATAGTGAAAATGGGCGGGCGTTACATTTTCTTCGTAAATACACTTTATTTTTCTTAAAACACCCACTTTCACGGTTAAGACTCTCATGTTCATCTTAAAAACACTAATTTTCTACTTCAAATCTCTCATTTCTATTCCTAACATCTCCCCTTTTCATTTTAAAATTCTCAATTCCTTACTTAAACCTCTCATTTTCTACGCGAAAATTCTACATTTATCTTAAAACGCCCATTTTCTCAATTAAAACTCTCTCATTTTTTCAACTAAAAAGTCTCCCTTCTTTTCATTTAAAATATGTCTTATTGTTTTGAAAAAAAAAAATCAAAAACTCTTTTCTAATAGAAAATGAGGGATTTACAGAAAAATTTGCCAAGTGTAATTATGAAAGTCATTTATTTTCTACTTTTAGTCATTTTATGTATAAATTCCTTTCGTAAAAACCATTTTTATTTAAAGTTATTTGGTTACATGATTTTTTTGTATTTTTATATTAGTTTTTTGGCATAAATTATTCTTTTTTTGAGTTTTCTTCAAAACTCGAATTTTCTCAGTAGGAACTCTCGTTTTTTATTTTAGAACACTATTCTTTTTTTTCTTTTTTCTTTTTTATTTTGAATTTACGTGTGGGAAACCGTGGATACCCAGCAGTAAAATCCCCACGGGTGAGCCCACTACACCTATGGCACACCAAGGTTAGGCCATGGGGGCTCGAACCTGTAACCTCCCACTTCCTGAGGCGAGAGGCAACCAGTTGAGTTACACCCATGTGGGTAACACTATTCTTTATCCTCACTTGCCAAATTAAATTTTCTTTTTTATTATTTTTGGATGAAAATTTAGTTTTTCTTTATTAATAAAATCACAACCATTTAATAAATTTATAAGTTTTGGACCAATTTTTGAAAAAAATCACTATTTGAATATTCCTCTGAAATCCAATAAATATTGATGTAAGCTTTTTTTTTTTTGAGCGGTAATAAAAATTTTATTAATAGAAGACAAAGATACAAAAGAAAAAGAAAAGATACAAAAACAACCCATAAAAATGTCTAAGAGAATTAGACCACTAAGTGAGCACCACCCTAAACCCAAAAACCCCAAGAGAACGCTACAAAATCTAAATCTGACAAGGATTATTCTCTTGATAAATCAAAAGTGCCTTGAATAGCTCCATCCACGCCATTTTTTGCAAAGAAATCCGCCACACCATTCGCAGAGCGCCTAACCAATGAAAAAGACACCTCCAAGTCCAATTTCAACACCTTAATCTCCCTTACCAAAGTGACAAGCCTCCAAGGAGGACGCTTCTCCCCGCTGGCCCATTTGATAGCATTGGAGGAATCACTCTCAATGATTAATCTAACCCCCCTTAAATCAGACCCTAGAGTTAAAGCTCTCCGAATACTAAGAAGTTCCGCCTCGTTAGATATTGATGTAAGCTGATATTCAAAAATCAGTCCTTGACAAGAGGATTGCATTACGAAATGCCTTCCACTGTATCACATGCTATTTCAGTTATCAAACCAAACTGTGTCTCATGTTCTTGTATTGTTTTAAATTAGTTATTGAGAAATAACAGGAAATAAAAATTGGTACTTTAATCTGCATACACAAACAATTAGGTAGGCTATCAGTTTATGTTGGCAAATATGGAATAATTTCTCAGATTTCTTGGGGTTCTTGTCTTTCTAGTTGAGACGGGTATGTAGCATTTCCTGTTGTTTTTTGGTATATTAAATATGCACTACAAGTTTCACAATTTGTTGGTTGTCTTGTTTTTGTAATTTTTCTTTCTCAAGTTCTGAGTAGGGTGTATTGTCAAAGTATTAGATTTAGAGTCTTTTATCCCTTCTTTGATTGACCCAGTCCTAAGCCACGTTTCGTCCTATAGACAAGATTTGATTGATCTTAAGTGAAGTATGGTATTTATGTAGAGAATAAAGGAAGAAAAATATGGGTGTTTGATTTAACGTTCTCAGGAAAATGACATTCTATTCATGAAATTTATATTTTTCTTGAAATATGTCATCTTTTCTTTATAAATACGTGAGAAATTTTCTTTGTGAAAATAAAGTCTGCTCACATATACATGAGAGAAAATATAAGTCAATCTCGAAGTATTTTTATTGTGAGTGATATACCCTTGTGAGATTTGGAGTCAAAGGGCATTTTTGGATGGTAGTTGCTAAACTTATGTGTATTTGGAAAAAGAAAACTATGTTAATATTTGACTATCACACACTACACTCTAGGTATAAGTTTTGTGAAATAAATTTGGAATTGTATGATGTTTAAATTTTGTTTATATATTTTTGTTGAAATTTGATGTATGTGGGTATCATCACTGAAAGCCAGTAATTCAAAAAGAAGGAAGTTGAAAGAATAATTCACCGAGTATTATTTGCAATCTCAACTATTCTCAGACATTTTGCTATATCCCTTATCCTTTCTTGTTTTAACCTTTGTCCTAAGCCTAAAGTTGCGTCCTATTAAAGTCCTACTTTGATCTTAGGGGTGGTATGGTTTGGACGTGGAAGTGAATGAGTAGGGATGATAATGTGGCTATTTATAAAGTTTCTTAGTATTGGGCATCCTTTCATGAGACTATTATCTCATTTTTCTTGCAAATGTGTCTTTCATGTTTTATATGTTAAAGTAACAAAGCTTATTGACTCTGTTTTTGAATTCTATGCAATTGAATGAAAGAAAATTCTATGAGATAAACAAAAGAATTACTTGATGTTTGTGGTAATATCTCTAGAAACCCTCACGAGATTATAATTCGTCCACCAGGGATAAACTAAAGGTTTAAAGGCTTGATGCATCTGCTAAATACCATATAAGAATGCATGCGAAAGTGGTTTTGTGTGTTTGCTTTTCTTTTATTTTTAATTTTTGTTTTAGGTTTGTGCTTTGATAACTTGATTTGGGGAGAATTTCTTGAGCCGCTTTGATTAGTTTTGGTAGGCATTTTCAGATTTCTTTTGCATTTATTTCCACATTTATATGTAAATATTTTAGTTTTCTTTTCAACATTGCACAATACACATTTTCATAGTTAAAATGGTGTATTCGTGTGTAGAAGTATGAATTCCATTAATCATCGTGCAAAGTTTTCTTTAAAAAGACACGTTATGTGTATTTTCTCTTGTCTGATATTTTAACTAGTTTGAACATTATTTTGCATATTGTCTTTTCCTTTTGCCTAATAGTAAAGTATTTAGTTCATTACCTACCTCAGGAAGCAAATATGTACACTTTTCTCCTCAAAATATTTTTTATTTCACTTGACTTTGAACAATTTTGTCGTTTTTACTACTAATAAATTGGCCATGAAAATTCAATTTCATATGGTACGTTATTTCAAGGAACAAATCACATGTCCTGGATGGGGTACTGGGCATGCCAGAATGTTCTCCAGGGGAAGCCCGAGTAAGAGAAATGTGAGTTCGAGCGAGAGAAAAATGGAGGGATGGATCGAGTTGAAGGAGGAGACAAGTGAGTTGAGAGGGAACTTTATTTTATTTACTAAAATATTATTTTTTCTTAATTTCATTCTACTTCAATTATTTAGTTTTTATTAGTAAATTATTTATTTGTAAAGAGTGACACCTTAGTTGATTAAATTATGAAATCAGGACACCTAAGTTGATTAAATTATGAAAATTGGGACACCTGAGTTGATTAAATCATGAAAATTTGGACACTTGAGTTGATTAAATCATGTAAATAGGGACAACTGAGTTGATTAATTAATATTTTTAAATTAGGTTTAAAAATCCATTTAGATTTAATTATAAACTTTTTTAAATTATTTAATTAAAATCGAATTAGATTTTTAAAAATAACAAGTCATTACACATCCAGTTCAAATCCTTAAATGAGATTGTCCAAATCGTGCAGAAATCTCTCTCTTCATTTATGGGGCTCACATCTACTCAAATTACAATTTTTGTCTTTCATTTTTTTCACCGAACATTTTAGCTTCCACTGCATCTTGCAGGCTCATTCCATGTTGTTAATCTATTATCATCATCATTTCTAATTTTCACATCATCTATTTCAAGTATAAAATTGGACGGATGAAATTTGCCATTGGCATTGGAACCCTTCTTCCCTTCTTCAGGTAATTAATTGTCATGTTTTCTTAAGTAGGATAGTTCTTTAGTTGTATGATTCTCTAGATTTAGCCAGATAATTCTGTTTTTTTTTAAATGGTAGCCAGATAATGTTGTTACAAAATAGATTTTTCCTTTAACCTCCCCATTTCCTCTCCCTCGTATTGGTGTGCAATCTGAGTTCTGACCTCATCAAGCTATAGTGCCTTGTGTCCAGCAGCAGATGACACACATTTGCAAAGGGTAGAAAGCATTCTCCTTTTGTATTGGTTCGTGTGTGTGTAAAATGCTCATTTCATCTCTTTTCTTGATACATCTTGTTGAGAGAACTCCAATTATGGATAGTTGTAAAATTAGCATAGTTGAAATGGTCCTCCGTGTTATCTTTCAAAAAAAAAAAGATGATCCTTTGTGTTGTATACATGATGGTTTTGGGGGATACCTATCCGTGTTTCCCTCATGGAACCACCAACCGAAGAGATAGATCCTTGCAGAAGACTGGCCAACTTTGGCATGCAAGGTTCAAGTCTTCAGAAGGGAGTGGTAGGCTTCCATGTTATCCTCTGACTTGTTCCTAATTCTATGCCTCTACTTTGGAACTACTTTCACTTGGTGGTGCTTTTTGCATAAATAACTTTAACAGGTACCGTTTGAGGAAAAACATAGACATTATTTTGCCTTTCAGAATAAACCTGGTCAATTACCTACTCAAATGGAGGTTAGTAGTTTTTCTTCCAATTTTGCCTAATGGGCTTAGGATGGACTATCGAGGAGCTTTGGACCGTGATGGATATGTTGTTGTATCTGTGTCTCTGGGTCAATTGAAGGTATCTTTTACTTTAGAATCTTGCTTTATACTATTTTTTACCGCAGTGCATTTTTTAATTTTCTGGATGATTTATGTTTGGGTGTGGGTTTCATTATATTCAATGGAAGCCAATTCTAACCATATATCATCACCATTATCAAATTCTTATCCCATGACAACAAAGCACTTGTATGGTTCCCGACAATAATGTATGGGAAAGGATTGATTGCCCTTGCAATTTTGACTACATGTTAGAGTTCAACAAATAAAATTTTGTAGAATAGGCATGTGTTTCATGTTTGAAAAACAATTTGATTGATACAATTGAAGCAATTATTTATGAATTGATCTTATTTCATATATTGTTCTTATTTTTATTTTTTCTTTGGACTTCGAGGTTGACTTTTTAAGTTCCATGTCTCCTCTACAGATCTCACTTGGAGCAAATCTTGTTTTTTGGCATGCCATTTCAGGTATTTATCTCTTATTTCTTTTAACATGGTACAAGGATTTAAGGTTTTTACTTCTTGTTAAGGTGGCTTCTAAGTCATCTGTAAGGCTTGCAAGAGGGACTTCTTCAACTTTGGAGATATGCTGTCAGTTTGTTGTTTGGTTATAAAGAGCATGGTCCTGCTTGATAGATATTCTATTTATAAAGTGAGTTATGAATATATATGGCCTCCACCTTCTTTATCATTGCATTTCTGACTTTGAATTATGTTTTATGGTTAGGCACTCCTTAGAGATGGAGCGTTGTTGATGGAATGAGGACTATTGCACTGAAGCTTGAATTTGGGGTTTCTCACAACCTGACATTTGAAAGGTTCTTTCCTTATTTGTCTCAATTCCATTTATAGTTGTTCCTTATTCATATTTTTCTCAATTCCATTGATAGTTGTTGTATTCTATTTAAAGTCCCATGTTCATCACATGAGCTTAACCACTGACCATGTATAGGGTTGTTGGTGTTCATTTCACTGACCCTCTTCATGTGAGCACAAATGTTGCAGATTGATGTAATGATGGCACTCTGCTTTTGCTGCAGGTTTTCTATCTTTTCAAGTATTCTTCTTCTAACCATTAATCAATTAAATCTACCAACATAATTTGGATATGGTCACTTGTATTGGGGGAAAATGCGAACAATTTTTTTACAAAAGGAACAAAAGTGTTTCTACATTTCTCACCACCATTCATTTGAAACGCATTCTTTTTCCTTCTTCTTCTCATTCTTATTCATCTTTTTCTCAATTCCATTGATTGTTGTCATATTAATTTAAAGTCCCATGTTCATCAAATGACCTTAACCAATGACCATGTACAGGGTTGATGTTCATTTCACTGTCCCTCTTCATGTGAGCATAAGGGTTGCAGATAATGATGCGACTCTGCTTTTGCAGGTACTCTATCTTTTCAAGTATTCTTGTTGTAACCATTAATCAGTTTAGTCTACAAACATAATTTGAATATGGACACTTATATTCGGGGAAGATGCAAACAAAGTTTGTACAAACATATGTTGTTATTGAACAATGTATTATTCCATAGCTTTTAAGTTCACAAATAAAAAAATGCACAATTTTTCTAAATGACAAATATTTCATTGAAAAATTTATAAAATTGTCAATATAAAAGTTAATGATAAGTTAGATATGTTTATGTTCCTGTTACTGCAATATGAATGGCATTTTTAAAAAATGTTATGTCCTCAATTCTGATTTTCTGAATCATTGATTCATTGATTATGAAGAGAAGAGTTTTTGAGTTTATTATGCCTTTCCATGTTTGTGCTTTTTATGCGTCTTTTTACAAATGAGTTATCTTGGTGTATAAACGTTATGAGCTAAATGTATATATATTTCATCTAAAAATATTATATTACCTTTTCAATTGTGGTATTTTCAAGGTTATATTACACTCACAAGTGAAGGCTATATTGCTCATATATGACGCATGGTTGGATTTCCAAGATGATTTGTTCATGTACGAAAGAATGATGGAAAATCAACTTCAAGCTTCTTCATGCTTGTACTCTCTCCTTTTACCATAGCAAGAATCACTTTTGGCGTTTGCATTGGGGATGATAACTTTGTGTATGGCAATAGATCTGGAAATCCATTATGTAGAGCACTTAGGAGTTGCCTCCAATAGATTTCATTCACTTGCCTTCTCATTGATAGAAGATAGGAGGTTCTAATTGCTTAACATTGTGATGCGGAGCATTTTGGAGCATATGAGAGCATATGATTCTATCATTTTTATTTTTATTACTTATTTGTTTGATGTATTTTATTTATTTATCTGAGGGTATTTTGTTTTATTTTACATTTAGGGGTATTTTCGTCATTTTGTTGGTGTGTTTATTATAAATACATTGTAAGCCTCTTTAGGGTAAACAATTGATGAATGAAATTGAAGTTTTCTTCCGCTTGTGCGACGAAATACTTGGGAGAGATTCCTTTGTGTGAGGCCCTTCTTTTGGCGTGAAGCCTAGCGTGAGGCTACCATCCTTTCATCTCCAGGTACAATCCATCATCTATCTTCTTCTTTTTCTTCTCTCCTCCTTGTCTTCTTTTTTTTCTTAGCCATAGCCGACACCATCCCTTTTGTTGTCCTTTGCTGCTGACAGCTTTCCCATGTCTCTTCCTTGCTTCCACCTCCTCTTCTAACCCTTCCCATCAGTTTCGCCCCTCCTTGCCATGAGCCAGATCTGTTTTCACCCCTCTCCTGTCCCCCCAGATGCCCCAGATCTGCCTCCAGACCTGCCCCATTCCCTAAGGGTGTTGCCGTCCTTCCTAGATCCCTCATTTGCTGCTTGTAACCCTCCTTAGCCTTCCTTCTTGCTACCATAAACCATTGCCCATCTCTCCCTTGCTTCCGTAAGTCTCCCATGCCTTCGTTTCCTATGGAGTTACTTCCGTGACTCCACTTTTCTTTTTTTTGTTGTGGCTGTGACCCACTAAGCCCTCCTATCTTATTATTTAAAACCATATGTCATCTCATTTAAGGCTACATATACATATTTCATTCAAAATCTCAGATTCCAAGGACATTTATGCATAATTATTTGTGGTAATTTTATATTAATTAATTGCATATATTAATTAGTATTTAATTTCAGCCCATATTAGTTTTAAGTGCATTATTTTCATCCCTTTTAACTTTAGGGTACCAATTTAGGCATTTAGAATTACCCTATTAGTTGTCCTGCATCAAATTTGGTATCAAAGCCTAGGTCAGGAGAGTTTCTTAACTTTTTAGATCTTAGGTCACATTTAAAAATTTAATTAATTATTTGATTAATTAATTTAAAAAAGTTAATTAATTAATTAATTATAAATTATTATTTTTTCCATCTTAGAGTAGATCATTTTAGGACATTCAACATGGTCTCCGCACATATTGCCAAGGTTGTATTAGAGATAAGTGCTCGCTTAACCCGTATGTAAACCAAGTTAAGTTTAGGGACATTTTGTTGTCACTGTCGATGTTACGAGCATCTTGCTCGTGAGTGCCCCACTCAGGTTAAGAAAGTTAGGTGTGTCCCCATATCATCTCCATTCATAGACCCTAGTCCAGTGCCAGTATCACCCAATCTATGTGAGTCTGTACATGCATATGCACCACACACTCATGAATCGCATGCTGAAATTAAAAGTCACGTTAATGGATGCGATGAAAAATATGAACTTGCTACAGATTTTCAATGTGAGTCCAAGGAAATTGATGTGGTAGACTTCACACCTTGTCTAGTCCAACACCTTCACTTCTAGACCCGGTCCCACATCTTGTCCTTCCTGACCAGCCTATTGGCCTTCCGGACCCACCAACAGCTACACCATTGGACCCAAACTCACCTCATTGCCTTGAGTCTCTTATTAGCCTACCTAACCCAGTAGATGACCCATGGTCTGCACCTGTACAACCTACTCAGTTTGTACCTTCCTTGCCACCCGAGAGAGAAAAGATAGAATTTATCTTGGTAGAGGAAGATGTTTCCATCACTGCTGCAGGACACCACCAATATTTTGTGACGCGGAATACCAAGTCCATGACTGGTGCCACTTGGTTGACAGCGAGAGAGTTTCAACGACTTGCTTCTAATCTACTGGAGAGATCTTAGAGTCTTGTTTCATCGGAGGAGTATACTGTTCACACTTTTCTGCTGCTGATGCCCAGTGTTGCTCGTGAAATCCACTTTGGTTTTCGAATATACCATCGATGGCGAAGGAGAGCTGATCATGAATCCTCATTATGCCTCGATTGATGCCCTACTTGATTGGCATGTGAAGACCTTATGTGTGCGTGATTACACTATGAATACCTCACACTGGGGAAGACGCGTGCGTGAGAAGATTGATGTCTTTTCATTTGTTTGAACTCGAGGTCGAGTTCTTTTCAGATGGGGAGATTGATGTGGAGCATTTTGGACCATATGATTCTATCATTTTTATGTTTATTACTTATTTGGTTTGATGTATTTTTTATTTATTTATCTGAAGGTATTTTGTTTTATTTTACATTTAGGAGTATTTTCGTCATTTTGTTGGTGTGTTTATTATAAATACATTATAAGCCTCTTGAGGGCAAACAATTGATGAATGAAATTGAAGTTTTCTTCCACTTGTGCGACGAAATACTTGGGAGAGATTCCTTTGACGTGAGGCCCTTCTTTTGGCGTGAAGCCTAGCCTGAGGCTACCATCATTTCATCCTCAGGTACAATCCATCTTCTATCTTCTTCTTCTTCTTCTCTCTTCTCCTTGTTTTCTGTTTTTTTCTTAGGCACAGCCGACACCATCCCTTTTGTTGTCCTTTGCTGCTGACAACCTTCCCATGTCTCTTCCTTGATCCCGCCTCCTCTTCTAACCCTTCCCATCAGTTTCGCCCCTCCCTGCCATGAGCCAGATCTGTTTTCGCCCCTCTCCTGTCCCCCAGATGCCCCAGATCTGCCTCCAGACCTGCCCCATTCCCTAAGGGTGTTGCCGTCCTTCCTAGATCCCTCATTTGCTGTTTGTAACCCTCCTTAGCCTTCCTTCTTGCTACCATAAACCATTGCACATCTCTCCCATGCCTTCGTTTCCTATGGAGTTACTTCCGTGACTCCAC
Organism: Chimonanthus salicifolius; assembly: GCA_013350335.1. NCBI lineage: Eukaryota > Viridiplantae > Streptophyta > Magnoliopsida > Laurales > Calycanthaceae > Chimonanthus > Chimonanthus salicifolius. The sequence goes on from CM023535.1 coordinate 29,201,531, forward strand.
TTTTCTTTTTTTTGTTGTGGCTGTGACCCACTAAGCCCTCCTATCTTATTATTTAAAACCATATGTCATCTCATTTAAGGCTACATATACATATTTCATTCAAAATCTCAGATTCCAAGGACATTTATGCATAATTATTTGTGGTAATTTTATATTAATTAATTGCATATATTAATTGGTATTTAATTTCAGCCCATATTAGTTTTAGGTGCATTATTTTCATCCCTTTTAACTTTTAGGGAACCAATTTAGGCATTTAGTATTACTCTATTAGTTGTCCTGCATCAAATTTGGTATCAAAGCCTAGGTCAGGAGAGTTTCTTAACTTTCCAGATCTTAGGTCGCATTTAAAAATTTAATTAATTAAACAATAATTAATTAATTATAAATTGTTTTTGCATCTTATAGTAGATCATTTTAGGACATTCAACATGGTCCCCGCACATACTGCCAAGGTTGTATTAGAGATAAGTGCTTGTTTAACCCGTATGGAAACCAAGTTAAGTTTAAGGACATTTTGTTGTCACTGCCGATGCTACGAGCATCTTGCTCGTGAGTGCCCCACTCAGGTGAAGAAAGTTAGGTGTGTCCCCATATCATCTCCATTCATAGACCATAGTCCAGTGCCAGTATCACCCAATCTATGTGAGAATGTACATGCATATGCACTACACACTCATGAATCGCATGCTAAAATTAAAAGTCACGTTAATGGATGCGATGAAAAATATGAGCTTGCTACAGATTTTCAATGTGAGTCTAAGAAAATTGATGTGGATAATAATATGGTAGACTTCACACCTTGTCTAAGTCCAACACCTTCACTTCTAGACCCGGTCCCACATATTGTCCTTCCTGACCAGCCTATTGGCCTTCCGGACCCACCAACAGCTACACCATTGGACCCAGCCTCACCTCATTGCCTTGAGTCTCTTATTACCCTACCTAATCCAGTAGATGACCCATGATCTGCACCTGTACAACCTACTCAGTTTGTACCTTCCTTGCCACCTGAGAGAGAAAAGATAGAATTTATCCTGGTAGAGGAAGATGTTTCCATCACTGCTGCAGGACACCACCAATATTTTGTGACGCGGAATACCAAGTCCATGACTGGTGGCACTTGGTTGACTGCGAGAGAGCTTCAACGACTTGCTCCGAATCTACTAGAGAGATCTCAGAGTCTTGTTTCATCGAGGAGTATACTGTTCACACTTTTCTGCTGCCGACGCCCAGTGCTGCTCGTGACATCCACTTTGGTTTCCGAGTATACCATCGATGGCGAAGGAGAGCTGATCATGAATCCTCATTGTGCCTCGATTGATGCCCTGCTTGTTTGGCATGTGAAGACCTCACGTGTGCGTGATTATACTATGAAGGCCCCACACTGGGAAGACGCGTGCGTGAGAAGATTGATGTCTTTTCATATGTTTAAACTTGAGGTCGAGTTCTTTTCAGATGGGAAGATTGATGCGGAGCATTTTGGAGCATATGATTCTATCATTTTTTTGTTTATTTCTTATTTGGTTTGATGTAATTTTTATTTATTTATCTGAGGGTATTTTGTTTTATTTTACATTTAAGGGTATTTTCGTCATTTTGTTGGTGTGTTTATTATAAATACATTGTAAGCCTCTTGAGGGCAAACAATTGATGAATGAAATTGAAGTTTTCTTCCGCTTGTGCGCCGAAATACTTGGGAGCGATTCATTTGGCGTGAGGCCCTTCTTTTGGCGTGAAGCCTAGCGTGAGGCTACTATCCTTTCATCTCCAGGTACAATCCATCTTCTATCGTTTTCTTCTTCTTCTCTCTTCTCCTTGTTTTCTTTTTTTTCTTAGCCACAGCCGACACCATCCCTTTTGTTGTCCTTTGCTGCTGACAACCTTCCCATGTCTCTTCCTTGCTTCCGCCTCCTCTTCTAACCCTTCCCATCAGTTTCGCCCCTCCTTGCCATGAGCCAGATCTGTTTTCGCCCCTCTCCTGTCCCCCAGATGCCCCAGATCTGCCTCCAGACCTGCCCCATTCCCTAAGGGTGTTGCCGTCCTTCCTAGATCCCTCATTTGCTGCTTGTAACCCTCCTTAGCCTTCCTTCTTGCTACCATAAACCATTGCCCATCTCTCCCTTGATTCCGTAAGTCTCCCATGCCTTCGTTTCCTATGGAGTTACTTCCGTGACTCCACTTTTCTTTTTCTTGTTGTGGCTGTGACCCACTAAGCCCTCCTATCTTATTATTTAAAACCATATGTCATCTCATTTAAGGCTACATATACATATTTCATTCAAAATCTCAGATTCCAAGGACATTTATGCATAATTATTTGTGGTAATTTTATATTAATTAATTGCATATATTAATTGGTATTTAATTTCAGCTCATATTAGTTTTAGGTGCATTATTTTCATCCCTTTTAACTTTTAGGGAACCAATTTAGGCATTTAGTATTACCCTATTAGTTGTCCTGCATCACATTGCATTATTATCTTAGTGTTGGTAGGTATTATCACATTTCTTTTGCATTTATTTTCTCATTTACACGTAAATATATGAGTTTTCTTTAAAAATACTCATCACGTGTATTTTCTCTTGTAGGAAATTTAAACCATCTTGAATTTGAAATAGTTAAACTTATTAATTACCGACTAGGTGCTATCCTACATATAGATACTGGCCCAAGATTGATGATTGAGGAGTCTTATATGATACAGATGGAGAGCTGTAAATAAGCAGGATGGCACAATTGTCAAAGAGGACTTGGACAATGCAAGTCAGGAGGGTTATTCCCTTGTCATTGATGAGTTCAACTAGTTAGAACTAAAAAAATGATAAAATAGAATTTCCAGATTGGGCCAGCAATATAACATCAGTTCTTTGGTTTCCGGTTCATGCTATAGACAACAGGCTTGCAAGAGGAGCGTCTTCAATTTTGTAAATATGCTGTCAGTTTGTTGTTTGATTATAAAGATGCATGCTCCTACTTGATAGATACTCTATTTATGAAGTGAATTATGAATATTATATATAGCCTCCACCTTCTTTATCATTGCATTGCTGACTTTGAATTATGTTTTATGGTTAGGCACTCCTTAGAGATGGACCGTTGTTGATGGAATGAAGACTATTGCACTGAAGCTTGAATTTGGAGTTTCTCACAACTAGACGTTTGAAAGGCGCTTTTTTTTTTTGGTCTCATTCTTATTCATGTTTTTCTCAATTCCGTTGTCGTATTCTATTTAAAGTCCCATGTTCATCAAATGAGCTTAACCGATGACCATGTACAGGGTTGTTGGTGTTCATTTCATTGACCCTTTTCATATGAGCACAAGGGTTGCAGTAATGATGGCATTCTTCTTTTGTTGCAGGTATTCTATCTTTTCAAGTATTCTTCTTCTAACCATTAATCAGTTAAATCTACCAACATAATTGGATATGGTCACTTGTATCGGGAAGATGCAAACAAATTTTTTACAAATATATGTTGTTATTGAGTGATGAATTATTCCATTACTTTAAGGTCACAAATGACAAAAGGCACAAAATGTTTCTACATTTCGCACAACCATTCATTTGAAACGCATGCTTTTTCCTTCTTCCTCTCATTCTTATTCATTTTTTTCTCATTTCCATTGATTGTTGTGATATTATAATTAAAGTCCCATGTTCATCAAATGAGCTTAACCAATGACCATGTACAGGGTTGTTGCTGTTCATTTTGTTGGAATATATTTAGAGTTTTAATATTAATAAAGTTATTGTGTGGTTAGGAGTCTAAGTTGGGCTTACCTCTAATTAAGAGGTGTATTTAATTTATAATTAGTTAAGAGTTACAATTTGAGTGTGATAGCCCTAGGGTCTGTTAGAGACTATAAATACATGTAATAGCATAGGGATTTAAATAATACACAGTTTCTCAATTTCTAACATGGTATCAAAGCAGGTTAAGATTTTGGTTTGAGAGTCAATTTCACGTAGGTTTCTTTTCTCTCCCTCTGCCAGATGACACACATCCGGCAGAGGGGGGGCACATCTACTTCTACAGATTTGATTTTTCAAAAATCTCTTGCAGTGGTGTTCTTCCTAATTGGTGGTTCAGGAAATTGTCACATACAATTCTAGATCTGCAACACCATTCCTTCTTCTCTTGTCTGACTGGAAACAGTGATTCCCAGTCCTTCTTCCGTTGTTGCTCTTCCAACAGATCCCACTCGATCTGTGTATCGTTTCTACAAGTTGTTGTCAACGCTTGCAGGCCCTATTTTTTGTCCCTGCCGACCTCAAATCTGAAGGGTTCGACATTCTTCTCCGATTCAACTCAGATCTGAAGACAAGAAACAATCACTGTCCCATTAACCACCGCCTAGCAGATCAAAATCCCAGGTTACGTTCTCTACCGCTGCCACGCTTCTCCGCCCAGCGCTTCTTGCAGCTCCTCTGTCCGGATCTGTTTTCCAGATCGTAACCTCTACTACTGCTTTCTGCCTCTGCACTCCTCCCACATCTCGATCAAAGATCTGCAGGCTGCTCATATCGATCGGGCACCGCCCAGATCCAACATTTTGGGAGATCTGCCATCTTAGTGCTGTCTTGGGACCTTGCAGCCCCACCGATGTGATCAGATCTGGCCCGACATGCCCAGATCTTGCCGGACCCTACAACCGTCTTATTTTGCATCACCCAGCACAAGAGGCCATTGCAATAACCTGATACTTGCAGATCTGAAGAGTCTGTTTACAGTTTTACAGCCTCAAAGTCGATCGCCATAGCCTCCCTTCTGTCCAGATCTATTTGCAGTGGGCAAGGAAATATGTTTCTATAAGGGATGCATTGGCATTTGGAATTCAGCAATCCACATGAACGCCTCTGTGACAGCAAAGGAAATTAGATCTGAAAGCCAGATCTGACGTTATAGATTGGCTCATCTTCAAAACTTGCACAGATTTGCTGCAACACTTGCAGAGAACGATGTTGTTATACCAGTTTGCATATCCTCATATCTGATTGCATATTTGCTTCCACTGTTCTTAGTTCAAAGAAAACTGAGATCCATGTCCGTCGACCACTCGTGCAACAGTTTTACAGTTTCTTCTCAGATCCTATCCATCATCGCCACTGCCACTGCCGTTGTGTTGTTCAGATCTTGTTTCTCTCTTCTTTCTGATGCCATCGAGTGGAACTACTACCCCATGCCCGCACTGCTGTTTGTCTGATCAGTTTTGGGCGATTTCCGTCAGATTTCCCAATCCCATGACAGACAACAAATTGTACCGATGATGCAATGCGAGATGCTTCTAAAATGTTTGCAATCACACAAATTTGGCTTGGTTTTCAAAGAACCTGTTGATGTGGTGAAGTTGAAGATTCCTGATTATTTCACTATTATTAAGCAACCGATGGATTTAGGGACAATAAAGACTAAGATGGCTTCTGGTGCTTACACGAGCCTCTTAGAGTTTGTTGCAGATGTGAGGCTTACTTTCTCCAATTCAATGACTTACAACCCACCTACAAATGATGTTCATATCATGGCTGATTCGCTCAACAAGTTCTCTGTGACTTCTTCAGTATCCATTTCATACGAGTCAGTGGTAAATAAGAGAAGTTTTGATTTCCAAAATTGGTGTAGAGATGTGCTTATTCGTCATTGATCTGCTCATGGGTTTGATTGTTGAGATTGTTGTATAAGCAAGAGATTGCTGTTGTTGGGTACTACCACCTTGCTGTTCTTTGCAGGTTTACCTTCTCCTACATGCTCTCTTTCGTATGATCACAAGGCAGTAATCATAAATGGGCAGAGGAGAATCCTCATCTCTTGCTCCATTCACTACCCAAGCAGCACTCCTGAGATGTGGCCGGATCTTATTCAGAAGGTAAAAGATGGGTGGCTTGGATGTCATCCAGACCTATGTTTCTACTGTTTTGCTGCTCGATGTTATTTGTTCCTTTTCGCCACGATATGCCAGATACGTGCCAAGAAGAAAGGGGGAGAGCCAAAGTAAGGGACTCAAATTGTCCTTCTCCTCCTACTTTGTTGCTGTTTGAGCAGCCTTGTTTGGACACATGTCCATTTGTTGTGGAATTCATCGACTCATTTTATTTGAAGGACTCTGATTCGTCCCCAACTTTTGCTGGCCTTTCATGGTTACAGCTTTATTTGCGCCATTTTATGGTTACAGCCTCATTTGCTGGCCTTTCATGGTTGCAGCCCCATTTGCTGGTCTTTTATGGCTACAGCCCCATTTGCTGGCCTTTCATGGTTACAGCCTCATTTGCTAGCCTTTTATGGCTACAGCCTTATTTACTGGTCTTTATGACTTCAGCCTTTATTTGCTGGCCTTTACGATCTGATTGATCGATATGATGGCTTCAGCCCCTTGTTTTTTAGGCCATTCGTCACCTGCATTTATCACATATTGCGATCATTGTTTGCCAGACAATTGTCTTACGGCCACTGCCGTCGTCTGAACCTCTTTCTCTATTTCAGGCCGCCATTGGTGTTCGTCGCTTGTCGTTTTGCAGCCAATCAAAGCTGCCACATAAACACATATTTGCAGCCAGTCAACACTGCCTCTTTAACAAATTTTGCAGCCAATCAGTTTGCTGCTAAAAAATCTTCATGGCCAGTCAGTTGCCACTTTTGCAGTTCACCTGCCGTTTCTTTACGTTCCAAGTTTCGCGTTCATCCACGCTTCAGCTTGTAGGGGCGTGTTGGAATATATTTAGAGTTTTAATATTAATAGAGTTATTGTGTGATTAGGAGTCTAAGTTGGACTTACCTCTAATTAAGAGGTGTATTTGATTTATAATTAGTTAAGAGTTACAGTTTGAGTGTGATAGCCTTAGGGTCGGTTAGAGGCTACAAATACATGTAATAGCATAGGGATTTAAATAATACACAGTTTCTCAATTTCTAACACATTTCATTGACCCTCTTCATGTGCAAGTGTTGCATATAAATATAATGATGGCACTCTGCCTTTGCAGGTATTCTATCTTTTCAATTATTCTTGTTGTAACCATTAATCAGTTAAATCTACAAACATAATTTGGATATAGCCACTTGTATTCGGGGAAGGAGCAAACAAAGTTTTTACAAATATATGTTGTTATTGAACGATGTATTATTCCATAACTTTTGTGATTGTTGGGTCCAAAAAATGATGGGTCATAAACTGCCAATTCAAGGATCTATTTCATTGATATGTGATACAATTAAAAGCCTATAAAGTGATGTGGTTAAGGAAAAGTAGGAGACACCGCTACAACAATTACAAGAAGTCATTGATACATGTTACAACTAAAAGCATAAGGATGACAACTAATCATCAATCGATGACACTACAGGTACGCTTTTCTCCATCTTGTTCTTTAGTTCTATTTTAAATTTTGATGATGGTAATGGATGGTGGCTCATGAAAATGATGTTGACAAGGCCTAGGGCGTTTTGGATTTTCACAAAGGATGTTGATTGACAGTTTATGCTAATGGGGAGAAACTCCACTTTTAACATTGCCAAAGGAATTTGGGATTGTTGGCTCCAAAAATGATGGGCCATAAACTGCCAATTCAAGGATCTATTTTGTGGTTGATTGGAGTTAGAGGAGATGATTTGCAGTGGGATTATTGACCCCCACCGTGAATCATCAATGAATATAGATCAATGAAACTATGATGATGATAAAAAGTGTTGTCTTTTTTTAAAAAAATTGAAGGCCATAATCCTACGGTTGCAACTTGGGTTAGAGTCAATTCAAATCCAACTGATCCAATTCGAAATATGGGTTTAGTCTAGGCTAAAAAAAGACTTGACCCATATTTAATCTGGGTTAAGTTAGGATTATGCTTTGTGTAACCCAACATGTTCAAATTACTCAAATTTTATATCCACGCGTGCAAACATTTATACCACCTCATTTTTTATATGTTTATTTGTTTTTTTTTTAACATGACTTCTTAAGGTGATTGTGTTTTAATGGTGAAGACATACTTTTATAGATGTCTCTTTGCCTTTGAAACACACTAATATATAATATATAGACACCAAATGAAGGGCCAAAACATGGATTGGATCAAAAAGTAGTAATTTGATTTTAATATGCAAAAGCTAATATTGTAAAATACATTTTCTATTGAGTCCTTTTACAAATGAATTTCTTTCATTAAAACCTTTTAGTTATTTTGTTGCATGAATTTTGTGTAATTTTAGATTACATTATTATAAGAGTAAATCATATTTTGTGGTATAATTTATATAAGCTAAAGTCTAGTATATAATGTATAGACCCTATTTAATTTAATTCGGTATGTTGAAATAAAAATAGGATGAATTACTACTTATCTAAATGTCACATTTCCTTACTATTTTTTTGTATAAATTATTTTATTTTTGGACAAAATACTTGTTGGATCGAAAAGTTTAACTTGATTTTAAATCAAATTTTACAACCTAACATCAAATTTTCATAAAATCTCCTCTTTTATTTAAAGTTATTTTGACATAATTTTTCTTTCTTAAATAATAGTATGATAAGAATTTGATTTAAATCTTTTTCAAATCACAAAACTAGAAATTCCATTTTCTTTGTCAAATGTTACATCTCGTCATATCAAATTTTAAACTTCCTTTTTCTATTTTTTAATCCTTATGAACAACATTTTCTTCATAAATTCTTTTCTTTTTATTTTAAGTCATTTTGGCATAAATTTTTCATTTTTAAAATAATAGTATGATTTTATTTGAACAATTGTGTTTTAGATCACCAAAACTAATATGAAAATCTATTTTTTTTATATATCAAATTTAAAAGTAATTTTGTTTAGTTACTCTTATGAATATTTATTTATTCATCCTCATGCAAAAGGAAATCATTTATAAATTTATGGTTCAGACATAATTTTACCTTATTTTTTTATGAATTTTTTGTATTTTAAGATTACATTATTATAGGAGTTGATCATATTCTTACAAATCTTATCTAGAAGTCATTTTTCGTTAGTGTCCTTTTTTATGCATTATTTTATTTTAAAATTTTTACTTTCATTTTTATCAGACTGTTGGTTATTTGATAAATACTCACTTCCTTTTTAAAATTTAGTTAAAATATAACTGTAGTAATTTTGTTTAAATTATTTTAGTTTGGATTTTCATAGAAATTCTAATTATTTTGGTTGAAATTTTCATTTTTATTTTAAAACTTTGTTGGTTTATTTGATAAATACTCACTTCCTTTTCAAAAATCTGTTAAAATAAATTTTTTTTTTCTATTATGAACTTTCATTTATGTTCCTGCAAATGTCCATTTTTTATTTTAAAATGTTTTTTCATTTGGTAAATCTCTTATTTAAAACATTCATTTTCTCTATTAAAGTTTTTTATTTTTTTTCTTAAAAATGATTATTTTTTAAAAGATATTTATTATAACTTGATTTTAATACAAAAGCGGTTCTCAACTTAATTGTTCACCCAAGTTGCATCCCCTGTCAAATTTAATTTTCAATTTCTTTGTTCTATTTTTATCTTTATGAACAACAATATTATCATTATATCTCTTCTTTTATTTGAAGTAATTTTGACATAAATTTTACATTTTTTAAATAATAGAATGATAAGAATCGGATCGAATATTTTTCAAATAATTAAAACGAATATGAAAATCTATTTTCTTTTCCAAATAATTTTTTTTTAGTTTATAAATATTTATATATTCTACCTAACGCTAAAAAGAAATCAGGTAAAGATATATGTTAAATATTTCAAACTCGACAGCTTAAATTATAGGAAACTATGTTTTCTAATATAAGTCTTGTTTTATATGAATTTCTTTCATAAAATCTTATTAATTTTATGTTATATTTTTGTATGAATTTTCGGTATTTGATCATATATTTACAAATCTTATCTAGAAGTCACTTTTTCTTTGTATTTTCTGTATAAATTATTTTATTTTTGGATTTTCATAAAAAAATGAATTCTTTCAATTGAAACTTTCATTTTTATCTTTAGATTGTTGTTTATTTGATAGACACTCACTTCCTTCTATTTTAAACTTTCATTTCTCTTTCTAAAAGGTCCTCTACTTAATTTTAAATTGTTTATTTCATTTCATAAATTTCTTATATTTTACGTGAAAACCATTCACTTGTCTTAATCCTACGTTTTTTATTATTAGTCTTGTTTTATTTGAATTTCTTTCATTAAAATCTTATTAATTTTATGTTGTTTTTTGAAATGAATTGTCAATATTTTTATATAACATCATTATAAGGGTCGGTCATATACTTATAAATCTTATTTAGATGTCACTTTTCCTGAGTATTTTATGCATAATTATTTTCGTTTTGGATTTTCATAGAAATTGTAATTCTTTTAGTTGAAACTTTCATTTTTATCTTATTTTTTGTTATTTTTTATAAATATTTGTTTATTCTTCCTAATGCTAATATGAAGTCACAAATAGTTAATAAATTTATGATTAAGATATACGTTAAATATGTTGTTAAATTTTGAAAACTCGTCAAGTCAAATTATAAAATCATATGTTGTCTGTTTTTAGTCTTTGTTTTTTATTAATTTATTTCATAAAAATCATTAAATGTTAATTTTTTTGGTTTGAATTTTCTGTATTTTTAGATAACATCGTTAAAAGAATTGATCATATTCTTACGAATCTTATCTAGAAGTCACTTTTCCTTTTCAAAGTTTTGTTATAATTTAATTTATCTTTTCTATTCATTTTTGTTCCTATAAATGTCCATATTTCATTCTAAAATATATATTTCATTTCGTAGATCTCATATTTTTTACGTGAAAACTCTTCTTTTATCTTAAAACATCCATTGTCTCTATTAAAGCTTTATCTTATTCTGAAAAATGATTATGTTTTACTTTTAAACTTTTATTGTTTTCATGTCTCATAGTTAAAAAAAATCGCTTCTATTTCTTTTACATTCTTTTATTTTGTTTTTAAAATTCTTATTTTTATTAAATACACTAATATGTATAGACCTTTTTAATTTAATTCGACTTGGTTAGGTTGAATTAAAAAATGGGTAGAGAAAAATAGGTTTTGTTATTGGTAGGTTAAGTAAGTGCTAAAATATTTATTAGAACGAAAAGTAGTAACTTGATTGTAATTTGCAAAAGTGGTTCTCAACTTAATTGTTCACCCAAGTTTCACCCCTTGTCAAATCCAATTTTAAACTTGTTTCTTCTATCATCTTTATCAACAACAATTTTTTCATAAAATCACTCCTTATATTTAATTTAATTTAGACATAAATTACTCATTTTTCAATTAATAGTTTGATGTGAATTTGCTCAAATCTTTTTCAAATAACCAAAACTAATATGAAAATCAATTTTCTTTGCCAACTAAATTTAAAATTAAATTTTCATTTTAGTTAATTTTTGTGAATATTTAACTCTAAAAAAGAAATCACAACTAGTTGATAAATTCATGGTTAAGTTATAGGTTAAATCTTATAAACTCTTTATGTCTTTTATTTTTAGTCTTTTTTTTCTTAATTCTTCGTTAATAATCATATTAATTTTAAGTTATTTTGTGGTATAATTTTTTGTATGTTTAGATAACATTATTATAGGAGTTGATCATATCTTTACAAATCTTATGTAGAAATCATTTTTCCTTAGTAATTTTTGTATAAATTATTTTGTTTTTGGATTTTCATATAAATTCTAAAGTGTTCAGTTGAAACTTTCATTTTTATCTTAAAACTCTGTTGTTTATTTGATAAACACTCACTTCCTTCTTAAAACTCTTTTAAAATATAATCTATAATTTCTGCGGTTTTTCACACGTAAATTCAAAAAAAAAAAAAAATAGAATCTATAATTTCTATTATAACTTTCATTTCTATTCCTAAAAGGGTCCACCTTTCATTTTAAAATACTTATTTCATTTCATAAATCTCTTAAATTTTACGTGAAAACCCTTCACATATCATAAAACTTCCATTTTCTCCTTAAAGCTTCTTCTTCATCTTAAGATGAAAATTTGATCAAATCTTTTTCAGATAACCAAAACGAATATGAAAATACATTTTCTTTATGGTTAAGATTTCAGTTAAATCTTTCAAACTTGCCAGGTTAAATTATAAAATTAATGTTTTCAGTTGAAACTTTCATTTTAATCTTAAAACTCTGTTGTTTATTTGATAAACACTCACTTCCTTCATAAAATACTATTAAAATATAATCTATAATTTCTATTATAACATTCTTTTCTAGTTCTAAAACGGTCCTCTTTTCATTTTAAAATGCTTATTTCATTTCATAAATCTCTTATTTTTCACGTGAAAACCCTTCACATATCTTAAAACTTCCATTTTTTTTATTAAAGCTTTCTTTTTCATCTTAAAAACGACAATTTTTTACTTTTAAACTCATTGTTTTGATATAAATTTTTCATTTTTTAATTAATAGTATGATGAGAGTTTGATCAAATTTTTTTCAAATAACCAAAACGAATATGAAAATGCATTTTCTTTATGGTTAAGATATCGGTTAAATCTTTCAAACTCACCAGGTTAAATTATAAAATCTTATGTTTTCTATTATTAATCTTGTTTTATATGAATTTGTTCATGAAATCTTATTAATTTATGTTATTTTTTTTATATAAATTTCTGTATTTTTATATAACATCATTATAGGAGTAGATCATACACTTACAAATCTTATCTAGAAGTCACTTTTCCTAAGTATTTTCTGCATAAATTATTTTATTTTTGGAATTTCATAGAAATTCTAATTCTTTCAGTTGAAACTTTCATTTTTATCTTATTTTAGTTATTTTTATTAATATTTATTTATTGTACCCAACGCTAAAATGAAATCACAACTAGTTGATTAATTTATGGTTAAGATATATTTTAAAATTTTAAAACTCGTTAGGTCAAATTATAAAATCTTATGTTTTATATTTTCATAGAAATTTTGATGTTTTCAGTTGAAACTTTCACTTTTGTCTTAAAACTCTGTTGTTTATTTGATAAACACTCATTTTCTTTTTAAAATTCTGTTAAAATATAATCTATATTTTTCTATTATAAACTTTCATTTCTATTCCTAAAATGGTCCCCTTTTCATTTTAAAATGCTTATTTCATTTCATAAATCTCTTATTTTTTGACATGAAAACCCTTTACTTATCTTAAAACTTCCACATTTTCTCTATGAAAGCTTTTTTCTTCATCTCAAAAATGACAATTGTTTACTTTCAAATTCTCATGTTTTCATTTAACTCATAGTTGAAAAAAATCCTTCTATTTCTTTTCAAGTTTTTTATTAAAAAATCTCATTTTTTAATAATTATACTAATAGTTAATATATATAGAAACTACCTATAATGTATAGACCTTATTTAATTTAATTTGAGTTCGTAAGGTTGAATTAAAAAATGGGTAGAGAAAAAAATAAGTTAAGTAATAGGTAGTTTAAATAAGAGTGAAATTTTTTATTGGATCCAAAAGCTGTAACTTGATTTTAATTTGCAAAAGTAGTTCTCAACTTAACTCTTCACCTAGGTTTTACCCCTCTCAAATCCAATTTTAACCTTTTTTTTTCCTGTTTTTATCCTTATCAACAACAATTTTTTATAAAATCTCTTCTTTTATTTGAAGTCATTTTGAAATAAATTTTTCATATTTTAAATAATAATATGATAAGAATCACATCAAATCTTTTTCAAATCACCAATACGAATATGAAAATCCATTTTATTTGTCAAATCAAATTTAAAGTTAAATTTTCTTTTAGTTATTTTCTATAAATGTTGACATACTCTACCTAACGTTAAAAACAAATCACAACTATTTGAAAAGTTTATAGTTAAGATATAGGTTAAATCTTTCAAAGTCGCCAGGTTAAATTATAAGATGCTATGTTTTCTATAAAATGTTTATGTTTTCTGTTATTAGTCTTGTCTTATATGAATTTCGTTCATAAAAATCTTTTTAATTTTATGTTATTGTTTTAATGATTTTTTCTTTGTTTTTATAAAACATCATTCTAGGAGTTGATCATATACTTACAAATCTTATCTAAAAGTCACTTTTCCTTAGTATTTTCTGCAAAAATTATTTTATTTTTGCATTTTTATTGAAATTTTAATTCTTTCACTTGAAACTTTCATTTCTATCTTATTTTAGTTATATTTTATAAATATTTATTAATTCTACTAAACGCTAAAATGAAATCATAGCTAGTTGATAAATTCATGGTTAAAATATACGTTAAATCTTTAAAACTCATCAGGTCAAATTATAAAACCTTATGTTTTCTATTTTTATTTTTGTTTTATATTAATTTCTTTCATAAAAATCTTTAATTTTATGTTATTTTTTGGTATGAATTTTTTGTATCTTTAGATAACATCATTATAGGAGTTGATCATATTCTTACAAATCTTATCTAGAAGTCACTTTTCCTTAGTATTTTTTTATAAATTATTTGATTTTTGGATTTTCATAGAAGTTCTAATTCATTCGGTTGATCTTTTCATTTTTATCTTAAGACTCAGGTTATTTGCTGTGCTGCAACTCGGGTCTGGTTTTGACCGGACCTGCAAGACCCGATCCGAGAAATCATGCGGGTCGGGTCGAGAATTTTGGGTCAACAGGTCGGGTTGGGTTGAGAAGATAAAAACTCTCATGGAATTCGGGTTGAGTCGGTTGAGGATTTTATAAGATAACTCAACTCGACCCAACCTGACCTGGCCCAACTCGGCTGAAATTAAGCTAAAATGGGTTCAAAATGCAGGTCGGGTCAGAATTCGGATTAATTCGGGTTAGAATTCGGGTCGGGTCGGGTTGTGAAGTTCGGGTCAGGTCGGGTCGGGTTTCATAAATACCAACTCGGGTCGGGTTCGGTTTTAAAGAACCCGACCTGCTCGACCCGGGTTGCAGCCCTAGTTATTTGATAAATATTCATTTCCTTTTTAAAATTATGTTAAAATATAATTTATCTTTTTCTATTTTAAACTTTCATTTATGTTTCTATAAATGTCCATTTGTCATTTTAAAATGTTTATTTCATTTGATAAATCTCTTATTTTTAAAGTGAAAACTCTTATCTTATCTTAAAACATTCATTTTGTCTATTAAATCTTTCCTTCTTCTTAAAAATAATTATTTTTTACCTTTAAACTTTAATTGTTTTCATGACTCAGTTAAAAAAACTCCTTCCATTTTTTACAGTCTTTTATATTGTTTTTAAAAATTCTTATTTAATAAATACACTAATATGTATAGACCTTTTTTAATTTAATTCGACTTGTTTAGGTTGAATTAAGAAATGGGTAGAGAAAAATATGTTGAGTTGTTGGTAGGGTTAAATAAGTGTCAAAATATTTTTTATGGCAAAAAGTAGTAACTTGATTTTAATTTGCAAAAGCAATTCTCAACTTAACTATTCACCCAAGTTGCACCCCTGTCAAATTCGATTTTAAACTTATTTTTTTCTATGTTTATCCTTATCAAGAACAATTTTTTCATAAATTCTTTTCTTTTATTTAAATTCATTTTGAAAGAAATTTCTCAATTTTCAAATAATAGTATGATGTGAATTTGATCAAATCTTTTCAAATGACCAAAACTAATATGAAAATCCATTTTCATTACTAAATTAAATTTTTATTTTAGTTATTGTTTATGGTAAAGTTACAGGTTAAGTCTTTCAAATTCGTGAGATCAAATTATAAAATCCTATGTCTTTTATTTTTAGCCTTTTTTTTATATGAATTTCTTTGATAATAATCATATTAATTTTTAGTTATTTTTGGGTGTGAATTTTTTTATTTTTAGATAACATTATTACAGGAGTTGATCATATATTTACAAATCTTATGTAGAAGCCACTTGTCCTTAGTATTTTTTGTATAAATTATATTGTTTTTAGATTTTCATATAAATTCTAATCTTTTCCGTTGAAACTTTCATTTTCATCTTAAAACTCTGTTCTTTATTTAATAAACACTCACTTCCTTCCTAAACCTATGTTAAGATATAATCTATAATTTTCTGTTATAAACATTCATTTTTCTTCCTAAAACGGTCCCTTTTTCATTTTAAAATGCTTATTTCATTTCGTAAATCTCCTATTATAAAACTCTTCACTTATCTTAAAACTTCCATTTTCTTTATTGAAGCTTTCTTCATCTTAAAAACGACATTTTTTTACATTTAAACTCACTTCCTTCCTTAGACGTTGAGCCCATGTTGAGTTCATCAGGTTTGATGTCTGCGTTAAAGTAGTAACTTGATTTTAATTTGCAAAAGCGGTTCTCAATTTAACTATTCACCCAAGTTGCACCCTCTGTCAAATCTAATTTTAAACTTATTTTTTTTTCTATTTTTATTCTTATCAACAACAATATTTTCATAATATCTCCTCTTTTATTTGAAGTCATTTTGACATAAATTTTTCATTTTTTAAATAATATGATAAGAATCAGATCAAATCTTTTACAAATCACCAAAACAAATATGAAAATCCATTTTCTTTGCGAAATAAAATTTAAAATTAATTTTTTATTTTAGTTATTTTTTATAAATATTTATATATTCTACCTAACGCTAAAAAGAAATCACAACTAGTTGACAACTTTATGGTTAAGATATAGGTTAAATATTTCAAACTCGCCTGGTTAAATTACAAAACCCTATGTTTTCTAATATAAGTCTTGTTTTACATGAATTTCTTTCATAAAATCTTACTAGTTTTATGTTTTTTTTTTATGAATTTTCTGTATTTTTATATAACATCATTATAGGAGTTGATCATATACTTACAAATCTTATCTAGAAGTCACTTTTCCTTACTATTTTTTGCATAAATTATTTTATTTTTGGATTTTCATAGAAATTTTAGTTCTTTCAATTGAAACTTTCATTTTTATCCTACGGCTCATAAATCTCTTATTTTTTACGTGAAAACCTTTCACATTTCTTAAAACATGAAGTTTCTTGATTAGAACCTTTTTTTTCATCTTAAAACCGTGAATTTCTTAATTCTAAGTTCTCATTCTTTTCATATTACTCATAATTGCAAAAAACTCCAAGTCTTTTGTTTTATTTTTAAAAATCTCAATTTTAATAAATATACTAATATGTATTATATAGACACTACATATAATGTATAGAGCTTATTTAATTTAATTCGACTTGGTTAGGTAGAATTAAAAAATGGGTAGAGAAAAAATAGATTGAGTTATTGGTAGGTTAAATAAGGGTCAAAATATTTATTGGATCAAAAAGTAATAACTTGATTTTAATTTGCAAAAGCTAAGATTAGTTTCTCAACTTAAACTATTTGCCCAAGTTGCACCACTTGCCGAATCAAATTTAAAACTTCTTTTTTCTATTTTTATCCTTATCAACAACAATTTTTCATAAAATATCTTCTTTTATTTTAAATCATTTTGATATAAATTTTCATTTTTAATTAATACTATTATAAGAATTTGAAAATCTAATTTCTTTACCAAAATATACATCTTTACAATAGGGGGGTTTTTTCCTCTCAAAGAAACTCACCCTTCTCAAATAAAAAATAAAGGAATGGGTGGTGTCCGAAGGTGGGCCGGTAAAAGAAAGAAAAGAAGCTCAATGAAGGAGTTAGAGGGGTGGAATTTAATAGAAGAGGATAGAGATCTAAATGAAGAAGAAAGATCAGCCAAAAGAATTAGTAAAGCATTTTTGAAGTGTTTAAGAATGGAAGAGGTTGAATGGCGTCAATGATTGAGAATATTGTGGTGCAGGAAGGTGACAAGAACTCCAAATTCTTTCACAGGTGTGCAAATGCTAGAAAAGCTACCAACACCATCAGATCAATTGTGGTGGACAGTAAGTTGATTGAAGATAAATCTGGAATCAGAAAAGCTGTTAGAGATCATTTCTTGGCAATCTTCCGATCCTCTCCTCGGCCCTCCATGCGGTCTCTCCTCGTCATCGCAGGATCCGGGTATTCTCTTTCCCTTGTCTTTTTATTTCTCCTCTAACCCCTTTTGCATCGTCCTCGTAGTGTTTTTTCTAGATTGGTTTGCAAGTCCAGTTCTATGCCTTCCCAGTTTGCATCTTCAGTTCCTGGTTTGTGTTCGGCGACGGATTCCCTTATTCCTCTTGTCGATATCAAGAACCTTCGTGGTCGACATTGGGATTGGTTGGGATCACTATGTAATTCCCCCACCTCTTCAAGGTGCTTTTCTTCTTCTATGGAGCAGCTCCCGATGTGGTTCATCTTCACTTGGGCCCCATCTCCTTCGACTTCACTTTAGAAGAAATTAAAAAGGCCTTGAATGGTTGCCAGGAGATAAAGCACCAGGTCCTGATGGGTTTAACTTTTCTTTCTTCAAGACTTGTTGGAGACAGTGTGTCCGGACATTCTAAGGGTCTTCAAGGAGTTTTATCAAAATGGCATCATTAACAGAAATCTGAAGAATTCCTTCATTACTCTTATTCCTAAAAGAGTGGGTTCGGAATGTTTATCTCATTATTGACCAATTAGTCTGCTGGGAAGTGTTTACAAGCTTATAGCTAAAGTGTTGGCCGAAAGATTAAAAAAAGTTTTATCAGAGATTATTGGAGAGTCACAATGTGCTTTTGTGGAAGAACGTCAAATTCTTGATGAGATTCTTGTTGCCAACGAGTTAGTTCATTTGAGACAAAGAGACAGAAAGCCAGGCATTTTATTCAAAATTGACTTCGAAAAGGCGTATGACTTCGTAGATTGGTCTATTGTAGGCTATCTATTTCAGAGGATGGGCTTCGGAGGTTTAAGACAAGGCGACCCCTTATCTCCATTTATCTTCACTCTTGTTGGGGAAAGTTTGAACACGTTGGTGGATAAAGCGAATGAAATTGGTATAGTGGAAGGTTTCTCATCGGCTCCCAATAGTCCCGCAATTATTGCTAATGATACTTTATTTTTCTGCGACCCCTCTAAGAAGGAACTTGTGGGGTTCAAAGCCATTCTCTATTTGGGGAAACTCCCCTTCATCTATTTGGGATTGCCAGTGGGGGGAAATCCTAGACTAAAGAGATTTTGGACTCCAGTAATTGAAAGAGTGGAAAGAAGATTGGAGGGTGGAGTAGGAAATTCTTATCTTTAGGCGGCAGGGTTACTCTCATCAAGCAGTACTCCAAAATTTACCCACTTCCTATCTCTCTCTTTTCAAAATCCCTAAAGGGGTTGTAGAGAAGCTGGATCATCTATTCAGGAAATTTTTATAGGGTGATAAAGTGTAAAAAAGGAAAGTTCATTTAGTTGCATGGCAGGAAGTGGTTAAACCTAAATGCTAATATTCCAATTTATAACATCATAAATCACATTAACCACATCACATTACATCAATTATGATTTTATTGCACAATCATTCAAACATCATATAGATTTAATATAATCGTATTTCTAGGTGCATATGAGGACATATCACAAGTAAGGCACTTTCTTACAATGGAATGACCTTAAGTCCGTCCGGCATTAAACCCTATAAATTTCTCAACCGTTAACTCCCTTAAGATTCTCAACATTTGATAAATAAAAGAATACTCAATGCCGCATCGGATCTTGCGTCAAATCCATCTTTTAAATGCTTATGTATAAGTAAGGTTCGATCTCCCTACCTCAAAATGACGATATTCACATGGCTTAGTCTCCAAAGGAGGTAGGATAGCAATCAAAGGGTTGCAAATTAATGAGATAACACATGAAGTCTTTTGAATAATCGGAGGTGGAGTTGAAGATCCTATGAAAAATCAAACTCTTCTCTTTATTCATTTTTCACAAAATCTAGACTAAAATAGTGCAAAAGGAAAGGTCAAGCGAAAAATGAAAGAGACGAACATTTTCAAATGAAACAATCTTTCTAATTTCCTTTCATTGAACTCATGTTCACCTTCTTACATGGATTGGGTGGCTCCTACACCCTTACTTTTCATAAATGAACAGAAGTACAACAGTAGGAATAGTTTAAGTAGAAATAAAATTTATCTTGCAGAAATGTTTCAATTAAATTCACATCATGAACCTAACGATCATCCCCTGGTTTGCAAATGTTAAAATATTTAATTCCAATGTCATATTACCAAAAGAAAGTTTCATGACCATTCCTATAATTGATCAAAGCATTAGAAGTTGCAAGGAATGGGCGGCCTAGGATGACAAGAATTTGAGTGTATGCAGTTAACACAGGATGTGTGTCCAAGACAATAAAATCAACAAGAAAGTAAAATTTGTCTACTTGACCAACAATCCTCAACTACACTTCTTGGTATTGAAAAAAGAAAATGAACTAAAGAGGAAGTAGTGTACCTATAGAGATATTGATTGATGTAGATGCTTTATTGTTGCATTTGTAGGTTTTGTATCACGTGTCAATGACTTTTTGTAATTTTATCTCCTACATGTCTCAATTTAACATTATTACTCCCCCCAAGTCCTTTTACCTCTACTTCCTTGTAGCTCCAATCCCGCATATTCGTACAATTAAAGCACTCATCATATGGCTGAAACAAAAACACCTTTTTCAAACTGCAAGGAAAAGGTAAAAGGAATTGTCGAGCCACCCCACTAAATGCTTTTACATTGACACAAACAATACACAAAACCCCATGTTCCCTCATATATGATACACATTAGAACACAATGCACAAACCCCACTAGAACTTAGTCCAATTGTTCTACCTCAATAGTCCAAATACTCAATTTAACTCGGTTGACTCGAAGAACTTTAAACTTCGAAAAACTAGTGATTTGGAATAGCAGTAAAATTAGTGGGTTTCCTACCCCCCGTGATTTCTTATTTTGACGTTGCCTGAACGCTCAACAGAAAAATTACCTCACATTTGCAGAAGTATTCAAATTGTTTTGTGATTTGGGTTCTCCATTCATACTCTATGTAAGTTAAAACTATACATTTTAAATAACTTACATGAGTAGAAGGTATTTCTTTGTTGAGCAATTGTTGCACACCAGATGCTCGGAATTCACCAAAGCAGCTGATTTCAAGTTCCAAACCAGTTTAAATTTAGTATAGTTTGTAGTTGGAGAGTTGAAGGTATTCAAATAATACCAAACAACTAAAAAGGTACCTAAACATTTTGGTGTTTTTCTTATGCAAATTCCACAAACAACTGGGCATCCTCAAATGCCCTCAAACCTTATAATCATCACCCCATTTTGGCTCCAACAACTGAATATATGTCGAGTTCAAAGAGAACCTGCTGTTTTAGCAAGAGAGAGACAATTCAGAACGCATAAAGAATTCTTACATTAAACTATAAGATGTTTTCAAGAAGGCAACAAATGATTTTCAGTTTTTAATATAACAAGCAACTGATCTTCCCACAAATTGTTCGACAAGAGCTACATAAATACAAGTGTGGTCCTTACCTTCCCATACCGAGCAAACTAATAACAAGAAGGGAAACCACCACCATTGATTATACAATCATCTGTTCTTAATACATCCACTATTTGATAACTAAAGTCGCCCTTGAAATTAATTCTGAAATCCAGTCCTTCGTTGGCCCACCTCCAACCTTCACAAACATCAGAAATCATGTCACGAAAAGAAGATCAAAACTCAAACAAAACCTACGATCTCTTCAGTTGTTTTTTTTTTTTGAAAAGGTCTATCGATTTAGAATTTCATAGAGAATAAATATCTAAAGTACAAACTTCTTATAAACAATCAAGATGAAAACCCTTTCATGACTGGGAAAGGAAAAATAAACTCTAACAAGAACAATAACAAATAAAATGTGGTATCCTATCAATCCACTGTGAACCAAATAACTTTTTTTTTTTATTGAGTTAGGCCTATTCTTGAAACAAAAATAACCAGACTCATAAACATGCACTCAATACAATTACTCCATTTTAAGTCACGGTCAGTGGGTCAGATAACTTTCTTGCTTGCAATTTAAGTCACGGTCAGTGGGTCAGATAACTTTCTTCCCAAGCATATTTGAGGAAGCCAAACATTTAATGGTGTAGCATATAAAATTCATTCCAGTAGTAGGAAAATACAAACTACATTTATGACAGTCCATGGTTTCTTACTTTATAAAATAGGCATAACTTCATTAAAGATTGGAAATATGAAATTGAAAAGAAAGAGTGCAGTCATTCAACAGGACACATACCAACAAAAGGCATATGT
Organism: Chimonanthus salicifolius; assembly: GCA_013350335.1. NCBI lineage: Eukaryota > Viridiplantae > Streptophyta > Magnoliopsida > Laurales > Calycanthaceae > Chimonanthus > Chimonanthus salicifolius. Next base: position 29,223,708 of record CM023535.1, read on the forward strand.
CGATTGGGCCCAGAAGTACCAGTGTATCACATCTAAATACAATCGTGGTGAAAGTCTGCCAACGAGAAAATAATCCAATGAGTATGCAGTTATGCACCATATAGCAAAAGACTGAGTTGTATATTATGTGTCCTTTTATAAAGGCTATTTGTATATTAAATGTCAGATAGTAACCGTTTGAGATAAACAAAGTAAATTCAATAAGAAAACAGGATTAATGAAATTGAATAGTATGAGAACAGTACTTTAAACACAATAAGAATGGCAAAGCACAATTATGATTTAAAAAATAATAACAATTAAATCCTGCTAATCAAATGACTATTTTTAAAAAAATCAATGTTAAGCTACAATATGAGGATGAAGAAACAATGCTCTGCTTTAGTTGTATTATCGATCCATGAATGAAGTAGAATATATCCATCAAATTTGCCATATTGGACTTTCAAAGACATACATGTAGACAATAATATTCTGCAGACTCATCCAAGTCATAAGCGTCCAGTTTCATCCAATGCAAATTGCACTACTGATGAAATAAGAATGTTCGATAGCAATAATATGACAGTTTTGAAAAGAAAATCGGTTCAGATTAAATATCAGTCATGATACCCTTATTGGAGTAATAAACCATGAAGTGCAAAAGCATGACAAATCCATTCACAATGTCTTCTGTAGAGAAAATCACCGTATGAAGAGCAAAAAGCATAACAGAAGCCATTTCCTTCTCTCTGTTCTTTCTGTCCAATGGCAAGTTTGATCAGCTTTTTCAGAAACACCGGGTTGAATTCTGGAGAAACAAGATCATGGCAAGTGTGATCAGCTTTTTCAGAAACACTAGGTTCAATTCTGGAGCAGCAAGATCTTCCAGGCTTTGGATAAGTTCAGGAATGTCATCTGAAGAAAATATTCATGAATGATGGTCACAGCCTCTTCTTTGAACCGCCTCACCTTTTCATCCCCAGCATACCTCAGCTCCCCATCTGTACCAGCGGATTTAAGGAATGAAGCATCCAACCAACCTTCATCAATCTGCCTTTGGAACAAGAGACTGGAACAAAGCTTTGGCAGAGGGAATATCGAGCGAGAGGTCATCAAGGCGAGAAAACCTTTTGCCATCTGACTAGAACTGGTCAGACCTTCTTCCGCTATCTCTTTCAACAATTTTAATATAAGTGGCTCTGCAGTTCGAATCTCCATGGCAAGGATAAGAGCCCTCTTTACAGCTTCATGATGGAAAAATAAGACTTCCAACTCGCTTATACATCTGCACGCCTCAAATGTATCTCCACTCTCCACATATTCTCTCAACAGATCTGCAATATTTTTCTTCACTTCTTCACAGTAACATGGGTGGTGCCTCCCAATCGTCTCTCCACAAACTCTGCATAGTGGGGAGCTGATAGGTAGCTCTTTCCAGCAGTCTGTATAACCTGTAGTCCTTTGGACAAGTCGGGGAGCCTTTTCTTTGCTCTAGTGAGAAAAGCTGGAGGCAGGATGTCATCTGTTGTAGGATGTCATCAACTACAGCACGTGCAATGAACAGCGCCAGGATATCAACCGCATCAACTATATCAAGTGCCAAGCCATCAGCAGATTCAAGAAGCATGACAAACCCATGTCTTATTTGGTCTGAATTGATCACATCAGCATATAGAGCTGAGAGAAGAACTGACGCCATTTCCTTCTCCTTGTCATGCATGTCCATTGCCATTGAGACAAGCCTTTTAACAAAGTAGTGATGGTACTCATAAGAAATCTAATCTTTAGGAGCTAATGTTATATTCAAAAAACAACACTTTACAGAGTGCATTTTCCTTAGAGATTCAGGGCTGTAATGGAATGTGTTAAGAGATATATGTAGAAATCTATTTTGCCCATTGTCCATTTCATTCAGTGCTGATTAATCTGACTTTAATAAATTTGATGGTTGTGTTTTGAAGTTACTAATGATTGGACATAAGATCAGTTGTCCTGACTTGAGATGCAGCAAGGTTGGAAAACTCAAAATCCAAACTCATTTGACTTAAAATAGACTAGAGCAAGTCAATGCGGTGACTCAGATAACTGAGTCTTTTATGTATCTAAGTTATAAAAATATAAATATTAGGAACACTAATTTATTTAAATGTCTTGAAACATATGCACACAAAAAAAAAAAAAATGAATTAAGAACGATAATGGCTTTGTCTATTTAAAGCTATTTGAAAATTCATTTTTGTATAGACAAAATCACCTAACTCGATGACTTGGGCAAAAGTCACTGAGTTAACTAGAACATAGAAAGATCTATCAGATCGCAGATAAGCCAAATTTCTGATTAAGATTACATGCCAGAATTCGCCAATTGGAAGGATGGGATGCACCCAATAATTAGCCAATGTGACAACAGATGTACTCCCAATGGATTGTTTATGAATTTTGTATATAACGTCTATCACTTTATTGCTTGTCTATTGGGACTCCATGTATTTTTTATGATCTTCTTGAGCCAAGGTGTGGGCCTCCTTTTATTTTTCTTTTGCAGGTCCCCTGGGGGGTTCCCCCCTTTTTCTGATTGATATACACTAAGCTATCATCCCCAAGAAAAAGAAACTGCTAAGCAATATTAGCTTTTGATCCCCATAATAAGCCAAAAGGGTTCATTTCTGCTCTCAGTAAGTGACTAGAGGGCTTGTTCCGATCCTGTGCCACTATAAATTCATCAGATGAAGTTCCGAACTATCAACCAAAAATCCCTTCAAATTTGATATCCTAGACCTGGAATCCTTTTGATAAGTGAAACAATGTACACCGAAGCTACATGCAAATTATGACAACATTAATGGTAGAATTTAGTGAATATATCTAGGGATGCTTTCTTTTGTGATCCCAAACAAGAAAATGTAATCCAATGAAATACCAGCTAATAAATAGTATCACAATGACTACCTTGAGAGCACAACTTTGGAAGGGAAACACATCAGTGCTACATACCCATTTTAAGTAACATGTATGAATAAATCATTTCATTATTCTTTTTTAAAAGATATAAATCATTACATTAATTGTGGCAGAAACTTCTAAATACAACACGATTTTTATAGAAAAGGATTTGAATCTTAAGCTTGAATCCCAATTTTTAAGAACCTTCCTATCTTTGGTTAATTTTTTCCCATTTGTGAGTTTTAACTAAAATTTGATTCAGGTCGAATTTCAAAACATTGGTCTCATAAGGCTTCTACATGCAAACAAGAGTTTCTTTTTGCAAAACTTGAACAATTTTTACTAATAAAACTCTACATACAATTATACCAGATTTTTATTTCTATCTTGTTGTAATTTTTGAATAAAAATGCATACATTGAAAAAATGTTGTCTTTTTTGTTAATTGTTTTCTAAAATATTTTTCCTTTTTGAGAAATAATAAAAAATATTATGCCTTATGCTACAATTTACAGTTCAATGCCCTGAATGATTTAGAATACAAATTCAATTTTAAAAAACATAGAGTATGTATCCAGGGTTCCAGCAAAAAATGAAAACACCAACATAATTTTTAATAGATATTTGCACCTGCCTGTAAACAGAACAGCACAATGATGTAATCGTACAATTGATGATACAATGTTGATAATAGTTAAATTGTAACATCTTTTTTTTTAGTGATGATTATAAAAATTTGGTAAAACTAATACATTATTTTCTGCTGCTGTTATTTTCATTTAAAATAAGTTCGGATTTAAATTTATTTAAACATGAAAAAATGCTTCAACCACATAGACTTGGCCACCAAAAATATAACAAATACAGGGTTTGGGTATCATTTTCTATTTACAACATAAAAATATTGCCTGCAACAAACAGACAACATTTTTTTACAGTTAAATTGACCATGGAACATATCATGAATGAACTCAATTTAGTCCAGACCAAATTAGACCACCAAACCTTCCTTTCAAAGGCTCAATGACAGAAGTCCCAAGATAATCTAATAAAAAATTTATACTACTTTAAAGTGTATGTGTTACCCCTTAGCGGACCTTAACCAAAAAGCTAGAATTCATTACAGCGCTCACACTCGACCATCTACACTTTCAATATTTTTCTGTCAAGTTCACCCTTATCATTTTGTAAGGCAGAATGTATTGTCTCAAGATAAAATGTTCCTATCCTGTAAAAGTTATTATAGTGTGAAATTTATTATATTGGCTCTAGCATGCATAGATATAAATGGGTGCCTCAATGGCTAACAAATGTCTAAATGAAATTGTTCTAAAAAATATGGAAGATTCACAAACGTAACAAACAAAAGCTCCTTCTAATCATCAATTTTCATATAAGATTACCTTTAAGATATCATCAATTTTTCACAATGACGATGCTAGAGTTTTTTCCAAAAAAGCATTCCTATAACCTAACAAACATCAATATGATGTTGACTTCCCCAATTCATAAATAACTCTTCTATTTTATTTGTGTTAAATTGATGGCACTTTCATCAATTGACACACAAGAAGCATCCTAAAAAGTATAACTAAAGATGGAAAAATCAAAGTGAACCATACTTATTAGCAGCTTCTCATTAGTAGTGATAAAAAATTGAAGCAGGCAAGAACTTAATCTTTTGAAGAGCCAATAACCTCGCCCATAACCAAGTTGGGGTATAGGTCCATGTCTCAATTCAGCAAATCCCAAAATACTATGATTTGTAGGTTTAACATGAACTATGAATATATGTAATTATTTAAATAAATATTTATTTCAAACAAGAATAGCATGTAAAAATAACATATAGGAAATGTAGAAGTTTTACTAAAAACAACCTAGTACAAAATAAAGCAGCAACCTCTCCATTTCAGCAATAGTCAACCTCAACCAAAGAAACTTTCAATTTTTAGCAGAGACGATGATTGAGAGTTTCATTAAAATAAAAGGTTAAGTACAAAAGGGTATGCCATGGCTTGTGTATGAGGGTTATACAAGACCATAAGAAAGAACAAAAGAGAAAGAACATATAAGATTACCCCAATCACAACACACCCTCACCATCTCCTAGGTTGCGTTTGGATGGAGGTAAGAGGGGGTAACCTCCCGTTACCCCTTGTTACCCTCGTTTGGTAACAAGGGGGTGAGAGTAAAATTTTGAAAATTTACCCTTCTCATCCCATTTTTTAATACCCTTTAGAGATTGGGGTATTCACAATACCCTACCCCCTCAATGCCCCTTGACTTCCTCTCTTTATCAATTATATATTATAAAAATAAAATCTTTAAAAAAAAATACTCCCTCTATCCCAAATTAGTTGTCCTATATGGATTTTGGAATTGTCCCAAAATAGTTGTCTCATTTATATTGTAGTAGTATAAAGTGTATTGAAAATGGATGAGATCACATGGAGTGCTAGCTTTATATAAAGAGTTCTTTAAAAAATACAAATATTTCAAATGAGACAACTAAAATGGGACAGAGGGAGTATTATATAATTAAAAAAATAATATATTTCAAGTAATTAGCAATTTAATTCTGTTTGAAATTTATTTTTAAAATGTGTCAATATTTTCAACATGATGCATTTGGATGACGGGTAAATTTTACGGAGGTTACCCTTGAGTAGGGATAATTGTAAGTAGAGGTAAACTGACATAATAACAATTTTATAAGAATTAACATTTTTATTAAATCTATCTAATAAAATTAATAAAAATAAAACTTTATGAAACATAATTTTCAAAATATCCTATTTTTAAGGGGTGATTCTGTCGAAATTTCGATAAGGTCTCGAAATTCCGAAAGACTTTGAGGTTCATGATAATCTCTTTCGGAGTAATTAGCAATTTATTCTGTTGGAATTTTATTTTAAAAATGTGTCAACATTTTCAACATGATGCATTTAGATGAGGGGTAAATTTTACAAGGGTTACCCTTGAGTAGGGTAACTGTAAACAGGGGTAATCTAACATATAAACAATTTTATAAGAATTAATAATTTTTATTAAATCTATATAATATAAAATTAAAAATTAAATTTTATGAAACATAATTGTAAAAATGTTATATTTTTAAGGGGGTGATTCTGTCGAAATTTCGATAGGGTCTCGAAACTCTGAAAGAATTTGAAGTTCATGTTAATCTCTTTCGGGGTAATTAGCAATTTATTATGTTGAAAGTTTATTTTAAAAATGTGTCAACATTTTCAACATGATGCATTTCGATGAAAGCTAAATTTTACGGGGGTTACCCGAGGTTACCATTGAGTAGGGGTAACTGTAAGCATGGATAATCTGACATATTAACAATTTTATAAGAATTAATAATTTTTATTAAATTCATATAATAAAAAAATAAAAATAAAAATTTATTAACATAATTGTCAAAATGTCCTATTTTTAAGGGGTGATTATGTCTAAATTTCGATAGGGTCTCGAAATTCCGAAAGAGTTAGAGGTTCATAGCAATCTCTTTTTGGGTAATTAACAATTTATTTTGTTGGAAGTTTATTTTAAAAATGTGTCAATGTCTTCAACGTTATGCATTTAGATGAGGGGTAAATTTTACGAGGGTTACCCTTGAGTAGGGGTAACTTAACATATTAATAATTTTATAAGAATTAATATTTTATTAAATTCATATTAATATAAAAAATAAAAAATAATTTTTTTAATTAAGAGATATGTTGATATTATTTATTTATTTATTAGGATTTAAAATAAAAATATAAAAAAATTCTTTATTTATTTTTTTAATGTTAGAATGCAAGTGTTCATTTTAAATTATAATTATTAAAAATAACTTATAAGAAATAGATAATATTATTATAAGTTATATTATTAGGATTTACTTCATGAATATTATTTAATAATTATGTTTTATAAAATTTCTCAGAAAATATTAATATATCAGGTTATCCTTACCTGTAGTTATCAAACAAGATTTTTTATCTTTAGACTAAACTTTTATTTTACCACTCCAATTACCAAACAAGATAAGGTTAATGTCACTTCAAGGGTTACCTGCACTTAAGAGTGACTATCTCTCATCCAAACGCAACCCTAATATACTATCGTATAAAAATTTCCATCGTCATCCTTGTGCACGATCACGACTTCTAAATAGTCCAACTAACTGAACCACCACAGCTTTAACCAACGAAACTATACTCATCCAACGATGACATCTAGTCCCAAACTCCTAATGCTCTGTTTCAGCCTCCCATATGTTTATCCTGGATATTTTCTTCTGCTTCATTCTCAATTAATAATGAACAGCATCAGAGAAGCTATCAAAAGAGATTTTTTTATGAACAAGGTATCCAGGCCACTTAGAAGACCCGAGGATTAGTCGGGTACCCAAAGAGGACCAGACGCCTTGCTGATAAAAAAACAGAGTACGGAACAAAAAAATCTCCCTTGTTATTTAAAAACAAAACACACGCAAACAATCAAGTAAATCATTAACAATATTGAAAATAAAATAACTCACCCTTCTTCACACGTATTAGCTTTCCAGAATGCGATCACTGCACATGTCTCACAGCAAACCCGACCGTTGGAGCCTTTCCGCCAGTGACGACTTTGATCTGATGTTCTGGCAGCAAAGATGTGGGCGATTTTGGAGATGAAGATAAAGGAATCTTCCTTTTGGCGTTGGATTCTTTTGTGTCTGATCAGATCTTGCAGCGAGACATAAAAGGGAGCAAGATTTGGGGCTCCGATCTCCGAATCGAAGGAAAAACCCTAGATCGGAAATAAGAGAGAAGAAGATCGGACTTGCTGCAACGTGAAATCGAGCTGAGCAGAGGTTGAAACAGAGGCTTGGTTGCAGGGCAGCAGCAATGGCGAGAGGCAATGGGATCTGAGAGGAAAGAAAGGAGAGAAAGAGAGAATATAATAAAGGAATAGAGAGAGAATCGCCGGAGAGAGGTTTGGGAGGGAGAGAGAACGACGGCGATTCTGGGCGGTGGTGGAGGCTGGGATCATTTCTGCAACTTTGGGCTTGGAGCGGGCCAAGGAGAGGCGATGGCTGGCACGGGCCAAGGAGAGGCGATGGCTGGCAGATCGGACTGAGGAGCAGAGAAGGTGGAGATTGTAGACGGTGGGAATGGCAAAACCCTAAATTTGACGTGTGTTTAGAGTTAGATGATGGTAACCGAGAAAATGAAATGGAAATCGTGTGGAGGAATTTTATGTTTCTTTTTATTAAAATTTTGTAAAGGCACCGGTGAAAATTATAAATTAAATAATATTTGTGTATAAATGAATTATAAAAATAATTTATATGAATTTTTTTCAGTAATAGTCTATTCTATTACTTTAAGTAATTATTAATAAGAAGTTAGATATAGATCAAAGAATTATTAATATCAAATTAAAATAAAAATTTGATGATTGTTGTATAGTAATTAAATATCAAGTAACTAAACTATTTCTAGATAATAGATAAATCTAATTTTAGTGAAATAAATCAAATGCAAATATTATATAGCTTTCTAAAGAATTAATTTGTTGGTATTGTTTAAATAGTTTAATTCAATTTTTGTAGTTTAGATTAATGTTGAATTAGATGAATAAAATGGTTATATGAGTCTAGTTTTATTAAGTTATCAATTGAAAGTACACAGTTTCATTTTATAAGACTCATCGACGGTAACACACATTGAATTTTCTAAGGTCAAATTTTTCAATAAAATAACTTTATTACAAATATGTTACATGTAAATGTAAAAATAGAGGTTTCTAAAAGTAAATATTTATATATCATTTTGTTCTTAAAAATATCCTATTAATGCAATCATTAAATAAATTAACTTATTTAAAATCATAGCAAAATTAAAAAATAAAATTCTAAGCTAGTTCTGTGATGGGTTCATTTATATTGATGCTCATAACTGTTATATATCAAAGAAAATAGGAAAGTTCTCTGGACCTCTTGTGTTTGTTTTGGATGAATAAAACTCTTACCTTCATTCAAAAAAAAATTACACAAAAGTTATATCAAAAGAAATAAATATCATTAGAGAGATGTAACTTCAAAGTTAAAAAAGATCATGTAAAGTTATGAAACTTGTTGTCCAGAAATTGATCCGAGGGGGGGTGAATGGGGTCAATGCAAACTTTTTTTGTTTTATTTGATTATACTAATTGGAAAAATAATATACAAATGAGTTATAAAAGATATACAAATAAAGTAGAGGAGATGAGAAGAGATGGAGGTATTGAACTCGAGATTTTTATGAGGTTCGGCTTTCTTGCCTACTTCCTCGCCTCATGTACACCACTTGAGGTTTGAATGAACTATGTTTCTCCTTCACGGGTTAAAAAACCTATTACAAGCTTGTAGAGAACACCTCTCTAAATTTGAAGTTGAAGGCACCTTTCTTCTTCACTAAGGTTACACTCACACTTCTACAATTGATCTCTCAAATGAATAGTAGAATATTACAATATAAAGTTCAGGAGTAACTCTCAGGTGCATACAAATGAAGCTTGCAAAGGTTACTCAAAGTGTGAACAGTAATGATTCAACAATAGATTGCAAGATTAGTGCAAGGAGAAACATGAATAGAATAGTTTCTTTTAGACTTTGGAAATAATGTAATTTGTAGGAGTAATGATCGTGGGAATTTAATATTTTATTTAACTCCTAGTGCAATGAGCTTTGTATTTGACTTATATGAGAATCCTTATTTTGATTTGAGATGTAACCTTCTATGATATATATAAAAATGTTTTAAATTTTCTGCTATTTATTCTATTGTATGTAAATATTATCATGGACATTAGTCCGTGCACATACTAGGTTGGGCCAGTTGAGGGTCGGAGGACTCAGATTCGACTCGTGTCGTGAGGCTTGCTCCCCTCCGTGGAATCCTTATTTATTCTACTTTGATCATCGTGGGAGGGGGAGGGGCGTTACATTAAATTGATTGTGTGACCAACTACACTTGAACGTAATTCAGTGACTCGCCAAAAAGTGAATTGATAATCTCACGTTGAAACTCTGCAAAAGCTTCATCCAAATCATCACTTTTCTTCCATACGTGTTCTTCCTCCTGAATTTGCCAGCTTAACATGGTATGCAAATGTTGATCTTGCAACTGTAGATTTTGATTGACTCCGAAGGTGATGACTGTTGATCTTCATCTCAATATTGTATTTGTTGTGGGACCCATATGTCTGGTGATGTGGGATCCAAATTATATGTCCTGATACAATGTAACGCCTGTCCCGCTACGGGCGCGTTATCTCCGAAATATCTCAAAAGTCGTAAAAGGAGGTTATCGGGTCTAATTTTTTTTTTAAAAAAACGAGATACTACGTCCCGCTCACAAATCACGAGTTCAAAAAGTCAAGAAGCATAACAAACGACATTTGACTAATTGAACATAGTTATACAGTCATCTCAACAAGCATGTAATAATAAGCCCATACAAACTAAGTCTCCAAATTTAAAACATAAACATGACCATAAATGTTTAGCTACTATCGCTCCTCCCCAGGTGCTTACTCAAAGGGCCCGCACGGCCCCTCTGCGATCGGGGTACCTGAAAGGTAAGGGGTGAGCTAACCAGCCCAATGAAGATATAATGCTTATCACAAGTCAGCAACATAAGTAAAAATTATACGTACGAATGCAGAATATCATATTAACAAGAGTACTCATATGCATGAAATCCAAATACACCACAAACCAATAATCCACCAACCAAAATTGAGACATCATCTCGATAGCCCACATCGGGTCCTCCAACACACTCTGGTCTCCCCATCAGTACCATCGGGAGACTAAAGAATACACAACTGCGTTACCCACACGAGCCGTGTCAGAAAACCACCTCGACCACGCCCGACTACAGAGTACAAAACTGCCTCAGCCACATGGGCCCTGTCGAAAAACCATCTCGACAACGCCCGATGATAAAACACACAACTGCCTCAACCACACGAGTCGTGTCGGAAAACCACCTCGACCACGCCTGGGAAAGCCTGCACCTCAACCGCTGGAACGCAACAGAGAGACCGACATCCCCTATGGGGGTCTAAACCACTGGAGTGTAACGGGAAAGTCCTCCCAACAACCAACATCATCATGTCATCATGAACATCTACACATAAAAGGGTCCTCCATCTCAATACCCAACGACACACTGTCCGTTGTGTGTTACCTCTCATGCATGCACCTGATTTCATGATCCTGTATAACACCATAAGCATGTATGACAATATATGCATGTTCTAACATAATTAACCAAAAATTAGTATCTTGCTCATCACGCGAGTCAAAAGCGCATAACGAGTCACTCAAACACACATCTCTATATCCGACAAAATTGTTTGTGCTTCTTATAGATTGACACTCAAAGTATCATCAATATATTCCAAGTATCATATTCAATATTAATTTATCCAATTAAAGTTCCTCACAACAACATATAATAGACAAGAGTGCACCCGAATAGACCCTTTGCCACATAATCATTCTCAACGGTTCACCCTTACTGAGTGGCTTAATAAATAGAGGGTTCCATTGGATCACTTCATGTCCAGAATACATATTTGATATATGTAATGCATGCTAAAAGTGTGATAAGTCCCCTCACAGTGTGTGTAGAGTCGAGAATCTGAAGCGAGCAAGGGACTTGATTGGTTGAAGGGAGCTCAAACTGGAAATGGCTGCAACGGCGGGAGGGGTGACGACTCGACGGCCGGAGGCGGAGAAAGGGTGAAATCAGACGCAGCTTAGGTCGATCGAGAGGAAGGAGGAGAAGGATCGAAGAGGAGAAGAAGAAGATGGCGGAGAGAGAAATCCGAAGAGGAGGGGCTGAAATGGCGGTAGAGGTGAGGAGGGGGAGGGTCTCCTAGGGTTTGAGGGAGAGAGAAGAGAGAAGGGAGATGCACGGGCACTGTAGCAGTTGCGGCTACAGTGCCGCGCGAGGGAGTGAAGGGTTTTAAAGGGTTAGGGTTTGGGGAAAAATTAGGGTTTTAATCCCTTTTTTTAAAAAAAGAGAAAAAGAAAATAAAATACAAAGAATTCGAGAACCCGGGAAAATCTCGAATAACATACGTCGATCGGAAAAAGTGTGATTTTTCAATTTTTTTTTTTTTGACAATATACATAATAATTATGAAATTACTAAAATGCTCCTTAAATTTTCAAACTCGAAATTCGATAACTAGGGCCCACCACGGCGCCCAGTCTCTTCACCGCTACCAAGGTCCCAAAGACAACTTGGAGATTCGAAAATCTCTCCAAAAATCTAGAAGACTCGTTAAGGGTCATTACATACAATGTATATTGAAAGTCAATAATAGATTATAATTGATTAGATTGATACGTTGCTTAGTGTATTTCCTTTTTAGGTACCTTAATTGTCTCGTTTTTTTTTATTTAATACTTTAACCTCTAAGAAGATAAGAAAAATCAATACCATATTCAGAGAATTTATTCTCTAATTTATTTTCTTTAGTCTATTTTTCTACATGGTATCAGAGCAGGACGGTTTCTGTGCCCCTTGAATCTTTCTTTTATATTTCTAGGTGTCCCTTTTGCAGCAGTTTTTTTTTTTTTCGGAGAAGGTTTTGTCGGCGGGGACCTATCTACCCCTGCTATTTTTGCCAACCCTTTCCACCCGTAGGGTTGGATTTTTGCTCGGACTCATCGTGCCTTGTATTCTGCCCCGGTCTTGTAGGGTAGATCTGTCTCTCCTTCTTGCAGCAGACTAGAGTTTTTCCTTTCAATCTTCAAGGATCCTCCTCCTCTGCTCCTTGGATCCACATCACTGTGATCGCCTGTGGCTCACCTATCTTCACCCCAAGTGGACCCACGATTTTGGTCAACTATGGACCCCCCCCCCCCCCCTTCTCTCTCTTTCTCCATCTCTTTTACCACTGCCAGAGACTTCTGTAACCCAGTTTTTTGGATTTGTCTGCTTCGACCTCCATGCTAATGTAGTTTCTAGGCTTTCAAACAAGCCTCCTAGGATCGCCTTTACCTTGTGCTTGCATCGCACTTGGCTTCCCACATTCCATCCACGATAGGCCCCATTTTTTTGGGTTTTCTTCTTGCTGCCAAAAGCATCTAGGTACCCAGTTTTGGGTCATTTTCTCCCAGATCTGGTAGAAATAGGCCAGTAGGCATCTTGTTTTGTCTCCTCCACTATCGTCACTACATCTATATTGTATCTGTTTGGATTTTCCTTCGATTATGTTGTTTGGACCCACGACAACCTCTTCTTCTTAGATTTGCTGCGGAATCTTCTCCTTCGCTCGATTTCTGTGCTCTATAGTTCCTTTGGATACAACCTCAACCTCAAGGCATCATCTTCTGCATCTACTCCTCCAGATATGGCCTCTTCTCGCTGTCCATATATTGGACGGATCACGATGGTGTTACTGAATGAGACCAATTATTTTGAGTAGTCCCATTCAGCGACAATGTTCCTAATTGCGAGGCAAGTTTCTTCATATATCGATGGTTCTACCCCTAAACCAGCTAAGACTGATGCTACATTATCCTCCTGAACTTCCATCAACTCCTTGATCCAGGCTTGACTTGATCTATGGAAGCTCATGTACGGAGTCTCGTTTATACACTTCCAACCGCTAAAATTGTTTGGGACACTATGAAGACTTTGTACTCTAATGGAGATAACATCGCTCGTATGTATGAATTATCTCAGACCACTGCCACTCTCCGAAAGGGGGAGTTGTCCCTCATTGAGTACTATTAGACTATGCAGTCTTGTTGGTTGGAGTTAGATCAGCTTCAATCTCTAACATTTAAAGATCCTAAAGATACTCTGACATTGCACAAGTATGTTGAACAACGGATCTTTGCGTTCTTAGTTGGCCTTAACTCTGAGTTTGAGGTTACACGGGCACAAATTCTTGGACAATGACCTCTCCCTTCTCTAGATGAGGTCTACTCTGCCTTACTTCATGATGATCGGCGTCATATTGTTATGACACTTATGTCTGTTGAACGCTCTACCCTGGTCACCACCCATTCTTCCGCCCCCTCTCTAACTCATGGGCCTCCAGCTTCCCATGGCAAGGATCGTTCTTTTGATCCTCGAAAAGACACCAAAGGCTCACGGAAGAAGGGGACTTGATTTTGCACCTATTGCAAGTGATGAGCACTGGAAATTGATATATTTTACCTATGTGTGTTTTAGATATGTTTAATGTGATTTTTGGACTTTTGCAGATAAAATAGAGATGTCAAAGAAAAGAAGTAAAAAATGAAGAAAAATGCAGAAAGTGGGCCCATGTTTAAAGTTCAAGCCCATGATCTAAGTCCAGGAGCCCATGAATGAAGCCGAGTAAATTTGAATTCTACTAATCAAGATGAGATGCAATGCGTTCACTGCCATCGATGCAGAGGCTGAGGGTACAGAGATGCAACATGTCTCTCATATGAAATCTTTCAATGTAGAGAGACCCAGAAGGAAACTGTTGCTAGCATCTACAATATTAGTAAATGGAGTGGGTGTTTCTGACATGAGGGATGATATTTCTAAGTGCAGCAAAAGAGCTTACTTGCAAACCAGATCATGACTACTTTAATTTTGATAGTTAAAAGGTCCACTTCTTAGAAGAAGAGAAGTTTCCTATTGTTGGCAGTTCACAAACACACAATAGTTTGTTGAAGTCTCCAGGGGTAAGACTCCATTCACAAGTAGGATCTAGAGACATGTTCCACACACTGTCTTCTAATGACATTTTGGAGAATCTTAATGAGTTTGGTATCCATTATTTGTCGGGTTCGTTGATTTCCATGGAAGCTAGTTCGGCTGACTTAGCCCTTTAATCATATCATTCTAGAAACAGCCAGCAATCCATTGAGAACTTAGCAGTGTTTAAAGATGTCTCCAATTTCACAGCAGAGCGGCCACAAGAAGTGGTGCGTAGCAGACCAGTCAGCAAGCACATTATCAAGAAGCAGCCAAGAAGCAGAAAATTGAAAGAAGAATAAAGGGGCCTACACCAGCTTCTTATTGTTAAAACATGCCACCCAAAGCAAGTAGAGAAGAACATCTAACAGAGGAAGATGGCTGGCTGATGTATACAAAGAAGTTATCAGCAAGATAAGTAAAAAGTGGCAGCTTGGAACCACACCTGTTTGACTGAACAGCTAAGAAATTATGTACAACAATGTCTTTGGTTGTTTAGCAGCCAGGTGGTGACTTTAGCCAACAAAAGGGAAAGGTGGCAATCAGCCAAAGTAAAAGTTCAGACAGCAGTATTTAAGGGATTGGTTTGCACTGAATCAACCTTTATCTCAAATTGAAGTTTCTCATTAATTGGGCATTGAAATGTTGCTGTCTGGCACTCAGTTTGTGCCGCAGCATGAAAAGTCAGTTCACCAATGATTGACACTCAATAACCTAAAATTCTTGCTGTGATGATTTTCATTGTTCTACCGTGACAAGTTCTAATTTCTGGCCAATTAAAGATGAATCCTGACTCAGTAAAAGGATACAAATTTTGAGGCATGGCGAGGGCCATGTTGGGACAGTGGGTAGCAGCAGCAAAAGATTTTCATGTAGCATCAAAATTGGATTATGATGAGGAAATCAAATTGGCACATAAAAAGGTTGAACCCAATGCTAACAAAATTGAAAAGTAGCCACTGAAAATCAAATGCCAGCCGTGTATAGCTGAAAGAGAAGAAGAAGGAGAGCTGCACCTTTGCATCAGACCCTCAAACATGTGCTTAACACATATGGCCGACCAAGCATCCTTTACCGTACTTTTTTCCTTCCTTATTTATCACCTTTGATCCTAGACTTCCAATGTGCCTCTTTCCTCAAATATTTCAGCCGAGTCCAACCCTCCATTCCAACTTTCCTTTCATGGAACTTTCGATCCTAGCCTTTTATTTCTCACCTCTTTCTCTTATAAAGACCAGCCATCCGTCAAAGGAAAAATTTGAACCTGGCATTGATTTTTTGGAGTTTTGGAGAAATGTGGGTTTTAAGGTTAGTGTTTTTATTTTATTGTAATTATTTTATTTTATTTTAATCCATGTCTTGTAATTTAGTTCAATTAATAAAAGTAGAACTTCTTTGTCTCTTTATCTTTGTTTTCTTAAAATTCAGTGTTAATGTGATTAATTTCAGTTATAAATTAAAAAAGTCCATGAATCTTCTTGTTTTGTTTTTATTTAAATCCAAAATTCCAATGCATTGTAATTCTTAATTCCAATTTTTATTAATAATTGAAAAGCAGAAAAACCCTTAGAAATATGGTTTTCCACTTATTTATTTTTGTATGATGAAAGTTTGATTTTATTTTAATTCTTTTTATGGATTTATGTGAGAAATTACTCTAAGTTATTCAATGAAAGCAGAAAAAATCTTTAGACTGAATAAAACTTGATTTTATTAGTCTAAGGCTCTTTTTAAGAGCAGAAAAAACTTTTAGATTCGAAATTGCAAGTTGAAATTTTATTTAGCCTAAGGCTGGATTTGAATTTTCTTAGTTTAATTGATTTCATGAATTTCATGATGAGGATTTTAATAGATAAAGAATTTGAGTGCATGATAAATAATAAATGTGAGCTCCGTATTCTAGGCCTTAATACTATTTTTAAAATATAAAAAATAAAGCCTCCATAATTCTTTGATCCAGTTTTACTGTAAATATGTACAGAGGTAGTTTATGTGTTTTAAATTTTATTTTTGTGTATAAATTCAAAATTTTTTGAAATTGATGAACTACGTAGGAAATAATTTAATTACATCTTAATTTTGTATTTTAAATTAGATTAAGATTGTTTATATTTTAAGATTAAATCCACCATCTTAATTAAAATTAGTTAAATTGTTAAAATCTATATTTAAGTCTAGAATATTTCTAAATTAAAATTAAAGTTCATAGATTAGATAAATAACTCCATATTTACTTCATGATGATCGGCGTCATCTTGTTATGACTCTTATATCGGCTGAACGCTCTACCCTGGTCACCACCCATTCTTCCGCCCCCTGTCTGACTCATGGGCCTCCAGCTTCCCATGGCAAGGACCATTGACTCCTGCTACAAGTTTCTTAGACGACCTAAGCAAGCTAATTTCGCCGTTGCCCCTACTGCTCTTCATTCCTCTGATGTGGCTTGTGATAATGCCCATGTGACTCGACAAGACATTCACTTAATACTACAATGACGGAGTGCCTTCAATCCTTTGAGGTTTCCAATGTTGTCTCTACTTCAAGTACTGAATCATCTGCCCATCATGTCTTACATCATTCCTGCATTGTCAATTATGGTGCTACTGACCATATGGTTTGTATGTCTACCCTTTTCTCTTCCCTTTCTCCTATTTCTTGTGTTAAGGTCAAATTATCCAATGGCTCATA
This sequence comes from Chimonanthus salicifolius, assembly GCA_013350335.1. NCBI lineage: Eukaryota > Viridiplantae > Streptophyta > Magnoliopsida > Laurales > Calycanthaceae > Chimonanthus > Chimonanthus salicifolius. The sequence continues at coordinate 29,241,047 of CM023535.1, forward strand.
CACTAATATTGTTGGGAAAGAGACGGCTCCAGTTTCTCCTTATTTGGACCTTCCATCTGTTTTTGTACGTTCTAAATCTATCCCGCAATTTGTTATCTGTTAGTGCCTTGACTAAACATTTGAATTGTTCAATCACATTTTTCCCTCACTTTGTTTCCCAAGATCTGACACGAAGCAGGTGTTGGGTGGTGGTTGGGAAAGCAAGTGGTCTCTATATTCTTGACTCTCACCATGGCAGTTCCGAAGCATGTTCAACCTCTTCTTCTCCAGATGTGTGGTTGTAGCATTATCGTCTAGAACTTCCTGCCGATTTTGTTCTTAAACAACTTGTTCATAGTTTATTTTTTACTCGTTTTAAATGTGAACATTGCCAATATGGCAAGCATATTATAAATCATTTTCCCCATCTATGAATAAAAGTTCATCTACTTTATTTCATTCTGATGTTTGAAAATCTCTAACTGTTTCTCGCACTAGTTTTCATTATTTTGTTACCTTTATTAATGATTTCTCTCGCATGACATGGACATATTTGATGAAACAAAAATCCGAGGTTTTTTATCACTTCCAAAAATTTTACCAATGGGTTCACAATCAATTTGGGTGTAAAATTCAAGTGTTAAGGTGTGATAACGGGGGAGAATATTTGTCATAGTCCTTTCTTACCTTTTTGCAAAAACATGGTATCGATTATTAGTTCTCTTGTCCTTCTACTCCTCAACAGAATGGTATAGCTGAACGAAAGAACTATAAGCTTCTTGAGGTGACCAGGTCTCTTCTTTTTACCATGCATGTCCCATCATCCTAATGGCCAGAAGTAGTGTTAACTGCTTATTATCTTATTAACAGAATACATTCTCGCGTTTTACAAAATCAGCCCCCATAGATTATTTGTCCTTACATAAAATCATTCATCACATTCCTTTACATGTCTTCGGGTGTGTTTGTTTTGTTCACAACTTCTCTGCTAATAAACTTTCTCATCGGGCTATTCGATGTGTCTTTTTAGGGTACACACATTTTCACAAAGACTACAAGTGCCTTGACCTATCACTGGGAAAATATACATATCCATGGATGTTACCTTATTTTAGCGGGACCCACATGTTTCTGTTTCCTCTACATTTTCTCCTTCTCATGTTCTTCCTCTTGTCCCTGCAAATATTCCTTCCCCTGTGTGGGCCTATCCATGTGTGTGTTGGGTCAAGCAGGGGCGACTCTCCTTTAAGGAGGGGTAGATTGTAATATCCTGAACTAGAGCGATACATCGATAGGGTCAATGTGTCGAGTAGTGTGGGGGGAGGGGAGGGGAGGGGTGGACATTGTTAGAGTCCGACATCTCTAGTTTAGGAATTTCTTGAGGGGTTTATAAGAGGTTAAGCCCTTCAATACAGTACAACGCATTTTGGGCCAGGCCTAATGCAAAGTCGTGCGGACCCCTGTGTGTGGGTGGGCCCAGAGCAAACAATATTGTACTGAACCAAGTAAAGTTGAAGCAGCGCACGCCCTGGAGGAGTGGGTCATTACACGAGGCCTCGAGCTCTAGCTGAAGCCCTCGAGAGTGAAGCATGTGAGAGCCAAGTTGTTAATCTCTGTAAATTTCCTTGGCTCTTAGTCTCGAGTCCTCCAGTGTTTGTCGAGGCCTCAAAACACTCTGTATCTAAGAGCAAATCTTGACAGACTGTATTTTGCATGTGCTCTCAGCCTCGAGGCCTCGAACACACTCCCCGAGGTCTTGTGACTTAAATTTATAAAAAACAGGGCTTGTAATCTGGAAAATCTCTGAATTGTATTTCCATATATAGTCTCGAGGCCTCGAGACTTAGCCGTTGCAAAAAATTCTTATAAATACATAGCTTGTGTTTTCAAAGGGATAGACCTTTATATTGGAAAAAAAACCCTAATATTCCAGAGACCCTTTTCCCTTTAGCCGTCTATTTTCTTCATCAGTTGATTCAATGCATTCAATGTTTTATACATGAAAAAGACATGAGAATATTAATCTAGGACCAACCTATAGTATTCATGTCCTAAAACCTATCTTCCACCGTGGCAAAAGCTCATTGAAGGATGATCTAGATCTGAAGGCAGAAGTGTGGAAACATCATCAGAAGAACACGTCTTTTTAAGACTGGTTAAGGCCCAAGGCAAGTGTTCCTCTTTTTCATTTTCATTATTTGATAAATATTGTAAGGTGTATTAAAACACTGTGTTCGAACCACAGAAAAAAAAATAGGTGTCGAGGATTAAACCATTGGGGTCGAACCTCTATAAAAAATTAGATTGTACTATCTAGGTGAGAAGCCTATTCATAATATATTGGGACGACCCTAGAGTTGAGAAGTCTAACAGTGGATGCAGTATTGATTAAACTGAACAACTATATATCATTGTGCATTGTGGTTAGATTTGTTTGGTGTTTTGATTGTTCATGCATTCCATTTACATGCTCACTTCATTAAGAAAATTTAAAAAGGGAATCAAAGATTGAATTAGACCTATTCACCCCCCTCCCCCTCTATAGGTCTTGCATTATTCTGGTAATGATTTTTCAAATGGCATTAAGAGCAAGGTTACTCTGACGGCTCAAGAGCAAGGTTTATTCATATCTCTTGATGGAACTGTCTGGGAATCAGTTTTAAAGGGTTGGGAACAACCTTTATAGGAAATCACAGGAAAATCTACTAAAGATGAAACTGGTAAATTTGTAAAGAAAGTCATTGGGTTTAAACCTAAGGAATACTTTACCTGGACTAACATGGAAAAGACTCTATACACTGCTAATGAAAGTGCTTTAAATGTCATAAACTGCGCTGTCTCACCAGATGAGTACAAACGTATAGTAATTTGTGATACAGCTAGAGATGCTTGGGACATCTTAGAAATGACACACGAGGGGACTTTTGTTGTTAAGAGGTCAAAGCTCCAAATCCTCCAATCAAGATTCGACAATATATGTATGGAGGAAAATGAAACTTTTATGAAGTTTTATTCAAAACTCAGTGATCTATATGGGCCCTTGGCGAAAGAATTCCAGAGTCTAAAGTATGCACCAAAATACTAAGAAATTCGTCCAAAAGATTTAAACCCAAAGTAGCCGCCATAGAAGAATATAGAGATGTGGCACAAATGAGGGTTGATGAGTATGGTCCTTTCAAACCTATGAGCTCCACTTTAAAGATGAAAAACCTAAAAAGAAATCTATTACCTTAATCTCATACTTAAACACCCAAAAAATATTTAAGAAGAAAAATCTGATTCTGAAGGCGATACAAATGATGAAGTAGCTTTATTAGATTAAAAATTCTTGAAAATTTTAAATAAAAGAAATAAATTTAAAAATCTTAAGAGAAGTGAACCTAAAGAAAAATATGCTAAAAAAATCAAATACTTCTAAAGAAAAAGGGAAATATAAAAGCAAGGATCAAATATGCTATAATTATGGTGGTCAGGGACATTATGCGATTGAATGTTCATCTAGGAGAAATAGTAAAGCCTTGACAATTACATGGGAAAACTCATCTCAATTCGAAAGTGATTCTGATTAGCCAACTTAAGAAAATGTAGATAATTTGAAAGGCTTCATAGTGTCCACCATTTATATTGAAAATGATATTGAAATTCCGTTACTAGAATGATGTAAGACCTAGAGGGGGGTGAATAGGTCTAATCTGATTTTATTTCCCTTTTTAAAATAAATCAATTTAACAATATGTGCAGCGGAATAAATGTGTGTGCAAGTGATAAACAAGGGAATCAAACCATCAAAACAAACCACATTGCAGAATCATTTATAGTGGTTCGATTCACCAGAACCTACATCCACTGTTGGACTCACGCTCTCTAGGGCTATCCCAAATCCACTATGTATAGGAGTCACACCCAAACATTACAACCTAGTTTTGAAAGGTTCGACCGCCCTAGTGTAATTTTTGACACCTATTTTTTAAGGTGATTCAATCACACTGATCTAATCCACCGTACAATGATAAACAAAGTAAATAAAGAACACTTGCCTTGGGCCTTAACAATTCTTCAAAATGTGTGTTCCTCTTGTAGATGTCTCTGCGCATTCTTCCTTTAGATCAGGTCCATCTTTGTTGAGTATTGACACAGCGGAACATGGGTACTAAGACAGGGATATGACTGATTTTGGGTCCTAGAGAAACATCCTCATCTCCATCATTAATGAAGTATTGAATATATATCCTTGATAAAGGATAATGAAGATGGAGTGATGAGGGGCTGAAAGTTCTCTGATAGTTGTTTGTATTTTCCAATGTACATGACTATATTTTGAAATCAGCCAGCCGTGTATTTATAAGACAGTTTTGCAATGACTAAGTTTCGAGGCCTCCAGGCCTCCAGGCTGTATATGGTAATACAACTCACTGAATTTGCCAGATTTCAAACCTTGATTTTAGTGATATTTAGACAAAGGCCAGCTCACCAAAACTCAACACATATCTTCAGATTTGTATGTGATTGCAAATCACGATGTGGCTTATCTCATTTTCCATAATTTTATTCCATAAAATCAAATCATGAAGTGGCAATTAGAGTTTTCATAATATTTTCAAATCAAAAGGAACCTTTCCAAATATTATGAGATTGCCACACACGTTTTTAGATTTGTTCATGATTTATGAGATGGCAAACAAATTTTCCATAATCTAAGAAGACCTTTTAGATTCTCCATATTTCCATAAGAATCCCAATCATGATAAGACTTAGGATTTTTTGAAATCAAAAGGAGTCTTTTCCCTTTTTCAGATTTTTCTTACCATTTCTTATGAGATTTTTGGTCAAAGCACAGAGGGACTTGAGATTTTACTCTGAAATCTAGTTGTCATAATTTTCACTTAGATATAGACAGTCTTCGAGGCCTCGATAACATGCTTGAGGCCTCGAGGCTGAGAGTCAAATAATGTTTAGTTTTCCAATTTTATAACAATTGACTTCTAAGGTATTTTAGGCTTAACCTAAGGTCCACTAAGGTTCACTTACCTGTGTGCAAATCACATGTTCAGTGTAGATTCTTCAATGCACATTAGATCTTCTGACATCTTCGTATTCCTCCAAGGCAAGGTCCAAGACACACGGTCACACTCGGTCATGAAAATGACAATACATAGACTCAGTCCAACTGAGGCCCTAACAGATCTTGCTATTGAAACAGATGATGAAGAAGAAGATGATCTCCAAGAAGCTTATGATTCCTTGTTTCTAGAAAGTCAGAATTTGGCCAAAAAAATAAATAAAACTAAAGCTAAAAATGTCAAACTATCTAGCCGGTTGGAATTAGAAATGACAGACAGAGAAAAACTCTCACAACACTAAAAACTTCTAATGATGAAATTCTTAAGTTAAAAGAAACTGAAAAGTCATTTCGAGGTATAATAAAGATGCATGAAAATGAGATTAAGGAATTAAAGGATGTTCGAATAATACTGTCTGAAGAAATTCTCAATGCATATATTGAACTAAATAAACTTAGAAACCATAAAACAAAATTTGAAAATAAATTTACTCAAGACGAACAAAAACTTGGAAGAATGCTTAACTTAGGAAAAACTCATGGTGACAGAACCGGTCTTGGATACAACAATAAAAAAACAAAAGGACCTACAAATCAAACTGTCTTTGTCAGATGCCAATCCTCAAATGTAACATGTTTCTACTGTGGTAAAAGAGGGCACTTCATATTTGAGTACAAACTTCAAAAAAGGCATTTATGGGAAAAGGCCAGTGATAATGTAATACCCTGCCCCAGTTTAGGCGTGGCTTAGCTTAATTTTCTTGTTTAACCGGTTAATCTCGGAGATTACGGTTAGGACTTTGAGGAAAGCCCAGGTTTGGCCCAATCCGAGCTCGTGAGCTTAGTGATCCAGCCCGTTCAGCTGGAGGGGTATTTTGGTAATTTACCGCTTTTAGATGTGATTTTATAAAATTATATTGATGTGTGTATATTATTGGTGGATAATATTCTCCTTAATGAAGGATTTACATTTCTGATTTTAAAACAAAATTATTTTCAGAAAATGATATTTAAATATCGCCCGTCGGAACCCCGAAAGGGATTTTTATTATTTTAAATAATTTCGGGAAGGAGATAAATTTTGGAAATGGTATTTGGTGTTAGATAATTTTAAAAATGATCTAGATATTTCATTTCACCTCAAAACAAGATTTACAAATTAGTTATTTTTACATTTGTCTAAATAAGTAATTATGGGTAAAATTTGATTTTTGTTTAAATCAAGGGTTTTTATTGAGAGATAAAATCTGAAACTTTTATGGTGACCAAGGTTTTCAAAACCCAACCCATCTGTAAGGTTGGATCAAGTTTTTAAGTTCTTAAATCAGTACTCTTAGTTCAAAAATCAATTTCTCTTAAAACAAGGACTTATCTGCAAATTTGAAAATACCAGAGGACTGATATGCAACTGCAGGAGAAATCATCAACGCCATGCAGGCGTGCACTGCCGTTCGGCTGGATTTTCGGTCATCATGGATTCCCGACGTCCAGTCCCATCGCTGCATGCACAGCGGATTTTCCGGCCACTCTTTCGTGCAAATGATGGTTTTTCCGTCTCGTCCCATCGCCGGCAGCTGAATTCCGGCATCTCTCCTGGGGCTGAATTCCTATAAATTCAGCCCTTCCCCCGTCCGTTTGAAACTCCCAGCGGAGTTCTGCATTTCTTCTCTTCTCTCTACTCTCCTACTCTCTGTTTAATTCCGGCCGAGAACCTGCTAAGCTGCTGTTTTTCAGTAACAGTAAGCTTAAGGAAAGATTTTCAAAAATCCGAATTTCAGCCCAGGAACCTCTGCAAAGGTATCCATTGCATTCCTTTTTAAATTCTAACCGATTTAGAATCAAACAAAACCGATTTTGACCCCGTTTTCATGGAGAAAAACCAGTTTAAAGTTTTAAGGAAAACCATGGGTTTCATATACCCATGAGGATTTGACCTTAAAATCAGATGACCCAGTGAGCTTCTGAGCTCCAAACCTTTTCCTATTAAAAGAGGACTCCCAGAGGAGTCCATCAAACCAGACAGATGTGAAAATCGAATCCGGGAAGCCATCCCTTTCTGGAATCGCATTTCACCGTTTTTCCGCCGTGACTGTCTGCTGGTGCAGATAGTTGGAGAAAACGACTCTCGGAAGGTCCTAGAGCCGATCTTCGGACGGTCCGAACCTTCGGACAGTCCGAGCCGTGACCCTCGGACGTTCCGAGCTTCAACCCGAAGCCCAGTTACGCCTGAGCGAGCCAGACCTCTTTCGGAAGGACCAAGCCAAGCCCGGAAGGACCGAGCCCAGCTCGGAAGGACCGAACCCCTTCGGAAGGTCCGAGACCTGTCTTCCGACGTTCCGAGCCTTGCAGACCCACCGAGACTTACTGTTTTCTGTTTTTCGGTTCGGATGGACTTCGGACGGTCCGAGACCCAGTCTTCGGACGATCCGAAGTCAGGCCCCATGTTCCGAGGCCAGTGACTCAGTTTAGAGTGGTTCGGACAATCCGAAGCCACTGCACCCTGTTCCGAGGCGATGTTCCGAGGGACCCGTTTTTAAAATGATAGAATATTGTTTGATTACTGTTTTGTCCAATATTGATTATTATTTAATGTGTTTGTTTATTTATGATGATTTATACCCCCTTGTTAATTAAAATTGTACTAACCCCTTTCTCTTATTATTTATAGTGTAAATACTATTGTATACGCTTTCAGGCCGACCCTATTGGTCGAGAACTGAGTGATTCACTTTCAGGACGACACTATAGTCGGGTACTGAGTGACCTCGAGGCCTACTCAAAATGTCAGCTCTGGTCCTATCCAGAAGACAACCGAGAAGTGACCCGAAGATCTAGACCTCACTCAACAAGTCAATTTGGTCAATGCCCAGAAGACAATATGAGTTTGAACTGAGCCCTTTTTATTATATTATTATATTGTGGATGATTTAAAAAGGATAGAAACCAAGTAGGAGACTCATTTCCATTAACCCTGGATATTTTGTGGGAAAATGTATGATTTCCAAAATACTACATATGCGTACGTATTGTTATATATATTGATTGAGCACTTGTATGTTGTTTGAACAGAGACTGCGTAACCACACGATCACGGTGAGGGAACTTAACTCTGCAGATTTTGTAAACAGGTGTTATGATGAGATAAGTATGGAGCAATGAGTGGTTTCAATTTTGATGAACCCACCCATGTGCCTATACACGATGCACTATGGTAAGAGTGCTGATGTTGATTGAAATATTACGATGTTGATCGTATGAGTATGTAAGACTGCTTCCACGTACCTGGGCTATTGAACCAATATCGGCCATATGAGAGATGGTTTATGTTTACTGGACCATGGGCGGACCATGCTGTCGTCAGTTGCTGACTTGAGGGTGTCAGTATCGGCTAAGTTAGAGCCGGAGATGTACTTGCAAGGATGTATTTTGACCGTGTCGGGACTTAATACTGGTCTCAGTGTAGTCGGCAGGCGTTACGGTGGATAATGGCAATGATTGATGGTTTAATGATGTTGATGTATTACTTGAAATTATGTTTACTGTTATCAAGCATGTGATATTGAACTGTTGCTAACCTGTTTTATTATTTACTTAATATGCATTGTTAATTATCCTTCACTGGGCTAGTTAGCTCACACCACTCACCTTTCAAGAGATGAACCCGAGGAGGAGGACCCTCTCTTTCAGGCTTAGGGCGATTAAGCTAAAGCAGTGTTTGGGATTCCCCCAGAGAGGAATGCCCTGATCTTTCCCTGTTGGTTCTTGGAACCGTTTTCTTTATTAAGTACCGGATGTGGTACTTAATTTATGTTAATTTAATAGGCTATGTTGCCTTTTGAGACAATGTTTTGAATGATGAATCAATGATTGATTTTCGTATGCCTTGTATTAATCAATGTTAGATTTGATTTGAGCATGTGTTGTTATGTCTTGGTTTTTGGGAAGCATATGGTACATGTTTGAGTTCACATAACGGGCTAATATGTAACCGCTGGGCCTAACTGTTGATCCAGCCCAGTAAGAATGCTTGTGGTTCAGTTTATCTTTCAAAAAAAAAATCAGTCGCGTTCCGGGCCCACCGGTCGGGTCGGGGCGTGACAGATAAGCAGTCTAAAGAACAAAATAAAAATTTGAAAGGCAAAAGAGAGAATACCACAATTATGAAAATCTGGCCCAAAAACTGAATAAAATACTGAATGATAAAATGAGTAAAAGATGTGGATATAATCTCCAAAAAACAACCCCAAAAAGCTTAAAATCCACTACCACAGCGAGATGGGTTGCAAAGTATAAAATTTTGATTGTTTACACAGCGTTAAAGTTGAAAATCAATCTAAATGGTACTTGGATAGTTGGTGCTCAAGGCATATGACTGGGGGCAAATCCTATATGTGCATCTTGTAGATTTCAATTGCGGGTCAGTTACTTTTGGTGATCATAATATGGCTAATATAATAGGAAAGTGAACCTTAAAGTTGAACGATTCCCTTACCTTAGATGATGTGCTTCTTGTTGAGAGTCTCAAACATAATCTCTTGAGCATCTCTCAAATTTGAGAAAAAGATCATTATGTCACCTTCACAAAGAATGATTGTTAGATGTATACTGATGAAGGTAAAGCTGTCTTAAAAGGTCTTAGAACGTCTGATCATTGCCATGCTCTTGAAAATTGCCCAACCCCAATGGAAAGTCATGCAATATGGCCAAACTTAATGAAACGGAGTTGTGGCACCAAAGGCTGAGACATGTCAATTTTAAAGACCTATCTTGACTGAGTGAATACATCAAAGGGTTGCCCAAGTAAGTTGCTCAAATCAAATCATTTGTGGTAAGTTGCAAAAAAGGTAAATAAGTAAGGGCAGCTCACAAAAAAGGTAAATTCTATTGCTACTATTCTAGGCCCCTAGAACTTCTCCATATGGACTTAATTGGACCTACCCAAAATGTGAGTATAGGGGGTAAGAAGTGCTTCAAGTTGGTGGTTGATGACTACTCCAGATATACTTGGGTAGCCTATCTTAGAGAGAAATCAGATGCATTTCATGAATTCAAAATAATTGCCAAACGCATTGTAAATGAAAAGGAAACTCCCATAAATAGAATCAGAAGTGATCATGGGGGTGAATTTGAATCACAGTTTTCAAAAGTATTGTGAAAAATATGGCATAAATCATGAGTTCTCTGCCCCAAAAGGAAAAACCGTGTCCTTCAAGATATGGCCAGAGTAATGCTTGAAAGCAAAAAATTACCAAAAATTCTTTGGGCCGAGGCAGTCAATACGATGTATTTTATTATAAACAGAGTTTATTAGGGCAGCAACTCGGGTCAGGCGGGTTGGGTTTTAATAAACCCAAACCTAACCCATGTTACAACACATTGAACCGAACCCGACCCGAATTAAAAATCCGATTTAGTTAACCCAACCCAACCCGAGTTTGTAATACCCTTAACCCGACTGTTGGCCCGAGCCGATTTGACATGAGTTGCAGTCCTACTTTCCAATATCATCTTTTCTCTGTTATTCTCTTCACTTTTTCTATTGGCTTTTGTATTTCCATTTCCCTTTCAACAGCAGCAATGGAGAAAAGAAGAGTGAGATGACAAAAACTAAGATTGAGAGAGACAACCACCTGCTACAACAGTTTCTTCTCTTTCTAGAGCCTGAAATGCACAGATTTCCATGATTTTATGATATAGCACCACCTTTTCTTCCAAAATCTGTGTCGATCTTTCAGTTCTCCTTTGTTCTCTCGAGTGTCGACCATTAAGCAACTGCATGACGGAGAGAAATGAAGCAGCATTTAAGATTTAGAGGATTTCCTTACGAAGAAGGAGAAGAAGGAATAAGGAAATGAGAGAGGGTTTTTTGTTAGGGTTTTCAGGTGGAGGGCTTTATATTAAGTTAGGAAACCGGGTAGGGTCAGGTCGGGTCAGGTCTTCTTGGGTTGTGCCTTTCGGGTAGGGTTGAGTTTTGAAGACTTCAGCCTGACCCGACCGGAATTCTGTGTGGTTTTTTCTCTTCTCAACCCGACTTGACCCTATGGCCCGACCCTTGTAACCCGACCCGCATGATTTCTTGGGTCAGGTCATGGGGTCGGGCCAAAACCCGACCCGAGTTGCAACCTAGAGTTTATTTGAGGGCTGACTTTAATAAAACAACTTTCGAACTATGGACCGGTAGAAAGCCTAATGCTAAGTATCTCAAGATCTTTGGTAGTAAATGTCACATCCTTAGAGATCAAGAAAACTTGGGAAAATTTGATGCAAAAAGTGATGAAGGAATTTTCTTGGGTTACTCCAATACCAGTCGTGCTTATAGAGTAAAAAATCTTAGAAATGGCACCATTCTAGAATCAATAAATGTTGTGATAGATGATCAAAATTTTGCACCCAATTGTGAAACAAAATATGAGATTCTAAAGAGCTCAAACCCAACAAAAACCATCCTATGTCTCAAATTATTGGGGAACCCATGACAGGGGTAAAAACAAGGAAGCAACTTGAAAATATATTTAGTTGTTTTTGCTTCACCTCTCAATTGGAACCCAAAAATGTTGATGAAGCATTGCAAGGTGAAGATTGGGTAGATGTAATGCAAGAAGAGCGTATGCAATTTACTAAAAATGAAGTATGGGATTTGATGCCCAAACCAAAAGATACAAATGTTATCGGCACAAAATGGATCTACAAAAATAAGATGGATGAAAATTGAATCATTGTTTGTAATAAGGCCCGACTTGTTGCTCAAGGGTACACACAAATTGAGGGCATCAATTTTGATAAGACTTTTGCTCCTGTTGCACGCCTTGAACCCATTCAAATCTTGTTATCTATTGCTTGTTATTTGAAATTCAAACCTTTTCAAATAGATGTAAAGAGTGCATTTTTTTAATGGACTGCTAAATGAAGAGATTTATGTAGAACAACCTAAAGGGTTCACTGATCCAACACTCTCTAATCATGTCGACAAACTCAAGAAGGCCCTTTATGGTCTTAAACAAGCCCCCCGTGCGTGGTTGAATGGCTTACACAATTCTATTGAATAATGATTTTCAAACTGGAAGTGTAGACAAAACACTATTTGTAAAGAGGATCAATGAAACAATTCTAATTGTCCAAATTTATGTGGATGACATAGTGTTTCGTTCCACAGATGAACAAGTTGCCAGATGATAGGTTGGTTGTCTGTATGTAAGGAGTTTTCAGGTCTAGCTCGAGAGGATTTCTATTTGTCATGGGAAGGATGTTTGAAAGGGGTCAGTAGAGATCAAAAGCGTGCCGTTGAATAAGTAGCGCCTCTCCTAGGGTTCTTGTAAATTCAATGTAGATGGGGTAACAATGGGCAAGCTCGGCCCGATAGGTATAGGTGGTGTACTAAATGATGATAGAGGTAGGATTTTAGTTGTCTTTTCTAAATCAGTAGGGGTAATGGAGTCAAATAAGGCTGAACTGAGAGCAATCAGGAGAGGAGTTCAGGTTTGGTTTAGGTTTAGGAGCGGTAACCTCATTATTGAAGGTGACTTGACTAACGCCATCTCCTAGGCTAGCAATAAGAAATCCCACCCATGGAGTTTGGTATGTATTGTTAGAGACATTTGGAGGTTGTGCAGATTGGGTGACATCACTTTCATTCACACACCCCATTCAACAAACAATGTTGCTGACTTCTTGGCGAAAGTCGGTGTTCTCAAGGAAAGGCCAACTTTGGAAATATTTTCATCTCACCATCCTTGGGAGTTGGGTAGTTGGGGTCCTCTTAGTGGATGAGGATCGTTTTGTTGTTTTTTACTATATGTTCATTTTTTTTCTTATCTCTCTATTTTCTTTTCCTCATTCATTTTGATCCGTGTATATCTCTCCGATACATGTATCCTTCTCTTGTAACCTCTTTTAAGTTTAATGGAATCAAATCGTTAATGTTTCCAAAAAAAAAAAAACAAGTTGCCATTATTTTCTCCTACCTAATGAAATCTGAGATTGAAATGAGTATATGGCTGGAGAATTGAATTGTTTTCTTGGGCTACAAATAAAACAATTTGATGATGGCCTCTTCATCTCACAATCCAAGTATGCAAAAGATCTTGTCAAAAGATTTGGCCTTGAAGGAAGTAAACACTCTAACACACCCATGAGCACAACTGTGAAACTATCTAAAGATGGAAATGGGAAAGATGTTAATCCTAGCTTGTACAGAAATATGATAGGGAGCCTTCTATATCTTACAGCTAGTAAACCCTATAATACTTTCAGTGTTGGAGCTTGTGCTCGATTCGAATCAAATCCAAAGCAATCTCATCTGAAAATAGTTAAATTGTTTTTCTTCTTCTTTCCCTTTAAGATATGTGTTGTCTTAAAGGTGTTCTCCTATTGGTGTCTAGCTACCTTACTTAGTTTCCATTGTTGGAGTCTTCTCCTCCATTCTTAAGGTTACCTTCTCTAGCTTTTCCGATTCATATCTCCCACAAACTTTGCTGCCTCTAAGTTCATTTTTCATCAAGCTTTCTTTCAAGCTTGCATTCACCTTCCACCATAAGCTTTCATGACGTGACAATTGCTAATTAATACATATTTTGTGCTCCCCAAAACTCCAAGGATGTGTGTAGCATCACAGCCCGATCTCTAATCTCCCTACCATGCCAATACAAAATCAACTCATCCAAAACTGCATGTTAGTCTATTTAACAAAACCTTGTTAACTATAGACTTAGAGATAGATGACATACAAACTCAAAAATACACACATCATACTAAATCAAACCATATCATTTCATTGATAAACAAAATGTGCATTGAGTACATATGGTTCTAAGAAGGGGCGTCATTGATGCTTAGATAAAATATCAAAACATATTGTCTTTCAAAGATAGAGAACATTAAAAACTATCATAAGCAAAGCCATCTTGAAGAGGTGTTGGAGGATAAGGAGACAGAGAATCTAGAACTCTGTAAGAGATGAAGACAGCAGAGACTAGATCCTGGATAGTCAACCGGATACTATCTAGACTTCTCCTTTCTAGTCTGAAGACCCTTCTGCCCAGATTGATATTTTCTTGAGAGGGATATTCGTATGCTTCTTCTTCCTCAGAGTCCCTCCATAAATTCTCAAAACCGAGACTTTCCTCCTAACTATTGTTATCAGAGATAACGACATGGTCTTCATTATTAGCTCTAGGACCATTCTCATCTTCTGTATCTTCTCTACGTCGTTCTTCGATGAGGATGGTACCTTTATCAACGAGGGGATGTTCTTCCACCTCTGGTTGGGTTTCCTATTGATCTTGAACATATGTAGGATTTTCAGAGCTCGACCTAGGACAAGACTGAGAGGCTGATCTTTTGGTTCGTTTGGCCCATCAACTGACACGACTGGTTTCTCCTCGTTCTACAAAGGGCTTAGGACGTGTCTGAGCTGCCATCTTTTTAGGCATGGTTTTTCCTAGAGGAGATCCTCAACCAGTAGTTCAAAAGTGGATGAGGTGAAGACTGAGCCTAACCTGATTTAGGAGAATCACAGAAATTGTGATTTTCTGGCTTCTAGGGACGCAATGAGTAAAAACCCTATGGTTTCCAGCGAGAAATCACTCCAAGAGGTCCTATCGCTAGTCTAGGGCACTGGAGGAAAGGAAGGACCACCAGACCTTCGTGGGGGGGATATGACAATTTCGAATGAATTGTCGTTTCACCAAAAAAGGTCCCTTTTTAATTCATAATTTCTATCTCACCGACATGTCGTTTCCATACGACAGATTTCGCCATTTTCTACAGTGCATTATCGACATGTCTATCACACCGACATGTCTATTTATCGTTTATTCTGAGAGGTTCAGATTGCAAATCAATCATCTTTGATTTGTGCAACTTGATGAAATCATATTCTAAGCACGGCATACATAGATTCATTCAAATGCATAGATATGTCAAACATAATTTATCAACATGCATACAATCAAAATTCACATTCTGAGACACCTAGAGTTGAAAATACTTTGAATAGTTAGCCTATTTTTCTCTTCTCATGTCACAACATTTTTCTGCTATGTGAACTCACATGGTCTCTTGTGAGTTCATTTGTAGTGGTCTAAGATATGAAAGTGAATATTAAACCAAAACAAAACATGATTAGTGATATATCTCCTAGGTACGAAGATTGTGGCATTTGGTGTTGCATACTCACCCCTACAATCGTATCTTTGATGACCAAACCTTGGATTCATCAACTCTCTTAAGACATGATTCATCTGTCTTAACATAGAATCTTGCCTTGTATCCACCTTCCTTGGATTTCTTTTAGGATTAGGTGTTGGTGGACATCTTTTAAGTATATGTTTTACTTGATTTTGCCTTTGTGCTTTCCTTTCCAAGTATCTCTTCAGATAATGACAATTTCTTTTAGAATGCCCATTTTTGTGACAGAAATTGCACTTACCCTTTGAAGGGTGAGAGATACTTGTTTTACTGAGCACTCCCTGATGTATAGTTTCTTTGGTGGCTGAGGCAACAAGGCCAGACCTATCACCATGTTGTTTACCTGCCCCTAAGAGTCTTTCTTCTCCATGGGTAAACTTATCTTGGAATTTTCTTTAAGAAATTTTAATTACCTAACTTCCAAAGACAATTTTTTAACATCTTCTTCATGAAGGTTGTTGCGATGCCATAAATTTTCGACATCCTTACAGTGGATAATTATTTCTTCTTAAAGTCTTTTATTATCCTCTTTAAGCTGAGTGTTTTCAACATCTGAGAGTTCAAGCTTAGAGATTAAAAGAGCTTTTCAGTTTCTAACTCTTCCACTTGAATAGAGAGGTTTAGTTTTTCATTTTTAACCTTTTTGAGTTTTTTAGCTAACCTCTCACTTTCAAGGAACAAGGCACTGTAGGAGGCTTGAAGATTTTCATCTTCTTCACTCTCATCCTCCGTTACAATTGTATGATTTTCTTGATCACATATGATCGAGGCTATGAGAACTTTTAATACATCAACTTTTCATTAGGTCTCTTCATCTGAATCACTCTCTAATTCAGAGGTTTCCACATGGGTCACACCCACATTCATAGCCTTCTTTATTTTATCTGAGGCACATTCATTCATGAAGTGTCCTCTCCCCTCACAATTGAAACATGTCTGCTCCTTAACATCCTCTCTCTCTCTTTCCCTTTCCCTCTAATCTCCTCTTGCCTTTTAGGGTATCTTTTACTTGATTCACCCTTTCCAATTATTCTCAAGTCATTTCTTTTAACAAATTTTTTATAAAACTTTTTGGCAAACATTGTCATTTCATCACTTGAGAATTCTCCTTCCGACGAATTTTCTTTCGTTTTCTATTTTTTTATGGAAGATTTCAAGGCAATAGATTTATTCTTTAGTCGTTCAAAATGTGTTTCATAGGTTTGTAATGAACCAACCAAATCATCAATATTCATTAAGGACACACCTTTGTTGTCCTCCATAACCATGACCTTGGGTTTGAATCTTTCAACAAGATTCTGGACAATTTTGGTACATACCTTGTGCTCGGGTATCCCTTCCCCTAGAGCGAACATTTGATTCTCAATGTCGATTATCTTGGAATATAAATCCATGAAGACTTCATTCTCCCTCTTTTAAGAGTATCAAATTGGTTTTAGAGGATCTGAAGTTTGGACTACTTAACTATTGAGGTGCCTTCATGAGTTCTTCCAAGAACTTCTCATGCCTCCTTTGAAGTTTTACATGCCATAATCCGCATGTACTCACTATCAAATACTGCACAATTAAGGGCATTCATGGCTTTACCATCAACTGTCTGAGCAACTTTCTCAGTAAGGGACCAAGAGGTATAAGGTTTGAGTGTCATCAACACGGTTGATGTGGTTGCTATCATCTTTTCTTCCATGGGTTCCTACCATCCAGTTTTTACAATATCCCATATCGATGAATCTATGGAAACAAAGAAACTTCTCATTTTAGCCTTCCATGAGGCATAGTTTGTTCCATCGAGATAAGGAGGTTTGGATATTGCATGACTGTCTCCCATGGTGTTCTAGCTTGGATTTAGTCAGATGGTTAAATCCTTGAAAAGAGCACTAGGTTCTGATACCAATTGAAAGTACCTTTGGTAGCTAGAATAACACGATTGACCCTAGAGGGGGGGTGAATAGGTCAATCTAAAATCGTTGCTTCGTTTTAAAATTACTTGATTGATTAGTTTAAGAGCAACAGATATAACAATCAAATAAGTGTGACATGCGATGAAACAATCAACACAAGAAAATAGCTCTAACACCACAAACATAATGACACAAGATAAATAGCAGTTCGGTTCGCCAACCTGCATCTACAGTTAAGACTCACTCAACCTTGAGCTATCCCCAAATTCACTAAGTGAGTACTGTCACGGTCATAATTAGAGTAGGAATTCCACCTCACTCAATCGGCTGTGAATTCCACCCACCATTGTGCGAGAAACGACGTTCTATAGTTTTTTATAGTGATTCCGGAGCCAATACTCTTTATTCCACTTTCAGGAAAAAGGTTTTAAAAACCAAATTAAAACCAAGAACCAAGGTTGTAGTCAGAAGAGAGTTGATCGTTCCTTAAAGTGTATGACTCTTCTCAGTACAAGGAAGATAATAAAACGATCACATAACACTCATATTTATAGAGGAGTTTTAACAGTTTTTCAAACTGTCCTGTACTGACAGGTCGGTGGCACCGATGGGTCAATGTTCATAGTTATTACCATTCAACCACCCGACCGTTGCGCATTAAATGCATTCCAAACGGTATAACTACTTCACGGTCGACAAGCCGGTGTCGCCGATGGGTCGACAGTCATGGCACCGAGAGATCGGTCCATATGATTTTCTCAATCTTAGACAACACCATGCTGACAGTAGTTTCAAGTCTAGAAACTTGTTTTACCCAGAATGACTTATCGCCCTTTACTGAGGGGTCAGTCTTGGTACTCTCGATCGGTCTTGATATACCGAGATGTCTATTTATTCGAGAGCCCACTTGAGTTCACAGTTCAAAACTCACAAATCCTTTACTGATGAGTCATCGACCAAGGGTCGTTTAAGTTCATCACCAAGGGTCGGTGGATACGAGACTCTCGGTCAGAGGCTTACCTAGAATTACAGTTCATTGATCCAGAACCTCTGTCAATCTGGCCAACAAGTCTTTGACCACAATGGGTCAATCCTGTTACCACCGAGGGTCGGTGACAACGATTGGTCAAACTGACAGTGGAACCAATTATATATTCCAAGTTGGGTTCTAATTCACAGTCCAGCTTCCTCTTTAGGATTTTAATGATTTTACCTTTTCTTCAACTTGTAACGCCCGCCCCTTTTCACCGAAATCAGAGTCTATTTTTTTTTTTAAATGAAGAGTGACAAAGGCGCGGGACGTCACGACGCGAGTTAAGTCCGAGCTTCTAAAGTCCGGCCCTTAACTGGCCAACCCTACATGCGCGTGAAACGGAGTCCACGGAGAATGGTTGATACGTAGAAGTAAGCTCGAGGAATATTAAATTAAATGCGGAATGATAATAGAGACTAACCTACAAATTTTAGATAGCAGAGAAGAACATCATTAAATTACTAAAATATCTCATAATCATAATCTCCAAAATAAAGTCCAAACCATAGTAAGAAATCTAAAATTATTACATGCCGACAAGCTAAGCTACTTAAATTACATTTCTAAAATAAAACTAAGTAGCCGCTTTCCCAAACTCCTAAGCTTGGCTCCCGTCGCGTCCACCGTTTCCGCCGTCTCCTGCGTCATCAGCTAGGGTAGAAGTAGGGCGTTAGACTACGCGCCCAGTAGGACTCCGAGTAGGGCTAGCACATGGATTAGTGATAATAAGCATACAGATAACAATATAATAAAACCCATAAAATGAATGCCATGTCATGGGTGCCTATGTCATGTGTCCCACCCATCATCCATACCATCATACAATGTCATATCCCCTTTTACGGCAAGGCCTCGTCAAGGTGTCCCCATGTTTGCTTCTCGGTCGCCCCGACGGAGCATGGACTCCGGTTATAGTATATCAAGCTATCCCCATGTTTGCTTCTCGGTCGCCCCGACGGAGCATGGACTCCGGTTATAGCACCTCGGCTATCCCCATGTTTGCTTTGCGGTCACCCCAACGGAGCATGGACTCCGGTTTCTTTATTTTCCCGCCCATGCCATACATGAGATGTAAGTGCATTATGCTATGTAATTATATATAACTCATAACCTTAATATATAATACATAGCCTTTACATATAATGCATATCATTAAAATAGAATTCATAGTATTAACATATAATTCATAATCTTAAAACCCATCATAATACCAATCACATAATTAACAAAAATAAATTAAAGAAGCCAACATATAACACATAATCCACGGCTTACAAAAAGGTAGGAATCCTACCGAATACCAACTAGCGTCCTTTTCCGTTTCCGTCCGATAAATCCGGTCACCGATCGCGCACCGTTGCGATGTCCCGATACCTTATTATACATTACCAAATCAATCCATATTTTATCCATGATTAAGTCCCTAACTGATCACAAACTTAGATCCATTAATGATCCCTATCTTAGATCCGTTAAGGTCCCATTAACCATGTCATATTCATTTATCAAATCAGTCCTTAACTTACCTAATTTTCCATTCATCTAATCACCTACATAATTCTAATTTTAGCCCATAACATGACCTACAAGTGGGTCAATATTAACCATACTTGAGGTCCATGAATTCCATTTAATTACCATCAACCTTTTTTTTTAATCACATAAGATCATTTTTTAACATACTTAAGTCCATGGTCATCCTCCCATGGGTTCTTAAACTTGCCCATTATTTACGGTTTTGCCACTACTCCTCCATGGTTAGGCTCTCATGTCATGTCTCCATTCTTAGGCCCATAGTTGATCCATAATCTTGGATCCATTCATGACCCATCAACCATGATATAAAATTATTAAAAACAGCCCTTTATTTAATCTAATCCCCATCAATTAATCCATATGCATATACCTTAATCTTAGTCCATCAATTGGTTCACAAAATGGGTCCATTTATGTCTCATTAACCATGACACAACAATATTAGAATTCAGCCATTTAATTAACCTAATCTCCGTTCATTTAACACAGACATAACACCAAATTTAATCCATAAATTGATCCATAAATGGGTCATGGGTTCGGCCATACACCATGGCCGAACCCATGATGTTTCTTTCCCCATTTTTTTTTTTCTTCTACATACATCACTTAGTTCCATCACAAGTCTCTCCATTGAGAGAACCTAAACCATACATTCAATTCATCATTCCTTAATCATATTTAAGTCCATTGACTTAGCCACATTCCCATTACAACTCTCAACATTAGGTTCACTTTGGTTTATCAACACCACCAACATTCCCCATTTATTTTCCATTATTTTACACCCACTAAATCCACCATTTCATCACCATAGGGTTCGGCCATGCACCATGGCCGAACCCATGGTTCATGGTTCACTTTCATCCACCATTTTTGAGGCCATTGAAATCACCAATATTCCCCATGATTTTTCCTCATTTAAATCACTTTAAAAATCACTCACATTCATTCATTTAAAACCCTAAAATCATTAACCACCCTCCATGTATTCCATTCTTTAAAACCCTAAAAATCATACCTCACTTACCATGGGGTTCGGCCATACTACATGTCCGAACCCTATGGCCCATGATTTCCTTCAAATCTTACATACATCCATGCTTAAAACAATTCTTAATACCAATGTCCTTAATGCATTTATTTTTTTCTTACCCTAATTTACCCATTAGGGTTTTGTCCATTTTTCATCCTTACTTCATCTTTTGGATGGATTTAAATCCAAGGCCCATAACACTTTGGCCACCAACCAATCCAAGAAATGGATTCCATGCTCTCTCCTTAACCCTAAAAAAATAACTTCTTCTTTAAGAATTACTTACAATCCGACGTCTCCTCCGGTTTGTTTTTCTTTCTCCTCTTGATCTCCTTAGCCTTTCTTCTCTTCTTCTCCTTGATCTTTGGGTTAAGATGCTTGATCAAGATGGAGTCTCCAAGGTTTGGGTTTGGCTAAGGTAGGGTTAGATTTGAGAGAGGGAGAGGATGGAGATGAGAAAGATGTCTCAAGGTCTTTGTCTTGAGGAGGTGGCCCAAAACTTGCACTTTCCTTCTCTTTTCTTCTCTTTTAATTTTCTTCTTCTTTCCTTCCTTGAGTGTGGGACGATTTTGAGAGGGCAAGAGAGGGAGGATGTGTGAAAGAGTTAGAGGGAATGGAGAGAATGAGATAAAAAGTCATCTCATCTCTTGGTTGCTTAGGATATACTCCACATTAACTCCTCCCACTAACCCACATGGGTTAATGTGTTTAGTGGTGGTGGTTGGGATAAAACCACCACCCTAAGCACATGGTTTAATTTGTGTTTGTTTTAAGTGGTTTGTGTTTCTTTAGGTGGTTTTGGTCTTCCAACTTTGACCTTTTTACCATCACTTGATAAGCTTAATTAACTTAATTAATTTGATCATTAGGTTAAGTTAATTAATTCCCACTTAATTTAATTCCATTAAATTCCCTCTATGAAATCCACCCATGGTTGACCAAGTCAACCATGGTGGCCGGCCCCACCAATCCTAGCCTACCCGCCACCTCACTTGGTGAGGTGGAGGTGGGCCCCATTCGGCCATGTCACTTAGGTCCAATTAATATTAACTTAGATGATTTAATTTCCAATTCAATCCATTCTTCTTATTGGATAACAATTGGGCCCATGGTCCAATTAAATTCCCTCTTATCCATTTACCTTAAGGCTTAACTATCTTGATCCATTGGGTCCCAAATGGGTATTTGACCCAATTTGACCATTCTTGACCCAATTAATCATTATTGACCAATTAAATGAATTTCATCCAACCCATGGTCCATTGGACCATACTTGGGCCTTTGCCCAAATTTTGATCCACTTAACATTTATTCCATTAAAATTTCCAATTTCCATCATTAAAATAAATAATATCCACATATTCATTGATTTAAAAATTCCGAGGTATTACACAACTAAGCCCAGGAATGGTTCTCTCTAACGTGTAGGTTCCACCTAAAGTCATGTAAGGCCATAATACCTTTTGTGATTGCCATGACGATGAGCTTTGAACCTGGTGGAGCATAATCTTCACTCTAGATCATCTTGAGTCTTCAAGCTTCTTAACAAGTCCTTTTTCCCGAGTCATGGAATTGACAAACATAAGGACTCAGCAAGCCGGGGCACTAACATATTTCATGTCTCAATGCTACGAAAATGCAATCCTAATCCATCATATGTTTTGGATGCACAAGAATTGGATGTTCAAAGCGAAGTAACTTACGTCGAAAGACCTACCAAAATCATAGGTGTAGAACAAAAAATGCTAACGAATAAGGTAATTCCTTTCGTAAAAGCGGTCTGAGAGAGACACGCAAATGAAGAACCCACTTGGGAAATGGAATCGGAAATGAGAGCCTCTCATCCTGAGTTATTTGCGTAGAATTTTGTTTTACTTTTGGAATCCAACCTTCGTCTAATTTTTTGGACTAAAATCTTAAAAGGTGGAAGTATTGTAAGGATCTAGTGTTTTAAATCCTCATTTTATGTAATTTCTTTATCATATAAGTGAAATATATGATTTTTGTCCAAATAATGTGATTATTTATTAAAAGAAATAAGGGAAACTAAATTTGCCTCAGCCGATGTGTCGGTAATGCTCAACGTTTCGGGGAAAATTGATATCCAAACCCGAGGCATAAGTCGTCAAAAGGATACATCGACGTGGTCGATGTATTGGGGAAAAGACAATCCAATGGATCAACACATCGACAAAGTCGATGTGTCAAGTAGCCAGAACGTCTTCAGCCAACACTCTGTCTACCACCACCCAAACTCTTCATTTTTCTATGCATGGGCATTGACAATGCCTCTTCCATTTTCCAATCACTCAATTAAGAGTCTAGGGCAATCAAAAGATGAAGCTAAAAAGAAGAGAAAACGAAGGGAAAGAGAAAAAAAAAGAGGAAAAATAGTGAAAAGGAAAGATGAACTAGAGTGCCTAACCACCTCCTTTACTCATTCGAGTACACCTTATCACTCACATCTCGGCCCTCAACTCAACCAAGAACCTCTTCACCTCCTCACATGCTTCCTCTGTTCTGGAAAAGGAAGGAGAAACCAAGCAATGGAAAAGAGAAATCGAGCTAGCAAGGAGGGTGGAGAGCAAGGAGACAAGGGAGATAGGTTTGCATCCATTTGAGCACACCTACGAATCACTCGAGGTGGTGAATTTCTGATAGTTTTGAGTAAATAAATAACACTAGGTTGTTTAGAAAATATGTGTGCATTTTGGAAGAAAAAAACTCAAGAACAATAAACACACGAGTAAAGGGAATCCATGGATGATCGATCCATGACTTCTGACTCGACCCAGTCGACATATCGACTTTGTCGACGTGTCATCTGGGGAAAATATCCAGCAAATGAACTGAAAGAAAGTAAACCCAGGACGACACATCGACGAAATCGATGTCTCGGCCTGGGTATGATAGAGATGGAAGTCGGAATGAACGAATGATGAATTAATCCTAGAGCGACCCATCGACTCAGTCGATGTGTTGGTCTAGGCATGACTAAACTACAAAAAAAAAAAAATAATAAGAAGATGATGAACTTATGCTAGGACGATGTATTGACCAGACCGGTGCATCGGCCTGGGTATGATAAAATATGAATGAAATTAGTTCCAATACGATGTATCGACTATATCAATATATCGGCCTGGAAATAACTAGAAAGGAATGAAAAGATGAGGAAGGAAGAATGAGTCTGTGGACATATCGCCTGTGTCGATATGCCCACGGATCATTAACCGATGTATCAACCAAGGCCAACATATCGGCCTAAGTGTACAGAAAATAAAATTAAAGGCAATGAAATGATTCAAAGTCTATGCATCGACTATGCCGATGTATCGGCAGAAGAACACAGTATTAGTATATGCATGTATAGATGATCGATACATATAATCGGGCATATTCACCTGCATATGTATCGACTGGATCAATACATATGGTTTGAAAACAGAAAACCAACACGAGTATCAAACTCAGAAGAACATGTCAACATGCTCGACACGTCGGACCAATGAAACCGTAGATGTATCAACTGGGTTGATACATGTAATCTGGGAACCATTGGAAAACATGAACTGAAACAGACGAAGCCGAGCAACATATCAAGATGTATCGACTGTGTCGATATATGACCTGAAGAGGAACTGGAAAAAAAATATGAACTGAAACAAATAGTCCAGTCGACATATCGAGATGATCGATGTGTCAACTGTGTCCAGTGGCGATGTATCGACAATGTTAATATGTCGGCCTGAAACAGAGACGATTTAACAAGGTTAATATATCTGTTGTTAAAATCAAATATAAATGGAATCTTTCAGGTCTTGGAAATCATACAGTAGACCTTTAGGTTTGGTTTAGACCTACACAGATTAGACAAGGACTTTATGTGATAATAATCAATAAATGGTGATTTGAACATGTACATGGACAAAAGAAGTTGAGGGTAATTCTGACGCCATTCGAACAAACGCGTGAATCTTATTTGGTTGATCACTTTTGATTACATAGGAGTTCCTACTTTATTGAAGCACAATGAAGTGAATAATTTTGTTATATGTTGTGTTTTTTAAAAGCATAAATATGGATTTATGAGATTATGATTTTATTATGTACATAGAAATGATTTTGATGAGAAATTATGGGATTTATGATTTTGTCATATGTTTGCACACATTACCTCATGCATGGTTGCATGGGAGGGTTGATGGTACTGAGCCAAAAAAGAAATGTCCGGACCTCGCTTGGACTCTTGTAAAATGTTATAAAAATATTAGACTTTGGCCCCGTCCCTTGATATGAATAGTACAACATAATTGGGCCAAAGATCTCCCGGGTAGGTCCCAAAACCATGCGCAGAGGGAGGATTCCATACTCTACCGATAGTCTCGGTTAATTTGTGGATGGGTAACAGCACCCTGGTGGTCGCCGTCTCAAATATTGTGGACATAAGTGGACAATATTGAGAATCATTATTTGAAGTGACTTGTCATGATTTGATGCAAGGAGATGGGTGGGTATATCATTGATGCATGGCACCCGTGGCATATCATTCCATGATTTTGAGTTATCAAACTTTGGTACATCTTCTATTTTATATTTGAGAAGTATGTGTTGATCATACTTTGAGATTTTCTTCATTATTATCTTTATCATATGATATTATAAGATTTCATACTTTGTGCATTTTCTGATTGGAATTTCTTACTGAGCAAGTTGACTAAGTCTATACATTTTTTTCCCTTAGATGTTAACACAGATCAGGGTAAAGGACATGAAGCTGGACCTAGTAGTAGCCGTGCTTGACGAAGAGATGGATCCAGAGATGCTTGAAGATATCATAGTTCTTATGTTGATATTTTAATAGAACTATGTAATTTCATAGGATCCAATGATTTAATAACTTAGATAACTCTTATTTTGGATATGGTTTGATGTTTGACATATATGGTTAAGTTATTTCCATCTTTGCTATTGATGTCACACCCCGGTCCAAAAACGGCACATGACGCGGATCAAAATTTTCTTTTCCAAAATTTTTCATATAAAGTAACAAATATCGTACATGGGGAACTCACACGTATGAACATAATTATATATATATAATTATATTGGTCTAAAAGGGTAAAATCTCCTACCGAAATTTCAGCAGAGTCTCCCCTAAAACATGAACAATTGGGTCTATGATGACCTCTACAAAAAAAATATACTCACCTGCTCAATGTTTACATATCACAACATACTTGACTCCATTCACCAAATATTAAATGCCCCAAACTTCAAATCTTAACTGGAGTTCCCATAATAACATTCATACCTTCATATTCATTAAACATGGTTTATAGAATAATTACATCAATATTACATATAACCATGTAGAGCAAAATATCAAAATCTAGAAATTGTAGTGTGCATGAAAAGCAACTAGCAGCATAGACTAAGGTCGTCCCCTTGGTCCCTCGGACCCCGTCTGAGCGATAGTACCTGCAGTGCAAGGAGGTGAGCATCCACAAGCTCAATAAGGAAATCCATGCATGCTACACACACACACCCCCATATAATGGTGTATAAAATGGAATATAGATACAGTTATGCAAGACACAATGCTATCTAGTCATCCATTGGGAACCAAGTCCTCAACGAAATACTTATGTATAATAGGAGAATCAATATTATAAATGGACCACGACCTCTAGCAAGACTTAGGGTTCATGACTTACTAAGCGGGAGACTCACGACTGGCGTGACTGTGTCTACCTCGCCCTGCATCCCTTCACCTCATGGGTAATTCAGTCGAACTTAAAGGCGGTCAGAATGCGTCTAACGAAGCTAGTACCACTTCTATGGAGGTAAAGAGTATCTAGCTCTGCGCAACCACGCACAAGTGTGCGGAAAAGTCATAAGAGTACCCTACAGTGTCCACCCGTAGGAGGTTCACCTTACGACATCAACCACACGGGACCAAGTCTCCGTGAAAAAATATCACTATTCTGATAAAGTTCACTTAATAGTCTTTATTTACGTTCTTTACCAACTTATCACAGAGAGTTAGATTATCACAGTATTAGGGATTTCAAAAAGGGAAATGGTAAAATCTCATCACCCTTAGACCGAATCCCACATCTTTTATTGGTAGTGGACACAAATCCACTTTACCCCATTTTTCATACTTCCTCTTAAGATTAACTCAACTAATTGAATAGAGCATAAAAGAGACAACTTTTACATTGTGACATAAATAAGTTATTCATACATTGAGAACTTACATCATTAAGATAGCATGCATAGTTTATTCCATACAATTTCATATCTTATTCAATTCTCATATTCATGTTTGACCATGGGAAAAAGGACAATAATATAGGACTGATTAATTGAATTTATGAGAGTGTCTCTCCTTGCACATAATCCAATTACAATCAATCCCCAACAATTAAATACCATATTTCCCCAAATTCATTCATACACTACATAAAACACAATGGAGATTT
The DNA here is from genome assembly GCA_013350335.1 of Chimonanthus salicifolius. Taxonomy (NCBI): domain Eukaryota; kingdom Viridiplantae; phylum Streptophyta; class Magnoliopsida; order Laurales; family Calycanthaceae; genus Chimonanthus; species Chimonanthus salicifolius. Next base: position 29,268,264 of record CM023535.1, read on the forward strand.
CATACCATACATGAAATGCAATATAGAATTCATACATATTTAAACATCCCATTCATCATTCATAATATACTAAGCAAATCTTGTCATGCTTATGCTCATGAGGACATCTCAATTAATTTTAATAACTCAAATTTATTCTCCAATCATTTAGATAAAAAATGTAGCATTCCTCACCTTAACCTTTTATGAAGAGCCGGGTTGATTTTAGATTTGATTGCTCCCGGGGTTCGGATTAGAAGGCTCTAATCAACACAAGAACACAGATAGAGTCCACTTAGTGCATGTATTTAGCCCTATTTTGAGTTTAAAAGTAAAACCCCCAAATTTCCCAAACTCTATCATCTTCCTTTGGTCTCCAAACCCATTTCCAACAAGATTTATGCCCATGCTAATCTCCAAATTGGAAAACCCCGAATATTTTCCATGGAGTTTTCTCCAAATATGGCCCTATTGCCATCACCACATCATCATTCATACTTCATTAAAAAAAAACACCAATATCATCATTCCAATACCAAGTTTCCCCAAATTTCCAACCCAAATCCAACGTCAGTCCCAATTTGGGGTGTAAATCTCCATGCAACCATAGAACTAGGTCCAATGTCATCTCAATTACATGAAAATTACATTTCATAGCTTTCCCTCACTTTCAAATCAAATGCACCCTTTTTCTCCAATCTCCACCTTCCCAAAAACAAATCTTCTCCAATTTATTCAACAAAAACCTCCCTACAACCTTCATCCCATTTCTACTCAAGCCTCAAAACTATTTAATCAAAAGAAAAGAAATAAACAGAAGAGATAGAATTTACCTCGAGAGAAGGTGAGAAAATTTGAGGAAAGGAGAGGCTTCTTTGCTTTCTGCCTTTCTCACATACCCTTCCTTTCTCTCTGCCGTTCACCCTGTCTTTCTCCCTTTTTTTTTTTTTTTTTTTTCTCCTTCGAGCTAGACTGGTTTGGCTCCAAAAAGAATGGCAACATTTTGGGTTGGGGTTTCTAATGCCCCAACTTAAGTTGTGGTGTCGGTCGACTCGACAAACAGGGTCGATCGACCCGACACTGAGCACAACTCAAATATTTATTTATTTTTTATTCTAATTTATTTATTTTTATTTATTCTCAGCTGGGGTGCTTTCTTAAGGTCACGCGTACCCTGACGGGACCCACATGTGACCCTCACACTACACACACGTGTAACCCTTATTATTACATCATAAATTTATTAATCTGAAGAGTCGGGCCATTACAATTGAAATGTTTGGTATTATAATTCCACAAATATTATTTCCGCACACGTTATTTCACAAGTGTTATGCTAGCACACGCATAAATGTTTAATGGGTTGACCCACGTGTGTGTTAGAATTGGGCCAGTCGAGGGTTGGGTCTTCGGACTTGAACTCAGCTCGTGTCGTGACGTATCCCTCCCTTTTTCCGTTTAAAAAAAATACTCTAATTTAATCAATGGAAAAAAGGACGGGTCATTACATATATTGTAGTGCATGGGCATTGGTATGACGGCTACACTGTATTATCCGTGTATGATGGATGGTATGTATGGCATTGTGTAATCAAATGTGGAGATCATTATTTGTGGCTTGCAAAAATAAGACCCCATGTGTGAGTGTGCGTGATGTAAGTATGTGAGAAAACTTTTGAAATACCTCAGTTGACGAGGGAACGTAGTGAATAAAATGGTTCAACGAGAACCAGTGAAAACATAGATGAATGAACTTCTGACTAGTGTATTGTCCCGAGGAGGGATACAATATTTATGATGGATAGAAATCCCAACATGAGATGAGACCATGATGGATGAGACTTAATGTGAGAAAGAGATAAACATGAGACACCATAAATGATTATACGACGATATATATAATGGTTGTGTTTCCCCATCTGGATTTGAAAACCTATGTGAATAACGGAAAGATTGGTCGAGAAAGGATATAGCAGTGAAAGAATTCACTCGAGAACGGAATGGGATGGAAGAAAATTGGAACCCAAACGCCTTTCAATTTTCGGGACGTTTTTTCTAAAAGGTGTTAGTATTTATAACACCTTGGAATCTTAAACCGGTAAATTAATATAAATCCCCTCTTAAATGAATGGATTGGAGATGGGAATGGGCATTGAACCAAGTGAGAAAAGAAATGAGAAAAAATAAATAGAAGGAACTGAAGTTTTCCAGAAGGACATATCAACCTGGTCGATATGTCGACATGTAGTATGTATCGACTTTGGGACATGTGTCAACAAATATATCCGAAACTAAGTTTTCCAGAAGGATGTGTCGAGGTCTGTCAATTTATAACTATTGGTATGTATCAACCCATGGACATGTATCGGGAAATGTCTCGCGGCTCAATGTCTGAGATCCAACAGCTGTGTTGTGCCATCACCCACCTACCACCGTCCTGGAGGACTAATGGATGGTCTCCACGTGTCTGGTGTGTTGACCGAGGAGGAGGAAGGAATCCCAGGTGTACATATCGACATATGTCGATGTATAGAGAAGTGTACATATCGAGTTGGTCGATAAGTGTGATAGAGAACTCGAAGCTTACATTTTCGGATGAGACATATCGTATTCAGTCGATACATAGTATTATCCAGAAAGTGTACCTATCGACTGTGTTGATGTATCGAGCGTGCCCAGCGTTTTGAGTTTTAAACACGCAGCTGTCTTCTCTTATCACATCATACACCTACCACCGCCCATGAAAACCAATGAAAAGCCTCCACGTTTAAAGCACATTGACTGGAGGGAAGAGAAGAGACCAGAGAGAGAGAAAATAGCTGATGCTTATCCCCTCTCCCCATTTTCCATCTGTGAGAGCAAACCGAAGGGGAGAAGGAGAAAAGAGAAAGAAGAGAAGAGAGAAAATAATGAAGATAGAGGGAGAGAACATCTCCCAATTGGTGGTACACCTCATCTCCTCCACCCATCTTACATCAGTGGACCTCAGGGAGGAGAAAGAAACAAAGAAAGAGAAAGAAACCGAGTAGAGAAAGCAAGGGTCGAGCAAGGAAGAAAGAAAGAGGAAAAACCAAGCTTAAGCTCAAAGCCCTTTTGGTCATCAAAATTCGCAAGGATTCCCCAAGGTATGTGATATCTATGATGTTTACAGTGATTTAGAGTAAAATAATCACACAAGAATGTGTAATATGACATTTAAATGAGATTGGAAGAGGTTGAAACAAAGTAGAGAAACATGCAATCCGAAATAAGGGAGTTGCAGAAATCTCGAGAGTACATATCGACTTTGGTGATATGTATGTCCCGGAATGGAAGTGGAGAAGAGGATTGAAATGTTGATTTTCGGGTTTTACCCAGGAATATGTATCGACTTGTGTCGATGTATATTCTGGTATATGTATCGATTAGGGTCGATATGTATACCAGAGAAAATATCCGTTTTGTAAAGACTTCTGAGAGTGGACTGATTGACGGGTAGGAAAATTCCAAGGGACACATCAGTTGTTTCAGGGCGTCCCTTTGATGAATGAATGAAGTAAATGAAAGAGAATATTTCATTGTTAAATCCAGTAAAAGACATAGGCCAAATGCTATGTACAAACCCTAGAAAAGGAGGGAAGAAAATAGGTGCCCAAACAGAAGTCCAGAAACTGGACACATCGACTGGAGTCGATGTGTCAGTTCAGTATTTCAGGATACATCAACTTTGGTCGATATGTCGGGTAGAGAAATGGTCAATTTTGTGGAATTGATTTAAATGGACCCAAAATGTTTTATGGGATCACCTATGCTATGTTAGCCTTCACCCAATGGACCTATGAGGCTTAATGAGACCTTAGATGTGGAGAAACGAAATATAAGGAGTAGAGAATTAAAAATAATTAGAAAAAAATTCTAATAATATGAATGTTATGTTTCCTATGCATGAACGATGAACGAAGGGACAAAGAGTGAACCCGGAATCGAACGAGTTAGTCCGTTGATTACCTTCATTCGCTGATCGGCTAGGATCAAGTAGGCTTTCCTACTTCGTTGAAGTGCAATTGGGTGTGAACTTATTATTTGATTAAGAAATGAGAAAAGAAATGATGAATTGATTTTCAATTGAAAATTATGTATTTTGGTTTAGCAATTATGACATTATGAGAATCAAAAGGTGTGATTATAAAACTATTGCTTTGACTGATTTTGTATCATATGAAATTGAGAAGTTGTGATATTTTGTATATTATGTATAAAGTCTCTATATGGGTATGATGAATAAAGTTGATGTGTTTAAAATGTATAAGGTATTTATGATGATAAGAGTATTTGTAAGATCAAAAGAATAAGTTGATAACACATTGCATGAATCATGGACATCAAATGCATTCATATTCCTCATGCATGAAGCATGGGATGGAAAAGGCATGACATGAGAATAAATGGACCTTATGGTCCGGGTTATAGTTATGGGGTTTCGTGGACGAACCAAAGTGCCAAATGTCCAAACGGACTTTGGGGTCGTATTATGATTTGACGAATCAAAGTATTGAATTGACCCAGACAGATTTGATGCCGTATGTGCGCGTGATTGATTGAAAGAAATGATGTTACACCGGTGGAACAGGTGGTGTTGTAATAATGTGTATTAAGACTCCACCATGAACATGTTAAATGTGAAATGTGTATACGGGATGTGAAATGTCCCGTTGTTTCAAATGAGATATTGAGGTAGCTTACATGGGGTATGATAAGGGTATGCATATATCATGGCACCCATGACATGACATGTTATATATTGATAATCATTCATATGAATTGAATACGGTATTGGAAATAATGAGAAGGGAACGGTTTTCAAGAATGGTTTTAAGACTACATTTTTAATGTGATATTTTCATAAATGATGTATGAGTTATGCATGATATTTTGGGAAAGGACAGATGATAGATGAACCTCTCATAAGATATTAAGTTTGAAAATGTATTTTGAGAATGAAAGCATGAGATGAAACTAGATATGAGAGTGATACTTTGCAAAGAAATATGTATATATGTTTTCAAATGTGGAATCTTTAATGTGAATCTAATATGAGATTTGTACTATAATACCTAGCTTTGAGAAAAGTATTAAGTATAACTTGAAAAGGTGGTTTGTTAGTGTCAAAACACTTATAACGTTATGTTGTGATTTGGAAGCGTGATATAATCGAGATTTTTTATAAAAGTATAAGTATGAGTATTTGTGTCTAGATATGACACACCGTAGTGCATACTATGTGATCAAAATTACTATTGAACAAGTTGACTAAGCCCATAAATTTCCCTTCAGATTTGTATGCAGGTCTTGGAAGACGGAAATGATATCGACCAAGCGATGGTCAAGCATGGATGAGATGGAGATTAAATAACAAAGTCTTGTGGACTTAGAATTATTTTGATGTTGTGAGAGATATGAGATCAATGTACTTTGGTATAAGAATGTTGTAAATTTGGGGAAATGTAATATTATGATTTTGGAATTGTTGTAATTGAAGTATTTGACTCATTGTATAATTTATCTTTTGGAAATTCCTTATATTGCTATGAAATGTGATTGGTTATTCATGAAACGTATAAATTGTTTAAATTCCACAGGATTATCAGGGTGTGTGCAAATGTTATCATGCACACCCTAGTTGGGTCTGTCAAGTGTAGGGTCTTCGGACTCGGATTTGGCTCGTGCCGTGACGCTTGTCTCCCTCTCCACTAAATATGCATGTTATCTTGCTCTGATGACAGTGGTTAGAGGGAGGGGCGTTACACAATTTGTATAGTGAATAGAGGAAAGTAGTCAAGAAGTTAAGGAAACAAATAAAGAAAATGCTCGATTAGAAAAGGCCTTGAAAAATGAGGGTTTTGGGTTGTAATAACTTGAGTATGTTATTTTAAACCCCTTTTGGTTGTGGAGTGCAATGGTTTTTATTTTGATTTGATATGAGAAATTCTGATGAGATTGATGATGATTGAGGAAATGGAATATCTCAGGATATCCTGTTTTCAAACAGGACTCTGCCAAAATTTCAATAGAATTTCCCGAGCTTGATGGAAAACCTAGAGATGGTAGGTTTCCCCTGTGGGTATGGAACCCCATTGTGAGATTATTTATGAATAGATGAGTTTGGGATATGAATGAATGAGATTTGTTCTAAAAAAAAAATTCTCACGCGCTCGTCCTGGGTCGTAGCGTGACGTGTCGGTGTCACATATTCATTGAGGGGCGGGGCATGACAGGGAGTTGTATTCTCGCAGTCTAAATTGCAAAAATGTGTTGCCTCATCTACATCAGAAGCTGAGTATATTGTTGCTACAGAAGGAGGAAAAGAAATATTATGGATGAAAATATTTCTTCAAGAACTTGATTTGAAGCAAGAAGAGTATGTAATATTTTGTGACAACCAAAATGTCATAGACTTCAGTAGGAATGCTATGTACCATTCTCGCATGAAGCATATTGATGTGGGATACTATTGGTTACATAAAGCTGTTGAGAAACAGATGTCGATCATTAATAAAATTCATATAGAGAAAAATCCATCTAATATGTTGAAAAAGTGATTCTCAGACAAAATTTTGACTCTGCATTGAGTTTGCAGGGATGCGCTCCAAGTGAGGAGCTGCATGTTCTATATCTCCCTCGTGGGAGGGGGATGAAAGTTCCTTTGGGAGTTAGAACAACACAATTGACCCTAGAGGGGGGTGAATAGGTCAATCTAAAATCCCGTTGGTCTTTTTTAAATTTTACTTGATTGATTAGTTTAAGTGCAGCGGATACAACAATCAAATATGTGTGTATTAGCAAATGTGATTGAGCAATCAACACAAGAAAATAACTCTAACACCACAAACAGAAAGACACAAGATATAAAGTGGTTCGGTTCGCCAACCTATATCCACTGTTAGGACTCGCTCAACCTTAAGCTATCTCCAAATTCACTATGTGGGGACTTACACCCTCACAATTAGAGTAGGAATTCCACTTCACTTAATCAATTGGGAATTCCACCCACCACTGTGCCAGAGACGACACTCTAGAGGTTTTTATAGTGGTTCCGGAGCAAATCATCCTTAATCTACTTTCGGGTTAAAGGTTTTAAAAACAAAATTAAAATGAAGAAGCACTTGCCTTGAAGATCTTTATCGCTGATGTGTGCTTCTTGAAGATCCCACCCACTGAGTGTCGACGCTGCTCCGTGTAGCCGTCGCAGAGCAATTACAATCTCAGGGTGACATGAAAACTGGTCTCAGGTTTCCTAGTTTATGTCTTTCTTACTTGCAAACACAATCAATAGATTGGTTGTTTATGATCTTTCTTTCCTTTTCTCTTTCTCACTTTCGAACACAATCAATAGATTAGTTGTTTATGATTCTTCTAACAAGAGTGTTGATCGTTCCTTAGAGTATATAACTTTTCTCAGCTCAAGGAAGATAGTAAAACGATCACCCAACACTCATATTTATAGAGGAGTATTAATGGTCTTTCTGACTGTCCAGAATTGTCAAGTCAGTCGCACCGATAGGTTGGTGTTCGTATTTATTATTGTTCAACCACCTGACCATTGCGCATTAAATGCACTCCCAACGACTTTAATACTTCCCGGTCGACAGGTCGGTGTCGCTGATGGGTCGACAGTTATGGCACCGAAAGGTAGGTCCATACGAGTGTTTTGATCTGGGGCAAACCATGCTGACAGCAGTTTGAAGTCAGTAACTTGTCTTACCCAGAACGACCTGTCACCCTTTCCGAAGGGTCGGTCCTTGCACTCTCGATCGGTCTTGAACTACTGTTATGTCTGTTTTCTTGAGAGCCCATTTAAATTCGCAGTCTAGAACTCTTAAGTCTTTTACCGACGAGTCGTCGACCATGAGGGGTCGTTTAAGTTCATCACCGAGGGGTCGGTGCATATGAGACTCTTGGTCAGAGATATACCCAGAATGACAGTTCTTTGATCTAGAACCTCTATCAAACTGGCCAACCAATCCTTTACCACGATGGGCCGATCCTGTCTCCACCGAGGGATCGGTGAGAACGACTGGTCGAGCTTACTGTGAACATAATTCATATTTCCAAGTTCACTACCCAGCATCCTCTCTTAGGCTTCTTTATGGATTTACCATTTGTTCAACTAAGCCTAGAGATAGTCCTCTCTAAGGTGTGTGTACCACCTAAGGTCATCTATGGCCAAATACCTGTTTTCGTGATTGCCATACTGATGAGCTTTGAACTTGGTGGAGCATGATCTTCACTTTTGATCATCTTGAGTCTTCAAGATTCTTAGCAAGTGTTTCTTCCCGAGTTATGGAATTGACAATCAGGGACTCGGCCAAGCCATGGCACTAACAGGGGAGATTGATGTGGGTCCAACCGGTGTGACCCCAACGAAAGAAAGGAAAAAGGTGGAGACATGATTTGTTAGGAAAGAAGGAGAGATAAAACAGGAAAAAAAACGAGAAAGTAGTGATGGTAGGTGTGAAGCCGTGAAAAAAAAAAAAAAAAAGACCTGTGAGAGAGACGAGAGGTCGTTCGGAGAGTCTCACATGCAAAGAGAAAAAAAGAATGAGAAAGGAGAAAGAGAGAGAGAGGGAAGCAGAGAAAAAGATGAGAGAAGAATGCCTTTTCCCATGGTGCATCAGATCTGACGACCCCTCTTTGATTCATGAGATTTGACAATGATTGAAACTCGAATCAGATCAGGCTACTCTTTCGATCAATCTGGGACATGTTTGATTCCGGGTATTTTCTGAACATTGATATTTTCTCTTATAATTGTAATACCTCAGACTTTGGACATAATCTTGAGAAGATTGTACTATTTGATTTGATATACTGGATTGATTCGGATTTGCCCCGTGGTTTTTCCCTTTATACTGGAGGATTTTCCACGTAAATATTGATGTGTTCTACGTGGCTTGATTCTTAATATTTTTTGTCAGATAATTTCTCCATCATCATTTAAGTGATTGAGTGACTTCAAATATTCCAAATATTAATTGGGAGAGTTGGGATAGGGCTTGGTCAAGATTGGTGACCAGGAAACGCAAAGGCTCTGGAGCACGACCGAAACAAACCAAGCATTGTTGACCAAAAGAGTGAGACATGCAGAGAAAGGGAGCAATTCCCCAAACATATGCATGATCTAATCAAGAATGGAAACACTTTTGATTATACAACACAAGATCGAAGTTTGGCATAGAATTAGAAATTGATAATTGATTCATTCATTAAAGGGTCATTTATACGCATAGTCCCATACATCAATAACAAGATAAACTCAAACATTAAATAAATCTTATCTTTATCAAGTAAAAATTAACCTAAACTGTAATAAGATTATTATAATGATTCTAATCGTAATCCTAACAAGAATTTAAAGAGCTTTAACGGCCCAAGTACCACATAATCTAATTAAAGGAGTTACCGGTCTTGATAATCATTTTCTTATGAACCCAACTATTTTTTACATTTAAATAGGTATAGGAAGGGTTATATATTTTTTGAATAGAAGTCTCAAAATATGAATTTTTCTCAAAGATAAATTTTACAATTTAAAACTTACTAGATTTTATACATAGGGCATATGTAGATGAAAAAAAATTATAAAATGAATCTTGAAAATTAAGTTTCATGGACACCATACATATAAATAGAAAATTTTAAAAAAATGAAGAGGACTTCTTCGATACAATATAGCTTAGGGAGAGGTTTTAGTAGTGGATTTTGAAAAACTAAAGGGTTTATTAATGGGTGAGTGTATTAGCCTTCGTTTGATATATTTAAGTAAACTATCATGATTTAGCATAGAAGCGGAGACGTCAATGAAAGGGATTTAACAATAAACCTCTCGCATTCATTGGAAACACTTTGCCATTTGAGCTAAACCTCGCAGAGGAAGCAAAAGAATAAATATATTTGAAATTTGTTTTGGGGCTGTGTTTGGATATGGTAAAGGTGTAATGGGTGGTAACCCTTTGTTACCCTCGTTTGGTAATAGAGGAGTGAGGGTAAAAATTCAAAATTTTATCCTCCTTGTTTGAAAATGCTTTGGAGTATGGGAGTTTTCAAGAAACCCTTGCCCTTCCTTACCTCTCTTTACCTCCTCTTTGTATTTATAGAGGAAAAATATTTTAAATAATTTTTAATTGATAAATATTATTTAATATTATGTTTCATAAAATTTTATTTTTATTTTTTATATTATATAGATTTAATAAAAATTATTAATTCTTATAAAAGTGTTAACATGTTAGGTATCCCCTGCTAATAGTTACCAAACAAGATTTTTTTCTCTTAAAATAAATTTTAACTTTACCTTTATAATTACCAAACAAGATAAATGTAACATCTACATAAGGATAACTTATATTAAAGGATAAACCTTGCTCAAGGGTAATCCCGGTTAACCCCTTAAAATTTATCTCTCATCCAAACGCCCCCGCAAGTAACTAAGGTTGTGTTTGGATGAGGGGTGAATTTTAAAGGGGTTACCCCAGAGTAGGGGTCACCCTTGAGTAGGGGTGGAGAAGGGGTCAACCTTGACCAGGGATTACCCTTATCTTGTTTGGTAATTGTAGTGGTAAAGTAAGAACTGACCCTAAGGGTAAAAAATCTTGTTTGGTAATTATAAGCAGGGGTAACCTGATATATTAATAATTTTGTTAGAATTAATAATTTTTATTAAATTTAATATAATAAAAAAATAAAAAAAAATTATAAAACATAATTATTAAATAATATTCATCAATTAAAAAGTATTTTAAATATTTTTTCTCCATAGGTGTAAAGAGGGGTAATATATTAACAATTTTATTAAATTCATATAATATAAAAAATAATAAAAATGATTACTAAATAATATTCGTCAATTAAAAAATCTTTTAAGATACGTTTGCTACATATGTGCAAAGAGGGGGTAAAGAGAGGTAATATATTAACAACTTTATTAGAATAGATAATGGTTGGACATATAGACACCACGTTTTTTTGTTATTAGATACCGCTTTTTGAATTTTAGAGTGAAATTACCATTTTGCCCTTCCGTGTTTTGATAATCCGATTGAACCTCCAAATGGAAGAATCAATCGAACAATTCCAGGAATCGTCCAATCAACTCTCGAAATGTAAGAACTAATCGAACGATTTCAGGAATCGTCTAATCGAACCTCCAAATGGAAGAACCAATCGAATAATTCCAGAAATCGTCCGAACGAATGTTGTGGAGAGGGATTTTCAAAAGAGGTCGTTTCTCAATCGATTTTTATAAACAAGGCATCAAAATTCATCTACTCTGAATTTTATGAATTCCGGGACTGATTTTAAGTGAAAATGGTATAGTTTTGAACTTCAAAAATCGTACCCAGATAATTAAGGAAAAATGGCTTTCCTTCTTAATTCTCTGGGTACGATTTTTTAAGTCCAAAACTATACCTATTTCACTTAAAATCAATCCCGGATTTCATAAAAGTCAGATTAGATGAATTTTGATACATTGTTTGTAGAAATAGGTTAAGAAATTGTCTCGTTTGAAAACCCGAACCAAACGTGCAAAGGTTATAGTTGGCAGGGAGGTTGTTTCTCGACTAATTTTTACAAACAATGTATCAAAATTCATCTACTCTGAATTTTATGAACTCCGAAATTGATTTTAAGTGAAAATGGTATAGTTTTGAGCTTAAAAAATCGTACACAAAGAATTAAGAAAGAAAACCATTTTTCTTTAATTTTTTGGGTACGATTTTTGAAGTCCAAAACTATACCCTTTTCACTTAAAATCAGTCCCGGAGTTCATAAAATTCAGAGTAGATGAATTTTGATACATTGTTTGTAAAAATCGGTAGAGAAACGACATCTTTGGAAAATCCCTCTCCACAACTTTCATTTGGACGATTCCTAGAATCGTTCAATTGGTTCTTTCATTTGGAGGTTCTATTGGACAACTCCGAGAATCGTTCTATTGGTTCTTCCATTTGTAGGTTCGATCGACCTATCAAAACACAGAAGGGGAAAATGGTAGTTTATCCAAAATTCGAAAAGCGGTGTCTGGTAGTAGGAAAGCGTGGTGTCTACATGTTGAGCCTAGATAATTTTATTAAATTCATATATATGAAAAATAATAAAACATAATTATTAAATAATGTTCATCAATTAAAAAATATTTTAAAATATTTTTGGTCTATAGGTGCAAAAAGGGGTAAATAAGGGTAATAGGTGTAAAGAGGGGTAAAGAGGGGTAAAGAATGATAATAGGTACAAATAGGGGTAAAGAAGGGTTTAGAGGATTTAGAGGAGTGAAGAAGGGTAATAGGTGCAAAGAGAGGTAAATGGAGTAAAGAGAGTTTAGAGGGGTAAAGAAGGGTAATAGGTGCAAAGAGGGGTAAAGGGAGTTTAGAGGGATAAAAAAGGATAATAGGTGCAAAAGGAGGTAAAGAAGGGTAAAGAGGAGAAACAAAGGGTAAAGAGGGTAAAGAGAGGTAAAAAAGGATAAAGAGAGTTTATTAGAATTAATAATTTTTAATAAATTTATATAATAAAAAATAAAAAAATTTATTAAACCTAATTATAAAATAATATTCATCAATTAAAAATATTTTAAAATATTTTTACTCCATAAGTGTAAAGAGGAGGTAAGAAGGGTAATATATTAACATTTTTTATTAAATTCATATAATATAAAAAATAAAAATAACTTTTTATGAAATATAATTAATAAATAATATTTATTAAAAAATATTTTAAAATATTTTTATTTTATAAGTGTAAAGATAGATAAAGAGAGGTAAAGAAGGGTAAAAAAGGGTAACGGTATCGTAAAAATCCCTATACTCCAACGGATATGCATAATTTTTACTCTCACCCCTCAGATACCAGAGAAGGGTAAAGTTTACCCCATAGAAACGCTGCTTGAGTAATGCCTCCTCACGTCTATTCCTCCGCTTGTTTCTTTTCTTCATTTTTTTTATCAAATGGTGTTTTGGTATTTCTTGTTTACTTCATAGAAAGAAGAAGGGCGTGCGAGGTGCAGAATGGATTTTCAGGTTGTGGTTCTTGCAGGAGGCACTTCCAAATCCCTCCTCCCTCTCGTCTCCAAGGTCTCTCTCTCATATCTCCCCCCATCGTTAGTTTCGATATTGGGTTTTTAGTTATTATGTGTACAAGAAGGATGATATGATTGAAAACAAAATGTGCAGGAAGTGCCTAAGGCGCTGCTTCCGGTGGCAAACAGGCCCGTGCTTTCCTACGTCCTCGAGCTCTTAGAAGCCAACAATCTCAAAGATCTCATTGTTGTATGCATTCTTCTTCTTCTTCTCTCTCACCTTCTTTTAATCTTTGTGTTCATTATTATTCCTGTATCTCTAATTGGTTGCTTGCAGGTGGTTGAAGGGGCAGATGCTGCACTTCTAGTTGGCGGTTGGATTTCCAGTGCTTATGTCGATCGCCTTCATGTTGAGGTCCATCTTTTCACCCTTTCTTATTTTTTTGTGTTTCCTTCTTTCTTCTTATTTTTGTTTTTTTATTGGATTTTTTGGGGTTTTCTTATCATGTATGAATTGTGATTCGAGAATTACCATATTGCCATTCTTTCTTGGGAGGATAATTTAAATTGTGTTTCTTCTTCTTCTTCATTATTATTATTATGGTCGTTATTATTATTATTATTACTATTACTATGATTATTATTTATTAGTAAATAATGGATTCATGTTTTCCATGCAATGCCTAGTAATTGCACAGTTATATCTGTAAACCAAAGAAAAAAAGATAAAATGATTTGAAACGACTTCCAAAAGGTGGAAGAAATTTTTGTTCTTAATTGGGTTAAGTCAAATGGAATTTGTCCACTTCATACTCATTGCTCCTATCATAAAATTTGCTTACTAATAAGTGCCAACTGAGTGAACTTTGTAAAATGGATATTAGCAACCATCCTGCTGCGTCCTTAATGCCACTTTGTAGGCTTCATCTTTATAAGAACAGACTTACATGTTTTTAGTCTCGGAGCACACCTACAGTCACTGTTGCACTTCAATACATCTCATGATAAGATTGGTACTCATTAGTTCTAGCCTCAAAATTTGAAAGTTCCAATAGATACATCACATGCCGATGTGTAAATGTGTCAAACAAATAAATCCAACATGATGGGGAAATAATATCCTAAGAGGTTCTGATGCAGGCCTAGGGTCGAACAAGTGTAAATTCACTTGTAGGTTTGTTGATTTCAGAGTATGGTCTCTGAAAGACTCACACAACCGATTACGTATTCGTAATAGGATTCTACCTTAGTATGGAATTGCTCAAACAATTTTCAAACTGATTGCACAAGTTTCCTAGGAATTTGAATTAGTTTATGGTTTTCTTGGATTAGGCCTCTTCAATTGAATATGGTGTAGAATATAGCGGAAGCAATTAAAAGAGTGGCATGATAAAATTCGAACAAAGCATATACCTAATCAAGAAAAAACCATAAAATTAATTGAATTCAACAATGCATTGGTACTTACTTGCTATGGGCGAAAATTGGAGTCCACCAATCTTCAAGAACAACTCCCAAGAGTCACAAGAGAAATCCTCTCTCAAAATAAACTTCAATAATATTCCAATGTGTGATTTTCGAATGAGATACATGGAGTATATATAGAGGAAAACACAACTAAAGGAGGCAATTACAATGCCTTGGTCGACCACACCAAGGAGGCAATTGCCTTCTAAGAAACTTCTAAAAATAGAATAAAACCAAGGATAGAATGTAGCCTTATGTAGACCATTCAATTTACACATATAATCTAAAAATAACTAAAGGCTAAGATTAAAAGATAAAATAAACTAAGTAGGTGACTCAAAGGGGCCACCTCCTTTCCTTCCTTGTCAAATTCTTCCACCTCCTCTTGCACCTCCTTTCTCTACCTCCTTACTTCCACGTCGTTTCTCTTTATAGATTACATGCCACTTGCAAGGAGGAACCGTCCTGGGGCTGCCAAGTGTCACTTGGAGAGAGCTTTGGGCTTGGAGAATGAGGCTTTGGACTTGGGCTTGGGCTGTTTAGGAGTGGATTGGGCCTTAACAAGCTAGCCGGGCCCACTTTGCTTAATTGAGTACCGTCTAACTAAATGAGTGGATTTATTAGACAGAGTCCAACTTGGGTGTCCTCGATCAAAATGCTCCATATAAGCCATAGCAATCTGCTATGCTGAATTAAAGCTAACTGAGGAGGAGTCTGACTGTGGATCATTAGGCTGAATAGACTGGATGCCCTCATCATGTTCTTAATATTACCTCAGCATAACATGATTTTATTATTATTCTATTTCTAGCTACTATGTACAACTTTTAAGTAATTGAGTATATGGCATCATTCTTATTGTTAGGGTACAAAGCCTACGACTAACCACTTCCAACTAAATTCCTACTTTCTTATCTGCCCACGTCCCTCACCCCCCAGACTCACACACCGAGACACACTCTCACAGTGCAAAACCAAAGATATAATCTTCACATTAGGGAAACATTCTCTAGATTATACGTAAAGGAGGCAATGAAATTGCTCTTCATATAGCTTAGCTAGATTACTTGGAGTTTTTTTTTCTTTTTTGAATGATAATGACTTGTAAATTTTCCTTTCAATTTCAAGATCATTTCATCACGCCATCATGATTGTGAAACTTTTGAGTTTTGAGAGTTAGTTTAATGACCTTCTTGGAGGTAAAGTTGGAATCATTTGGAAAATTCTCCCATGGTTATTGTGGTGGCTGTGAATGGAGACAATTGAATAGATGTCCAATGGTCTGTTTTCATCCCTAGAACATCATCACATTTGTCATGCAAAAGCATTATCCCTTCTATTTGAGATTGGGCTTTTTATTTTTACTTTTCCACTCCGACCTATTAAAAGTGACGCGCTTTGTATCTTCAAAACGTACCATGTCTTTTGCTTCTACTTCTTTCACTTCTTTCCAAGCCTTTATGGATTTACCCTTTTCCTAATTCCTTGTAGTTGTAAACCTTCAATTCATCATAGTAGGGCGATTTCCTCAGAAATGTGGCTGAAAGCACTAAATCTTGGGTGGTATTTTGAGTCTGTCATAGGTACTTTAAGGAAATTCATTTTAGTATGTGTTAAAGGGGACGACAAGATCACTGCCATAAATAATGGATCAATTTGGAGCATTTGTTTCATCATTTTTTTTTTTTGAGGGAGGTGTTGCAGATTTTATATGTTTGAAATATAATTTGTTTATAGTCTTTTCTTATTTTTTCCTTGTATTTGTGGTTTCAAGTCCCATCGGTGTTGGACATTCGACCCAGGGAAAGCAATTTGCCAAATCCAAATATAAATCCCAACCCTAGATTGGTGGGATAAATGGCTTAATGATGATGGTAGTGACGATCTGAGGTTCACACTCATAATTGGTTTCACCAAATTATTTTCCATGGGTCAACTTCCTATTTGATGTCCATACTACCTGAACTAACAACCTTGATGTTTCAACAGAGGACTTATCAATGACATATTGTATCTATCATCATTGTCATCGTTATCAAATCCATTTATCCTGTCTATCTTAGTTGACATTCATATTTTGATTTGGCAAATTTTTACAATGGGCTGATTGCCTATTTAATGCCCACAAATGTGTATTATAAAATGATTTTCCAAAAGTTGGCTTGTGGCAGGTCACACCCAACACTTCTATGTGGGGCCCTTGAGACCATGGGGATGGGTTGGTTGGAAAGGTCAATGCTTCAATTTAGGGGCTACCAAAGGTTATTTCAATTGGACCACTCAAGCTATGGTTTTGAAATTCATGAACTTAGTGGGGTTGAATGATCTAATCAATGTGACTTTCCATGGGTCCCATACTGAAGCATAGAAGATCCCTATTGATCTTTTCCCATGGTCACATAAAGTTCCACATAGCGTGTAATAAGCCATGCATTTATATGTTGAGGATTTATCATGTACATATACTTGTTCCAAAAGGAAAGAAACGTTAGACTAATCTTAGTTGTTGAGTAGATGAAAAATTACAAAACACCCTAAATTTGTAACTCTTGTTTACCTTATTCATTATTAGCTCATAACTCTATGCATATCAAAGTCACAAAGTCAGGTCTCTTCTCCTACCTTTAGATGATAAAAGTCAGGTCAACCCTAGGATCATCCTATATATTTTCATTCACCATTGGATCTTTTGGTATGAGATTTTCTATAAGCAGATCTTCATCTAGTGGTTCTTTCACAACTTGATTTCCAATATGATGATGTGATGTAGGATTTCCTCGATCATAACACCTTATACTGTAGGTTCTTTTGATTGATGATCTTTCATTTGTTTAGTCTAGCCTCCACTTTATCCAATTTTTCTGTGCTACCAACTGACTCTGTATTTGGATTCTTTTTGACTTTTGAGAAATTTGCAAGAACATTTTCCTGACTCTTCCGAATACTTCAATAGCTCTTTGGCATTTTTTGGAAACCCTTTGACACTCTTTGACAACTCTTTGTATAGTGTTTTTTTTTCCTATTGTCTTCTTTTTAAATCCCCATGAGAAAGGACTTACTTTGAATACCAAACTAATGCAGTTCTTGTCGAAAATAATGATGAAGAAAAAGAAACAGGAAAAAGAAGAGGAGATGAAAGTGGGGAGAGTTTAATTCTCTCTATAAAATTTCTATATTTGAACGAGAGTACATGTAGGTATAAATAGATTACGTGGAGCCATTCACGGTGGCTAAAAGCAGAAGAATAAAATGAATAATCAATTTACATCTATTACATATCTAATTTCAACTAATGACATAACAAATTGGTCAACTTTCCCAAATTGGATTCCATGACACTCCCTCTCAAGATGGTGCGAAGATATTAATAAAGCCTAGCTTGCCTAAAACATGATCGAGTTGTGTCCGAGAAACAACCTTGGTAAGCATATTAGTAAGTTAGTCCTTAGGATTGCAAATAAGGGTGATGATCCGTCTTGATAAAATGTGATGACGAAGGAAATGACAGTAAACTTCAATATGATTTGTCCTTCCATGAAACACAAGGTTGGATGCAATGTTGATGGCAGTCTGATTGTCACAAGACATTATTAATGGTTCAAAAGGGGCAAAGCCTAATTGGGAGAGAAGTTGTCGAAACCAAAGTAACTCTAAGGCAGTATTTGCCATGGCACGATATTTTGCCTCTGCACTCGACGTAGCAACAACATTCTGCTTCTTACTCTGCCAAGAGACCAGATGAGATTCCAAGAAAACACAGTATCTTGAAGTCGAGCGTCGATCTTTAGGAGACCCGACCCAATTCGCGTCTGAATAACAACAAATAGGCAAGTGAAATTGCCGTAGATAGAATAATTTTCATCCAAGATGGGCATTAAGATAACAAAGGATTTGAAAGACAACATGAAGATGAGCATCATGTGGGGCATGCATAAATTGACTGCCGTTGCCAACAACGTAGGATAAATCTGGCCGAGTGATAGTGAGATAAATAAGTTTCTCAACTAAGCTTTGATAAAATTCAGGATCATTAAGTAGAATCCCATCCGAAGCTGATAACTTGATGTGGACATCCAAAGGAGTATCAACAGGCTTGCATCTAGAATAACCTGCATCCAATAAAAGATCTAGAGCATATTTTCTTTGGGAAAAAGAAAAGTCTTTTAGGGGAACGAAAAACTTCAATTCTTAGAAAATAGTGAAGGGGACTCAGATCTTTAATATCAAACGATCGCTGTAAATAAGCTTTTATCATTGCCAGTGACAACAATGTCATCAACATAAACCACAAGAATCATCATAATGGAGTTGGTACGTTAAACAAATACAGAGTGATCTGATTGACACTGAGAAAACTCGTATTGCATTAGACCATTGCTGAATTTATCAATCCATGTCCGGGGAGATTGCTTGAGGCCATATATAGCTTTCTTGAGTTTGCACATGGAATGTTGCTCCCCCTGTTTCACAATCCCGCGAGGTGGAAACATTTATACCTCTTCCTATAAATCACCATGTAGAAAGACATTTTTTACATGAAACTGATAAAGAGGCCAGTGACAAGTTGTAACAATAGAAATCAAGACTCGAACAAATGTAATTTTGGCCATAGGAGAGAAGGTTTCCTGATAATCAATCTCGAAAGTCTGTGTGAAGCTTTTGGCAACCAAACAAGCTTCATATCTAGCAATGGAACCATCTGGATTGTGCTTTAGAGTAAATACCCATTTGCAACCAACTGGGGTTTTTCTTGAAGGGAGAGGAACCATCTCCCAAGTATGATTTTTCTCAAGTGCTGCCAATTCGTGGTCCATTCCTGCTTTCCAGGAAGGATCACGGAGAGCTGCATCAATCTTCTTTGGAATCTTAGTGTCGTCAAGAGCAATGAGGAAATTGTGATAAGATAGGAGACACGGCGTGATAGGACACAAAATGATCAATTGGATAGTCGGTACAATCACACTTACCTTGCCGAAGTGCAAGGGGCAGATGAGGTTCAGCACGAGGTGGATCTGCGCCACTGCTAGACTGTTGTGTGGTGTCCTGTGTAGTCTTAGGCTTATGCTTCTGGCGTTGATACATAATAGTGGGCTTTGAAATGGCAGAAATATCAATATCTGCTGTGAGAAGAGGAAGAACAAAAGAAGGGGGAGAAACAGATGCAACATTATCAAAATAGGGAATTCGTTCAAAGAAGATGACGTCCATGGAGACATGTCTTACCAGTAAGAGGATCAAGAAAATTTTATTCTTTATGGGACGGAGAATATCCCAAAAATAATCATCTCACAAACCAAGGAGGTGATGATTTTTCTGTTCGGCCACACATGTTTTTTGAGGTATATAAGGGCAAGAAAGTTGAGAGTCGCTACCATGGTCTTACAAAAATTGCAAAAACGAGTGGGACAAATACCCCTCCCTCATTGTCACTACACAAAATTCTAATTTGACAATCAAATTGTGTTTTGACCCATTGATAAAATATGCGAAAGTGATCAAATACCTCCGATTTGTGTTTCAGCATGCAGACCTATGTCATTCGAGAATAATCATTAATAAAGCTAACAAAATAGCGAAAATCAGTATGTGAAACACAGAGAAATCCAAACACCAGAATATATAAGAGAACAAAAGGTCGAATTATGTTTAATGGATGAAGGAAATGCAAGTCGACAATGTTTACCATAATATTGTTCCGTGACAACATGAATGACCTCAGAGGATTGAAGATGTTGCAACTGTTGCTGTAAGGAAGTATACTCTTGTTTGGACACACTAATGGTGTCATCGCCAGCGGAAGAGGTCATATCTATGAGAGGAGAAGAATTCGAATATGCCATTTTGCAGTAAAGAAATATGAATTAAAGAAAAACCTAGAACAACAACTGCAAAAGACAGAGATAAGTGGGCCCTACAAAATTCGAGACCAAGCTCAAGCTAGTGGGATTGATAGAATTACAAGAGATGACTGTAAAAGTGAAGGTTCTGCTACAATAACTGTCCATAAGCAAAAAGTGAGGTCCCAATCAAAGATCAACAAGACCAGAGCCAACGGTGGGCCCCACAAGTCATGAGAAGAAGAAACAACAAAGGGAAAAGATATGAGGGCCCTAGGCGGCACTGGTAATGCAAGTAGGTACCAAGGAGAACTGCAAGCCCTTGTTGTAGATCAAAAGGAAGAAAATTGGAAAATACTGTTCCTGAGCGTGATAGGGGCGATTATGGTGGTGTAGAGCCAGAGTGCAGAAGGGCTGTATCCACGTAGATCCGAGGAAAAAATCCCAACAACTGGGGTTTTGGGAGTCTCTACAGCAGTGCTAGAAAACCAACAAAAGGGGCCCCACCTTGGACCGAAACCCTAAGTCAACCTTAGGCGAAGGTGGATGGGCAAGGGGTGAATACCACAACAAAGTTGGAGCACGATCTTAGAACATGTGACACGAATCAAAAGCAAACTTTGAAGAAGACTCGGTGATGTGTCACCTGCTAGAAACGAATCTGAGAGCAGCAAAGAGGGCAGTAGATTGACCATATGCTGTCGGGTTTGACCATATGCTGTAGAGATCGTTTTTCGCTAATACCGTGTAGAAAATAATGATGAAGAAAAAGAAACAGGAAAAAAGAAGAGATGAAAGTGGAGAGAGTTTAATTCTCTCTATTATATTTATCTATATTTAAAAGAGAGTACATGTAAGTATAAATAGATTACATGGAGCCATTCACTGTGGCTAAAAAGGAAAGAATAAAATTGATAATTAATTCACATCAATTACAAATCTAATTTCAACTAATGACATAGGTCTTTATGTGGGCTGCCCTTAAGAAGAAGATCTCAGTTAGGCTCAATTTAAGGAGAAGGGGTATCCTCCTTGAAAGTGCTTCCGTTGTGTGCACTCTTTACGGGGAGGAAGATGAGTCAGTGGACCATTTATTGTGTGGGTGTCGATTCACGTGGGGTGTATGGTGTTCCTTTTTTAATCTTTTTGGTTGCTCGTGGACCATAGGGATAGGTGTGGAGGGTGTGGCCACAGAGTGACCGGGAGGGCCTTTCAGGGGTAGAGCTAGGACGGCTTGGTTGTTGGTTCCCTATGCAGTCTTGTGACCTATTTGGAAATAGCAAAATGGGAGGATCTTTGAGGATAAGAGTGAGTCTATAGGAGAAGTTTTCGAGAAGGCGAAATGGAACTTGATAGGTTTGCTTTCTGTTTGTAAGGAGTTCTCCGGTTTGGCCCCGGAAGATTTCTACCTATCGTGGGATGGGTGTATGAGGGCAGTAGGAAAAGATAGAAAACCCAGGGTTGATTGGGTTGTGCCACCTCAAAATTGCCTTCAATTTAATATAGATGGGGCAACAAGAGGTAAACCAGGTCCTGTAGGAATAGGTGGGGTGTTGCGCGACGATGGGGGTAGGATGTTGTTAGCTTTTTCTGAGCCCTTAGGCATTATGGAGTCGAATGAGGCGGAATTGAGAGCAATTAGGAAAGGGCTTCAGATTTGGTCTAGGTTTGGGAATGGAAAGCTCATTGTTGAAGGTGACTCGACTAATGCTATCTCTTGGGCTAGTAATAGGAAGTCTCCCCCTTGGAAATTGGTTAGTATTTTTAGGGACATTAGAAGGTTGTGTAGGTCGAGGGATATCACCTTCTCTCATGCTCCTTGGTCGGCGAACAATATTGCTGATTTTCTGGCAAAAGTGGGAGTACATAAATTTAGACCTGCAATGGCATTTATCTAATCTTGTCTTTATTTGGGTGTATGGGGTGATGGGGATTTCCTTTTTATATCTTTTCTATTTTCGGTTTTTTTCTCATAGTTGTTAGATGTTATTGTTTGTATTTCTTTTGTTTGCCATGTATACTTCTATATGTGGTCTGTTCCTCTTGTACCTCCTTCAATAATTGAATTCACTTGTTACTGTTGCAAAAAAAAAGACATAACAACTTGGTCAACTTTCCTGAATTGGGTTCTACAACAGTTCTGGTATATGGGATCCCTTAGATGGTGATCCTAAATCCAGTTGAATACCAAATAAATGCAAATATGAATATCAACAGCACCATAGATGGTAGAAAGATAGTAGATGGGAGAGAATGCAGAAAATAAATATAAAACAGTAGAGAGGATTCCTTGAGGGATTTTAAAATAGACAAGAGAAGCAGGAATCCACCCATTCAAGAAAAGGAAGAGGAAAGGACTTTCTTGTTTAAGTAATGGTAGCATATGCCATTTTTTCTGCTTTATGCATTTGTATCCTTTTTATGGAGATTCCACATTTTTAGAAGTAATATAACAATTAAAAAAACACTGCTCCTACTGCTAGATGTTTTCCCTGGCATCTGATGATACCTGTATCATGTACTGATTTTATCATACTACCGAGCAACATTCTATGAATTGTTGATTTTAGAGATACTCTAAGCATTTATAAACTCTTCTTCGAAGGTAGTAAAAGCTAACCATCATTTTTTGCAGGTAGCTGAGGTTCCTGAGGATGTTGGAACTGCTGGCGCACTCCGGGCTGTGGCACACCACCTTACTGCAAGTGACATATTGGTAAATACTAATATTATCTTCTAGTGCTGGATTTAAATTCTAGATTACTTCTTCCTGGCTGATGTTGTATTTTACATAGGTTGTAAGTGGTGATCTTGTCAGTGATGTGCCCGCTGGGGCTGTAGCTGCTACACACAGAAGACATGGTGCAGTTGTAACTGCATTACTTTGTGCTGCTCCTGTGAGTGGACCTTCAGAAACTGGATCTTCTGGTGGGAAGGACAAGTTGAAAAAACCAGTGAGGCACAATATCATCGGACTGGATCCCACAAGACAGTTTTTACTACTACTAGCCACAGGTATGCTCTGAGCATATATCTTGAATGTTATATATTTGAAAGGTTATCTTGAATGTAACATTTACTGGCATGCACCCTTTTGGAAATTCAATAATTTTACTAACAAAACAGGGGCTGAGGTTGAGAAGGATATTCGTGTTCAAAAGAGCATACTTCGAGCTGTAGGCAAGGTATGCAATGTGAGCGTTTCCAGGGTTAAGTTTGTGTAGATAGTCCAGAAACTCATGTTTGTTTGGACTAGACCCAATTTGAATGTTTTGGCATATATCTGTCTGGCTATGCATTTGGATAGCTTTTATATAGGAAAAAACATTAATTAGGTGCTCTTTTTCTTGCGTCTACTAAATCTGATCTATCATATTTTGCCAGTACTGATTTAAGGTCAGAAGCTCAGAAAAACATTATCTGATCTAATTTGGTTTCTAATTGTGAATGCCATAACAGTGCAACACAGATTGATAATGTTGAACAATCTGCATAGCCTAATTGTTGCTACTGCTTACAGTTAGGGGTATATCCAGATTCACCTGAGTTTGGGCTTAGTGTTTAAATCCTATACCTACTAATGACGAAGTTGCTTCGTCTTTATTTTATTTTTATTTTATTTTGTTTGATAGATAAATAAACCCTTTCATCTTATATCTATTAAAATGGAACTTAGTCATACTCCCCACTAAATCTTATATATGCATGTATGTCCAATTTGGCATAAGCCATTTTTATGTTTATTTTGTTTTATTTGATTTTCTGGTAAACTTGTACTTTTTATGCTTATTTCTTTTTTCTCCCTCCAGTCAGAAGCTTCAAAAACTTGTTGGTTATTTACCATTTACAGAATTTCATGGGCGAGCCTGGAGCAGGCATTCAGGTCTCTCGAGAGATGATATTATAGGCTTTGAGGCATTAAAAAATAAGCCTTTGGACATTCCTTCTGAATTTTCTTGATTTCCTACATTTAAATTTGGAAGATAATAAATAGACAAGTAAATACAATTTAAAATATTTAAGTAAAAAGTCATGGTCATTGTCATTGTCAATGCCCTTTTCCCATGTAACGAGGGCTGGCAACTATACTTGGATTTCACAAATTGTTTTTCATGGGCTGACTATCTGTTTGATGTCGAACCTTCAGCCTTTATGGTTGCAATAATGTGCACTTACCAATTGTGCTACAGGCTTTGGTATAGAGTATTGTATGAGAAGTATGTGAAAATAACTTAGTGAAATAATTCAAGCATAGAGTCTATGTAAGCTAACATTCCCAAACTTATAATTTGTGAGTTGTGACAATTTTTTTAGACAGTAACAAAAGGAGGCTTGTTAATTTCAAAAGGAAGTACTGGATACACAATAGAAGTATATTGAGAAACATGTTAGGTATAAACAAAATCACAAAAAGCCTACAATAGGCTCAGACCTTTCTATGAGCTAATCAAATAACTTGTCTGAAAATTACCTCCTGTTGCCCCACAAGCTTTCTAATAATCCTCAACGGAGCTTTACTTCCTGTGGGGTGGGGTGGGCAGGAACTCTTAGGCCCACCCTATACCATTGGTTGACTAATCTGTGATAAGTTTTAGAAAGTATTAGTCTAAGACAGCAATTTACGATGATTATTTAGTAAAACGCATTGAGTAAGTAGCAAACTGAAACAGTATTTAGCAATTTAGAGATGTATTTCTCAGATAAAGTGGGAGGTATGACTGTATGAGAATGAAACATCTCTCACCTGAGGATGAATAAAGCCATAAAACATGTGTTCAACCAATATTCTTTGAAAGTTCTTCCTTGTATGCTAGAACACGATTGACCTTACCGCCGGGGGGGGGGGGAGGGGATAGGTCAATCTAACAATCGTTGGTCATTTTAAAAATTACTTGGTTGATTAGTTTAAGTGCAGCGGATACAACAATCAAGTGAGTGTGTGTTAGTAAATGTGATTAAACAATCAACACAAGAAAATAGCTCTAACACCACAAGCATAAGGACACAAGATATATAGTGGTTCGGTTAGCCAACCTACATCCACTGTTAAGACTCGTTCAACCTTGAGTTATCCCCAAATTCACTAAGTGGGGACTTATACCCTCACAATTAGAGTAAGAATTCCACCTCACTCAATTGGCTGGGAATTCCACCCACCACTGTGCCAGAGACGATGCTCTAGATTTTTTATAGTGGTTCTGGAGCCAAGCTTCCTTAATCCACTTTCTCGGGGGACAGGTTTTAAAAACAAAATTAAAATTAAAATCCTTGAAGCTCTTTTTCGAAGATGTGTGCTTCTCAAAGATCCACCCAATGTGTGTCGATGCTCCACCTTGTAGCCGTTGTAAATCAATCACAATCTCGGGGTGACTAGGAAATTGATTATACCAAATCTTTCCTAGTTTGTATCTTTTCTTTCCTCCTCTCTCTCTCTTTTACTAACTCAATCAATAGATTGGTTGTATTTGATTCTCAGGTGTAGGCACAAGAGAGTTGATCGTTCCTTAGAGTGTGTGACTCTTCTCAGTTTAAGGAAGATGATTAAATGATCACACAACACTCATATATATAGAGGAGTCTTCACAGTTTTTAAAATTGTCCAGTATCGATAGGTCGATGGCACTCATGGGTCGGTGTTCATATTTATTACCGTTCAACCACCCGACCGTTGCACATTAAATGCACTCCCAACGATATTATTAATTCCCGGTCGACAGGTCGGTATCGCCGATGAGTTGACAGTCATGGTACCGAGAAGTCAGTCCATATGAGGGTCTCGATCTAGGACAACACCATGCAGACAGAGTTTCATGTCCCGAAACTTGTCCTGCCCAGAACGACCTATCGCCCTTTACTCTCGACCGGTCCTGGTACTTTCGATCGGTCTTGAATTATCGAAATGTCTGTTTTCTCGAGAGTCCACATGAGTTCTAAGTTCCAGAACTCATAAGTTATCATCGACGAGTCATTGACCACGAGGGGTCGTTTCAGCCTTTCACTGAGGGGTCAGTGCATACGACACTCTCGATCAGAGGCATACCCAGAATAACAATTCTATGATCCAGAACCTTTGTCAATCTGGCCGACCAGTCTTTGACCACGACGGGTCGATCATGTCTCCATCGAGGGGTCGGTGAGAACGATTGGTTGAGATGGCAGTGAACTTAATTCATATTTCCAAGTTCGCTTCCAATTCACTGTCAAGCTTCCTCTCTAGGCTTTATATGGTTTTACCATTTGTTCAATTGAGCTTAGGAATGATCTTTCTAAGGTGTGGATACCACCTAAAGTCATCTATGGCCAATTACCTGTTTTGTGATTGCCATAACGATGAGCTTCAATCCGGTGGAGCATGATTCTTAATCTTGATCATCTTAAGTCTTCAAGCTTCTAGCAAGCGCTTCTTTCTGAGTCATGGAATTGACAAACATAGGGACTCGGCAAGCCGGGGCACTAACAATCTCTCCCTTTGTCAATTCATGACAAAACCTAGAAGCTAAGTTACAAACCCACCCTTATTACATCACATTTGAATATGAAAAATATTATATCAATTACATGTACATATTCAAATGGAAAAACATGACTATGATCTTCACATATTTTTGTTCAGATTGCTTCAAATCATGTTTTCCTGTTTAAGCACATAAGCAAGCAATACTAGAAAATCATTAGAGGGGTTAGTCCAAAACATAAATGCATGGACTAAACAAGATTAGTATTCATTCTCCCCCATACACCAATGATTTCCTAGTAACCAACACTCTCCACAGCTTATCCAAACTATCAGTGTTGAGAAGATTTTCTCCTCTAATCTTCTTTGAGTTTGAAATCCCAAACTCCAAGCATAAACATTCTCCCATGTCCATTGGCTTCTTCATATTCCTCCCCTTTATGGCTCTCTCTTTCTAGAGGCCCAAGCACTTAGGCTTCACCAATTACTCCCTCTAATTGGTTTTAATGTCTTGTAGCTTATACTAATTTTTCCCCCATTTTGTCATACGATTGACAAGGATTAGTAGGCAGACATCGATTTTCAAGCACTCACCCATGCTTCTTGCATTTTGGTGCTTTCATGAGTTCACTTTTAACTCATTTAACTTCTCCATTTGATTAATGCATGCTTCTCATGCATTCAAGCATTGATCTCCCCCATAGTACACTGCAAATTGCCATTACATTACTGTTTTTCTTCTTCTTCCCCTTTAAGATCTGTGCTGTCTTAAGGGTGTTCTCCCAATGGGGTTAAGCTAACTTACCTAGCTTCCCTTTTTGGAGTCTTCTCCCCCATTCTCCAAGCTATATTTTCTAGCTTCTTTGACTCAACTCCCCCCATGGAGTAAGCTATATTTTCTAGCTTTTTCAGATTATCTTCCCCATAAACTTAGCTGCCTCTAAGTTTATTTTTCTCCAAGTTTTCTTTCAAGCTTGCATCCACCTTCCTCCATACATTGTCATGACCAGTGGCATATGCTAAACAACATATATTTTGTGCTTCCCTTAACTCCATTGATGTGTACATCACAGCCCGATCCCTATGTCTCTAACATGCCAATACAACACCAACTCATAGAAACCTGCATGTTAGTCTATTTAACAAAAACCATGTTAACCATAGACAAGAGATAGAAGGCATTCAAACACAACAATACACACATCAAACTATAGTAAAACATATTATATCATTTTTTTTTTTGAATTTACGTGTGGGAAACCGCGGGTTACCTAGCGTAAAACCCTCACGGATGAGCCCACTACCCCTAGGGCACACCAAGGTTAGGCCAAGGGGGCTCGAACCCGCAGTACATATGGTTTTTGAGGGGAGGGCATCATGGATGCTTAGACAAATATTAGAAACGTATAGTTTTTCAAAACAGAGAACATGAAAAACTATCCAAAGCAGAGCCATCCTGAGGAGGTGCTGGAGGTGAAGGGGATCGAGAATCTGGAACTCTGGCAGAGAAGGAAATAGCAGAGACTAGATCCTAGACAGACAACCTGATGCTATCTAGACTTCTTTCAAGGTAGTCTATTCTCCTTTCAAGTCTGAAGACCATTCTGCCCAGATTGACGTTTTCTTGAGAGGGATACTGATATTCTTCTTCTTCCTCAGTGTCTCTCCAAAAGTCCTCGGAACTGTGACTTTCATCCTCGTTGTTGTCATTAGGGATAACGACATTGCCTTCATTACCAGTTCTAAGACCATTCTCCTCTTTTGAATCTGCTCTCCTTTCTTCACATTGTTCTTCGACGAAGATGACATCCTTGTCATTGATGGGGTCTTCTTCGACCTCTGGATTGGATTCTGGTCTGTGGGGAGAGAACTGAACAGATGTAGGATTTCTAGAGCTAGGGCTAGGGCTAGGGCAAGATCGAGAGGCTGATTTTTTGGTTCTTTTGGCTCATTGACTGGACTCACCTCGTTCTTCAGAGGTCTGAGGGCGTGACTGGGCATCTTTCTGGGCATGGTTTCTCCAAGAGGGGATCCTCAAACAATGGCTTGAAGGTGAATGAGGTGAAGACTGAGTCTAACCTGATCTAAGGGAATCACAAAAACCTTGATGTTCAGGCTTCTAAAGAAAGGAGGAACAAAAACCCCATGGTTTTCCGGCGAGAAATCACTCCGAGAGGTCCTATCGACTAGTCTAGGGCACGGGAGGTGACAGAGGGACCACTAGACCTTTGTGGGAGAGGAGATGACAAATTCGAATAAATTGTCGTTTTCGCAGAAAGGTTTCCTTTTAATTTAATCACTCTGTCTCACTGACATGTAGTTTCGATCGACAAGTCGAACCTTTAGACAAATTTTCCCCTTTTTAACAGTGCTCGATTTAGCACAGTACCGACATGTCTGTCACACCGACCAGTTTATTTACCGACATGTCGACTATACGAGAGGTTTATATTGCAGAGCAATCATCCTTGATTTGTGCAACTTGATGAAATCCTATTCTAATCATGGCATACACAGATTTATTCTAATACACAGATATGCCAAATATAATTCATTTAAAACATGCACAAGATTAAAATTTACATTCCAAAATACATAAAGCTCAAAACACTTTGAATGGAATGTATGGCTTTCCAAGTAGAATATGTACTATAGCCAGGAAGAGTATATTCTAAACTTGTAGTTAGCCAATATTTTCTCTCCTCATGTCACAACATTTTTCTGCTATGTGAACTCACATGGCCTCTTGTGAGTCCATTTATTGTGGTCTAAGATACGGAAGTGAATCTTAAACCAAATCAAAACATGAATGATGGTCAATCTCCTAGGTACAAAAATTGTGGCATTTGGTGTTGCATACACACCTATGATCGTACCTTCGATGACTAATCTTGGATCCCTTCAACTCATTTAAGACATGATTCAGCTGACTTAACAAAGAGTCTTGCCTTGTGTCCACCTTTCTTGGATTTCTTTTAAGGTTAGGTGTTGGTGGATGTCTTTTAGCATAGGCTTTATTAGATTGTGCCTTTTAGCTTGTGTTTTCCTTTCCAAGTATCTTTTCCAATGGTAGCAATTTCTTTTGAAATGTCCATCCTTGTAACAGAAATAACACTTACCCGTTGAAGGGTGAGAGATACTTGTATTTCCAAACACCCCTTGATGTATAGGTTCTTTGGTGGCCGAGGCACCAAGACCAGACCTATCACCATATTGTTTACCCGCCCCTAGGAGTCTTTTAAGTCTTTCATCTCCTTGGGTAAACTCATCTTGGAATTTTTCTTTATGAATTCTTAACTCTTTTAATCCCAAAGATAGTTTTTTAATATCCTCTTCAAGAAGATTATTGTGATGCCACAGATTTTCGACATCCCTGCAGTGAATACTTATCTCTTTTTGAAGTCGTTTATTATTCTCTTTAAGCTTAGTGTTTTCAACATCTGAGAGTTCAAGCTTAGAGATTAGAAGAGATTTTTCATTTTTCAAATCTTCCATTTGATTAGAGAGGTTAAGGTTTTCACTTTTAACCTTATTTAATTTCTTGGCTAACCTCTCACTTTCAAGGAACATGGCACTTTAGAAGGCTTGAAGATTTTCATCATCTTCACTCTCATCACCCTTCGTTACAATTGTGGGATTTTCTTGATCACCAATGATCGAGGCTATGAGACCTTTTGATACATCAATTTTTTTTTCGGTCTTTTTATCGGAATCACTCTCTGATTCAGAGGTTTCTACATGGGTCGCACCCACATTCATAGCCTTCTTAATTTTATTTGAGGGACATTCGTTCATGAAGTGTCCTCTCCTCCCACAATTGAAACAGGTCTGCTCCTTGGTAACTTCTCTCTCCTTCCATTTTCCTCTTATTTCTTCTTGCCTTGTTGGGTATTTTTTATTAGTTTCACCCTTACCAATTCTTCTCAAGTTGTTTCATTTTACAATTTTTTTTGTAAAACCTTTGTCAAACATTGCCATTTCATCACTTGAGAATTCATCTTCAGAAGAATTTTCTTTTTCTTTTGTTTTAGGGAAGATTTCAAGGCAATTGATTTATCCTTTGGTTGTTCAAGATGTAGTTCATATGTTTGTAGTGAACCAACCAAATCATCGATGTTCATTAGACACATCTTTGTTATCCTCCATAGCCACAACTTTGGGCTTGAATCTTTCTGCAAGATTCTGGACAATTTTGGTACATATCTTGTCATCGGGTATCCCTTCACCTAGAGCGAGCATTTGATTCATAATGTCGCTTATCTTGGATTAAAATCCATGAAGACTTCATCCTCCCTTATTTTAAGAGTATCAAACTGATTTTGGAGGATCTGAAGTTTGGACCTCTTAACTATTGAGATGCCTTTATGAGTTCTTTCAGAAACTTCCCATGCATCCTTTGCAGTTTTACAAGTCATATTTCGCCTGTCCTTGCTATCGGATACTGCACAGTTAAGGGCATTCATGGCTTTGCCATCAGCTGTCTGAGCAGCTTTTTCAACAGGGGTCTAAGAGGCGCAAGGTTTGGGCATCACAAACATGGTTGAGGTGGCTGCTGTTATCTTCTCTTCCATGGGTTCCTGCCATCCAGTTTTTACAATATCCCATATCGATGAGTCTATTGAAATAAAGAAGCTTCTCATTTTGGTCTTTCATGAGGCATAGTTTGTTCCATCGAGGTAAGGGAGTTTGGATATTGCATGACTGTCTCCCATGGTGTTTTAGCTTGGATCAACTCGGATGGTTAAATCCTTGTAAAAAGCACCAGGCTCTGATACCAATTGAAAGTTCTCCCTTGTATGCTAGAACACGATTGACCCTAGGGGTAGAGGGGTTAATAGGTCAATCTAGCAATCGTTGGTCCTTTTAAAAATTACTTGATTGATTAGTTTAAGCGCAGTGGATACAACAATCAAGTGAGTGTGTGTTAGCAAATGTGATTAAACAATCAACACAAGAAAATAACTCTACACCATAAGCATAAGGACACAAGATATATAGTGGCTCGGTTAGCCAACCTACATCCATTGTTAGGACTCGCTCAAGTTCGAGTTATTCCTAAATTTACTAAGTGGGGACTTACACCCTCACAATTAGAGTAAAATTCCACCTCACTCAGTCGGCTGGGAATTCCACCTACCACTGTGCCAGAGACAACGATCTAGATTTTTTATAGTGGTTCTGGAGGCAAGCTTCTTTAATCCACTTTCTCGAGACAAAGGTTTTAAAAATAAAATTAAAACTAAGAAACACTTGCCTTGAAACTCTTTTCGAAGATGTGTGCTTCTCAAAAATCCACCCAATGTGTGCCGACGCTTCGCCTTGTAGCTGTCGTAAAGCAATCACAATCTCAGGATGACTAGGAAACTGGTTATACCAAATCTTTCCTAGTTTGTATCTACTTTCCTCCTCTCTCTCTCTCCTTTACTAACTCAATCAAAAGATTGGTTGTATTTGATTCTCAGGTGTAGGCACAAGAGAGTTGATCGTTCCTTAGAGCGTCTGACTCTTCTCAATTCAAGGAAGATGATTAAATGATCACACAACACTCATATATATAGAGGAGTCTTCACAGTTTTTAAAACTGTTCAGTATCGACAGGTCGATGGCACCCATGGGTCGGTGTTCATATTTATTTGTAATGCCCCGACCAGAAGGTAGGCCCGGAACGCTACTAATTTTTTTTTTTCCTTAACAACTTCTAACTGGGCTTGAACAAACGTTAGGCCTAGAAATAAATGTTACACATGCTCTTTACATGTGGACTAAAACATATACCATATATCTACCCTTTTTCAAGCATGCATCTTACAAACAAATATTTCCATCATCAAAAGGTAATCTCATTCATAATAGAGTTACTAGCAGTAACATGGTGGTTCATACATGATTATAAAATAAGTACCACAATGGGTACTTTACAAAACATGGTTCCAAGAACCAATAAACAAAATAAATGAAAATCCCATCCATGGGACTCCAAGTAACTACAACATCTTATCCATCCTTAAGCTTGAAATGGAGGTTCCTCTTCCTGGAGTACATCTCCTGAAATGTGAGTGGTGTGAGCTAACCAGCCCAGTGAAAAGAACATAACAATACAGTGTAATGATTATCAGATTAGCTAAAATCAACATTTTCATCATAATATGATTGTCATGCCAAAATATCAATTCATTCTCAAATTACTGCTGATATCCAACGCAACACCTAGACACTATACTGACTACAAGCATTAAGTCCCGACACGGTTAAAATACAGAATCTTGCAAGTACATCTCCGACACACTTGGGCCGGTACTGACACACCTGGGCCAGTAGACACAAACCGACACACCTGGGCTGGTAATCGATACACCTGGGCCGATAATAGTTCAACAGTTAAGGGTACGTGGAAGCAGTATCATCATAACTCATAAGCATTTTATCATCATAATCACAATATACGATAAACATAGGTAATAACAATAGACACTTTCACAATAGTGCATCATGCCTAGGGATATGAGTAGGTTCATTTAGTCTGATCATTGAAACCACTCATTGCACTAGATCCTCTTAATCTGATTTACTCCTACTGCAATGTTAAGTCTCCTTACCGAAAGTGTGGGGTATTGAGATATCTGTCAAAACATGAAAACAAAAATACAACGAATTATACAATCATCAATCAAACATAATACATATAATCATAGTGTTGTAAATCCTTTTATCTTATTTTTCGGAAAACTTCAAGGGCAAAGGATATGAGTCTCCTAAATGAGTTACTATCCATTTTAGATTATAATAATCAGTAATATAATAGAATGGTCATGCCACTACTCGTATAGTGAGTTAGGCCTAGAGATACAAATATAGGGTGCTCAGGCCACTACTTGTATAGCAAGTTAGGCTTAGAGATACAAATATAGGGTGCTCAGGCCACTATTCATATATTGAGTTAGGCCTAGAGGTACACTCAGTGTCCGGACCCTTCTTTTCTATCGAGCGGCGAAGTTAATCGCTTAGCTACTGATAGCTATCGGGCTGAGTCAGCCACAGATAGAGAGTGGCGGCCTGGAAGTGAATACATAATATAGGTTTACCTGATAATATCAATGAAAAGAGGTTAGTATCACTTTTAATTTAAGTGGGTGTAAACATCATATTAAAAATCCAAGATTCAAATCATAATATCCTAATTTAGACTAAGTTTCAAAATCTGATCTGGGTTATTCGGAACATGCCTCGGAACCAGGTACTGTGGCTTCGAACCTTTCGAGCTACTGGCTAAAACTGGGCCATTATTGAACCTTCGGAACTTCCGAGCCTGCTGCCGAACAAAAACAGGAAAAACAGTTCGTCTGTTAGTCTTGGAACATGCCGAGTACTGTTCGGAACTTCCGAACAGTTCGGATCATCTGAGAGGGTCTCGGAACGACAAGACAGGAACAAAGAGCTCAAAGGTTTAGTCTCTTTTCCCTCGGAACTTCAAGCTATAGTTCGAAACTTCCGAAGTACTGCCTTTGGAACTTCTGAAGACCGATTCTCAGATCTTTCGAGAGTCGTCTTTTACATCAGTCAACTTCAACAGAGCAGTAATGGGCGGGACAATATGAAATACGAATCCAGAAACAGTGGGCTTCCTGGATTCAATTTTCACATCCTCTTTACTTCAGAAATCAATTGAAGTCCTTAAGCTGATTAAAACATTAGATTAAAACAGAAAACCAATAAGACACAAGAAAATCCAAGTTTTTCACTAAACTTCAAAACTGATTTTCGGATTCAAAACTTAACAAAAATGACTTCTATTTGATTCTAAACTGACTAGAATTTCAAAACAAAGACAATGGTTACCTTCGCTTTTGATCCTGGGTTGAAAATCACCAACTGGAAAAATCTTCCACTTAAGCGTTAACGGTAAAAATTGGCAGGGAAGAACAATGGTTTTCAAGTGAGAATTCAGTGGGAAATTCATCTGGAAATGGCCTGAATTTATAGGCAATGGAAGGCTAGGGTGGTAGGTACCATGCAAGGTTGAGGAGAGACCACATCATCTCTGTCACCTACGATTATAGCTTGCATGAGTCGACGCTCATGCAGCTGCTTCATCGCATCACCTGCTACGCAGGTGTTTGCAGAAGTTTGGGTTTTTGCATTTTAGCCCTCTAAAAATTATTTGCAATTTACTCCAGTTTCTTTATTTTTAAATGTTTAGCTATTAAATTATTTATTTAATTTAATCCATCATACCCAAAATGATGGGTTTTAAAAACTAAAGGTGCCATAAAAATTTGGATATTTTCTTTTCATCATAATTACTTGATTTAGACAAAATTCATATTTTTGACATTAT
The DNA here is from genome assembly GCA_013350335.1 of Chimonanthus salicifolius. Taxonomy (NCBI): domain Eukaryota; kingdom Viridiplantae; phylum Streptophyta; class Magnoliopsida; order Laurales; family Calycanthaceae; genus Chimonanthus; species Chimonanthus salicifolius. Next base: position 29,303,387 of record CM023535.1, read on the forward strand.
TCACTTAACTTAATTTGTATTTATTTTAAGAGTTTAAAATCTCTATTTTCAACATCTGGAAAAATAAAACAATGTATTAAATTACAATCTAACTATAAATATTAACATTTTTACATACTTTTCTCCCATCCTTTCCCCTACATTCCCTGCCTCAATCATTTGTAGAGGATTCCATATCAGTATCAATACTAAACATGATATTGTCAGGACATGCCGCTACCACATGTCCCAAAACTCCACAAGTTAAACATGGCACTAATCCTGGGCCTCCGATGTAAGGACAGTTGGTCCTTTCTCGTCCATGACTACGAAACCTACATATCGGGCATATTACATCAATAGGGTAGGGACAATAAGTGTCATAGTGTCCCTCTTGATTGCATAGCCCACATACATATACCACCATATCTTCAGCATTGCGAGTGGCTGGTGTATATTCGGGCGAGTCTAATTGCCCTACTGATGATGACTCTTCTAAAGCTGGGAGAACTCCAATATTTTCAGGTTGAACACAAGAGTTGCTGGTCGATGAATCTAGTATTATTGGACAGCTAGGAGTTGCCTTGTCCCAAATCTCCGTATATTTCTCGTTACTTGACATATCTGTATAAAACAATTCATCAATATTGTTAGATAATGTCAAATACATATACAGTCCTAATTCAAAAATTAGGTTTTAATCATGTATTACCCATCACAGTCCTAGAGTTTGACCCAACGCTTTGATATCAAGCTGTAACGACCCGACCCGAATACAAAGCTTAGGGTCCAACTCAGTGTGATATTGTCCGCTTTGGGCCTCGCACACAAGCGAGCCAGCACGGATTTGCTCTTAGGCCCAGGCCCACATGGCCCGGCCCAAAACGCGTCACACTAAAGTAGAGGTGGGTGGCCTCAAATAAACCCACCATCACTTCCCTTCACTACCGATGTGGGACTCCCCACATTGGTGGTGTGCTCACAGCTGATGGGCAAGGGTATCATATTATTACCGTTCAACCACCCGACCGTTGCACATTAAATGCACTTCCAACGGCATTATTAATTCCCGGTCGACAGGTCGGTGTCGCCGATGGGTTGACAGTCATGGCACCGAGAGGTCAGTCCATACGATGGTCTCGATCTGGGGCAACACCATGTAGACATAGTTTCATGTATCAAAACTTGTCCTGCCCAGAACGACCTGTCGTCCTTTACTGAGGGGTCGGTCTTGGTACTCTCGATCGGTCTTGAATTACCGAGATGTCTGTTTTCTCGAGAGTCCACATGAGTTCTAAGTTCCAGAACTCATAAGTTATCATCTACGAGTCGTTGACCACGAGGGGTCGTTTTAGCCTTTCACCGAGGGGTCGTTGCATACGAGACTCTTGATCAGATCCCAGAATGACAATTCTATGATCCAGAACCTTTGTCAATCTGGCCGACCAGTTTTTGATCACGATAGATCGATCCTATATCCACCGAGGGGTCGGTGAGAACGATTGGTTGAGTTGACAGTGAACTTAATTCATATTTTCAAGTTCGCTTCTAATTCACTGTCACGCTTCCTCTCTAGGCTTTTAATGGTTTTACCATTTGTTCAATTAAGCCTAGGAATGGTCCTCCTAAGGTGTGAGTACCATCTAAAGTCATCTATGGCTAATTACCTGTTTTGTGATTGCCATAACAATGAGCTTCAATCTGGTGGAGTATGATCTTTTATCTTGATCATCTTCGGTCTTCAAGCTTCCAGCAAATGCTTCTTTCTGAGTCATAGAATTGACAAACATAGGGACTCGGCAAGCTGGGGCACTAACATTCTTAATGTTTTAATGGCAAGTTATCAATAGCATTACAAAAATGTAGTTTTATTGAAAAACTCATTCTCTTCATGAGTAATGGTAACAAGCATATAGTGTATAGGCCTCTCTCACATGTCGCAAGTGCTTTGACCTTATTTTGTGCAAGTCTTTACTCTCAAATGTGACTATACGTTTTCAAATAAATGATGTTCGCTTTAGCAGATTGTTGTCTGTTAATTGTTATTATATATATATATATATATATATATATATATATATATATATATATATATATTACTTAATAATTTTACTTTGCTTTTGTTTGAATGCGTTTCCTATTCAATATATTCAAAGCTCTATCATGTTCCCTTACATGTTTTCTCTTTCTGTTTGTGTAGATGGAAATTCGATCTGATCTCATGGATGCTCATTTATATGCATTTAAAAGGTCTGCAGATATGATTTTATCTTTTCTTGATTCTTTTCTTTCAACCTATGAAGTACAAGTGAATATTCTCTCCCCTAAAGTGGACTGTTCATTATTGCCATTTATCAGGTCTGTTTTACAAGAGGTTCTGGATCACCAGAGTTCATTTCATAGCCTGAAGCAGGATGTAGTGCCATATCTTGTGAGGTCTCAGCTGGTTAGTTGCGCACAGTTCATGCACAAAAATATACCTTGATTTCTGAGGAATTATAGGGTCCTTATGTGTCCATCCTGTGCAAGGGGCCTATTGTTCATGTATCTATTTTACTATATGATAGATACAATGGTTGACACCCTACAACCTATAGGTTGGAAGATTCTACCATCCAATCTTTTGATGATTTCGTGCCTGACTTTTGACTTTTTTCTTCACATCTGTTCTGAGGTCACTGGCCGAAGGTTATCGATCCCCAAGTGTATAATATTTTTCAAATCCATAATGCATGATGTGACCCATCAGGTTGATGTTCCACGTGATCGTCAAGTTAATGGTCCACTAAGCTGAATTATGGGCTCCACTTGCATCCGTGATATTCTACTACAGCAGCCTATAAATTTCTATGATTTCCTCCTTTCATCATCTGGTGGTCATTTTTTTCTCCAGAGGTCTGAAGTGTCATCAAATGGTGCACCTCATGTGGAAGAAGTTTGGCATGAGAAGGTTGCTTCCCAAAATACTCAAGCATGGATCTCTCAGCACCTAACTCATTCCACCCCTAGCTTTCATGAGCTCTATACTTTGACTTCTAATGGTTCAGATGCTGCTCTAAGAAGAACACATAAATGTTGTGTTTATATTGCCAACAGAAGCAAGTACTGTGCACGTCTGAATTCTATTCAAGCTTTCAGTGACATAAATCGAGATGTGAGTATCTTATGTTGCTATTCTTGTCTATTTGACGCAGGACACTAAATAGAAAAGGCCTAAATGGATAAATTGATGCAGAACACAAAGTAAATAGCAACCCTAGGAGACTAATGCAAATAAGAGGGAAACAATAATTATGATTGAACATGCTATGGCTGAAATTAAGATCTAAATCAATAATTGCAATTTAAGAATATAACCTATCACAAATAATCATTCAATCCTTGGAATCTAATATAAATGACTAGAAAACAATCCAGACCAAGTCATGTTAGCAGTAAGGGTCCCTCAAAACAAAGGGGTTTGTCAAATCCCACAAACATGTAGGTCTTTCAACAGAAATATGGCTTAAACTGGCTGTTTGACAAAAAAAAAAAAACTGTGGGACAACTGTAAATAGGTGATCTTAACTGTGGGACAGCAAAATAGATGATCTTAATGGATATGGAAGCAATATATTATCATAAATGAGACTGTTATGGGTTAGGACAACAATTTATGGTGCTGTTTTGGGGTTGGGACAACAGTTTAGGGGTACAAGAAGGTGGCGGCAGCAACAGTAGAGAAGAAAAGGGAGGATTTACGGTTGGGGAATGGTAATTAGGGCTAGGGTTTAATGGATATGACTAGAATTAGAGTTTAGATGTAGGCTAATTAGGGCTAGGGTTTAAAGGATATGGCTAGAATTACGGTTTAGAAGATAAGGCTAATAGATGGGAGGGTGGGGATCGGCCAAAGCTAGGGTTTGGATAATGAGATGGGTGGCAACACAAGAAGAGGGAAAAGATGGGATTCATGGCAGTTAGGGAAGGAATTTGGATGTAGGGATGGGGCGGTAATCACAAGAAGAGAAAAGGGGGAAATTCGAAAATTCTAGGGTTTCAAGGGGAGAGAAGGAAGGAAGAAAGAGAAGAAGAAGAGAGGGAAGAGAGAAGAAAAGATAGAAGAATACCTGGATAGAGGGAACAACTTCTCACCCTGCTTGGATTCTCACCAAGTTCTTTGCTTCTTACCCTACTTGGATTCTCACCAAGTTCTTGGCTTCTCACCAAATAGCACCATTGTGTGGAGCAATAAGACTTCCAGTCGAAATTTCAATTCTATTCATCATAATTGTATGAAGCATACAAGGTCCTTTTATAGTGTTTACAACAAAACATGCTCAAATTACCCTTACAATAAAACATGACCAAATTGCCCTCAAATAAAATTACAATAAAATGTCTAAAGTACTTGCAAATAACATTAACTTGGGACTAGACCAACGCAGTGAAATAAATAAATAAAAAATAACATGAGATGAGTGCGTGCTTCGCGTCAATTCCCCATCTGAGAAAAACTCAACATCGAGTTCAAACAGATGAGAAGACACATCAAACCACACGCGCGCCTTCCAAGTGTGGGGTCTGCAAAGTGTAATCATTCGAATGTGAGGCCTTCAGACGTCTTCCAATCAGATCATCATCGAGCCACAAGGATAGGGCTGGAGTGGCTCTCCTCCGCTGTCGCTGATATACTCGGAAACCTGTCTTAGCATCGCTGTTGGCTCGCCTTGGGTGAGAAGGATGCACCTATGGCGAGACAAAGCTCCGAAATCTCTCCAGTAGGTTTGGATTCAGTCGCTGTAGCTCGTCCTCAGTCAACCAGGTGGCATTTGTCATCGGTCTGTTCTTCTACTTCAAGAGATACTTCTTGTAACCTCCTGCATTGGTTGAAACTACTTTCTCGTCTAGGATAGATTCTATCTCATCTCTATTAGGTGGCAAGGAAAGTAAAGAAGGTAAAGGTTGTGTAACTGTATGCCATGGTTCATGAAGTGGGTTAGGAAGGCTAGTAGGAGGGTCAGGGTGATGTTGATGTGGGATGAGACTTAAGGGTGAAGTTGCTGTATCAGGAAGGCCAGTAGGAGGGTCAGGGTGTTCTAGATCTTCCACATTAAAGGTAGAGCTAATGCCCATGTCTGATGGAAGGTCTATGATATATGCATTGGGTCCAACTCGCCTCAAAATTTTGAAATGCCCCACACTACGAGCGTGCAACTTTTTCATAGTTCCTCGTGGGAACCATTCCGAGTCTGATTCTGATCATCATATAATCACCACATTAAATTCCTTGAACCTGCGATGATAATCTGCAACAAACTTATACCTTTTATTGCTCATATTATTTTCTCTCTTAATTTCAACATGCAAATCATGAATATGCTGTGATGGCCTATAAGACACTGACATGGGATGAGATCTATAGGTTTTCTAGGTGTATAACCATGCACGACTTCGAAGGGACTCATACATATAGACCTATTGATCAAGCTATTGTACGCGAACTCTGCAATTGGTAAAACAACATCCTATGATCGCATATGTTCACCAACTAAACAACGCAACAGATTACCTAGGCTACGATTGACAACCTCAGTCTGACCATCAGTTTGAGGATGATATGCAGAAAAAAACTGAAACTTAGTACCCATCCTGTGCCATAGGGTTTTCCAAAAGTAACTCATGAACCTAACGTCCTTATCTGACTCAATTGTCTTTGGTAATCCATGGAGGGCAAACACAGCCGAGGTGTCACTGATCTCTTTCTCAAATTCCTTAGTGGTGATGATGTGTAGAGACTTGGACTGGACCTTTGTTTGGACCGTCAGTTGGGATCGGACGAAGGCACACCTAACCACCGCCAATGTCACAAATACCGTTCTCGGGTTATTAATGACATCTAATAATAACGGGATATTTTCAAATTCACGGGTTTTTATCGGGATTTTAACTGGAAAATGTCACGGAAAATAGAATATTAAAAAAAATAAAAATAAAAATGATAAATAAATAATTCTAATCTAATATTTCTTGAGAAAAAAATATCATACAATTCTAAAAATTAAAGAGAAATACATTCTTCATGTGTCTATGAGGTAATATTAATAAGTCTTTCTTTATTTTATTATATACTTTTTTGTTTTTAAATATAGACATAAAATAAGACCAAAATTTTCAAATTATTTCACTTATTATTTTATTTATTTTTAAATTATAATTTATAAAGTTGGACCAAATCCTTTCACTTATCAAAAATAAATTATTAATCTGTTTCTATTTTAGTAATTTTTTTATTTTTTAATATTAATATAAACAAATCATATTAACTATTTTATCAAATTAATTATAATATAAAACTATGATAATTTAAAAATAAAAGCAATCTTGACTTCAAAGAGATTTATCAAGACGTCAAAGGAGGGAGTATTTGCTTGAAAGTTGCTTGTGTTAAAAATGTTTTGCGGTAAAAACGCATTAAGGGGTGTGGCTTTCGGAAAACTGCGTTTTTAACGCGAGAAATACAATTTTCACTTTTATCGAAAATTAAACGATAAAAACGACATCTGTGATAAAAATCCATTTTTATCGCGTGAACGGTATTTTGCTGTTAATTTCGTGGTAAATTTCAATTTACCGCCGAGATTTGTTACTTGGACCACCGCAAGGGGGTTTGCCTCTTCCTCATCAACATCCTCGTCACTTGGGGAATCTACTCCTTCAAAGACCTTTTCGTCCCACTTCTATTGTCAATCTCTTCATTGGACTGTTCTCCCAATAAGAGAGCTCTTTCTTTGTTTCTAGTCTTTGTAGGACACTCATGAGCGAGATGCCCAAAACCCTGACAATGGTAACACTGTAGGCCACTCGTTGAAGAGCTCGCACCAGAGGCTCCTTTTGCTATTGTAGTCTTGTTCTTGGGTGGAGTACTGGTGATTTGTCTGGGTTGACTCCCTGTACTTTGCTGGACTCCTTGCGAACTGGCCTTGGAACTAGTACCACAGGAATGAAATGGCTTTGGAGGGTTTGTATTCACGATCTTCTCCATCGAATGAATGGCTTTGGAGGGATTGTGGATGACACCATCATTTTTTGTGATGCTAATGAGGAGTCTATGAATCTTGGGGCCTATTAAGGTGGTTCGAGGTGTCTTCTAAACTACGGATCAATTACCTCAAGAGTGAAGTCTTCTGCATCAATCTAGATAACATTGAGCTTTTGTCTCTTTTGGAGTTGTTGGGTTGTGCATCGTCTGTTCTCCCATCCACTTATTTGGGTTTGACCTGTGCATTGGATCTCCTGGGTACTCGCTTTGGGAACCTATCATCCATAAGTTCAGCAAACGTTTGGCGTCTTGGAGAGGAAAGTATTTATTTTTTGGGAGACGAATCGCTCTTCTTAAATCTGTTCTCAATGCTTTGCCTGTATACTTCATGTCAGCTTTCAGATGCCCCATCAAAGTCATTCATTCGATGGAGAAGATAATGAAAAACTTTCCGTGGGGTGATCATGAGGACATGAGGAAATATCATCTTGTAAGTTGGGATCATGTATGTCGACCTACAGCGGCTGGAGGCCTGGGGGTGCATCCAATCAAGTCCATTAATACGGCCCTTCTTTCTAAGTGGCTTTGGAGATTAGGTTCTGATGGTGATTCACCTTGGAAGGCTCTGGCATGTGGCGGGCTATCACTGCTTGTGTGACAAATTCAAAGAAGGCATCAGGTTCAAGGCAGGCCATGGAGACATAATTAAGTTTTGGACCGATCCTTGGCGTGATAGTTCTTCTTTAGCCTCTCGGTATCCCTCCATTTACCGCCTATCCCTCTCAACACTTGGGGCAATATCAGATTTTTACTGCATTTCAGGTCAACAAGTTGTGTGGGACATCCCTCTTCGTCGTAACCTATCAGTTTCAGAAATAGATTCCTTCTCGAACCTTCTCCACACCCTATCAAACTTCAGAATTCACACTAATGAGGAGGAAAATCTTGTTTGGTGGCCTGACAAATCTGGAGTTTTCTCAATTAGGTCTTTCTGCTCTTGGAGGACTTTACCCGTCGGTGCTGCTTCTGTCAACCCCAAAATTTGGTCCTCCGAAGCTCCTCCGAGTGCAATCAACTTCGTTTGGACTGAGGGGTTGGGGAAGATCTTGACTCAAGATCACTTGCGGAAAAGAAGGAGAATTTTGGTTAGTGCTTGTCCTTTTTGCTTCCGAGCATCTGAAGAGTCGAACCACTTGCTTATTCACTGTCCCTTCTCTTCCGATGTTTGGAACTCTATCTTAGATCAGTTTGGTGTGGCTTGGGTTATGCCTTCGACGGTGGCCGAGTTATCTTTTGCTTGGGACATTACTTCCGTCTCTACTAAATGCTCTTCCTTGTGGCAACTATCCTTTTTTGTCACCGTATGGAGTCTTTGGTGGGAACACAATAATCGGATCTTCAAAGGTACAACCGAGTCTAGTATGTTGGTTGCAAGACGAAGCCTCACCAAGTGTGCATCGTGGGCTATCTCCCTTCAGGAATTCCGGAACATCTCGATGTCAGATATCTTGCGCGCATGGAAAGATTGTGTTAATCTTACCTGAGATCTTAGTGCTTTTTAATTTTCATGGTTGCCTTCATGGACACTTATTTTATCAGTTGTTTCTTTTCATGTATATCTTTGTTTTAGATTTTCTTGTATTTGCACCTCTTATGCTCTTTATCTTTTAATATTTATATATATGAACCATTTCAAAAAGATGTCTTGCAAAAATTGATAGGTTTCCTCCAAAGTTTCCACTCGATGCAACATGAGTTCTTGCTCAAACTCAGGACGAAGACCTAGTCTAAACCTAGAGAGGGTTTGGATGGGTTCCTCATCCAACTCACATCGCATAAAGAACTCATTAAACTTAGTGATGCACTCACGAATACAGGTTGCCCTGACGTAATGAGTTCCACTGATCAATGAGTCTTTGCCTGTATCTAAGAGGGACATATTTCTCCTTTAACAACTCCTTTATTTCGTCCCAAGTCAAATCGAGGGGGTCACCTCCCAATCTCCTTGTTTTTTGTTCCACCGTGGTCCAGAAAAGCTGAGCTTGTCCCACCAATTTCATCTTGGTGAAACGGACCCGTCGAACTTCCGACATATCATACAGTTGAAGTTGCGATCTATGTCCGACAACCAATCTAGGAAGACTTTGGGCTCTAGACAACCATCATAACTAGGGGCTTCTACATGAACAATCTTCAAGACACATTCGTCATTGTCGGTAGGTTCCTGATGCCCATGTGGCTGGTACCCACCACGACCCATTCCTCGGCTTCCACGGTCTCCATGCCCATGTCCTATTGTCCCCATTATTGGATCCACCATCCTCATTAGTAGGGGCTTTTAGGACATCCACCCTAGTTCTCACGGCGGCCAAGTCAGTACTTAAGGTCTCCTGAGTTCTCTGAAGTTCGGTCAATTAGTAAGGATTTGAGCAACCCAAGCTGGGGGTTGATCTCCTGACATGTCTCTAGATGGTTCTGATCCTTTCTGACAGGTAACCCCACTCCTAGTTGTCATGCACAGACACACGTACTAGGGTTCCTATAGACTCACAAGTAGGGAAAGACTCTGACTATATGATGTGTCCTAGACTCTATATGCAATGGATGGCTTATGATGTAATGATGAGACAGATCATTAATTTTTTATTTATTTTTTGTATCACAAAATAAAATGCAATCTAGGACTGTGGATGTTTAAAGAAAAATCCTAACCGTTCTCTGATACTAAATTTGACACAAGACACTAAATAGAAAAGGTCTAAATGGCTAAATTGATGCAGAACACAAAGTAAACAGCAACCCTAGGAGACTAATGCAAATAAGAGGAAAACAATGATTATGATTGAACATGCTATGGCTGAAATTAAGATCTAAATCAATAATTGCAATTTAAGAATATAACCATGTCACAAATAATCATTCAATCCTTGGAATCTAATATAAATGACTATAAAACAATCCAGACCAAGTCATGTTAGCAGTAAAGGTCCCTCAAAACAAAGGGGTTTGTCAAATCCCACAAACATGTAGGCCTTTCATCATTAATATGACTTAAGCTGGTTGTTTGACAAAGAGAAACTGTGGGATAACAATAATAGGTGATCTTAACAGTTTGGGACGGCAAAATAGGTGACCTTAATGGATATGACAACAGTATACAGTCATATGTGGGATTGTTATTGATTAGGACAGCAGTTTATGTGGTTGTTTTGGGGTTGGGGCAACAGTTCAGGGGTAGAAGAAGGTGGCAGCAGCAAGGGTAGAGAAGAAAAGGGAGGATTTAGGGTTAGGGAATGGTAATCAGGGCTAGGGTTTAAAGGATATGGCTAGAATTAGGGTTTAGATGTAGGCTAGGGTTAGGGTTTAGAAGATATGGCTAATAGATGGGAGGGTGGGGATCGGCCAATGCTAGGGTTTGGATAATGAGATGGGATGGCAACACAAGAAGAGGGAAAAGATGGGATTCATGGCAGTTAGGGAAGGAACATGGATGTAGGGATGGGGCGGCAATCACAAGAAGAGAAAAGGGGAAAATTCGAAAATTCTAGGGTTTCAAGGGCAGAGAAGGAAGGAAGAAGGAGAAGAAGAAGAGAGGGAAGAGAGAAGAAAGGATAGAAGAATACTTGGATATAAGGAAGGGCTTCTCACCCTACTTGGATTCTCACCAAGTTCTTGGCTTCTCACCAAAGAGCACCATCGTGTGGAGCAATAAGACTTCCGGTTGAAATTTCAATTCTATTCATCATAATCGTATGAAGCATGCAAGGTCTTTTTATAGTGTTTACAATAAAACATACCCAAATTACCCTTACAATAAAACATGCCCAAATTGCCCTCAAATAAAATTACAATAAAATGTCTAAAATACCCTCAAATAAAATTAGCTTAGAACTAAACCAACGTAATAAAATAAAAAAATAACATGAAATGAGTGCATGCTCCGCATCAGTATTATTTATACATTATGGCATCATCATTTGTATTTTCCCCTTTTTCTCTTGCTGCTATTTTTAATTGGTTGATGCTTTCAACTGCAGGTGATAGGGGAAGCAAGTCACCTGTCAGGATATTCTTTCTCTGCTCACAACAATATCATCCAGCCATCAGCAGAGCTTGGATCAAAAACTACTGTGAGCTTTTACTCTTGCATTCAGTATTCTTTTTAACTCATCCTTGTAACAAGTAAGCTCCACTTAGAGATGTGTGCATGCCTCATGTGCTGTGTTGGACATATATCTCTACCTATACTTTGGTCAAAGCCTTGGTGTACCTTTTGTTCTTGTATCTTAACGGTTTCTTTTGTATATTACTCTTAAGTATCTTATATTTGTGAGATTAATATCCTTCGTGTTCATCAAGTGGCTTTGATGGTTTAGGTTGGGCCACATTGTATGCTTGGAGAAGGTTCACAACTGGGTGACAAATGTAGTGTGAAAAGATCTGCCATTGGCCGCCATTGCAGGATTGGTTCCAATGTTAAGGTAAGATCTCCTAGAAAGGAACATGGAAAATAAATTCCTCAATTATTCACCATCCTCCTTTTTTTTTTTTTAATTTTGAGAACATGATTCTTTTTCTTTGGAAAAAGTTTGTTATAAGAGTAATAACATGAAGAAGAGAGAGTACAAGGAGAGATCTATCCAAAAGAAAAAGTACCAGGAGAGGAAAAAGACCTGCTTTAAGAAAAAAAGAAGGCAAAATCATAAGTATGAAAAAGACCAAAAAATATTACCAAGAGGAGGGTGACATCCCTGAGCCTGTAGATGATCGTCTTCATAATGTCTCAAATTTCGTGAATCCAATTTGATAGTTTGAAAGGAAAGTATGAGGAAGAACACCTTGAAATGGCACATTTGCAGTTACCTGCAACAATTGCATTTGAAATGTCCAAAGAAATAATGAGTTTGCAACCTTTTAGAAGAGATTGGCATTAAACCACAATATGTTTAGAGTAAGAAGCCAACATAGAGGAGATCGAATGCTGATTTGAACCTCTAAAGCCCCATTTACCAACTTCTTGACAGAAGCTATTGTCGAAGTTCACCTTCACACACATCTAGGAGGTGCCCCCAATGAGAAGCAACAGGATCATCATGAGATGGAAGCAAGCAAGATGGCAAGTTAAGAAGAAAATTTGCTTTATTAAGACCCTGAAACTCTTCAACAGATAATAGCCAAAAAAATAAACATTTGGTCAGCCAAAGGGAAAAAAAAACTGATATGGAGACAACTTATTATTAAAGGCTCTACTATTTTTGTCCTTTCTAAAAAGACCAAAGAATGCTGGCTAAAGGTAAATTCAAAACCCCTGGTACATAAATAGGGCTAAAAAACAAGTACAAAACTTGCCTGGAAAAGTCCCAATGAATGAAAAAGGTTACCTGTCTCAAGCATCTCAAAGGCAAAGGCAGTAAGTATTGAGTAAGATATATTATGGCTTTGAAGTTAATGGTCAAGATTTTGTTTGACCTTTCTGTATGAATGAAAGCTAGAACTCTAGGCAGTGCATTGATTGTCCAAATTGCAGTATTTATGATAGGGACATACCGAAAGGAATGATATTGAAGAAGAAAGATTTCACCAAAAAGAGACCTTTGGTATTTGGACAACAAATCTGATGTCACCACTTTACTTGTCATATACACTTTCTAGAGCAGCACGAAAAGAGATATAAGTCGGTCTCCTTCCTCATCCATCAAGTTTTGATGGAATTTTGGCACCCCAATCAAAGTGTTGTATAACTTGTGACACAATCGAAAACCGCACATCTTTTTGAGGAGCCAAATTATAAAGACTAGGAAATTGTTAACACAATAACCAATCCACCATTTTGTCTAGAAGAAAATATCAAGACCATTACCCACTTTATAATGAATAGTGAATGTGACCTATCCGGTTACGAATAGAGTGACAAGTGTCCTCCAAAAGGTCCTAGAGAGGTGGGGGTTGAATAAGACGATCAACCTAAAATGCAGAAACTTTAAAACTAATTAGTCCTTTTAAACTAGGTTGGTCCACCTGATTATCCAATTAATAAACCTAACCAACTTTTATCTTTGAATCACTCAATCAATTAATAAAGTCAAGAAATTAACAAAGGTTGATTTAGTGGAAGCAATTAATAATTTCAGAGTATCACAGTATAACAATATCAATGTCAATATCAAATTATCAATATCAGTGTTCGCGGATAATCAAGATGACATGCACATATTAGTATTCAGGAAATCAAATCAACAAGCATGCATCAAGATAAACAACCACTAAGCAATCATAAGATCAATCACCACAAAATAAATCACCACAACACATGATTTATACTGGTTCGGTCCAGCTGACCTTCATCCACTTTTTCAGACTCTCCAAACTCGGGATATGTGATAACTCACTAATCAAATCAACTTGACTCCCTTGGAGTCTACAACTCAATCTTAACTCAACAATGGTCACCTCAACTAGACTCTCCATGAGTCACCACAACTTGACTCTCCACGACTCACCACAACTTCACTCACATAGAGAGTATTTCAGAACTCTCAACGAAAACACAAAGTACTCACTGACTTTGTAGATTCTTCAATCATATGCTCTTCAGTGATCTTTGCACAACTGCTTCTTCCTCCACAAGCACACGTCCTGTAGAATTATAATAAGAAAATAAGAAAAGAAGAGAGTATTTGGAGAAGAATTCTTCTCTGAGGTTTTCTTCGATTGTATTCAGCATGTCCAAACTATTCCTTTGTACATGTATAAATAACATTAAGAGAGCCAATTACGTGGGCAGAAAAGGAAAGAAATCATCTAAAAACTACTTAGAAGCTATTAGACACCTAATCTAGTTGACTATACAATATACATTGGATGTGGACAGTTTTTGTCCCATAATGGGTCCCACAACACAAGGATGGTACCCGAATTGAGTCGGGTCCCACAACACTCTCCCTCAAGCTGGTTCGAAGATATCGAGCAATCACAGCTTGCTAATAACTGAATCTAGTTGAGCTCCGGAACAGACTTCGTGAAAATATCGGCAAGTTGATTAGATGACTTCAGAGGAGGAGTAACAATCTGACTTTCAGAAATATGTTGGCGAAGGAAGTGACAATCAACCTCAATGTGCTTGGTCCTTTCATGAAATACCGGATTGGAGGCAATGTTGATGGTTGCTGATTGTCACAGAACATAATAAGGGGGTCAACAGGGGCAAATCCTAATTATGTAAGAAACTGACGGATCCAAAGTAGTTCAGCCGTAGTATTACCCATGGCACGATGCTCAGCTTCATCACTAGAGCGAGCAACGACAAATTTTTTCTTGCTACGCCAGCAAACCAAATGAGAGCCCAAGAAGACGCAATAACCTGTAACACCCCGCCCTTTTCACTCTAATTTTCAGAGTTTATTTTTTTTTTAAAAATATAATAATCATGTGATCGGGGCGGAGTGTCACGACGCGAGTTAAGTTCGGATCTCTAAATCCGACCCTTAACTGGCCAAGCCCATGTGCGTATGAACTAAGTCCATAAAACTGATCCGCACATGGTACATATATAACTTGCGGAATTAACTTAGTTTTAATCTAACTGAGGTTATAATAGAACCTATGACTATTCCAATTTTCCATTCTTAGATAGCAAAGTACATAATTTTATTCTCCAAAATTACTAAATAATATTAATCTACCATTCAATCCAACCATCCAAAATAAACCAATCCACAACATCTACTTATCTACTTATTACATGCCAACAAATGTAGTTACCAAATTACAGTGTCCACATAATTCAAATAACACATCCATGAATAGTCCATTCAAGTCCATTCAAAATCATTCAAACCGCCTAAGTTTCCTTGCTTGGTCCTCTTCTCGATCCACGTTCTTCCCTTTCCCTGCATCATCCACTAAGGATATAGATAGGGCGCTAGATCAACGCGCCCAGTAGTGTTTCCGAATAGGGCTACCACATGGTTAGTCAAAAACATGCAAATAATATAATAATAATACATGTGAGACAAAATTCCATAAAAACATGCTATGTATGAAATGAACATGTAATGAGTCCCACCCATCACCATTCAACACAGCCATCACTTGACGGGATTCTCATATTCAAGGTAACCCACAGTGGTCTTTCGGACGCCCCGACGGAGTATGGCCTCCGGATTCCTCCTGATGGGATTCTCATCATCAGGGTACCCCACAGTGGTCTTTCGGACGCCCCGACGGAGTGTGGCATCCGGTTACAACACCATCATCCCATGCCATGCATGAGATGGGTATGCAAATATATTATTTAGAAACATAACTTTACAATCATATAAGTTATTGAAATCAACATAAAGCAGAATATGAAATAGTGGTTACAATAAAGGTAGGAAACCTACACTTGTTTACTTTGTTCGACCCTTCCTTTGAACCGTCTTCCGATCACGGCTTGTACACCGTTCTAGAAATCCCAAAACCTTATTTACATAACAGCAAGTTAAGCATTCATTCATGTGATTCTAACTTAGTCTAAGTCCCAAAAATCCACTTAAACTTCCATGTCCTATCTTAGCCATAGAACCCCATAGTTCGGCCATGAAATGGCCGACCCATGATTTGTCTAAATGTACACATAACAATTATTTATTAACCACTCAAGATGTTCCATGATCTTTTAAGTTTGAAACCATTTGATTTAATAAAATAGTCCTCATAAAATGATCCATGGGGTTCGGCCATGCATGGCCGAGCCCTATGGTTCACTTTGTCCAATCATCACCATGATTACTCATGGTTTTTACATGCTGATTCAACCATGAATAATACATGGTTCAGCCGCTTATTAATCAACCAAAAACAGTACCCAAGTATCCCATTAATTGCCACAAGAACACCATAACTTTATATGGTTTTAATCTCACAAAACCATTAAATTCTTTCATGGAAATGTCATACCATTTCATGGGGTTCGGCCAACCCAATTGGCTGAACCTCATGGCCTATGGTTTAGATCCATTTATCCAATTATAAACTTATCTTATTCTTAAATCAAAGCACCTTATGTTTACATAAAATCCCTCCTGCATTTAACCCAAATAACTATCAAAAACAGTCCATGGGGTTAGGCCATACACATGGCCGAACCCCAAGGTTTCCTTGATGTAAACCCTCCAATATTTGTCCATATTTTTTTTGATCAGTACTTAGCTTAATAAACACATAATTCAGCCATGTAATAACTGGTCAAAATCAGTGACCTTATCTCCCTTTAAAATCCTTTAAAAGAACTTCAATACATAATATGAATTTCATCTCTCAAACACCATAAAAATCACCAAGTTTTCCCATCCCTATGGTCCATATTTTTCCACTTTTAAACATCACATTCCTATATTTAAACCATTGATGGATCTGGCCATACAATGGCCAGATCTCATTTTCTTAACCACTCTATTAAACAAGGGTTCAAAATGCACTTACGAATACCGCGTCTCCTTCGGTTCTTTTGACTCCTTTCTTGACCCTTTATTTTCTTGACCTCTCCTTCTCTCTTACTGTTCTTTGGGCTGAGACTGATCTTGTTGTAAGCTCCTTGAGATAATTCAGCCAGATGACAAGGATTTGAGAGAGAGAGAGAAAGGGAACTTTGGTCTTGAATGAATTTGATAACCTTGTTGCCAAAACCCTTTGGCTGATTTTTGTCTTGATGAAAGGATTACTCAAGAACTAATTGAAATGAGCAACCAGCTGCTGCTCTTGCTTTTGGAATGTAGAAGACAGCAAAGAGAGAGAGAGATAGAGATAGAAAATTGAACCTCTTTTGGCTACTCAAATTCAGCCCAAAGTTGCCTCACATGTAACTCCCATATTAACCCCAAGTCCTTTATGCTTACTTGGGGGTTTCATCTATGCAATGAAACCTCCCCAAGCTCTCCAACGTCTCTTGCTGGTATTTGTGTAACCTCTCCTTTTCTTCCTCCTCTCATTATCATCTTACATGGGGGTTTCATCTAGAAATGAAACCTTACTCCCCCTCCAACGTGTAGTCTTATCATATTTGAATTTTAAAAGTCAAAACCTCATTTGTAACTCTATAATACAGCAGCTCCATTCAGCCCATTTGATCCTCATCAATGTCCCATTTGAGAGTTTCATTCTTGAAATGAAACTCCCCTCCTCCAAGTGTGAACACACTTTGTAACTCCCATTGGTTTTAATATCTATCTTGGAGTTTCAACTTTTAAATAAAACTCTCCATGTTCCAATGACTAGCCCCTTGGTTAACCTTGTATTTGTAACTCTCAAACAGCCACCCCACTTATCTCTTTAGTAGATGTTACATGCATGAAAAGCCTCATGCAACCAACGTGTAAAACATTTGAAATTGAGTCACAACTCTCATGTAACTTAATAAATTCAACTCATGAGTTTTGTTCAACTAAACTCCACCATTCATTTCAACTCAAACCAAACTCAATTAATGAAAACTTAAATCAACTAAGTTTTGAGCTCACTCCATGATTAATCATGTCCATCTCGACCCATTGGGTCCCATTTGACCATTTTGACCCATTTAACGAAATTTGACCCAATTATGATTCTTGACCCGTTTAAGTTCATCTTATCCATTTATTTGTTTTGTAATTAAAACTACTAACCATTGGGTCTTGATTGAACCATTGACCCATTTAAATTCAACTCAAATATATCACAATGGCAATTCCGTAAATATGAATAAATTCATATAAAATGATAACTTTGAAATTCCAGGGTGTTACATAACCAGTGGTAGAGCGTTGATCATTAGGAGAGCCAGCCCAATCTGCGTCGGAATAACCACTAACAGGCAGTGAAGTCTGTCAGGCAAAGAACCCGTCCTGGATGAGATTTAATGTAGTGGAGGATGTAGAAAACGGCATGAAGATGAGTATCTCGGGGAACCTGCATGAATTGACTGACCACACAAACTACATACGATAAATCAGGCCGGATGATAGTGAGATATATCAATTTCCCTATCCCTTCTTTGCTTCCTTTTAAAGTGTTATGCGCGGAGGACCAGAATGCTTTAGAGGTTTCTTTTGAAGAATTGGAGGTAAAATGCAGTTTGGCAATTAGGGGAAGATAAGCTCCAGGTCCGGATGGTTTTCCAATCATCTTCTTTAAGTTTTTTTGGGAGCTGGTCAAGGTGGATATTTTGGCTTTTGTTATGGAATTTTTTGAGAGGCATTACTTCTAAAGATTTGGGGGCTAGATTTATCACTTGATTTCGAAGAAGCCTGGTGCATCTGCTTTAAATGATTTTCGTCCTATCTCCTTCCTTGGGAGTCCGTATAAGATCTTGACTAAGGTTTTGGTTAATCGGCTCCTTTTCTCATTTCGTCTTCTCAAAGTGCCTTTATTGAAGGTCGGCAGATAGTGGATTTGGTGGTGGTGGCTCATGAATGCTTGGATTCCAAATTCTCATTAGGGGAAGCAGGTGTGGTAGGCAAATTGGACTTTCAAAAAGTTTATGATAATGTAAGTTAGTGTTTCTTGATTTTGTGCTGCAAAGAATGGGCTTCGGGGACCGTTGGTGGAACTTGGATGCTTGTTTGTCTCTCGTCGGCTCATATGTCTATTCTGGTGAATTGAAGCCCTAAGGGGTTTTTCAGGATGGAGAAGGGTGTTTGTCAAGGGGATCCATTATCTCTTTATCTGTGTGCTTGTTGCTGAGTCTCTGCATCTTATATTTCAGGCAGTTGTTTCTCAAGGTTTGATCTAGGGTTTCGGTATTGCTCATTCTGATATTGGGATCTCTCATTTGCATTATGCTGACGATACTGTTCTGTTTTTAAAGGCAGATGAGAAAGTGGTCAAGATGGCCGGTGCTGTTCTGTTGTGGTTTCAGATTTGTTTTGGGTTGAAAATTAACTTTGATAAAAGGGAGTTGATGGGAGTAAAAGTGGAGCATAGTCAAAGCCTGCATTGGGCTTCTCTGTTGGGGTGTACGGTTGCCTCTTTTCCATCTATGTATTTTGGGGTTCCTCTCTATAAGGGTAAACCTAGGAAGGCATGTTGGGATAAGGTTATTGATAAAATGGAGAGAAGATTATCCTCTTTGTGGCTGTATTATTCTGATAAAGTCTGTCTTAGCTAGTCTTCCGGTCTAGTTTCTTAGTGTGTTTAAATGTCCGGCAATGGCGGCTGATAAGCTCGACAGAATTCAAAGACAGTTCTTGTGGAATGATAATAGAGACAAACGTAAATTTCATTTGGTCAGTTGGGCTTAGGTATGTAGATCTAAGAAGGAAGGGGGTTTGGGTCTCCGTCCTATTCGTCAGGTTGATACTGCTCTTTTGGGTAAGTGGTTGTGGCGGTTGGGGGATTCTTCGGAAGGTTTATGGAAGGATATTATTTGTAGGAAGTATAGACTGTCGGGAAATGGTTGGCGGATTGTGGGTGCTAATAGGAGGACTTCGGGTTTCTGGAAGGGTGTATGTTTGATGTAGCACTGGTTTTGACCTGAAAAATCAAAATCTCGCCCAAATTGGAAACCCCGCCAAGAATCAAAGAGATCTGGGAAATTTCTATTTTTATTTATTTTCATTACTCTATTTGTAAGATTAGATTTATTAGGGATTAATTCTATTTTTATTTTTCTATTTTCGTTTTTGGTTTTATTTGCTATTTTTATGTAGGTTTTCTATAAAAACCCTTCTAAGGATTGTAATTAGCATATCAAGGATTAATAAAAATTTGTTCCGATTGGAATTCTCCTCTCTCATGCGCGGGTTCTTCCTTCTTCTCCTCTTGTGGGTGGATTCCCACGTCTTTTCTTCTCGTTGGTGTTGCACAGACTCCCAAGGAGTTCCAGCAATCGACCTTCCTCTTCTCTCCTCTTCTTCTTTCTTTTAATCTCTCCTCTCCGATGGTGCTCGAGTGATTGGTCCTGCTGCTTCCTCTGTTACAAATCCGCGCAGACTGCCGCCTCCATTGTTCCACGCTGCCTCGTCGGCCTCGTCACCTGCTGCCTGGCCAGATCCGTCCACGCCTCTAGCCTCTGCCTCGCCATCCAGCTGCCCATCTTCATTTCCAAACCTAGAACCCACCATCGTCCTTGTTTCTTTAAAATACCACCTCTGTTTCCAGTTTCCTTCATCCTTCTCAACAATTCGTCACCGACCAGACCCAACACCTCAAAACCCATTCTTTACTTTCTTTCCTTTTCTTTTACTATTTCACATCTTAGACCCTCCACTACCCAACGACCCTTTCCACTTTTCTTATTTCTTCCATTAATACCTAAGTCCATGGAACCCATTAACCCCAATTAATCTTTCACAAGTCCATGTTGACCGTACCTTCCCCACCAAACCCTTTTATTATCCGACCATCATTCACCACCCATTAATCCTTTTCACCCGATCCTACCCGCTGCATCAATTGTATTCAGAGCCAGATTTCATCGATTTTCATCGGGTGAGATAACTTTCATCAAGTGGGTATATAACATCTCAAAAAAAAAAAGGTTGCAAAAAAAACTTCATGGCTTCCGATTCTGAATATGCGAGCGGCGATGAGATCGAAGAATTCTACTTGAGAAATTCAGATCAAGAGTACCGCAACACCTTCTACCTTTTTACTGTCAACTTTACAACAAGGACTTCTTCAACAGGCTTTTGGAAGTCGAGCGCTTCCTGGATTATTGAAAAATCGATGAGGCAAAGAAAGTGCAGTTCGTGACCTATCGATTCTTAAGTGAAGTGTATACTTGGTGGGAGACGATACGAATCAACCGTCTTCGAAGGAATAAGCCTCCTCGTGGGAGACAATACGAATCAACCGTCTTCGAAGGAATAAGCCTCCTCTCCAGTCATAGCCCCAATTGAAAAGATTGTTACTCGCTCGTTTCCTTTCAGTCGCTAATGAGCAAGAGCCATAACCACCAAAGACACAGGAAATTCCAATGGTAATCATACAGGAGCTGACCGTGAGAAACATGCCAATACCACAAGCACAGAGCCAGCCTCAGATTGCGTGTCAGTCTCATCGTCGTGCGTGACCATTCCAATGGATTTTTTGCCTGCCCCTTTAGACAACGTGATTCTACAAATAGTACCACCACCGACATCACTTGTATCACAGATGTCACCAAAGTTGGGCTTTATAAAAAATGACCCATATTTGCTCTATGTTGACGTCAAGCCACCATGCGTTGCTGTTGAGGAATTCCTACATCGTATTACTTCTATTGTCGCTGTGGAGCCGCTCGTGCATATTGAAATAAAAAAATGTCAAGGTTCATCATGGATGGCAGAATCATATTCTTTGCGTGCTTGAACCGTTGAGATTCAAGAAACGCCTCATCAAGTATCGACAATTCTCACATTGGATTCGAACTCAAGGACGAGTTCTTTTTCAACTGGGGGAGACTGATGTAGCATGGGTTTTGACCCAAAAATAAAAATCTCGCCCGAGTTGGAAACACAGCCAAGAATTGAAGAGATCCGGGAAATTTCAAATTTTATTTATTTTCATTGCTTTATTTGTAAGATTAGATTATTAGGGATTATTTCCGTTTTTATTTTTCTATTTTTGTTTTTGATTTTATTTGCTATTTTTATGTAGGTTTTCTATAAAAACCCTTCTAAGGATTGGAATTCTCCTCTCCCGTGTGGGGGTTCTTCCTTCTTCTCCTCTTGTGGGTGGATTCCCACATCTCTTGCTACTTCTCGTTGGTGCTGCACAAACTCCCTAGGAGTTCCAGCAATCGGCCTTCCCCTTCTCTCCTCTTCTTCTTTCTTTTAATCTCGCCTCTCTGATGGTGCTCGAGAGGTTGGTCCTGCTACATCCTCTGTTACAGATCTGCGTAGACTGCCGCCTCCATTGTTCCGACGCTGCCTCGTCGGCCCCATCACCTGCTGCCTGGCCAGATTCGTCCACGCCTCTAGCCTCTACCTTGCCATCTAGCTGCCCATCTTCATTTTCAAACCCAGAACCCGCCATCGTCCTTGCTTCTTTTCAATACCACCTCTGTTTCCGGTTTCCTTCATCCTTCTCAGCAGTTCGTCACCGACCAGACCCAACACCCCAAAACCCATTCTTTACTTTCTTTCCTTTTCTTTTACCATTTCACATCTTAGACCCTCCACTACCCAACGTCCCTTTCCACTTTTCTTATTTCTTCCATTAATATCTAAGTTCATGGAACCCATTAACCCCAATTAATCTTACACAATTTCATGTTGACCGTACCTTCCTCACTTTTGTTTAACCATTAAATCCCACCAAACCCTTTTATTATCCGACCATCATTCACCACCCATTAATCCTTTTCACCCGATCCTACCCGCTGCACCAATGTTCGATTTCGTTGGATTATGATCATCACATCAGGTATTGGGCGTACTCAGGAGAGGACATTTTATTTTGGTCAGACAAATGGTTGGGTCAAGCACCTCTGGCCCAGCTGTTCTCAGTTCTTTATTCTTTGGTGGCAGACAAACAAGCTATGGTTAAGGATTGCTATGGGATTTCTTCTTTCTCTTCATCTCGCCTCTCCATTGTTCCGACGCTGCCTCGTCGGCCCCGTCACCTGCTACTTGGCTAGATCCGTCCACGCCTCTAGCCTCTGCCTCACCATCCAACTGCCCATCTTCATTTCAAACCCAGAACCCACCATTGTCCTTGCTTCTTTTCAATACCACCTCTGTTTCTTCCTTCATCCTTCTTAGTAGTTCGTCACCGACCAGACCCAACACCCCAAAACCCATTCTTTACTTTCTTTCCTTTTCTTTTACCATTTCACATCTTAGACCCTCCACTACCCAACGTCCCTTTCCACTTTTCTTATTTCAGTCATTAATACCCAAGTCCATGGAACCCATTAACCGCAATTAATCTTACATAGTTCATGTTGACCGTACCTTCCTCACTTTTGTTTAACCATTAAATCCCACCAAACCCTTTTATTATCCGACCATCATTCACCACCCATTAATCCTTTTCACTCGATCCTACCCGCTGCATCAATGTTCGATTTCGTTGGATTATTAATCATCACATTAGGTATCTGGCATACTCAGGACATGACATTTTATTTTGGTCAGACAAATGGTTGGGTCAAGCACCTCTGGCATAGTTGTTCCCAGTACTTTATTCTTTGGTGGTAGACAAACAATCTATGGTTAAGGATTGCTATGGGATCATTCAAAATAAGGTGGTTTGGAGCCCTCAATTTCGTAGAGATTTGGAGGATCGGATGGTAGAAGGATGGTTGTCTCTCATGACTTTATTGGGGAATGTGTTCTTGTTGGGTCAGGGTAATGATCGTAGAATTTGAGAGTTAGATCCTCTTGGTACCTTCTCGGTGAAGTCTTTTTGTAATCATCTTTCGATGGTTGATGAAGCTCCGATTGTTCATCCTAAGATTTGGGAGGGTGCCTCTCCTTTTAAAGTAAAGGTTTTTGGTTGGCTTGCTGGGCTGTAGAAGATCTTGACTATTGATAATTTGAGGATGAGAAGGTTGCTTATTGTTAACGCATGCCCTATGTTCTTATCTGCAGAGGAGACGATGGATCATCTTCTTCTTCATTGTAGCTTCGCTACTCGTGTTTGGGAGCATTTCTTTCAGCTTTTGGGTACCTCTTTTTGTATCCCCAACGCTTGGTGTGAGTTGTTTAATGAAGAAGTTGTGTTTTTTGGAAGCTCCTTTCGTCAGCAATTTTGGAAAGCGACATCTTTGTGTATTATTTGGTCCATTAGAAAGAAATAAAAGGGTGTTTCATGGTAAGGTGGGCTCCTTTGATGGTCTTCTTGATTTAATCAGGTGCGCGTTGCATGGTGGATGGTTGGTGTGATGAAGTTTCGCCAGATGTCTATTTCTGAGATGTGTAGGGAGTGGGCTTCGGTGGATTCTTCTAGGCATCAAATGGTCTCTAGACTGGCTGTTCCTTGGTCTCCTCCTTCTCCAGGGTTGCTCAAGCTTAACTTTGATGGGGGTTGTATGTGAGAAGTTGGAATGGTAGGTTATGGTGGACTCATGTGTAACGAGTTTGGGAATATGCTGATTTCCTTTGCTGGTCCTATTCGTAATGGATCGGTTATTGAGGTTGAATTGTTTGCTTTGTGGAGAGGTATTTTGGAGTTCGAAGAGCTTGGGGTTCAAGGGAGTTTAGTAGAAGGTGATTCGCAGGTTGTGATAGGATGGGTGTTGGGTTCTCTCTGCCTTTGGATATATCTTGATAAAGTTGAGCGGATTTGTCATGCTATCATTGTCTTTGACTTTAAGATTGCTTGGGTTCTTCAGTCAGCTAACTCAGCTGTGGATTTTTTGGTTAAGCAGAGAGCAATTCTAGATGTGGAAGTTGTTAATAGATTGATGTAATTTTTTTTTTCTCTTTTGGAGGGTCTTTGTGGACCTTTTCTTTTTGTATCTTTTCGTGTTTAATGAAGTTACCTTTAAAAAAGAAAAATTCCCATCCAACTTCTGATAAAATGTAGGAGAATCCAAAAGAGTCCCATCTGAAGCAGAGAGCTTGCTGTTGGTATCAAGTGGAGTGTCAGCTGGTTTGCAACTAGAGTACTCTGCATCTTGAAGGAGGTCAAGAGCATACTTGCGCTGAGATAAAGTAAGTCCCTGAGAGAAATGAGCAACCTCAATATCAAGAAAGTAACGCAAGGGCCCTAGATCTTTAATAGCAAATGCACGGTGGAGATACGCTTTGAATGTAGAAATTGCGGTTGCATCATTACCAGTGAGAACAATATCATCCACATATACTACCAAAATAATGACCATATCGTGACGGCGATAGATGAAGACCGAGTGATCCATCTGACATCGAGAGAAACCATAATGAAAGTTCCCTAGTGCTTAGAATTAGATTAACCCGAGAGGGGGAAGAGGGGGGGTGAATAGGGTAATCACAAATTTTAAGGCCTTTTTCAAATTTCCTTGATTAATATGAAATATAGTGCGGAATTAAAAACAATTAATCAAGTGTGTGATTTCCAAAGTGTGCAAGATTATAACCAATCACACAAGTAAACACCAATGGACAAGATGTATAGTGGTTCGGTTAAACAACCTACATTCACTGTATAGACTCACCCAACCTTGGGTTATCTCCAGTTCACTAAGCGTTGGAATTACACCAATAAAATAGAATATGACTTCCACCTATCAAATTGATTGAGGCTGTCACCCAATTCCTATCCCACTATTTTTTATAGTGGTTCAAGAGAAAAACAATCTTTTTAATCCACTTCACAATGATACAATGATTTTTAAAGTAAAAATCTAACTAAGAAGCACTTGCCTTTGAAGAACCTTGCAAATGTAGATGTACTCCTTGAATCACTCCCAATGTGAGCTCGTACAGTCCCGACGATCCGCCGTGTAGAGCAACCACAATCCTTGGGAGGGCTTCTAGAAAATTGGGAGAACAATTTCTATCTTAGAAGTGGGCTTAATCTCCCACTCTTAATCTCAATCTAAACCGATTGGATTCTTATATGGTTTGCAAGTGAATTGCCAAGAGAGAATAAGCCACAAGATTTGCCTTGGGTGTTTGAGGAATTAACTCTGTTAGTTGTAGAATAAATGCTCTCCAAGGAATCAACCTCAAACACCCCAAACAGTGTGGTATGTATTGGCAAACATAATTTTTTCGAATCACTGGAACACACGATCGATCATGTCCTGGCGATTGATTGTCCGTGTTTGAATAACTTTGCACCAACCCGACCGTTGTGTAATTAATGCATAGTAACGGCACAAAAACGGTAACCTGGGATTGATCATGCCAGACTGATTGTCCGTGTTTCCTGGTGATTGATCATGGGTTGGCGATTGTATTGGTCTGTGGCTATCCTTGTTTTGACAGTGCTTTGTCAAGACAAGCCATATCTAAACCCAGGGCGACTGATTGTGATGCCGATGTGTTCCAGCCTTTTACACACTAATGATCATGAAACCGATTGATTGTATGTGATCAAGTTTCCAGGCCTTGTTTAATTTCAGTCAGTGTCCTGCCTCAGCGATAGATCACCTATATGATTAAATCGTCAAGCACCAGACGATCGATAGTGGCCACGACTGTATCGTCCTGAACCCACATGAGTTTGACAATCCAGTCCAACCAGATCCTTTGATTTCCAGATGATCGGTCACTAAACCACTATTGATTGTCTGCTGTCACTGGCGAATGATCGCCTGACACGATGTGTCGTCCTGTCAGTGAATTCATATTTCCAAGTTCGGTTCTGATTTGGTGTCAAACACATGTTAGGCTTGATTAATGAACTCTAAGTCTAGGCAAGGTCAACCTAAGGTCTGGGTCCCACTTAAGGTCATCTATGGTCACTTACCATCTGTGAGTCTTCAAACTTCAACCAACACTTGAGATCTTGAGTCTTGAGCTTCTCTCTTCAAGGCAATGCTTCACCTAAGTCACGGAATTGACAAACAGGTGACTCGACAAGTTGGAGCACTAACAATCTTTTCCTTTGTCAATTCGTGACAAAACCTAAAAGCTATGAATTACAGACTCAATGAATTTTCCCTCAAAAACCCAATTATACATCATTTGAAACAATAAATATACAAATTACATTCAAATGACAAAATGGGCTTAGTCTTGCACCATATTCTTGCTCAACTTGCCATATTTTCAAAAACACCGGTAAACACAAGCAAGCTACAAAGAGACTAGAGAGACATTAGTGATATTAGTCCAAACATAATACATGTATCCATGGACTTAAAACATTCATTCACACTCCCCCACACTTCATGATCTCCCTCATACTTCAATGAACATTTTCAAATGTTTCTCCCCATACTCCAAGCTATACCAAGCTTGCAGTTTCTCCACCAAGCTATTCCAAGCTTGCAATTTCTCTACCAATCTATTCCACGCTTGCAATTTCATTTTACTCCCCCATAAGCTAAGCCTTTAGCTTCTACAAAATTCTCCCCTATTTTGTCAACAATTGACAAAGGCTAATCAAGCACATATTTTGTGCTTCCCAAACTCCAATAGCCAAATACACCATAACATGCCATTCAAACCATTCACGCATCAATATGGAAAAATAAACTGTTCAATACACATGAACATCATAAGATAACCATAATGGCATAAATCATACATGGAGAGAGAGCGAGAGAGAGAGAGAGAGAGAGAGAGAGAGAGAGAGCATCATGGCATCAATCACTGAACCATTGCATTGATAAAAATATAGCATTATCATTCCATGCTCAAAGGTTTAGACCAAACCCTCAAATTCTCCCTCATGATCACTACGGATCCTAACAATAGGTGATCCCTTTTCATTTTGTACTCTTTTGGCAATTCTCTTGAATCGACACAATGCATCAGATTTCTCTCTAAGAAATGCAACCCAAGTAAATCTAGAGAAATCATCTACCACTACGAGGAAATACTTCTTACCACCTCTACTTTCTACTCTTGTAGGTCCAACTAAGTGCATGTGCAGGAGTTCTAGAGGTTTGGTGGTCCTGAGTGGCTTAAGTCATCTATGAACGGACCTAAGTTGTTTGCCTTTTAGACATTCTCCGCAAATAACTTTTTTGTTATCATTAATTTTAGGCAATCCAACTAGGTGAGTACTTAGACGAGATAAGTCCCTAAAGTTAACATGTCCTAGTCTTTTGTGCCAAAGGTCAGCCTCATTGCATTGAGCCATGTGAGAAGAGACAACACTTGGGGATTTGAGAACATAACAGTTGTCGGAGGTTTTGAGACCTTTCATAACAATTTCACCATCTTTCGAGGCAATCTCACAACCTTTCCAATGGAAACATACCTGATGGTCATTATCACACAATTGAGATATACTGAGAAGATTATGTTTGAGACCATCCACAAATAGTACATTTTCCAATTTGGGTAAGTCCTGAATTTTTAAGTTCCCTTTTTCGACAATTTGGGCTGTCCTTTTGAACCCAAAGGTAATTGATCCACCATCTATTTCAACCAAGTCGGATAGATAAGTCTTATCCCCTGTCATATGCCTCAAACACCACTATCAAGGTACCATCTAGACTGGTTCCCAGCCTTGAGTGCGGTGTAAACAACAAGGGCCTTGCTACTATCTTCTAGTTGGGATCATGTGGAGGCATCGTGAATCCTGGAGTTTTTCCCAACGGTTATACAACTATACGTTCTTTCCAGATAATCCAAAGCTTCCTTGGCTGTTTCATATGATTCAATAACATTTAGATCATTTGAGGAAACAACACACTTAATTGCATTGAGAGCTCTAAGATTTCCACGATATAGACTTCTCTCAAAGTCACCCCAAAGGTGTGTGGGTTTTGATATAATAACCTTGGTCGACCCTATGGTTACAACATCTATGGGAACCAGTCTTATGACGGCTTCCCACACAATCCCATTGAGAGAGATGAGAAACACTTTCAGTTTTAATTTCCAGAATGTGTAGAGTTTGTGCCATCAAGACAAGGTGGTTATGCCTCGGTTTTGATTTTAAAAAATAATTAAAAGAAAGTCCAACTCTTCCGTCATCACCCTATGTGTTCGTGGTGAGAACAACGAATTAATAGTTTGATAATTCATTTATTTATATCGTCTTTTTATATTTATATTTCAAAAATTAGATATAAGCTAAAATGACTGATAAAACCAAAATTTCAATTGAAAATTTTTAATCCCCTTAAGGATTGAAAAAAATGTTATCCTAAATTTTGAATTTAGGTTATAAACTATTGTTTTTTCTTATGACTTATGTCACAAAATTATGATGATTGGTTGGGAGACTAGTTAGTCTTTCTAAAAAGATAAGACTATCAACCTATTAAGAATTTCCTTTTTCTTTTTGGGCAATAACCTCTCAAGAATTTAAAAGAGAATAAGAAGATATAAGTGAGTGAAACCATCTAAGGTTTTGCGTCACAAATAAATAGACCAATAAGATGGAGATGACATATTGCTATTTTTTTTTTTCAAATACAACTTTAATCCAAGCTATTCAAAGGGTTGATTTGTACCCTTTATCACATTTAGAGAACTCTAAGTTCTTCTAATTTTAGAAAATATATAAAAAATAAATAAATTTAACTATCAAACTCATTCAAACTACTGATTTGTTCTCATCACTGTCGCATAGGGCTTTGATGGATTAGCTGGCTTATCTCTTATTTATTTTTGAAAAAAAAAAATCAAAACCCAAGGTACAGATTGCAAAAAAAAAAGGTAACAAAAAGTGGGAAATCGCATAAGCAGTTTGGCTCCCAATTTTTAGAAATTGCTTATTATAATTTTAATTAGGCTATACATCTTTGATTGGGATATTTAAAAAATGAAAAGTATATAGTAGGTGGGTAAAATTTGACCACCATCTAATGATTGCTTATGATTTTTATTTTCGAAAATTTAATTACTATAATTTATTGATTTGTCACGGCCCATCTTAGAAAATTATAACAATTAAATGAATGAGTTCCCTTGAACTATCATGTCCATCATTTTTCTCTCCTCATGGTGGTGAAATTGAAATTCGATGGTGTAAATAATGATATTTAATAAAATTCCAATTTTATAAAATTTTAAGTTCTCATTTTAAAATCTTTTATTGAATTCAAAGTTTTGAACTATTTTGTTACAAATTTATAATATGTTAAAATCCATTTAAAATTTAAAAAAAACTGCAAATTTAACTTTAATCAATCTAATGGATTAAATTAGAAAGCATCATTTCTAACCAAAACTCAAATGGTTCACTTTCATGATATTATATCTCTTTTTATTAATGAAATTTTATTTATTAAATGACTGAGACTCATTTAACTTGACAACTAATAGATGAGTTGGCTATCTCTTAAATTTTTTTTTTTTGAGTGGTGACAAAAGGTAATTCATTCAAAATAATAAGTACGTACAATAAAAAAGGTCTAAAAGTAATAAACCTTAAAGGGAGAAACCAAGAAAAGGAGAATAAATAGAAATAAAGATACAATCACAAAGAACAAAAAAAAGAGATACAATCAAACATCCCCTCCATCCAATAAGCAATCAAATGGTCGTCCATGGAAATCAGAGGAAGAAAACTCCTGAAAAGCCATTATCAACTCCCAGCATAGCAAAATAGTCTGTCGTGCCGTTAGCTGAATGGCTAACCTGAACGAATGATACATCGAGCCCTGCCACCGATGCTCTAATCTCCCTAACCGTAGTGATCAATTTTCAAGGAGGGCACCTTTGACCCTTCGTCCATTTAATTGCATTTGCCGAATCCCCTTCAATCACTAATTTGCCTTTTTTCCGAAGCACAAAACCTAGGAAGCATGGATACTTCGAAACCCTTTGAGTATCCGTGTCGGGTGCGTATCCGACAAGGATACAGCCAGATACGGCTTGGATACGTGTCGGATATGCATCCAATTAATTAAATATTTTTTTTCAAATACGGATACACCCTCGATACGTCACCGATACGCGTAGGTGTGTGAGGACACGGCATGCGACACAGCGGGACACACCCGGACACACATTTTTTATTTTTTTCCTTAAACCATTGTAATAGATTTAGATTATGATGAACACGTAGGTATGTGAGGACACGGCATGCGACACGGCGGGACACGCCCGGACACACGTTTTTTTATTTTTTTCCTTAAACCATTGTAATAGATTTAGATTATGATGAATAAGATTTGAAATTTGTTTTCGCAAACACCTTATGCGAAAGAATTGTTGGTGGAATCCTCATCTTTCTCTTCCTCTCCATTCTCTCTGTTTTCTTTCGTTTTCACATACCCAAAATCATAAATCTGTTGTTGCAACCCCTTTTGAATTTCTTTATTTTCGCTTATAGCCATATACTGCAGTCGTATCACATCCGCTCCTTCCATGGCTATCGCTTCCACCCATGGATCTTCTCTTCCCTGTTCACCCAACCAATTCCCAAGTCCCTGCCTCATCCCAAGTTCCTAGACATACGTCCGTTCCAAAAACCCATCCTTATCTTAATTTTCATCCTTCAACTGTACCCGTTTTCCCATGCGTACCATAACCTTTCTTTATTACCCACTATCTAGATCGCATACATTACCCACTATCTAGACCCTTTTCTTATATTTTAATCCCACCCACTATCCCTTCTTAAAAATTTCCAAACCATCTGTGTCTCCCATTCCCATCGTGTGAGAATCTCATTCTCTTGACATCAGTCTCACTTTTCTTTATTAAATCCCTATTCCCACGCCATACACTCTTTACACCACCAACAACTATTTAATAGGAGACAAGCAAATCCAAACCCCATTAGCACGGACTGCGTTCTTTAACCGAGCCTTATTCTCCAATTTCCACCGCACTTGTCCATTTTGACCAGTTGACTAGATTTTGGAATTGATTAAATTCTTGACACTTGCATAATTATCTGTATTAAAATTTATATAATTTATTTGTTCGTATTAATTGATTGATTAATTTTAGCTCATTTTAGATTTTAAGATGCATTATTTTATCATCTTTTATTTAAATTTAGGTATTTAGAATCACCCTATTAATTGCCCTGCATCATCTTTTTATCTCATACTAGAATTTATGATTTTTTTTGTAAATGTCTGAATTTATTTTGTTGATATATATATATAGAACTTTTTTAATTCGGTGTGTCCTGCCGCACCCGTATCCTAGTTTTTCAAAATTTGTTGTATCCCCGTATAGGATACGTGTCATAACT
Source organism: Chimonanthus salicifolius (assembly GCA_013350335.1). Lineage (NCBI taxonomy): Eukaryota > Viridiplantae > Streptophyta > Magnoliopsida > Laurales > Calycanthaceae > Chimonanthus > Chimonanthus salicifolius. The sequence goes on from CM023535.1 coordinate 29,335,089, forward strand.
GATATGCGCATCCGTATCGTTGTTTCTTAGCACAAAACTATATTTGTCAGCTACTAAAATAAAGCTCAACACAGAGAGACAAAGAGAGCCACACGTGAATGAAAGCTCACTGTTGATTAAAATTTTAAGTGTATCTACATATTTAGTTAGGCTATGTAGAAGGTGACAAGAAAAGTATGTATGCAAAATTTGATGCCTAGCTAATCATTTTAACCTTATGATTTTAGACCTCCAAAATTTAATTTTTGTGACATGTTGATTTTTCAATTCCCATCTCACAAAGCGAGGATAATTTTTTTTTTTTTGGATTAACGTGTGGGAAACTCAGAAACAATCCTACTAAAACCCCCACGGATGAGCGAAGATAATTAGATGGAACTTTCTTTTAATTATCTCATCGGTAGAACTATATATCCATTTTACCCAACCACATAAGTTCCAAACATTAACACATCAACCTTTTAGATGTTCTCTATACAAAAAACCACCATACTTGGAGGGAGAAGTGGATCTTTGGAAACCAACAATAACATGTGATCCAATTGTAACATTGGAATGCTCAATGTCCCTAACACGCAGAGGCTTTGTACTGTTGTACTCTACATATGTGGAGAACAGGCTGTTCTCCATAGAATTTTCCTTTTCCTGTGTCAAGGAGTTTTGGGACATTGCAATATGTTTTGTTGGCTGATGTTGAGGAATTTTGTTCTTGAGCTACTCTCCAAGGAATTAGGTGCTACTACTGTGGTACTTTTTTCCCAAAAAGGTCCCTCCGAACTTAAAGACTTCAGACCTATTGGCTTGTTGGAAAGTACTAACCCGATTTTGGTAAAATCTTAGCTAACAAATTGAACATTGTTCTTTAGAAGATCATTTCACCTTTGCAAGGTCAAATCTTGGATGCAGTGTTTACAGCTCATGAATATCTTGATTCCAAACATAAACCATTACGAAGGGGTAGTTCGCAAGCTTGATCTAGAGAAGACTTCTTATCACTTGCATTGTGAGGATTTCATTGAGAAGTTGGATTCTTGAATGTATCTTTTTTTACACACTATTTCCATTCTAGTTAATGGCTCCTATAAGGTTTTTTTAAGTGCTCCAGGGGTCTTGGACAAGGACATCCCCTATTGCCTACCCTTTTTGTCATTGTTGCAAAATCCCTCAAGTCTCCTCATCACAAAGCGGCAAGTGGGCAACTGTCAACTTCATCTAGGGCTTTTCACATTGACCATGCCACACTTGAGTTCCAGCATCTTCAATATGTGGATGACACCATGATTTCTTGCAAGGCCAATGAAGACATCATGAACGTATTGTAAAATGATTCATCTTGCTTCTGGTCTACGCATCAAATATCATAGGAGTGAGCCTTTTTCTGTCAATATTGATTCCCATGAGCTAACATGCCTTGCTGATATATTAGGTTGCAAAGCCTTTGGGCATTGGGATTCTTTGCCCATTGTTGTGAAATTATGGACAAGTTTTGCATTTTAAAGAAGTAAATACCTCTTTCTTAGTGACTGACTGGCCGCATCAATCTTCTGAATACTGTCCTCTTATCGCTTCCTATTTACTTCCTTTTGACCTTCAAATGCCTGCAATTAGTTATTGAAGCCATTGAGAAGATTGAGCTTTTTATGGGGAGATACTAAGGACTTTAGAAAAGATCATCTTGAAAAGTAGGATCAAGTGTGCCACCTTTTCTCTTGCGTTGCTCTCGGTGTGAGACCCATTGCGAGGTTAACGTGGCTCTACTATCTAAGCTTTGGAGATTAGGCATAATTGGTGAACAACCATGGAAGCCCTTATCATTGAGAAATACAATGTGGGCAATTTTGGTTGGAATGTGGATCCTCATCCTCATAAATCCTCTGAAATGTGGCAAGCCATTAATGCTTGTGTGGAGAAATTCAAGGAGCACATTTGGCTCAAAGTAGGCAATGATTGCTGCATCAAAATCTGGATGGACATCTGGTGTAGTTCTTTTCCCTTAGCGACTCAATTTCTTTCCTTGCATTGTCTTCCTCTCTAAAGGCTCGTGTCATGGATAGTTTCAATCTCTTTAGCAATCGTATTGTATGAAATGTTCATTTATGTAGACACTTTTATGATGACGAAACAAAAGAATTCACTAGCCTCCTCTCATATGGAACCTAAGTTAATGTAAATGTTGATGATTCCATAATTTGGATTCCATCCTCTTCTACCATCTCTTCTGCTATGTCCTATCAGTGGATCACTTTTAGGCAAAAAATAACCAACTACCAAATCCAGTTATCTTCTCTTCTGAAGCCCTGCCCTGTTTTCTTGTTTTTGGCTGGATTGCTCGTCTTGGTAAGATCCTCATTTATGATAACATCTAAAAAGATGGTGTATCATGGTTAGCATTTGTCCTCTCTTTCAATGCCGCTGACGATGTGAACCACTTGCTCCTCTAGTGTTCCTTTTCGTCCAAGGTATGGAATTTCATCATCCAACTTTTTGATATGAGGTGGGTGATGCTCAACTCCTTAGTAGCGCTATCATACCCCTGAATGTTTTTTTCCATGATTCTCTAAGTATGCCATTTATGGAGGCTTGCTTTCTTTGCCATCGTCTGGACTCTTTGGTGGGAAAGGAAAAATTGCATCTTTACGAACCAAGCTAAAACACATCATTCCTTCCATGAGCAAGCAAATGTATCTTTTGGATTTCTACTTTTGTGGAATTTCAAAGGACTTGAAATTCTAGGAGGAGTATTGACCTTGAGTAGTTGGTTATTGTGTTGTTTTAGTTTTCTTTTTTCACCTAGTTTCCGTCGATGTCTAAGGATTTTTTTTCCTGGTTTCCCATCTTTATTATTAATTTTTTCCAGGGGGTCTTGAAGTTTTTATGTTTTGGTTCACTTCTTGTGCCCATTACCAGCAAAATTAGTAGAGAGAGGGGGGCCTTGAAGTTATTGGCAAACTGCACTTCCATAAACCATCTGAGTCATCTCCATAATTCCATAAATAGCCCTCCTTAAGTCACTAATATCATTTCATAGAAAATTGTGCTGGATTCTTTGTAATCAAGCTCTGACTCTGGATAGTGAAATAAGAAAAGGATAGATAGGGATATCAAAAAGGATAAACTTCATCATAATGGTTCTCCAAAGAAAGAGAGATGGTTATTCATCCATAAATTTTTTTTTCCGTCATTTCCACTATGGTATTTCAAAACCCTTTCCACAAACTACCAACTTATAAAGGAGCCCCTAGATAAGAAAGCAACAAAGAATTCACTTTACATCCCACAATATTAGCTTAAGGGAGACGTGGATCGTTGGTAACGTCAACTCCAAACATTTTATATCATAATGAATTAGGAGAAATTTGGAGATTGGAACAAGCCTTAGCCCACTCAGGGAACATTTGTTTGCATATATTTTCTCAAGAAAATTTGATTTTCTTAGGAAAGCAAGATTTTTTAATGTTTGTCTGCACAAATTTTCTTAGGAATCTAAATAGTCCAAAATTTGCCCATCATGACCCATGGAGAAATATTTTCCTAGGAAAATTTATGAAAGCACACATTCAAGGATTTGACCAAATAAATCTTAAACACCTTGATCATATGCATGCTGGAGCTTAAATGAGTTGACGCCTATTTGCGAAATGGGTTCATGATGCGGAGCAGTAGATTTACCTTTGAATTTAGAGTTTTTTTTTAATTGTTTATTTCTATTTTCGATTTAGTTGTAATTAGAAATTAGGATTTCCTATCTTAAGTGAGTTTATTTTCGTTTTAGGCTATTTTTAGGAGTTTCTTTATTTAAGGGTGACATCTCTTATAAAAGCCCTCTCTTGTAAGCATTATTACAGACGGTTAATGAATAAAAAATGAGATTTTCGCAAGATACCTGTGCAAAGGTGCGATTTCACATTGTGGGAGTGATTCCTTGAGCAAGAGGTTTGGTGTGAGGCCTTACCTTCTTTTTTAGGTGCTTTTCTTCTCATCTTCTCTTATTCTTCTCTCTCTCTCGTCCTTTTCGTTTCTTCTTTGCTGCCCCTTTGTTGCAGAACCAGTTTCACTCTCTTCCTTTGTTTTCCTTTCTCCCTAGATCAACCCAGATCTATACACAACAACCCAGAACCCATCCAAAACCCCTTTCCCCTTTTCGCCTCCCTCCAAAGTCATATTCCCTGCTGCTGCAACCTTTCCCAAGTCCCTCCCCCCCCCCCCCCCCCCCCCCCCCACCGGCCCCGTGCGCGCGCGCGCGCTATGTTGCCGCAACCCCATATCTCCTCTCCTTGCTGCCGCGAATCCCATTCTCCTCTTCCACCTTTCCGCCGCCCTGTTCTCCATCACCTTTCTTCGTTGTTTCTTTTTTTTCTTTCGTTTCCTCGTCTTTTCTCTCATTTTCGTTTTTTACCCTAAGAGCCCAGTATACCCATGGGCCCAAGTCATAACTTAATAACCTCACCTTTGTTTTTCTCATTTATTTACATATTATCCCCTTTACATGCTATTTCTCTCATACCAGCCATTTAAAATCATTTCAACTCATTGTATTTTTGGTATTTGCATGGTTATTGGTAATCATTCTTATATTAGTTAATTGCATTTATTAATTGAATTTTAATCTCAGCCCATATTAGTTTTAGGTGCATTATTTTTGTCCCTTTTAATTTTTAGGGACCACATTAGGCATTTAGGGTCACCATATTAGTTGTCCTGCATCAGTTCACCCCATGGGTCTTGACTCTTGACCCATTTATTAATGAGTCGACCCAAACCAAGTAGATGATCAAGTTTAAATGGGTTGATCCAACTCAGCTAGTTACTAAAACCTTGACCAAACTCATCTCGTATGAAACTTGACCCACTTATTAAATGATCCAACTAAAAAGTTACAAATGGATTGATCCAACTCATACATGATCTAAATCTTTACTAAACAAGTTAACCCCATCTAAGTACCTAAGCAAGCTTAACTGGGTTAGCCCACCTTTTGGCCTATTTATTAAATAATTGACCCAACTCAACTTGCACTTAACCCAAACCATTTATTATACAAGGACCCAACTTTAAATGACCCATTTATTGGACCGATTGGTTCAACCCCAATAATCCTAAATGTGTCAATCAAATCCATAGCTAAGGTAACTTATTTAATAAATTAGTTGATTTGACTTAGATACATAATGAACTTAAACGGGTTGATCCACTTGGCCCATTTATGAAATGGTAGACCAAACCCAATAACTACTAATTTTGTCTCATTTATTAGATGGGTTGATTCAATCTGACTCGATCTAATTATTAACCCACTTTTCCTTATGTAGTAATCAAGAAAAATTTGAGATGAGAAAGAAAATTCCTATCAAGCCATTTTCTTAGTAAAATTTCAAATATCATCTGCCCATGAAAGTGGTGGACAATAATATATGATACATTGGGGTTGTGCACACAGAATGATACTTATACAGGAATTCAACCTAAGTGTGCTTAGTATGCTGTGTGCTGGTATGCTTGCTCCTTGGGCTTGTCAATGATGGGCTAGGATTGCTTGGTAATTAGATTTTTGGTATGGTTTATCTGCAGTGGAGCACATGATATCAATGGTCTCAAGCCACCTTGGTATGCCCATTTGTATAGTGATATCAAAATGTCTCAATCATCCAAACATGTCCACTTGTATACTGTATATATAGTAGGCTCAGCCTGTAACTGTTCATGTTTGTAGGGCAAGTAAATCTGATACTGTGAAATGATCTGATGCTCTTAGAACTTCTGTGATAATCCGATGATCAATGAGCTTATTACTTACTATTTACAAATCGTTTGGGTTGAGTAAATGTTGCAATGTCCAATAATGTGATCCTTTTAAAGAGTTTTTATGATAATATGATGCTTCAAGAGCTTTCGTGCATGTGTTTGGTTTGCATCATGAACACAATCTGAGTTCATGTGATGACCTGTTTCATGGGATGGGGAATGGAATATTAGATTGTTTGCTCTCTTACTGGATTATGCTGGTATCCATTTTTTTTTTTGCTTGCACATCGACGAATACAGCTGATGCTCCATTTTTAGTGGAATATCATATGTTTAGGGGTGTCCAGAGGGGGAGAATTTTTAGGCATCCCTATTTGTGATGGAGCCATTTCATGAATGATTTGGAGGTAAAGAAGGTGGGACGACATTTCATAGGATGAATATGTTTCAATCAAATATTAATACCTCTACATCTTTGGTAGAGATTTTATAATATGCTGAAATTCTTTCTACAGAGTATCACTCAAAAAAGAAACTCTTGTACCATTAGTGGTTAATGAATGCATTTTTTGGGCTCTTTCTTCAGATTGAGAATTCTGCAGTCATGAACCATGTTACTATTGAAGATGGATGTCTTATAAAAGGGTCCATTATTTGTAGTAATGTGCATCTACAGGAGCGTGCAGTTCTGAATTACTGTCAGGTAATCTTCTTTACCCTTCTTTTTTTTTTCACGTTGGGGCAGAGAGGGGAGGGGAGAGAGAGATAATGGAAGCTGTTTAATGCATGCTTCTTGTGGAACTTTGGGTCAAGCTCTTTATTCTTTTTTTGATTTTCATTGCTTGGTTTCTTATTTCTCTTTGTGACTTTAGGTAGGAGCAGGTTATGTTGTTTCTGCTGGGAGTGAGCACAAGGGAGAATCATTGGCAAAGAAGGATAAATCCTCACCTTAGTGAGCTATTCAGATGCTTGATACTTCCTCTTATTTTTTTCCGGCCTGCCTAGGATGGCAGGTAATTGTCTTATTATTTGAAGTTTTTTGCAGAAGTAGAAAAAATTATGTCTTTAATAATCCTTAGTTTTCAGGCATGGGCCTTGTAGAATCTCTCTCTATGGTGGATTTTACTGGAAAAAAAAAGAAGCAATTTCCTTTCCTATACTCCAAAAAGTAGTAACAGGGTTTGGTTGGTTTATTTCTTATAACATTCCAGAATCTAGGCTTTCTCATTTTAGTTGAAGAGTCCTTCTGTTGTTTAATTGACCGAACTTTGTACATTTCCTGTCTAGAATTCACATGGTTTATCATTTAAAGCCATAAACGCGCATGGTTGAGTGGTTAGGGAAATCAGACTGGTCCAACTGATTGGCCTTATCATGATTTATATGCTATATAGACGGCACTTTAATTAGAAAATTGTAGTCATACAAGTACTAAAAATAGGAAGTTGGTGATCATGATTATTTTTAAATGGAATAACAATTATATAAGCAGGAATCATTATTCTCAAACTTGAGAATTATTGTCAATTTCAGTATGAGGTTGTGAATCCCTCCGCACTGGATTATATAAAAAATAAAAAAAGGAGAAAAACCAATATTTCAGAAACTGTAAACTAATTTCCCCTATTTAAGGCTATATTTTGTGCCATTCCATGATCTAACATCATCTATACAGGGATTCCGAAATTAGCCAAATCCTAGGCCAGTTGACCAAGTTTACTAACACAACCAAATCAAATTCCACTTCGGCTAGGACTTGCCAAACTCTGGCCTATTTTCAGCAATTTTTGGCCAATACCTAATTGATTTTGATCAAAGCAGTCCAAGTTCATAGTAGGCAAGGTGCAAGGCTCATGTCTTTGCGTGAGCCTAAATTTGTTAGGCGCACTTATGTAGATATTTCAAAATACATTTGCATTCATTGATTCATGTCCTTATTGAATCATCTTTAAAACAAAAAAACAAAAAAAAAATAAAGAAAAGCTACTCAACTAAAGCACCAAAAGACAATGGCCATTGAGCTTCCAAACATGGTATTTAAGTATGTATTATATGCATGCAGAAGTATATATTTGTTATTAAGGAGACTTTCTAATCAAGTATTAATAGCGGTTAATTCATGTTAAATACAATATTTACTAGTTAATTCAAAAAGCTAAAAGAAATAGGCTAATTATAGAAGTTTTCAAAAGAAACTCAAATTAAATTAAGTCAAGATCTCGAAAAGTGCTATTGCAGGCATTCTCACTCTATATGACATCCCGAACCTTGCAGAAACTCTAAAGTATGCTTCCTTTACCTTATATCGCTCTACCTTTGGGAGGAACTGATTTCATTGAGAATGAGTAAAGAATACACTAGGATATGATCCTGTAATCCACTGTAACGATGATGAAGATAAGGCTCACACTTTACTGGCATACTTTTTCAGTGGCCATGCAAGGACATTACTTCTCATAGACCAATGGTGCTACACTGTTATTTGACCTTCATATCCATACACAACTGTATGTACAATTATGCATAGGAGACATAGGATCAATTATTTTTGTTGGCATATCTTTCGCGTACCCGTACTGGCAGCCTTCTTTGATCCTCATTGTCAGTGACAGCAGGTGTTCAGGGCATGAGTCCTTTTGTAGAAGAACGTTGATTTTGTATCTTTCAAGCACGCAAGCTACAATCATCTTCATTTGTATATATGCCATCTCCTTCCCTAGACACAATCTTGGACCAGCATGGAATGCTGGAAACCGGAATGGGCTCTCAGGCTGGAAAACTCCGTTCTCCAGCCATCTCTCTGGCATGAAAATTTCACATTCTTTTCTCCAAATTCCTTCCATTCTTCCCATGGCATATGCGTTATATGAAACAGACCAGCCTTTCCCAACAAAAGTTCCATCTGGCATGACATCATCTTTCCGACATGTCTTTGTGTCATATGCTACAGGAGGATAAAGCCGAACTGCTTCAGATATTGAAGCTTGGAGGTAATGCATTTCTTTTAGATCTTCATAGCTAAAAGTTTCAGCTAGGTCTTGGTTTCTTGTTCTTATCAATTTAAGCTCCCCCAAGATATTTTGCTCAACATTTGGTCTTGATGATAGATGCCAAAAGAACCATGCAAGGGTTGATGATGTTGTGTCCTGACCTGCAAGGATGAAGCTTATGATCATGTCTTGGAGAAATTCTGCCAAATTATTTTCATTTTTGATAAACCGTGATCATTAAGCTTGAACCTTCAGTCATCCTTGATCGTATGATTTCCATGGCAAAATTGTGCACAGTTGAGATTGCTTTTTTCAGTTGTTTCTCTGAGCCAATGTTAAGAAACCTCTTGATTTTCCATAGGAATGGTATTGCATATCTGAACCTGATAAGGTCCCAATCAAGGCTGATTAATAATAGTAAGGTAAGTAATTCTCTTCGGGTGAGAAATAAACCACAAGTGTTGGATGAAAAATTGCTTGCTTTATCACTGCACTTCCTGGAATTTAAAGAAACAAAGTTCAACTACTTTTCCTAAACTTACGAGACCATACTGCACGAATAAAAGACTTAAACAACAAATGCTAAATAATAGCTAACAAATGCAAACAAACTTTGTCCTCTTCTTAAGCCTAGGACTAAACCACGTTCTTCCACAACTGCATCAGCCCAGCAACAGATTTGGATCAGCTCCACGACGGTTCGTCATGCATGTTCTTACGCCATGTACTTTGGGTTTGGTTTAGGAAGACAGTGGGATCGTCGTGGCGGTTTATCAGAACCGCCCTACACTGAGGTTTGCTGCAACTTCAAATGCTCGTGCAAAGTCCAAAGAGAGTCCTCTGCTAGCCTCTCCTTGGGTGAGACACATCGGATCTACATTGAAAGCAACCTTGCATACATTGTCGAATGCAAATCTTTCAAGAATTTCTTGCAAATTAATAGTTTCCTCATTTTCACTGGCTTTCTGCAGTAGTGGCAGCATCCGGTTTTGCATCTCATGGTGGATGCTTGTGAAAATGAAATTACGAAGTGACTTGGTATTGAATTCAACGCTCGCAGTCTTTCTTTGCACCTACGAAAGATGAGTACAAACAGTGAATAATGATGAGAATCCCCGGTTTGTATTTTCGACCATCTTTTTGTGCCATTTGTTCAAAATAGGTCATCTCATACCAAGCTTGACTCACTGGTAGCCGTAGCTTGCGATCTAGTTTTGGACAGATATTTGGATATTAATTTGGATGTACTAGTATGTGCAAAAAGGTGTATTATATGCATGCTATTAGTTTGTTTTTTCATAAAACAATCTTGCATAAAATTCTGACAAACCAGTGCAGAGATTATCAGTTGAGAATCATTTCATTGTTGAACTGGATAATCAATGAATGTGTTTACGGGTATTATATTTTGTTAGGACTGGGCTTCCAGTTCAAAAGACTAGTTTGATAGGTGGAGTGACTCAGTTTCATATAAATCTTTAGTTTTCCCCCTTCAATTGATGTGGGACTCTCGTTTGCACCCCATCAATCCCCCCTTCAATGACGCTCTTCGGCAGATAGAACATTGTCAACCATCCCGTTCGGCTAGAGGATTCTTGAATTCACATGTTGTGGCTTGAGAATCTAACTCTGATATCACTATTAGAACTGGACTTCCAACTCAAAAGACTAGCTAGATAGGTGAAGTGATCTAGTCTCATATAAGCTTTTAATTTTTCCTCCTTACAACTGGTGTCGGACTCTCGTAAGCAACTCAACACATTCTCTATCTCATACCTAGTGTTCCACATTGGATGTTTATTCTGGATGGCACACATCTCTAACCTCAATAATTTTCATCACTTGCAAATTTGTAGAACTGTTGATGTTGGATGGGTATTTTACGATGACACTGATTTATATTTTGATTTGATGTACGTTGCTAATCAACGTCCTACAGTTGTCAATGTTTGTCTACATTTGAGTATACAGACGACGGGAGAAAACTAAACTCAGATCCTTCTTAATGGGGCTTTAATACTTCCCTGGTTCTCCTATTAGAAGCTTGGAACAGGGAAAAACGCCCCTTCACTGTCCTCTATTTATGCAACAGATGTGCAGCAAACTCCAGCGAAAATCAAGCTGCATCAAGTGTTATGTTGTCAAAACCATTTATCTCAGTGTTTTTCAATCTGGCCCGGCCTGGCCCACGCTCAAACTGGCCGTTCCACCACAAAACTATAACCGTTTGAAAATTTTGAAAATAATTTTTTCAAAAAAAGGTAAACAATAACAGCCATTTTTTTTTGTTTTGTTTATATCATTTAAGTCCAATGGGCCACACACTTAGCACACTTTGGCTATGAGCGTTAGTGTGCATTATTGCCTCTTCGTTTCCTCCTTTTATAGGCCTCTCCTTGAGTGGCACCATCATCTTCATCCTTTCATTTAGATGAGCAAAATTCAAAAGGAAACTCTTGAGATGTATCAGATTCAATTTCATCCCCATTAGACTTTTGGCTTATTGTTAGTTGGTGTTCACTCTCCTCCCTTTGCTCAAGTCAATCGTTCGTTTATCTATACATGAAGATGTTCCTCACTTAATGAATTGCATAATGATGCAAGTGTTACGATGATGTTCTTTTCTGAACAAATAGGAGTAGAAGATTCAAATGAGGCAGAGCTTTTGGCGATAGAACATGGAGTGGGCAAGTTAATAGTAGAAGGAAATTCTGCCAATGCTATTGGCTGGGCAACAACAGGGTTATTTTTTGTGTCCTGCATCAGATGTCATCTGCGCAACTAGGGAAAAGACATTTCTTTCAGACACATTAGGATGTTGGCAAATGCAATTACAGTTGTTTTTTCACCCTAGGCCTGGAGTGAAGAGATTTTCTAACTTTTCTACAAAATTTAGTGGTTCTTGAGGGTTTTGTGTTTGAGAAGGTAATTCTCTTGTGATCAATACAAAGGTTTGTTGTTAACTTTAAAATAAATAAAAAAGGTCCAATAACATACTTTTGAGTTGTATTTCTTCTAGTTTTATTCTAATAAAATCAAAAATAGAAGAGAGAGAGAGAGGTTTTTGGAGGGCAACTTTGTAATTTTTCGCATTACATCTTTTGTAAGTGCTAATTAGGATAGTATGTAATGTCTCTTTTTGTGTGAGTGAAAATTGTAACAAGGGGTCACAACCATCTTTTCTTTGTTTTTGCCTTTGAGTATAGGGGATCTGGTTTAAACCCGTGGGGAATCACGTAAAACTTTGTCTGTCTATGTGTGATTTGATCTGTCATTTGTGTTTTTCGATTATTGCTTGTGGTCTTTTATTCTCATTATGTACCTATTGATTTTCTCTGTTACTAGAGATCCTAGAGTGGTTTGTTTAACACGATTGATGGAGACAACACCTTCTATGGTTGCATCAGGTACTCCTTATTTAATGTCTTAACCATATCAAACATCAATATGGCAAAGACCTCTGCTTCATTTGCAAGACAAACACTGCAGAAACTGATTAGGAGAAGCACAGTAATGAACTAACAAACCTAATATACTTTCTTTACATTCTTTTAGTAACTTGAACATTACAATTGTTATTATTAGTCTTTAAGAGGACACCATCTTCTTCTTTTCATAAATGAAGTGGTGAGGTTAGTAAAAACTAATTGAAGGATGCAAAGTTTATCTTTCACAAAAAGTCATGTTTTCCAAATGCATACTTAGTCAAAGTTCAAATCTTGGATCAAATAAAGGTTAGAATTTTTGCTATTTTTGTTTGCCTGATTTTTAAGGCTGGATTAAAATCAAAATTGATCTATAGTTATGTTTTAAATATTTGTTATTTTTATATAAAACACTCTTAACTGTGGAAAATGGGACATTAATTTTGAGATGGACAAAATACTATTAGAATTACATAGATGTTTTTATGTTGACATTACTATATGGTCATTGATAATTTGGATCTGTCCAACGAAAGGTACAACTTGAATGATACATTTCAATTTGAAATTCGACAATTTTAAGGAGTATGCAATATATCAATTCTTTAATCTTTTATTATATTTGAAAGGTAGAATCTTTGAATTCTATTCTTTAAATGCATTATACCAATATACCACTAATTTTTTCATAAAACAATCTTGCATAAAATTGTGACAAATCAGTGCAGAGATTATCAGTTGAGAATCATTTCATTGTTGAACCGGATAGTCAATGAATGTGTTTATGAGTTTTATATTTTGTTAGGACTGAACTTCCAGTTCAAAAGACTAGTTTGATAGGTGGAGTGACTCAGTTCCATATAAATCTTTAGTTTTCTCCCTTCAATTGATGTGGGACTCTCATTTGCACTCCAGCAATCTCCCCTTGAATGAGGCTCTTCGGCAGATATAACATTGCCAACCATCCTGTTCGGCTAGAGAATTCTTGAATTCACATGTTGTGGCTTGAGAATCCAACTCTGATATCACTATTAGGATTGGACTTCGAACTCAAAAGACTAGTTTGATAGGTGAAGTGATCCAGTCTCATATAAGCTTTAGTTTTTCCTCCTTACAACTGGTGTGGGACTCTCGTAAACAACTCAACACATTCTCTATCTCATACCTAGTGTTCCACATTGGATGTTTATCCTGGATGGCAAACATCTCTAACCTCAATAATTTTCATCACTTGCAAATTTGTAGAACTGTTGATGTTGGATGGGTATTTTACGATGACACTGATTTATATTTTGATTTGATGTACGCTGCTAATCAACTTCCTACGGTTGTCAATGTTTTTCTACATTTGAGTATACAGACGGCGGGAGAAAACTAAACTCAGATCCTTCTTAATGGGGCTTTAATACTTCCCTGGTTCTCCTATTAGAAGCTTGGAACAGGGAAAAACTCCCCTTCACTGTCCTCTATTTATGCAACAGATGTGCAGCAAACTCCAGCGAAAATCAAGCTGCATCAAGTGTTATGTTGTCAAAACCATTTATCTCAAGTGTTTTTCAATCGGGCCCCGCCGGGCCCACACTCAAACTGGCGGTTCCACCACAAAACTATAACCGTTTGAAAATTTTGAAAATAATTTTTTCAAAAAAATGTAAACGATAACAGCCATTTTTTATTTTGTTTATATAATTTAAGCCCAATGGGCCACACACTTAGCACACGTAGGCTATGAGCGTTAGTGTGCATTATTACCTCTTCGTTTCCTCCTTTTATAGACCTCTCCTTGAGTGGGAGTTTTTCAGTTTTATCGATGCGGGGCTTTCACATTTCCACACTCACTAGACTCTCCCACTTCACGTTCCATTTCCACACTGCTTTGCCGTTTCATACTTCCGGAACTTTTCACATTGTTTGTTTTGACGCTCATATCCCACCATTTTTATCTAATTTAAATTTTAAAATGCTTTGAGAAGATAGTCATTAAAAAATATAAAATTAGACCTAAATTTATTCCTTATGTAATTTTTTAAATTAGAAAATTTAATTAAAATGATAAAAGTTCTTAAAAAATATTTATTTTAAATTAGTAAAAGATTCGCTAAATTAAATGGGTCCATTACCTTAACTCTAGTGTCTGTCGAATCAATAATGAATCTCAGTACTTTTTTTGAATAATAACTTTTAACATTTTTAATATTTTGACATTGACTATTTTTTTATAATTTCTTATTTTTAGATATAAACATAAAAAAGGTAGATTAAATTCTTTAAACTCATTAAATTTAAATATTTAATCATAAAAATCTCTTTTTTATTTTTAATCATTTTTAGAAGTGTCTCTAGTGTTTAAATAATTACATGATAATGATGGACGAACTCACAATCTAACTCAAATTTTTTTTTTTTTACTAATTATATGTACACATTTCTCACAAGAATATTTTTTTATAGAAATGTAGTCTTAATTGATAATTTAATATCATTTATAATTTTATTTTGATGGCACAGGTTTGACTTGGTTTGGCTATGGTTCAATCTGATTGAATCTTATTTAACCTAACCTTCTCCTTGGACGGATCAGAAGACAGGTCGATTTTTACAACATTGATTTATCTCATAACCATATATTTAAACATTTTTAAAGCTCTTCATGTATGTTCACAGTGATTTGTACTCCATTCTTGCTTAAAATAAATATTGAAAAAAAATATATTTGAGTGCTTTAGACATACAGATAAAAAGGAGTTAAAAGATTATTAGATATCTAATATTTGTGGTTAGGCAGAAATTATAGGTTTATGTTGATATATATCAACTTTTGTAAACAGCATTGGCTTTGTTACTGCACTTCAGTAATACACTAATTCCCTCCTTACATTAAGTATTTTTTCAGTTTTTCTGTTTTGGTATTTTTACTTTCCATCTCTATACGATATTAGCTGTAATGTTGATGTGTCTTTGCTGGTTGATACCAAACCTTTTTCAGAGAATAACTTGTAAATTTTAGTGAATATAAAATTTTCTTTCATTATTTTATAATTGGAAGTCAACTTCAAGTCATGCCAGCTTATAAGATTTGGTATTCGAAATTATCTCCTGTGAATCGGTTTATATCGAATTGTTTTGAACTTCAAATGACAACCGTCAGTGAATTTTACTTTTTAAATTTATCTAAAAATTCAATACAAGAGGTGGATTGAAAGTTCATATCAGATTTTTGTGTATCAGTTCACGTTAGGTCATTTACCATCTACATGTCAGAGATCCACTCATCACAGAATCAAATTACTCCTTTTGGCTGCTCACGTAGTAGGAGCAGGATGTGAATATCGATATGTCGATATCTCGACCGCATCATATTAGTCGATATTGACTGATATTTTGGTATGTTTGTTAAAAAAAATAGGAGAGAGAATTTTATTGGCCGAGATATCGATCGTCGTATCGGCCCATATCTTGACCGATAACGTTTTTTGGACCCTAATAGGAGAAACGGTAAGTAGTTTTTAATAATTGAAAATACATTGATAGAAATGTTGAGAGAAAAAAAATCATTATTAGCCATTTGATCTAAAGTCTTAAAATTAATATTTTTTATTTTGGTGAATCTAAATTTAATAGATAAAATTGTTCTTTGGTCTTAAATTTTAATTTTAAAGTAATATATGGCTAGATCTTCAACGTTTTAATGTTTATTTGCTCATATAACATATTAGATGGTTTTTTTTTCTATTACTTTAAAGTAAAAAATACTGTTTCTTAGCCTATTCCAATAAAAAAAAATCCTCTAAGGGATATTTTCTTCTTAAATTTCTCTCTTAATTTCTATGAAATGGTTTGAAATTCCTACTTTTAGAAAAAATATTATTCTCTCCTTAAGCTGAGAAAAAAGAAATTCTTGGGTCTTCCTTTCACCAAGTACCACCACAGAAATGAATAAGAACAGTATATTTCATTACAAGAATTGTTTGAAAACATTATTATTATAGTTAAGCCAAATGGTATTGATTATAGTTAAGTCAAATCAAAGTTTTATCTAGTTGAACAATTAAAAGAATTTGTTCTGAAAACCTTTTTAAGGATTTTTGCAAAAATAAGACTTAGATCTAAGATTTTAAGCCGAATCACACATTCTAATGATAGAAATCCAAAATACCACTTTTAAATCTCTCGATCACTTTCAAGAAAAATGAAGGTGGGGCTAATCTCAATGGAACTTATGGAACTTTTGGCATAATCAACCTTACCAAAGAAATTTGGTATTCTCGAAAATTTATTCGAACGAGGAATTAAGAGTCCATATGTAGAATTTTAATGCACTTAATTAATTAAAATAAATGCAATAAAACCTAAACATGCACAGACTCTTATCCAGCTCAATTCGGATTAAATCTCAGGAACCTTCTAATGAAGTAATTTGACTGTGGAATTAAAATTTAACCAAACATTCAATCGATGCAAGACATGAATAAAATTTTACCATGCAATTAATTAATGTTTAAATTAACTTTAATTCAACACGATAACAATTTAAATTCAAAAGGAAGTTACACTCACCACAATTGGGACGTCCAAACAATCATGCGTCTTCATAGTTGTATGCGATTACATATTTTCATTCTTTAAATATATATTATATTTGAAAATAATTATAAATACAAATAATAAAATTCAATGGTCTAGAGCCCATGAAAAAAATTGTGTGTATTCCTTAATGCAATTTACGTAAAAAATATATAATAATTTTGTCTTTTTCTATTTATTTTAATATTCTTGATCATGTCACTCGTGTTAGATTTTTCTCTTACGTGGTAAGACAGTAGGCCACGCATGACAGAATGATGGGAAATTGGAAATGGGTGGATGGACGTGGGCTGTAGATGATATTTTGGATCAAAAGTTGTCATCACTGACTTTTACAGGTCATATAATTGACGGGTGACATTGGTCCATCTTCCTATCCATCCCAAGTTGAGAGGAGCATGTACCACATCTTTTATCCTGTCTTTTTTTGGGCCGCCCATTTAGACACCAAGCTTTTTTGTCACCAGACACCAGTTTTCAGATTTTGAGGGAAAATTAGCATTTTGCCCTCCTGCTAAGAATCGTTCGAAGGATTCTGTAGAGCATTTTCGAGATCCTTCGAAGGATACATACGTCCGAAGGAAGATTTTAGTGAAAACTGGGTTCCTTCGGACGATCGCTTCACACCACGACTGAATCATTCGAAGGATCACATAGGTCCTTCGAACAATTCAGTCATCCGAAGGAACAAGTCAATGGAAAATGGGTTCCTTCGGACGATTGCTTCCCACTGGTCTAAATCCTCCGAAGGATCCTACCCTCCTTCAGACGATTTCTTTCTACATAGTCAAATCGTTCGAAGGATCACTTAGGATCCTTCGAACAATTCGAACTCTCAGCACGACTGTGTTTTTTCACTCGTCTTAGTTAAAATCCTTCGAAGGATCCAATGTGATCCTTCGAACGATTTGACTGTGCAGAAAATCATTCGAAGGAACACAGCAGTAAAAAATGGGATCCTTCGAATGATCTAACCCTACACAGTCGAATCGTTCGAAGGATCCTGAGGATCCTTCGAATGATTTGACTGGAATAAGTCACGGGTTTGGTTCATTTTGGCCATTTCATTCCGCTTCAAACCCTAACCGTTGTTTCCAGCTCCCTACTCCTTCTCCCTTCAGACCCCTTTTCAATCCCCTTTAAACCCACTTTTCAATCTCTTCTCCTTTAAATTCCTTCTCCCTTTTAAACCCCTTTTCAATCCCTTCTCCTTTAAGCCCCTTTTCCTTTTAAACCCCTTTTCAATCCCTTCTCCTTGAAACGCCCTCTCTCAATCTCGTATCTGGGTTCCAAGGTGTCTCTCTGAAGCTACTATCTAAATCTCTTATCTCAAATCTCAGGTAACTCTCTCTTATCTAATTTTTCTAGAAATCATTATGGATTGTGGTGATAGAGGTAGTTTTGAATCCTCAAGTGGTATGGAGTTTGTTGAGAGATGTTTTTCAAGTCGTGAGGATCTTATAAAATGTGTTAAAGATATTGTTCGTTCACAAGGTTTTGTATCTACCATCAAGAGGTCATGTAATAAAGACAATAGAATAGTACTTGGTTGCGATAGAGGAGGTAATTATCGCAGCACTGTTCATTTGGAAGATGATGAGAGGAAGAAGAAAGCATGCACACGCCTATGCAATTGTCCATTTGAAGTACAAGGGAAACGAATTGTTGATGGGTCATGGATGTTGTCGATTAAAAATTTGGAGCACAATCATGATCTTGGGAGTTTATTAGCTCATCCTGTAACACCCCAAATTTCTCAATGATATGAATATTTACGAAAATGCCACTGGATTGGTAAATTTATTATATGTGATTGTAAGTGAGAAAATGGTGAGGCCCATTGTTCAAATTAAGACCCTATGAACATATTATAAGGATCAAATTTAAATAAATGGGTAATGTACATCAAATTTGGTCAAAGGACACAATTGGGACCCAATGGGTCATGGTGGACTTATTTGACCATTGGGTAAGCTCAATTTTATTATGGTTAAGCTGAATTGATTTGAAATTAAATAGAGCATAAATGGGTAGGCTTGATGCAAATATGAAAATCACATTTAAATGGGTAAACCACCCATAAATGGGTCATGGCATCAAATTGGATCCATAGGCTAAATGGGGACCCAATGGGTCGAGTTGACCATGTTGACCATGGTTGACCGTGTGGACCCTCAATGAGCTCAAATATGAGTTAAATCAGGTTGAGTTAGGGCTGAAGTGAGTTGGATTTGAATTAAATGGTTGAGTTGACTCAAGTACATTAAATGAATGGCATTTAATGTGGTGAGTTGAGCTAATAAGTTGGGTGAGCTAAATTGGAAATCAAAGGGGTCTTGAGTTCAAGTGAGTCAAAGGGGAGGAGAAGAGTTGTCTTGATCTCAAACAACCCAAAACAAGTCCCACACGTTGGTGGATTGGAATTAAGTTTTGATGCATGAAAACCAATGAAATGAGATAAAAATCTCATGGGAATTTGGAGGGTTTCCATCTCATATGGAAACCCAAGGCTCCAACGTTGGGAGTGCCAAGGGATGCCTTGGTTGGCAGCAAGTGTCTCCTTGGTTTAATCAAGATTTGATGAGAGTAATGAGGGGTCCAAGGGCTGTTTAACAAAAGCAACAAACACCACCCTCTTAGCCGAATTTTACATTGCAAAGGTTATAGAAGTTTTATCTCTCCCTCTCACTCAAGATCATACCCTCTTGGCCGAATTATACTTTGGTGTTTTCACCATTATTCAAGCATACAATCAGCCAAGGATCAAAAGGAGAGCAAGAAGGAAGGAAGCAAGAAGGAGACAAGGAAAATTAGAAGAGTGTGCATTGGTAAGTACTTCATTAAGGTTTTGTTAATTATCATGATCAAGGATTATGGTTTGGTCTTTGTATGGCCAAACCCTAAGTTATAAGGGTAAGAACCTTCAAAGACAAAAATGGTGGATGAGGTTCGGCCAAGGGTATGGCCGAACCCCATCAAAGAAGGTGATCATGCTAAATCAAATTGTATAAAGAAAGGTAAATAACTATGGAGGGTTTTTCCAATATTATAAAGGGTTTTAAGTCATGGATTTGAATGCCATAATTTGGCCATGTTATGGCCGAATTTGTCAAAGGTTTAGACCATAGAAGAAGGTGGTTTAAAATGATAAAAATGGACCATTGGGTTCGGCCATTTTGGATGGCCGAACCCCATGAAATTATTTGGGTATTTTGATGGTTTTTGAAGGTTAAAAACCATGCAAAACCATGGAGGTTTTTACATGTTTTAATGAGGCTAAGTATTTGATAAAAAGTTCAAATTATGGGCCATAGGGTTCGGCCACTTTGGATGGCCGAACCCCATGAAATGATATGATAATTATATGGTAATTTGTAATGGTTTTTGAGAGATAAAAACCATACAATATTATGGGGCTTTTATGTGATTTAAATGGAGATATGGTTACTGTTTTGGGTTGGCCATTGGATGGCTGAACCATATGGTTATCATGGTTAAAGAGTAGAGCCTAAGTTATGTACATGTGATGGAATCATTGAACCAAGGGAACCATTGGGTTCGGCCATGTGTATGGCCGAACCCCATGGACAATTGAATGGGTATTTGGATTCAAGTATATAAGTAGAAATTATTGTTGGTTTTGTAATATTTTGAAAAGTCTAAAAATATCAAAATAAATGGAAATGAAGAACCATTGGGTTCGGCCATATGTATGGCCGAACCCCATGAATTGACTTTGATGGACTTAAGCATTTGTGGAACCAAGAAAATGATGGAAGATTAAGGACTAGTTAATCACATGGATAAATTGGTAACTAGTTTTAATTATGAAAGATTAGAAGACCCAAATTGGATTGGTGAGGTTCGGCCAAGTTGTATGGCCGAACCCACTAAGGTGGTTTGGTCATATGGGCTTTGACTATGAAGCAAAATTAAGCATCGGTTAGGCCAATGGCAAAACTGTAAATACAAGTCAAATGATAAATATGAAGGGATTGATCAAAGGACTTGAAAAGAGGGGTCCAAAACCAAGTGATAAGGTTCGGCCATGTTGTATGGCCGAACACTACCAAGACATGTTTTGAAAGGTGAAGTGTTTAAGTAGTTATCAAATGAAAAAGGAAGATTAAATCCCAAAGTGGGTGAGGTTCGGCCATGGGTATGGACGAACCCCACAAAATGGTTTATGGGGTTTTGGACTTAGTTAGAAATCAGATGGTATATTGTATTGACTTATTGACATGAAATAAGGTAGCGGAACTTGAACGGCGTGCCAGTCGTGATCGGGTGAAGCTTAAAAGGAACAGACACTTAAGCGAAGTTTCCGTAGGTTTCCTACCTATTTGTAACCACATTTATACTTGGTTTTATGAGACATTGTTATACTATTATTTATCATATTGGATTTGAATGATGAGATTTATTTACATGTTACATATATTCATGGGCATCTCATGCATGGACATGGGATGATGATTATGGAAACTGGAGCCCACACTCTGTCGGTATGCATGTGATGCAACTGTGGGCCTCCTTAGGCGATGAGGGTCCCACCAGGAGGAATTTCATGATTATGAGAGTCATATCGGCCTCCTTAGGCGATGAGGGTCCCGCCAGGAGGAATTTCATGATTATGAGAGTCACATCGGCCTCCTTAGGCGATGAGGGTCCCGCTAGGAGGAACATCATGATGATGAGAGTCACATCGGCCTCCTTAGGCAATGAGGGTCCCGCCAGGAGGAATATCATCAAGAAGAAATGAAAGAGTACTGTGGTTTACCTTGACGAGGAGAGTCTCGTCAAGTGATGGCTATGTATATGTGTGATGGGTGAGACTCATTACATTTGCACTTACATACATAGCATTGATTTCAGATGTTTTGGGATGATCATATACTATATAGATGCATGTTGTATATACTAACCATGTGGTAGCCCTGATCGGAAAACCTACTGGGCGCGTTGATCTAACGCCCTATTTCTATCCTTAGAGGATAATGCAGGAAAATGGAAAGGGAAAGAGAAGGTCGAGGACCAGGAGGGGAGCCAAGCTTAAGCGCTTGAGTGTTGGAATGGATTTATATTTTACTGTCATTTGAATTACATTTTATGGACATGTAATAACTAGTAACTTTGCTATGGTTTGTTTATGGTTTGATATTAGATGCTTGGTTTAAGCAGTTTTAATGGGAGACTTGTACTTGCTATCTATTCAGTATAATTCCGCAATCAGTATTTCCGCAATTGGTCTAGTTTATTCTGCATGACTTGATTAGTTCCATGTGTGGTTTGTCTTTCATGGGTTTAGTCCATGCTCACATGGGTGGCCAGTTAAGGGTCGGACTTGGGTAGTCCGAACTTAGCTCTCGTCGTGACGTCGTCCGCCCTCTTCCGGTGTTATTATATTATTATTATTTTTTTAAAAAATTAGACTCTGAATCTCGGAAAGGGCGGGGCATTACACATCCAAGTACAAGATATTTTTCAGATGTTGAGAAAAAAAGGATCACTGAAATGAGGGGTAGTAATATACCACCCCGCCAAATTTTGACGACCCTTAGAAATGAAAATCCAGATATAAGAGTATCAACGACTGATTTGTACAATTATTGTTCTTCGCTTCAGAAAGAGCAACTAAGGGGTCGAACTATAATTGAAGTTATGATAGAAGATCTTCAGGAAGGCGGTTACCAATATTTTCTTGACCACGACAGTGATGGTCATCTGTCCCATCTATTTTTTGCACATCCAATATCAGTTTTACTTACCAAGTACTATCATAATATCTTTCTAATGGATTGCACGTACAAAACCAACCGATATCATATGCCTTTGCTTCATATAGTTGGTGTAACAAGTTTCAATAAAAATTTCTGCTCATGCTTTGTATTTCTAAGAAATGAAAAATTTGAAGATTATGTATGGGCATTACAGATGTTGAAAAAAGTGTTAGGAGTGCATCATGATCGACAAGTTATTTTGACTGATAGGGAATTGGCGTTAAAGAATGCCATTGATTTGGAGTTCCCTAATGCTGTACATATATTGTGTTCTTGGCATATCAACAAGAATATTGTTGCTCGTTGTAAACCTTTGTTTAAGAAAAATGAAGTCTGGACTGCTTTTTTAACCGAATGGAATGACCTGATTGAGTCTCCTACCGAAGAAGCATTCAATACAGCGTTTGAGGCATTCAAATAAAATTTCAGAGAGGATTCACAGGCGGTTAACTATTTAACAAGGACGTGGATCCCACATAAGAAACAATTCGTCAAGGCATGGATCGGCTGGTATTTACATTTTAAGAATCGAGCTACTTCAAGGGTTGAGGGTGTAACGCCCGCCCCTTTTCACCGTAAAATCAGAGTACATTTTTTTTAAAATGAAAGTGACAAAGGGCGCGGACATCACGACGCGAGTTAAGTCCGAGCTTCTAAAGCCCGGCCCTTAACTGGCCAACCCTACGTGTGCGTGGCACGAAGTCCACAGAGACCAGTTCACACGTAGACAGCAAGCATCAAGGAATAATACAACTATATGCGGAACTAACAATAAGGACTATCCTACAAATTTGAGATCGCAGGGAAGATAACATCCATTTGAAATTACTACAATACCTCAAAATCATAATGTCCATAATGTAATCCCAAAACATAGCAAGTAATCTAATTTATTACATTTCCGACAAGCTAAACTATTGCAAATTACATTATCCGAAATAAACATTAGTAACTATCTAGCACGCCTTTCCAAGCTCCTTAGCTTGGCTCCCGTCTCTTCCTTCCGCTTCGCCACCTCCTGTGTCATCAGCTAGGGTAGAAGTAGGGCGTTAGACAACGCGCCCAGTAGGACTCCGAGTAGGGCTAGCACATGGATTAGTAATAACAACATACAGATAATAACCCAATGCAAGCTGATAAACCATCATATAATGAAGCTATAAAGTAAATGCCATGTCATGGGTGTCTATGTTATGCATCCCACCCATCATCCAAACCATATAATATCATATCCCTCTTGACGGCACGGCCTCGTCAAAATATACACAATCCCCAATCATCCCCCTGGATGGCAAAACCTCGTCCAGATATAACCAATCACAAATCATCCCCCTGGACGGCAAAACCTCGTCCTGATATAACCAATCACAAATCATCCCCCTTGATGGAAGAACCATCATCAAGATATCATAATTACATACAACATCCCTGATAAATCAAATACATTAAAATACCTCCATGTCTGTTTATCGGTCGCCCCGACGGAGCATGGACTCCGGGTTCATTTCATCCTTCCCCTGTCATATTCCTCCCATGCCATGCATGAGATGTAGATGTCATATGCCATGTAATGAATAAAATAACAAACCATGACATTTAAAAATCCCATCAATAATACATATAACTTGATTATAAAAGAAAATCAAGAAAAGCCTCAATAATCACATCATAGCTTTAAAACCATTTATAAACCAATCATATACTTACCAGAATAAATCAAATGAAAGCCCTTACATAATACATAATTCAAAACCAATCTTAACCAAACCATATAATTTTCAAAGTAATCCATGGCTTACAAAAAGGTTAGAATCCTACCGATTACCGATTCACGTCCTTTTTCCGTATTCATCCGACAATCCGGCTATCGACTCGCGTACCGCTCGCGCTATCCGACACCTTATTAAATTACCAAATTAGTCCATATTGTCCCATTTCCAAGCCCATAAACCATATTTTAGTGGTTTCTTCATTTTAGCCAATAATTACCATTTGTGCCACTACCCCTTTACATAACCAATTACTCATTCATTCATGCCTATTTAAGCCCAAAATTGATCCACAACCTAGGTCCATTAATGATCCCTAACCATGTTACAAGATCATTAAAAAAATCAACCCTTAACTTAGCCTCATTTCTATTGATTTAAACACATCATATTTCCAAATTTTAGCCCCTTAGCATTCTCATTTGTGAGACTAAAATGCATCAACCCCAAGCTTAGTTTAATCATTCACAAGGTCATCTTTATGCACCCATTTTCATGTCCAACACACATGGGGTTCGGCCATGTATCATGGCCGAACCCGCGGTTCTTCAATGTGGCTAATAATTACCACTTTGCCATTCTCTCTTCCATACATGGCCGAACCCGCGGTTCTTCAATGTGGCTAATAATTACCACTTTGCCATTCTCTCTTCCATGTTTAATCATTCACCCATCCATGTATATTTTAAGTCTAAATTTATCCATAACTTAAATCCATTAAAGATTCACTAACCATGACCCAACATGAAACAAAATCAGCCACCTAATTTGATCAAATTTCCATCATCTGATCATAAACATGGAACCAACCTTAGCTCATATAATGACCTACAAAATGGGTCATGGGTTCGGCCACATACCATGGCCGAACCCATGATGTCTTGTTCCCCATTTTGCTTGGATCTTTTGACACATTTTAGATCTATCACAAGTCTTCCCATGAGAGGTTTACATCATGCATTTTAAATCACCATTCCATTGCATTTTTCATCATACAACCATTTAAAACATTACTCCCATGCATTCATTAAAGCCCTAATTCATTAATCAAGAACCCACATTGCTTTCCATTCTTAAAACCCTAAGTAATTTAAACCAACCACCAATTCACCCACCATGGGGTTCGGCCATACTATATGGCCAAACCCTATGGCCCATGATTCTTATTTCCAAGTACCCAATTCCATGTTCAATTTAATCAATCACACAATGCACACAATATATTTCTCCAATTTCTTACCCTAACCCTAATTCACCCATTTAGGGTTTTCTCCATCTTCCACCCTTCCATTTAATGCATCTAAATTCCATAGTATAAAATCACATATCCACCATTAATTTCACAAAAATAATTTCCATTTCTTAAACCCTAAAATCCAAAATTCTTTTATTTAAGAAATACTCACTATCCGACGTCTCCTCCGATTTCCGCCGCTCCCGTCGGTCTCCTTAGCCTCCTCTCTCCTTCCTCTTGATCTTTGATAGGTCAAGACTCTTGATTAATGGTGGCAATACCCAACCCTAGAATCAGCCATAGTAGGGTTTGTGTGAGAGAGAGAGAGAAAAATCATGAGAGGAGAGATGTTAAACCCTAACCTTAGAGTGATTTCCCTCCAATTTCCACTTCTTTCTTCTCTCCTTCTCTTCTCTTCTCCTTAACTCTCTTCCTCTCCTTCCTTAGAGCATGGGACGGCAATGGAGAATGGGAGGGATGGAGTTTGTGAAGAAAAGATGAGAATGAGATAACCAATAAGACTTATCTCCATTTTTCACTTTAATTTAATGATCCCACCAACCTTAAGATATTTTATTTGCTTTATGGTGGTGGTTATCCAAACCACCACCCAAGCCCAACGTTTTTAACATTTTGAGGTGGGGTAGCTTGGTCTCCATTTGACCAATCTAACCCCATGTAGCCACCAACTTATTAATTTAAGTATTTAATTAATTTGGTAATTAACTTAGGTTAATTCATTTTTATTTAACCTAATTCCCTTTATTCCACCCATGGTTGACCAAGTCAACCATGGTGGCCCGCCCCACCAATCATTGGTCCACATGCCACCTCATTTGATGAGGTGGAGGTGGGTCCCAATTGGCCATGTCACTTAGACCTAATTAATACTAACTTAGGTGATTAAAAATCAATTCAACCCACTTCCCTTATTGGATCACCATTGGGCCCATGGCCCAATTAAGTTCTCTCCTATCCATTTACCTTAGAGTTTCCATTATTTTGACCCATTAAGTCCCAAATGGGTATTGGGCCCAATTTGACTATCCTTGGCCCAATTTGACCATCATTGACCATTAAGATAAATTAAATCCAATACATAACCCATTGGGCCCTAGTTGGGCCTTTGTCCACATTTTGATTCACTTAACATTTATTCCACTAAATTTCTCAATTTCCATCATTAAAATAAATAATAACCACAGATATACTGATTCACAAATTCCGGGTCATTACAATACAATCCTCTTTTGAAATTTTCGTCCCGAAAATTCGAGTGAAGTAGAGGTTCCAATCATCTTATACAAAGAGCTCCGGATGAGCGACACTCATCTCTGACTCAAGTTCCCAGGTAGTTTCCTTATTGCCACGTCGTTCCCATACCACCTTGATGAACTGACTGGCGCGGTTCCGCAGTACCCTTTGTTTGCTCCCGATCATTCTGATCGGCTTCTCCACATACGTCACGTCACTTTGTACATCGACGTCTGGTACGTTCAACACCTGTGAAGGATCAGGGTTGTATTTCCTCGACATGGGCACATGAAACACATCACGTAAAGAGGATAACTGTGGAGGAACTCCAACTGATAAGCTACTTCCCCCACCCTCTTCAAGATTGGAAACTGCCCCACAAACCTTGGTGACAGTTTCCCCTTCTTCTTCCCGAATCTCATGTGTCCCTTCCGTGGTGAGACTTTCAGAAATACTAAGTCTCCACCTCAAACTCGAGGAACCTCCTCCTCTTGTCGGCGTAACTCTTCTGACGGCTCTGTGCAGTGAGTAGGTGTCTCTATCCAACACACTGGCGATCTGCACGACCTACCACATAAGGCCTCAAATGGAGCCATCTGGAGGCTTGCCTGACAACTGTTATTGTAGGAAAACTCCACCAGGAGCAAATGATCCTCCCATCCACCCTTGAAGTCCAGCATACATGATCACCACATATCCTCCGATATCTATATTGTCCTCTCCGACTGTCCATCAGTCTGTGGATGGAATGCTGTGCTGGCCAACCCGTCGGTCCCCATAGCCAACTGCATACTCTGCCATACCCTGCTAGTGAACCTTCCCTCTCTATCGGACACAATAGTTCGAGGTACACCATGTAGTCTAATAATATCTCGGATGTACAGCCGACCCAAGGTCTCTGATGAATCTGTCGTTTTGACAGGAATAAAATGTGCAGACTTTGTCAATTAGTCCCCCACGACGCATATTGCATCATGGCCCCTTTACGACCTTAGTAGCCCTTCCATGGCTACATGTTCCCATCTCCACTCCGGCACTGGTAAGGGTTTGATAAACCCGGTGGCTCCTGATGCCCCCACCTTAACCTGCTGACAAGTTAGTGTAGCGAGTAACAAACTCTGCCACATTTCTCTTAAGTCCATGCCACCATTAGTGCCTCTTAAGATCTTTGCACATCTTAGCGCTGTCCGGATGGGTAGAGAGCTTGGTTTGGCGTGCCTCAACCAACAACTCCCTTCCGCAGCTCTTAGGTACCTCCGTCCTACCTCGGAACACAAGACCCTATCCCGGTCGTAACTCAAATTCCGATACTACCTCACATGTAGATATCTTGGTCCAAGTCTCCTCCATTTCTGGGTCTATTCGTTGTTCCCGTTTAATTGTGTCAAGTACCTCTTACTCACATCAACACCACTCATATCAACCTATGAGTTTCATTCTTGCAGAATTTACTTTCCTCGTATATCTCTTTTCCTCATGAATCCATTTGCGATTTTATGTAGACTAACGTATTCTATTTCACTTTATCTGTTGCCAAAACATTTCCCCTACGTACTCCTTCAATACATTCTTTGGTCTACTCTCCGTGTGAGTTAGTCTACCAATACGAACCTATGCTCAAGTCCATTGTTGATTCCATTTTAACTAGGTTTCTAGCTTCACCCTCCTGGAACTCCATCGGCTAACTACAGAGTCAGCTAGCTAGACTAACTCGGCAGTCGCCCATAGCTTCCCATTCGAGTTTCACTAGACTTTTTATCTTTCCCATCAATTACATCTCCAAAGTTTAACACCTCTTCATTTGCACACAAGTCACTATGTGACTAACCCTTTTTGTTCATAACTTCTACAACACCAATACCTGACATCAATCCAATCCACCATGGGAACCCCCATCCATGGTTTATAACCATCCATGAATATAACCCTCTAAAATATTCCCAAGGATTACAAATTTCACCAACTGCCAATACTCCCCCAATATTTTTTTTTTCCATGATTCCAAAACACCTAAGTTCGCCAAAATTTCTCCATGGTTTTAAACCTTAAAATTCCATTAAAATTCCCATATTTCTTTCCATGTCTTCCATTCTTCACAACCTTACTAAAATCATTCAATCAACCACCATGGGTTCATGGATCATCATTCACTGGTGACATTTAAGATCATTAGAAACCTTAACCTTCATCCATTAACTTCCACAATTTCACACCCAAAAATCATTACAACACCTCACTATAGGGTTCGGCCATTCACCATGGCCGAACCCATGGTTTATGGTCAACCATTTATTCATGTCTTTTAAGACCATATAAACCACTTTACATCTTCATGAATTTCTTCATTCAAGATCCCTAAAAGAAAACATCACTACACTTAATCATTATGAGCCTCAACATCCTTGCAAACTCTTAAATTTGAATACTTTATTGAAAATCATTCGAACTTTCATCATATTACAAGGTTTGGTAGGGTTAGCACAAACCCTTTATAACGTATCCACAATCTTTACAAAATCTTTTCCTTTTCCCCGACATTTCCTTACCCTTTCTTATCCTAATCTTCCATAGAAGACCCTGCATCATCCTCAAACACAAAGGAACTGTCAGGGCATGACACCGACATGTGACCTAGTACTTCACATGTCAACCAAGATATTATCCCTGGTCCTCCAACATAAGGACAGTTAGTCCTTTCTTTCCCGTGTCCATGTAGCCCACAAACCGGGCATACCACTTCAAAAGGGTAGGGACAGTATGCGCAGTTGTGCCCAACCTGGTTGCACAACTCGTACCTATAATCGGGTCCTATTTCCCCTACCGACTTTCTTATCATCGGAAAGTCTTCCACATTCTCTTCAGGAAGAGATGATAAATCCCCTTCAACTTCCTCGGGAGGTCCCTCCTGAAAGTCCAGGCTAACTGCTTATGCTAGAAGCAGACACCAAATCTATGGGACAGCTAAGGGTTCCCTTATCCCATAATTCCGTATACTCCCCATCACTTGACATATCTGCATCATAGAATACAAACAAAATACAAAAATCATCGAGAGTAGTTTCCAATAAAACCAATCTAGACTTTGGGGAATTTCTTATACATAACACAATTTTTTTTTTTTTGGGGAAAATTTACCAAATTAATACACTCAGTTTTGGGAATAACATCCCTAAGTACCAATGTTTGTTCCATTTGGTGAGATGGGGGAAATTTTTCCTACATTTGATAAATCCATCACTGTCCCATTAATTGGGGAAAACTAGATTTGTTTTCTCATTTTGGGGGAAATTTTCCTAAGTATCACTGTTTTTTTTTTTTCATTTGGGGGGAAGTTGCCAAATAAGCATACTTGGTTTTCCTTTGTTTCTAGGGGGGAGAATCTCTAAAGTCCTACTGTTTGTTGTTCAACTTAAGATACTGGGGAAACACATCCTATTTTCGCTACGTTTGATAAAGTTATCATTGTTTCATCAATTTGGGGGAAAGATTTCTAAGTTATCACACCTTGTTTTGGGGTAAACTTCCTAAGTATCAAAGTATCATGTTCTCATTTTCGGGGAAGATAAGCCATATCTTGCTATGTTCGATAAATCTAACTTAGAATGAATTTTTCTTCCCTTGTTATCATTCCTTTTTATCAAACGTTGTTCTCAGACTGAATACTTCAGTTTGAGTCAATCGAAGTAAATTAACCCGGCCCCCGTGCAGCGGACTCTGAAGAGTCGGTCGGTTGGGATTCTTAGCTGCCAGTTAGACATGCAACCGTCTTAATCTTACTTCGAGAGATTCATTCTTCCGAGTTCGCTCTGATACCAACTGTAACGCCCGCCCCTTTTCACCGTAAAATCAGAGTACATTTTTTTTAAAATGAAAGTGACAAAGGGCGCGGACATCACGACGCGAGTTAAGTCCGAGCTTCTAAAGCCCGGCCCTTAACTGGCCAACCCTACGTGTGCGTGGCACGAAGTCCACAGAGACCAGTTCACACGTAGACAGCAAGCATCAAGGAATAATACAACTATATGCGGAACTAACAATAAGGACTATCCTACAAATTTGAGATCGCAGGGAAGATAACATCCATTTGAAATTACTACAATACCTCAAAATCATAATGTCCATAATGTAATCCCAAAACATAGCAAGTAATCTAATTTATTACATTTCCGACAAGCTAAACTATTGCAAATTACATTATCCGAAATAAACATTAGTAACTATCTAGCACGCCTTTCCAAGCTCCTTAGCTTGGCTCCCGTCTCTTCCTTCCGCTTCGCCACCTCCTGTGTCATCAGCTAGGGTAGAAGTAGGGCGTTAGACAACGCGCCCAGTAGGACTCCGAGTAGGGCTAGCACATGGATTAGTAATAACAACATACAGATAATAACCCAATGCAAGCTGATAAACCATCATATAATGAAGCTATAAAGTAAATGCCATGTCATGGGTGTCTATGTTATGCATCCCACCCATCATCCAAACCATATAATATCATATCCCTCTTGACGGCACGGCCTCGTCAAAATATACACAATCCCCAATCATCCCCCTGGATGGCAAAACCTCGTCCAGATATAACCAATCACAAATCATCCCCCTGGACGGCAAAACCTCGTCCTGATATAACCAATCACAAATCATCCCCCTTGATGGAAGAACCATCATCAAGATATCATAATTACATACAACATCCCTGATAAATCAAATACATTAAAATACCTCCATGTCTGTTTATCGGTCGCCCCGACGGAGCATGGACTCCGGGTTCATTTCATCCTTCCCCTGTCATATTCCTCCCATGCCATGCATGAGATGTAGATGTCATATGCCATGTAATGAATAAAATAACAAACCATGACATTTAAAAATCCCATCAATAATACATATAACTTGATTATAAAAGAAAATCAAGAAAAGCCTCAATAATCACATCATAGCTTTAAAACCATTTATAAACCAATCATATACTTACCAGAATAAATCAAATGAAAGCCCTTACATAATACATAATTCAAAACCAATCTTAACCAAACCATATAATTTTCAAAGTAATCCATGGCTTACAAAAAGGTTAGAATCCTACCGATTACCGATTCACGTCCTTTTTCCGTATTCATCCGACAATCCGGCTATCGACTCGCGTACCGCTCGCGCTATCCGACACCTTATTAAATTACCAAATTAGTCCATATTGTCCCATTTCCAAGCCCATAAACCATATTTTAGTGGTTTCTTCATTTTAGCCAATAATTACCATTTGTGCCACTACCCCTTTACATAACCAATTACTCATTCATTCATGCCTATTTAAGCCCAAAATTGATCCACAACCTAGGTCCATTAATGATCCCTAACCATGTTACAAGATCATTAAAAAAATCAACCCTTAACTTAGCCTCATTTCTATTGATTTAAACACATCATATTTCCAAATTTTAGCCCCTTAGCATTCTCATTTGTGAGACTAAAATGCATCAACCCCAAGCTTAGTTTAATCATTCACAAGGTCATCTTTATGCACCCATTTTCATGTCCAACACACATGGGGTTCGGCCATGTATCATGGCCGAACCCGCGGTTCTTCAATGTGGCTAATAATTACCACTTTGCCATTCTCTCTTCCATACATGGCCGAACCCGCGGTTCTTCAATGTGGCTAATAATTACCACTTTGCCATTCTCTCTTCCATGTTTAATCATTCACCCATCCATGTATATTTTAAGTCTAAATTTATCCATAACTTAAATCCATTAAAGATTCACTAACCATGACCCAACATGAAACAAAATCAGCCACCTAATTTGATCAAATTTCCATCATCTGATCATAAACATGGAACCAACCTTAGCTCATATAATGACCTACAAAATGGGTCATGGGTTCAGGCCACATACCATGGCCGAACCCATGATGTCTTGTTCCCCATTTTGCTTGGATCTTTTGACACATTTTAGATCTATCACAAGTCTTCCCATGAGAGGTTTACATCATGCATTTTAAATCACCATTCCATTGCATTTTTCATCATACAACCATTTAAAACATTACTCCCATGCATTCATTAAAGCCCTAATTCATTAATCAAGAACCCACATTGCTTTCCATTCTTAAAACCCTAAGTAATTTAAACCAACCACCAATTCACCCACCATGGGGTTCGGCCATACTATATGGCCAAACCCTATGGCCCATGATTCTTATTTCCAAGTACCCAATTCCATGTTCAATTTAATCAATCACACAATGCACACAATATATTTCTCCAATTTCTTACCCTAACCCTAATTCACCCATTTAGGGTTTTCTCCATCTTCCACCCTTCCATTTAATGCATCTAAATTCCATAGTATAAAATCACATATCCACCATTAATTTCACAAAAATAATTTCCATTTCTTAAACCCTAAAATCCAAAATTCTTTTATTTAAGAAATACTCACTATCCGACGTCTCCTCCGATTTCCGCCGCTCCCGTCGTTCTCCTTAGCCTCCTCTCTCCTTCCTCTTGATCTTTGATAGGTCAAGACTCTTGATTAATGGTGGCAATACCCAACCCTAGAATCAGCCATAGTAGGGTTTGTGTGAGAGAGAGAGAGAAAAATCATGAGAGGAGAGATGTTAAACCCTAACCTTAGAGTGATTTCCCTCCAATTTCCACTTCTTTCTTCTCTCCTTCTCTTCTCTTCTCCTTAACTCTCTTCCTCTCCTTCCTTAGAGCATGGGACGGCAATGGAGAATGGGAGGGATGGAGTTTGTGAAGAAAAGATGAGAATGAGATAACCAATAAGACTTATCTCCATTTTTCACTTTAATTTAATGATCCCACCAACCTTAAGATATTTTATTTGCTTTATGGTGGTGGTTATCCAAACCACCACCCAAGCCCAACGTTTTTAACATTTTGAGGTGGGGTAGCTCGGTCTCCATTTGACCAATCTAACCCTATGTAGCCACCAACTTATTAATTTAAGTATTTAATTAATTTGGTAATTAACTTAGGTTAATTCATTTTTATTTAACCTAATTCCCATTATTCCACCCATGGTTGACCAAGTCAACCATGGTGGCCGGCCCCACCAATCATTGGTCCACATGCCACCTCATTTGATGAGGTGGAGGTGGGTCCCAATTGGCCATGTCACTTAGACCTAATTAATACTAACTTAGGTGATTAAAAATCAATTCAACCCACTTCCCTTATTGGATCACCATTGGGCCCATGGCCCAATTAAGTTCTCTCCTATCCATTTACCTTAGAGTTTCCATTATTTTGACCCATTAAGTCCCAAATGGGTATTGGGCCCAATTTGACTATCCTTGGCCCAATTTGACCATCATTGACCATTAAGATAAATTAAATCCAATACATAACCCATTGGGCCCTAGTTGGGCCTTTGTCCACATTTTGATTCACTTAACATTTATTCCACTAAATTTCTCAATTTCCATCATTAAAATAAATAATAACCACAGATATACTGATTCACAAATTCCGGGTCATTACAGAGGGTGCACATTCTGTTTTGAAAAATTATATAGCTACATCTAGTTCTGACCTAGATTTGGTTCGAAAGAAGAGAGCCCATGTCATTGAAAATTAATTTCAAGAGTTCAAGATTGATCTTGAGGATCAAAAGATTCGATTTGTTCATACTGTGTCTATTCCTTTCTTTGATGAATTGAACGACAAAGTTTCCCATTTCGCAATGAATGAGGTTTACAACCAATATGTTATGCTTATGACCAGTTCATTTTCACCCATTTGTACGGAAGAGTTTACAGCTTCAATGGCCTACCGTGTGTGCACAAAATGCAATGGATGGATAAGTTACATCTGGATGATATACACCCACAATGGAGAATCGACTTGAACTCATTGGACGACTTGAAAATTGAAAGGAAGAGGTCTGGGGATGTATTAGATGTACACTTTGAAGGCATTAAGAACAAATATGAACATTTGTCTTCGTATGATCAAGATGTGCTCTTGAATCATCTTCAAAATCTTGCCATCCATGATAAGCCAATCAGTCACCCTATTATACAATATTCTAGAGGACGTCATCCAGGTTCACTGAATTCATCATAGGGCCAAACATCTACACGTCGAGATCCTTTTGCATTTGAGATTGTAGAGAATCAATTGAATGGAAGAAGATGTGGGTTATGCAAAAATATTGGTCATACGAAGAAAACCTGTCTGAATAGAAGTACTGTACAGGCATCTTCTAGTGTGGATTTAAATTCTGTGCCTTATGTACCAGATTTCCATGAATCACAAACAGCGAGTTTGTCTCAAGTAAGTGTATATTCAAATATTTACTACAATTATAATAACGTAAAAAGGACTAACATCTATTTTTTTCCCCACAGCTTGGTGGTACTTACCACACAATTAACGAATCAACATATAACTCATCTGTGATGATTGAAGTACGTTCTTGTCTTGTATCCAAAATTAGATTTTTTAAAAGCCCTTTGTGGATCATTTTTTAAATTAGTCTAATGTGATTTTTCAAAAGATTATGCAGTGGTCTGGTGATCAAAGAGATCAGTGGTCTGGTGATCCTACATCTACTGACGATTTCCATCGTTGGTGGAATCAGTGAAGATATTCTGCAGCATGTCATGTTGAGTGGAAGAAAATGTATTGTTGTAGAAAAAATGGACTCATTTCAAGAAAGTTGTGGAATTTTTAATGAATATCAGTCCGTATGTACCATTTTTAATGAATATCAGTCATATGTCCATATTATGGATTCACATGTCATGCTGGTGCTTTCCTTTTTTAATATATATGATTAACATTTAAAAGAAAAAAGCAATCATATTTCAAATGCTGTAAACTTTCAAATATGAAATCAAATTTCATATAACATATTCATTCAAAATATTAACTTTACAAAAACATCTCCCTTACACGTCAATATCAAAAAATGAAAATGACAAATTTCTCCCCATTCTTCATATCATCAAGTAGAGGATGTAGCAGGTGCATCAGCTTGTGTAGCAGCAGGTGCCGCAGCAGGTGCATGAACAGGTGTATCAGCAGGTGCCTCAGCTGGTGCATCAGCAGGTGCATCACAAGGTGCCTCAGAAGGTGCCTCAGCAGGTACCTCAGAAGGTGCCTCAGAAGGTGTCTCAGCAGGTGCATCAGAAGGTGCATCAACAGGCTGAGGTGGCTCCAATGGAAGAAGTCCAGTCGCACGTGAAATAGAACCAGCTGGCACCTAATGAACAAATCCAGTAGGACGAGAAGGAGAGCTAGGTGCTGCAAATCCAGTCGGACGAGGGAAAGTAGGGGAAAAAGCTTGAGCTGCAAATTCTTGTGCTACCCTTGATCGTAGTAGACCATCTTCTTCAAATGCTAATTTTGTCACTATTCCCTGTTTTTGTTCTGTAAGCACAGACAACCTCAAAATATCTATCAATTGAAACTGCATATGTTCCATCCTTTGAGTAAATTCAGCAAATTTTTTATCAATTTTTTCTTCAAGAGCCAACATCCGATCAAGAATTTGCTGATTGCTGATTCCACTAGATAATTCTTGAGGAGTCGGTGCCTCAGGTGCAGGAGTTGGTACCTCACATTCCTCATCTGACTCAGGTGTACTTTCAACCTGAACTTCAGGTACTCAACAACTTTGGGAAGCCATTGGTTGTTATCTGTGTTGAGGTGGAATCCCATTTTCTTCAAAGTAGATGCCGTAAAGTAATCATAGCAGTCGATTGTTATTTTATTTTCAAGGGGAAGACTTATTCTGCGTACTTCAAAGAAGTGAGACAGAAAAAAACCATAGGGAAGACCACATTTTTTGGTTCTACGGCAAACACGCATGTGACTTATGATGATATAGGAGAGGGAGATTTGTTTGCCGTTCAGTATGCACCAAATAAGAAACACATCGAACCAATTCACACTTGTATGCCCTTTTCTAAGGGTAATACAATATGCAATAATATGATGAATGATTCGTGCTTACAAAGTAAGATTCTTCATAGGGGGAGTCTTTCTTTCCGTAATATTAGTGCGCCTACAAATTTGGCTTAGGGCTTCCAAAATTTTAAACCCTTTGACATCGGTAGGAAATGTGTTTGTCCCATACTTAAAAATTGTGGCAGTGGGGAAGCCAAAATCACTGTCCAATCTCTCATATGTAAAGCAAATTTCGTTGCCTCGGACGGGCGTTTTCACGGATCGACTATCAATACTTGCATTGGAATAAAATTCCCTCACTACCGTGGGATACATATCATGTTTCAATTCCAAAAAAGAGCCCCAACCAAGGTTATCAAAATAATCTTTGATTTTTAATCCAAAAGGTCTGAAAAAATCAAGGTCAACAATTTTACCAAAAATGTAGGTTCGTTTGGAGAAGTTTTTTGATACACCGTAGCGGCCTCCAACGATGCGAAGTGGTTGCGGTCAAATTCCGGCTCAGTCCTCTGTTTCTTCCCTTTTTTGGAGGCGGCTATCTTCTTCTTTTTTTGTGATGTGGATGCTTCCTTTGATGCCATTTCAAATAGAAGAGATGTTTGGCCGAAGTAGGGAGAAAGGGAGTTGGTGGTTCGGCTGAATGAGGAAGAAATGGAAACCTTCGAAGGATTGGAAAGGGGCAAATTCGAATCGTTCAGAGGAAATAGGCTAGGAGGAGTCGGAGGTGAAGGAAATCCTTCGAAGGAATGGAGTGGTGAAGGGATTTGTTTTAAGGAAGGGAAGAGGGGTTCGAAGGGAAGGAGAGCTTCGAAGCCTTTGGAAACGAGGGTTACGGCAAGGGAATAGGGCTTCGAATGAAATCGTCAAAATGAACCAAACCCGTGACTTATTCCAGTCAAATCATTTGAAGGATCCTTCAGATCCTTCGAATGATTCGACTGTGTAGGGTTAGATCATTCGAAGGATCCCATTTTTGACTGCTGTGTTCCTTCGAATGATTCTCTGCACAGTCGAATCGTTCGAAGGATCACATTGGATCCTTCGAAAGATTACATTGGATCCTTCGAAAGATTTTAACTGAGATGAATAAAAAAACATAGTCATGCTGAGAGTTCGAATCGTTCGAAGGATCCTAAGTGATCCTTCGAACGATTCGATTGTGTAGAAAGAAATCGTCCGAAGGAGGCCAGGATCCTTCGAGGATTTAGACCAGTGGGAAGCAGTTGTCTGAAGGAACCCATTTTCCACTGACTTCTTCCTTTGGACGACTGAATCGTTTGAAGGACCTATGTGATCCTTCGAATGATTCAGTCGTGGTGTGAAGCGATCGTCCGAAGGAACCCAGTTTTCACTGAAATCTTCCTTTGGACGTATGTATCCTTCGAAGGATCTCGAAAATGCTCTACAGAATCCTTCAAACGATTTTTAGCTGGAGGGCAAAATGGTAATTTTCCCTTAAAATCCGAAAACTGGTGTTTGGTGACAAAAAAGCCTGGTGTCTAAATGGGCGGCCTTTTTCTGCTTATCACTATTTTTTTTCAATGCAAATCGCTATCCCACTTACAAACTGATGTAGTGAGTTTAACTAATTTATTAAAAATAAATGTAAAATTATCTATAAACTTTGTGAATTAGATAAATTTGAGAAAAAATTCAATTCAATATTTTTAATTTAATTTTAGAAGTTTAACTCTAGTTTATTTTGTAGGAGAAACATGGCGTACACAAAAGGCACTCTTAAAGAGCTATTTTAAGTTAAATTTTAATTGATTAAAATTGTTTTAATTAAATTAAATTTTATAATTTTCATTTAATAATTAATTATAACATTAAAATATTTTTTAATATTTCATTTTAATTTTAATATAATTTAATAAATCTTATTTTTTATAATAATAATCTCTGATAATTTATTTATTTATATAATTTTTTTCATAAAATAAAATTTGAAAAAAACACTTTGTATTTACACAACCTTTACCCTAGCCACCTTTATTTGGCTTATCATGTATTGATGAACAGGAGACAACCGTATCTCAAAGTAACTGGAGATTTTTCTCAAAACAACTTTATTCTTCTCTCTTTTATATTAGTGTGTTTAAATAATCTCATAAAATATGATAAGATATGCTAACATAGAATACATTGAAAAGATTAATAAAAAAAATATCATATGGACTTTTATATCAGGGGTGCAAATATCGGCCGATATGTATTGTAGAGGTCAATATAATACGGTTTTGAAACCGCATCATATCGGCTGATATCAGCCATTTTTTTTTTAAAAAAAAGAGGAGAGAGAAAAATATGATCGATATATCGTATCGGCTGATATCGAATTTTGCACCCATGTTTTATACTAACTTAATACCATCATGATTCATGATCTATATTAAAATCTATTTTTTCAAAAATAGATGAATTTACTTATCTAATATGTGTAGTGTAGGATTTGAATATGTAATGTTGAACTGAGTTAGTCACTTAATACACTTGTGATGGCTCACTTTAATGGAAGGTTTGAAAGTGAAAAGTTAGAATAGTGCCAATACATTAGATAAATGCACGCGTCCTAATCTAAGATTTCAAAAAACTTGGCCTCCTTAGATTTTTAGCGACAGAAGATGAAACACTCAGAGAGAGTACAATGTGGTCAATCAAGGTTCTAACTCAATGCGAATTGATACGAGCAATTTCAATCTATCAGTTTTTACTTTTATTGAAGGTGTTCAGATTTTTCATTTATAAAAGATTTTATTTAACTAATTTTAAAGGCATATATAGATTTAAGGTGCAAAGTAATTTTATAGAGAATGGACGAAAGAAATTGAAGATGAATTAAATTCAAAACTTCGATTGATAAAGCGAACTTCTTTACTATCAGGCCAATTCCACTACATTATAATTTGAATCTAATATTGCTGCCTATACATTTACAAGGGATTTAAATTAGGTAAAAAAAACTCTACAAAATGTATGTAGATAATAGGTCTTAGTTATCCATCGGTGCTTATAAATTGAAAATTTCTAACATGTTTACTAGATGCAAACAGTTGTTGCAATTGTTCAAAAATTCAAAAATGAAAAATCTATATAAGCAAACATTTGACATTATTTTATTGTGTTTGAACGGTGTTGCTATTCATTACATATAAAAAAATCTCTCATTCTAAAAATTAAAAAATTAGCCAAACAACTAATCAAAATCTTTGTCAGACTTCAAAATTTTCAAATGCTTGGTATCATACTAAAATTGAACATAAATAACTAGAGTTACAAAAGAGAAAGTAAAAGAGCGAAAGAATTCTAAAAAAAATTGATAAATAAATAATATTTACTCAGAGTGACTGAATTGCCTAACATCTCACCTTTGAAAAAAACATAAATAAAAATGATAGTATGGAGGAGTAAAAAACAACATGAAAAGACATAACTAAGTTAATAAATAAAAGTTCAACGGTGTCCCCAATCAGTGGGGCAGTATATAATTTGGGATTTTTTTTAAGATGAATCTGGAAAAGGTGAGTTCAAGCTTGTTAAGATGTGTGAATTAAGCCTAATAAACGTGGGAAATTTGGTATTCAGGTTGAACATGTTTAATTGGGTCAATTTTGGATTAAAATAGAGATGAATAACATTCAACTGTCATCACGATGACCGTTAGGCATTTCTACAAATCCAAAACCCAACCAAGCATGCCTTGCTTGCAAGTGAAAAGTTAAGAAGTGAAAACTCAACCTTCCAAAGGTCATCGTCTGAATTGAAGATTCCACGGCCGAGAAAGTCCTCCAACAAGGTGATCAAGAGTTCGCCTTTTGGGTAGTTGTCGAAGTTGGTTTTCAGCATGTACTCCACGTTCATGGGATTGGCGGTGATGATCCCATAGCCCACCCTCGGCAGCTAAAGGACGACGGTGTTGGTGGGATGATCGGCTAGGAATTCAGTCGACCAGTTTAGAAACCGGTGCCGATTTTTGAGGAACTGTGCCAAGTGTCCAACCAGAGGGTAGTGCGGTGGACTCGAAAAAGATATGAATGAAAAGAACAGACTCGGGTGAATTT
The DNA here is from genome assembly GCA_013350335.1 of Chimonanthus salicifolius. Taxonomy (NCBI): domain Eukaryota; kingdom Viridiplantae; phylum Streptophyta; class Magnoliopsida; order Laurales; family Calycanthaceae; genus Chimonanthus; species Chimonanthus salicifolius. The sequence continues at coordinate 29,375,866 of CM023535.1, forward strand.
GACGTGAAAGAGAGATAGAGAGCGAATACTGAGACCGATTTGAGGTGGTCTCCTCCTTCTGTTTGAGTTTCTTTTGGGTAAATGTTCTATTTTTTCTTCTTATTTCTCATTCCAAATATAAGAGTCCTCTCCTAAATTGGAGGAGGAGATTACAACTGATGAGAAGGGAAAAGAAAATACAAATTTCAAATTTCAAATTCAAACTAGATCCTATCTGATCTAATAGATCAAATTGATTCGAAAATACAAATTTCGAATTTCAAATTCAAAGTAGATCCTATCTAATCTAATAGATCAAATTGATTAAAAAATCTAATTTGCCAGCTTAAGCAAGCTAACTCCTAACCAGAAGATGCCTATCCAAGAAGATGTCTATCTAGAAGATCCAGCCGAAATTTCCTCTTCTGAGTCACCGATTTTTGAGTCGTTGAGGCACACAACATTCCCCTCTACTGAAAACCGTCGTCATCTGCGATGACGAAATTGGGTTATTTTGCCCGCATACGGTTTCATGCAGCTTTGAGCCTGTTCTAAATTATCTTTTAGAGTTTGCAAAACTTCAGCTCGACTTCGCAACTTCAAGTCCACAGATTCCACTTGGGTAGTGCCTTTGACAAACGAAACAAGCCGAGGTGGTGGCTGTTTCTTGCACTTCTTGGCCAAGTCGGCTTCCATAATTCTCAGTTCAAACACTCCATCGCCTTGCCAAGTGTAATATCGGTTTGCTGTTTGAAAGGCCATCGTGAGGCGTTGGAAATCCCAAGTAATGGGTCCCAATGTCCTAAGCCATTGTGCACCTAACACGACCTCATACCCTCTCAAAGGAAGGACATAAAATTTAGCTATGATGTCTAAACCTTGGACAAACAACTTGACATCCTTGCACATTCCCTGGCACTTAATATGCTCGCCATTAGCTACAACCACAACAAAGGGCTGACCAGAGATGGTGTGGAGACGAGACCTGCTTGCCACTCGAGGAGTGATAAAATTATGGGTGCTACCCGAGTCGATCAAAACCGTAACGGGTATTTGCCCAACAAAACCCTTCACACGCATGGTCTGGGGTGTATGACCACCGGTAATGGCGTGTAAAGATATTTCTAGTTGGTCCCCTGTATCCTCTTCAGTGTTGGAGTCGTTGTACAGTTCTCTTTCAATTTCCTCCTTGGACCACTGACCTTCCACTAAGTACAACTTTTGCGTCCGATACTTGTGGCCTGGTGCGAACTTTTCATCACAGTTATAGCAGAGGTCTTTAGACCTCCGTTCCTTCATCTCCATAGGGGTGAGCCTTTTAATGGGCGGCATTGGAGCTCTTGGAGTGCCCTCAGGCTGAGTTTGGCTTGAGAGCCCCATTTCAAACTGTCAATTGTGCTTCCTTGCATTAACTTTCTCTTCTTGGAGGCAAGCCAACCCAACTGCATCAGATAAGGTTGTTGGCTGTAACATGTGTACACTGAGCCGGATGTCTTCATTCAAACCTCCCAGGAAACAACTAATCATGAAGGCTTCTTTGAGCCCACTTGTACAATTAGCCAACTCTTCGAACTGTGTCTGATAATCTTCAACAGATGACGTTTGCCTTAGCTTCGTGAGGGTGGCCACTGCATCATCGTAAAGGGATGGTCCAAAGTGAGTCATCAACCCTTTAGTGAAATCGTCCCAACTGGCAATAGCATTAGACCGCTCCATCCAACGGAACCATTGCAAGACCTTCCCTTCTAGATGGTACGAAGCTATCAGTAATTACTGAGCTAAAGGAGTTTGCTGATTGTGAAAAAATTGTTCTGCACGATAAGTCCAACCTGAAAGGTTAGTCCCATCAAATCTTGGAAATTCCAAACGTGTTGACCGACCGTTGAAGCCTAGGTCATTATCATTATATTTCACTTGTGGCCCTCTGAGAGGACCCACTGATGATTCTCCAGCATCAATGGAGTGTGCATTGGACAACATGTCAAGACGGGTATCGACTGTCTGTAAACGGTTGCTCACAACAGCCATCTGGCCGACCATTTCATCCATCCGTTTGGTCTAGGCTTCTAAAGTTTTGTGTAGAAGATTAAGGGTTTCATCTATTTTTCCGAGGTGGGTACCATCGGCCATTTGCAACCTTGTCTGATACCTTGCGGTGGACCCAAAAAAGATATGAATGAAAAGAATAGACTCGGTTGAGTCGACGTGAGAGAGAGATAGAGAGTGAACACTGAGACCGATTCGAGGTGGTTTCCACCTTTTGTTTGAGTTTCTTTTGGGTAAAAATTCTATTTTTTCTTCTTATTTCTCATTCCAAATATAAGAGTCCTCTCTTAAATTGGAGGGGGAGATTACAACTGATGAGAAGGGAAAAGAAAACACAAATTTCAAATTTCAAATTCAAACTAGATCCTATCTAATCTAATAGATCAAATTGATTAGAAAATACAAATTTCAAATTTTAAATTCAAACTAGATCCTATCTAATCTAATAGATCAAATTAATTCAAAAATCTGATCTGCCAGCTTAAGCAAGTTAACTCCTAACCAGAAGATGCCTATCCAAGAAGATGTCTATCCAGAAGATCCAACTGAAATTTCCTTTTCTGAGTCGCCGATGTAATACCTTGAGATCTAAACCCAAGAAATAAAGGAAATTCCCTCTTAAGAGTGAAATTAAAGGGTGATTAATTTATTAAGATGAGTCAAGGTAAATGGGTTTGGAATGTAATTGAGTAGAGGATAAATTTAATTGGGTCAATGGCCCAATTAGGATCCAATAGATACTGGATACGGTTAGAATATATTTAATTGGATCAATTAAGACCCGACGGGTCATGGATAGAGTTTGAATAAAGATAAGTGGATAAGTGTGATTTAATTGGATCAAATACAAAATTGGGACCCAATGGGTCAAGATGAATTGATGATTAGGGTTTGGTTTGAAAACAATTGGTAAATGTACTTAAATGGGCCAATTGCCAATTTGGGACCCAATGGGCCATTTATGAGTTGATTTTAAATAAATGGGTAGACTTAAGTTAATTGGGTCAATTACCCAATTAAGTCCCAAATCCACCTTATCAAGTGAGGTGGCAAATGATTAAATACAAATGAGGGCATGGTCGACTAAGCCATGATTGACTTGGTCAATCATGGGTGAACCCAAGTATTGAGTTGGAAATGAATCCAAATTGAATTAAATTGAGTTGATTTTAAGTGAGTTAAATAGAGTTGAATTAAAGAGATGAGTTGAATAAGGAGATAGAGAGTTCCATCTCAAGGGACACCATCATGATCCACAAGTTGGGGGAGATGGAGGGTCTCATCTCATGGGATGAAGACATGCACCAACGTTGGGGGAGATGGAGGGTCTCATCTCATGGGTTGAAGACAACCATTATGAAAGAAATGAGGAGTTTCATCTCAAAAGACACCACCATTATGAGGAAGTGGGAGGGTTTTGGTTGTTACAAAGAAATATCATCAAGAGACACCACACCCATTGGCCATCCCCTCCATGAGAGTTTTCCATCTTATCTTTTCTTCCTCTCTCTCTCTCTCTCTCTCTCTCTCTCTCTCTCTCTCCCACATTTGGTCTTAACACATAGAGGACCAGCAAAGCATCAAGGAAAGAGAAGAATTAAGGAAGAATTGGAAGGAGTTGGGGCTGATTTCAAGGAACATCACCAAGGGGCACATCATACCCCTTGGCCGATCACCTCTTGGAAACAAGAGATTTCTCTCCTTTTCTTTTCTATCCATTTTCCATCTACATCATCAACAGTTAGAGAAGTTACTGAAGAATAGGAAAGGAGAGAAGGATTAAGGAGGAAAGACCGAAATAAAGAAAATGAAGGAGACACTGAAAGAGGTATGTGTTGAGTTTAGAGTTATGGGATTATGACAAAGGAAACCATAGGTTTGGCCATGGTGTAGCCGAACCTATGGTTTCCATTTTGGGTTGAATGAGGTTCGGCCATGATGTATGGCCGAACCCCATCAAGTGATTTAATCATGGGTAGGTGTTTGTTAAAAAGGAAAAGATGAACCATAGGGTTCGGCCATGTTGTATGGCCGAACCCCATGGAAGTGGATTATTAATTTCAATGGATTTTTAAAGAATGAAAAGGATGGATGTATGTTAGTAATTTTAAAGGGTTTTAAAGGAGGAAAATGATGGAGGAATATTGATGGATTTGCATGTATTTAGACCATGGAAAAATGGAAACAAGGAACCATGGTTCGGCCATGTTGCATGGCTGAACCCCATGAACCATTTTGATGGATCACTTGGTAGATCTATGCTTGTTTAAAGGATGAATTATCAAGCTAAGAAAATGGAGGAAATTATTGTGGATCTATGTTATAAATCATTCATGGACCTAAGTTACGTGTAAATAAGTTAGGTGATTAACTATGAAAATGAATGGTGGCTAAGATGAGAAATGACAAAATAAGGGACCATGGGTTCGGCCATGTTGTATGGCCGAACCCCATGAAGGGCTTTTCATGAACCTAGGTGTATGAGGAAGATGACATTTTATAGACTTAGGTTGTTAAATGATTAACTTGTGTGATTGGATGAATAAATCAAAAGATGGATGGTGTTGGACCCATTTCGTTTAAAATAAAATAAGGGTTAAAAAGGGGGGTCAAAACCAAAGAGTGAGGTTCGACCATGTTGTATGGCCGAACCCCATAAGTGAGTTTTGGTGGACAGTGGATGTAACACTTCGGAATTTCATGTTATCAATATTTACGGAATTTGCCATTTTAATTGTGAATAAACGGATATGAACCTTAGATGGGTAAGGTGTTGGGTCAATGGTCCAATTAGGATCCAACGGTTTTGGTATAAGGATCAATTTAAATTAAATGGGGCGGAATTAAAATGGTAATGAAATATATCTATAAATAAGGGATATGGATTAAGGATATGCGTATGAGGTGTATGGGGATATTGTGCATACGGATGGAAAGATTTTAGGATTTCTTGGCCGAATATTAGATATCCATACCCATGTTGATGTGCTAGAATATTTTTAAAAAGGGGTCTTTTCCTTGGTTAAGAATGAAACTAGGGGATTGCTAAATAAAGAAGATGTCTAAGATTAAAAATAGAGATTGCTTGGCCGTGTATGTGAGATTTACATATCCAAGATTGTGCACTAGTGTATCTTGGAAAGGTGTCCTTTCCTTGGTTAAAAGCAGCAAAAGGAAGGTGCTAAATTAAAAGGGTCGGCATCTTCTAAATTAGGACCGATTGGAACTTTTATAAAGAAAGGGCAGCAAGGGCGCACGGATTACACAAATTAAGAGAGGGGCTCACGACATACACAAAGGAAGAGAGGGCAGCCAGCTTTGTGAAATCAAGAAGAGGGAGGAAAAGGCTAAGGAAAGAATGGATTAGAAGAACAAGTCGGACCGAAGGAAAGTTGGAGGAGTCGCGGAATCGATAAGTAAATGATTAAGTTTACATAATCAAGAAAAGAGGGTCAAGGACAATGGCCGAACCCTAATTTTATATTGGTTAAAGAACCATTGATGAACCATAATGGCCGAACCCCATGGAAAGTGATTAAAGAATTTATATGGGTTTTAAGGATTTTTAAGAGGAAGTAATGAACCATAGGGTTCGGCCATGTTGTATGGCCGAACCCCATGGAAAGGAAAATAATGAATTATAATGGATTTAAAGGATGGAAATTATAGATGCATGTTGATGAGATTAAAAGGGTTTAAAAGGACGCATCATTTAGTTTAATAGAAATAATGATTTCCATGGAAGAAAAATTAATGGATGAATGGGAACTATCAAATGATGGTTGTATGATTTCTAAAGAAATTAAAGAACCATAGGGTTCGGCCATGGTGTATGGCCGAACCCCATGGAGGTGTGTTGGTAATGATTATGGGTTTTTGAAGGATGAAAACCATGGAAGTAGTTAATAATTTTATTGGGTTTCAAAGCATGAAAAATATAGATGTATGTCAAGGATTAATGATTTTTAAAGAGAAGATTAGAACCATAGGGTTCGGCCATGGTGTATGGCCGAACCCCATGGAAGATGGTTATGATTTACGGAAAGCATAGTGAAAAAGGGTGGGACGTGACAGTTGGTGTCAGAGCGAACCAGAAAGAGTGAATCTGTCGAAGTAAATTAATCCGGACCCCGTGCATTAATTTACTTCGTTAGACTCAGACGGAACAGTCAATCTGAGAACAACAATGAATGATAGCAAAGGAAGTGCAGTCAAAATAAATGGATTTATCAAACATAGCAATATAGGATATATTTCCCCAATATACCCGAAATGAGAAACAAACAATTGATGCTTAGGAAGTTTCCCCAAAAAACAAAGAAATACAAAGAGTGCTGTTTTGGCAATTTTCCTAAGGACAAGAAACACAAGTTGTTTATTTGGCAATTTCCCCAAACAAGAGACATTATGTGATACATAGAGAAATTCCCCAAAACAAAGATTTAGTTTGATTAGAACTGCTGTTGGCATTAACATACTTTGGTTGTTGTGATACAATTATGTCGAGCAACAAAGAGTATACAGAGTTGTGGGACAGAGGGACTCCTAGCTGTCCGATAGATCTGGTTTCTTCTTACGACGATTCCAGCGTACAAACTTCATCAATGAAGTTGTAACCAGTCAAGACATGGGAGTAGAATCGCCCGAGTACAATGTTGGGGTTGCTCCAACCTTTGTACCCGAAAAGGACGAGGAAGATGTCCCAAACTTAGAAGAATTCGTAGGGGAGATAGGTTCGCCCGAGTATACTCCGGCTACTCCGACTTCGGATGAGTTGACAGATTATATGTGCGAATTATGCAATCAGGAGGGGCACAACTGTACTTATTGCCCCCACCCTATTGAGGTTATTTGCCCTGTTTGTGGACTTCACGGACACGGGAAGGAGAAGACTACCTGTCCATACATTGGGGGACCGGGAATAATACCCTGTCTGACTTGTGGAGTGTTGGGGCACACGTCAACGACATGCCCTGACAACTTCTTCGATTTTTATGATGATGCAGGGTCTTCTACAGAAAGTTAGGCTAAGGAGTGGTAAAAGAATGTCGGGGAAAGGGGAGATTTTGTAAGGGTTGTGGGTACGTTTTGGAGGGTTGTTCTAACCCTACCAACCCTTGTATTGTGATGGAAGTTTGAATAATTTTCAATAAAGTATGCAAACTTAAGAGTTTATGAGGACTTTGACACTGAGATGCATGTGACGAGGTCACTTGATTTTATTGAGATGTGGCATGGGTGCGTTCCTCACGTGATATTGATGAGATAAGTATTTAGATTCCATGAGTATGGCCTAGAGTAACCGTAAGACCGTGGGAACCTCGATATGAAATACTGAGACTTGGTCCTTTAGGGTTACCGTTGAGGAGCGGGTACCTTGCATGCTACGCGCTGGATTGCGCTCTCACGGCTATTTCGCACACTAGATGTGCGTTGATGCGCAGAGCTAGGTACTATTTTACCCCATAGGGGTGGTGCTAGCTTCGTTAGACGCGGTCCGACCGCCTTAGAGCTTGACTGAATCACCCTTGGGGTGAAGGAAGCAGGGCGAGGTAGACTTGATCACGTTGGACATGGGTCTTCCGCTTAGTAAGTCATGGGCCCTAAGTCTTGCTAGGGGTCGGGGTATATTTATGATTTGATATTATTGCTACAGTCACGTAGTGATGCACTCGAGTGTTGTTCCTACAGATAGTATATCTCATGGTAGATGATGTGCACTGGATTAATTATGCCCATGAATGGATTATACCCAGAGGGGGGTTATATTCATGGATGATTATTAACCATGGATAGATGATACTCACTGATAGTGTGATACCAGGGATCGATGTGTATAACCGTGGATGATGATTCCCATGGTGGTTTGGATTGATGCCGGTATCGGTATCGTAGAAGTTTTGAACAAAAGGTGATATTCACATTCTGACTTATGTATAAATGAAGATATGCTTACTTTTGGAGATGTACTTAAGGGAAAAGGTTAAGAGTCCAGTGAAACTCGAATGGGAAGCTATGGGTGACTGCCGAGTTAGCCTGATCACTTGACTCTGTAGTTAGCCGATGGAGTTCCAAGAAAGTGCCGGTAGAAACCTAGTTAAAATGGAATCAGCAAAAGACTTGAGCATAGGCTCGTATTGGTAGGCTACCTCACACAGAGAGTAGACAAATGAACGTTTTGAGCAAATACGTAGGGAAAATATCTTGGTAGCAGGTAAAGTGAAATAAAATACATTGGTCTACATAAGATCGCAAATGGGTTCACGAGAAAAAGAGATAACATGAGACAGAGTAAATTCTGCGAGAAAGAAACTCATAGGTTGATATGAGTGATTTTGATGTAATTAAGAGGTACTTGATAAGATTGAACAGGAACAGCGAATAGATCCGGCAGTGGAGGAGATATGGGCCAAGATGTCTATTGGTGAAGTCATACCGGAATGGGAGTTACGACCAGGACAGGGTCTTGTATTCCGAGGAAGAATATATGTGCCTAAGAGTTGCAGAAAAGAGTTACTGATTGAGGCACATCAGACCAAACTTTCAATTCATCCAGGTAGCACCAATATGTATCACGACCTGAAAAGACATTACTGGCGTCACGGACTCAAGAAGGATGTGGCAGAATTTGTGGCTCATTGGTTAACGTGTCAGCAGGTTAAGACGGAACATCAGAAGCCACCAGGGTTACTCAAGCCCTTACTAGTGCCGGAATGAAAATGGGAGCACATCTCCATGGATTTTGTGACAGGGTTGCTGTAACGCCCCGCCCTTTTTCACTCGCTTCTTCCCGTAACTTCAAAGTCTATTTTTTTTTATAACATAGTAGAGTGATAGAGCACGGGACGCCACGACGTGAGCGAAGTCCGAACTTCCAAAGTCCGACCCTTAACTGGTCAACCCTATGTGTGCATGGACCAAGTCCACGAAAACGGTTCACACATAGCAATATAAACATACGGAATAAAAATCATAACATACGGAAACATAATAGAACACAGTTCTATTCCATTCAGATAGCAAAGTACGTCAAGTCCTTAATCATCATTATCATAACACAATTATCCAATAAAACATCCAACCATAGCAAATTCATCTAAGTTATTACATTCCAATTCTAGATACTCAATATACAAGCCCATGAGTATCTTAAACAAAATATAAACTATCATCCTCCAAGCTCCTATGCCTGGCCCGTTACTCGTTCATCGTTTCCCTGATTTCCTATATCATCAACTAGGGTAGAAGTAGGGCGTTAGTACAACGCGTCCAGTAGGTATTCCAATTAGGGTTAACACATGGGTTAGTATAAAAAATCCAGATACAATAAATATATCAAATCCAGTATAATAAATCATACCATACTTATAAAACATTGCATCAAAAAACAGTGTATGATAATAGAGATCCAATCATACCGATAAAAATCAAAAACCCTTGCATGATAATAAAGGTCATAATCATGCCGATTCAATGCCAAGCCATGCTATCATATGCAATGAATCCCACCCATCACAAACTCATGGTATCCTCTTGATGGAATTCTCATCATCAAGGTATCCTTCCACGAGTGTTTTACGGACGCCCCGATGGAGTGTGGATCTCCGGATATATAGTATCCTCCTGATGGAATGCTCATCATCAAGTTCTTCATACGTAGTATCCTCTTGATGGGATTCTCATCATCAAGGTATTATACATAGTATTCTCTTGATGGAATTCTCATCATCAAGGTATCCCCCCACGAGTGTTTTACGGACGACTCGACTGAGTGTGGGTCCCCCGTTACCTGTCATCCCTCCCATGCCATGCATGAGATGCAAATACCACATGCTATGCAATTATACAAAATCATAGCATTTAAAAGCTCATATTTAAAACACATGCTATTTTATCAAATAAACATAGCATATAAAATCACCATTTGAAACATATCCTTTGCAATATAAAATCATTAAATTAAGATAAAAACAATGTACATAAACCCATGATTTCAAAGAGGTGGAATCCTACCAAAGACCGCTAACGTGTGCTTGCGTCTTTCGTCTAGTAACCGCTCACGATTGTAAACACCTTGTGAAGTTCCGTTACCTTATAACATATTAATCAATCAAAACCAAGTCCCACTTGATTTACAATATTTTAAGTCTATAAACCAAGCCCCATGGTTTATCATTTTCACACTTATTTACTAAATGCCATTGGTCTAATGTTTGAGTTCCAAAACATAGTTCCATTAATTCTTCGTAATTACCAAAATATCATCCATGGCTATCATTCCATTTTAACATGTATTTAAAATTTTTACCATTACTTTAGGTTTATGTCCAAAATTCATAATATAAATACATAAACTTAATATATCCATAATTGGTTCCTTAGTCCCAACATGATTCATCAAATATTTCCCATGTGGTTCGGACATACACCATGGCCGAACCCATGGTCCTTTATTCTTACTTAATTACCAACATGCCATTATACCTATTAACATGACCAATAACATAACTTATGAACATAGGTCTATATGTAATTAAATCCCCCATTATCTTAAACATGCATAACCACTTTAAGTGACCCTTAAAACATTCCAAACATGTGGTCCATCAAATAATTCATGGGGTTCGGCTATACACCATGGCCGAACCCTATGTCCATTATTTTGATCTATTTACAATTTTGCCATCACCTTCATCACCTTAGGTTTTGGTTCCAAACATAGGTCCATTCACTTATTCATTATACATCAAAACTCCAAATATCCTTTAAATGTTCCATAATAATTCCTTAATCCAAACATGATCTATCATTGAGGAATCCATTTAAAAATTGGTTCATGGGGTTCGTCCATAACCCATGGCCGAACCCATGATATCTTGGTTCCATCCTCCTCCTAAATTTATTTAATAATAATAGAAACATTATTGAACTAAAGACTTAATTCATGGGGTTCGGTCAAACACCATGGCCGAACCCTATGATGTAAACTTTCCATTTCATTAACTTCCATACTTGAATTATAATTCAATGTTCCTTCTATAATTAAAACTTCCCAATTTAATCTCCACTTTCCTTAATTAGAAAGATTCTAATTTAATCTCTAACTTCTAAACTTAGAAACTTACTAATTTAATAACCATTCTCCATATTTAGAAGGTTTCCAAACTTAGCATCCTTGCTTTCATATTTAGACACTTTCCAAATTTAGCAACCTCTTTTCATAAAGTAGATAGTTTCCTAAATTAGAAACCATCTTTCCATAATTGGAATGCTTTACAAATTTAGCAACCAAAATCCATCTACCATTCCAAAATAACCCCATGGGGTTCGGCCATACACCATGGCCGAACCCTATGGTTCATGATCTTGACCATTTAATCCCTTCAAAAGTTACATACCAATAACATCAACCTCTTATTAAAATTAACCAATCTCTTTCCATGGGGTTCGGCCATACAACATGGCCGAACCCTATGGTTCTTTCTTTATAAACAGCTTCCATTTTGAAACAAATTCACCTTCATCAAAATACCAATTCCACTCCATGGGGTTTGGCCATTAACCTTGGCCGAACCCTATGGTTCAAGGTCCTTGGCCATTATCTAACCTTGATCCTCCATTATTTTCTCCCAATAAAATTCAATGATAATACTAACACCACTCCATTAAAATTATCAAACTTTCATAAATCAATTCCTAGTGGGGTTCGGCCATGCATCATGGCCGAACCTCACTCATAGGAATAATCCATAATAATTTCTTTCTAAGTCGTCATCATCCTTCCATTTTTAATCAAATAACTTCCATAACAATAACCATGTCCTTCCATGGTTTTAAATCCATTATAAAAATTCTCCAATTACTTCCGTGGTTTTCAACCCATAAAAGTCCATTATCTAAACCATGTCTTTCCATGGGGTTCGGCCATTAACCTTGGCTGAACCCTATGATCCATTTTTCCATTAAAAATAACCATAGTTCTTAAATCAAAATTTGGAATCACTTACCGATTCCACGACTCCTTCGGTTATCTCTTGGTTGGTCTTTCTCTTCTAATCCTCTTCTCCTTCTTGATCTTTCCCTTTGCTGGCCACCCCTTTTCTTCCTCTTATTTTTTGGCGTGAATGGGGATTGAGAGAGAGAGAGAGAGAGAGAAATCGGCCTAAGGGTGTCTCTTTATATAAGTTTCCCTTTATCTAAATGGGGAAGGTGCCATGCGCCCCTCCCTTGCCTAATTTGGTGGTGCCGTGCGCCCCCTTGCTCCCTTGATTAAAAACCTTCCTTAATCCTATTTGGAATGTGTTATGCGCCCTTGCTCCCTTCTTTAGTTAAAACCTTCCTTAATTGTACTTTCCCCTCTTTCCTTTATTTAATCATGGAAAAATCCCTTTTTAAATTTATCTAGCATATCACCTAGATATGCATATCATTCATGCGCATATTTCTAGATTTTTACATCTAAAATTCGGCCATGCAATCTTTTATTTAAAATTTAGACATAATGCATCACTAAATTAATTCAACCCCATTTAATTTTAATAAAACCAAATCCACAATCAATTGGGTCCTAATTGGGTCATGGCCCAATTCTTTGTCCATATTAGATTCAATCTAAAATTCACAATTAAAATGGATAATTTTCATACAAAATAATTAACTAAAAATCCGAGGTGTTACAGTTGCCAAGGTCTTCAAAGGGCAACGATGCGATATAGGTCGTGGTAGACCGACTGACCAAGTTTGCACATTTTCTTCCCATTAAGATGATAGATTCATTTGAGACTTTGGGCCGGAGGTATATCAGGGATATCATCAGATTGTATGGTATTCCTCGGGCTATTGTGTCTGATAGAGATGGTCGATTCACTGGCTGAGTATGGCTGAGCATGCAGTCTGCCATGGGAACAGACCTACTGACTAGCACAACATTGTAATGCCCCGCCCTTTTTCATTCTACGCTTTCCGTAAATCAGAATCTATTTTTTTTTTTTAAAATAACAGAGTGAGCAAGAGCGGGACGTCACGAAGCGAGCTAAGTCTGAACTTCTAAAGTCCAACCCTTAACTGGCCAACCCTATGTGTGCATGGACTAAGTCCATGAAAACAGTTCACACATAACAATATAAACATGCGGAATCAAAATCCTAACTGCGGAATTATAATAGAACCTAGTTCTATTCCATTTTAGATAGCAAAGTACGTCAAGTCCTTAATCATAATTAACATAACTTAATTATCGAAATAAACATCCAACCATAGCAAATCATCTAAATTATTACATGCTCGAAGTCTAGTTACTCAAATATAAGTCCATAAGTAACTTAATCAAAATAAAAACTAAAATCATCCAAGCTCCTACGCTTGGCCCTTTTTGCGTTCATCGTTCCCCTCGTTTCCTATATCATCCACTAGGGTAGAAGTAGGGCGTTAGAACAATGCGCCCAGTAGGTATTCCAATTAGGGCTAATGTAACACCCAGACTTTCAAGTTATAAATATTTACGGTTTTTGCCATTGAAATTGTGAATTAATGGATACGAACCTTAGATGGGTAAATGTTGGGTCAATTGCTCAAATAAGACCCAATGGATGGTAGATGTGGATCAATGGAAATAAATGGGTAAGAGTTATTTAATTGGGTCAAGATTGTCAATTGGGTCAAAATGCCCAATAGGGACCCAATGGGTCATGGTTGACTTGGTTGACCACCAAGTGAGTCCAAGCTTAATTTAGGTTGGGGCTGATTTAAGTTGGAAATGGAATCAAATAATTGAGTTGATTTAAGTGAATTAAATGAGTTGAATTAAAGAGGTGAGTTGAGTTAAATGGATGAGTTGAGTTAAATGGATGAGTTGAGTTAAATGAGTTGGAGAGTTTTTGGTTGTTATACAAAGACATACAAGGCATACACGTTGGGAGGGCTTCCATCATGGAGGCACAAAGTTGGTGAGTTTCATCTCATGGGATGAAACCCCCAAAGCAAATGATAATGAGGGAGGTGAAAGGTCATGGGAGTTACAAAGGGGTATCAACCAAAGGACACCACCCTTGGCTGATTTACGTTGGGTAGCAAGGAGAATTCCTTGTTTTATCTCACTCTCTCCCTCTCTCACTCAAGGTCGACCACTCTCAAAGACAAAGGACTTAGATTAGTTTTTGATCTCAAGCTCTCTATCTCTCTCTCAAACCTACACCCTTTGGCCGAACCCTCTCCTTGGGTTTTCATTCAAAGCCTTTCAAGCACTCTCGGCCAAGGATCAAGGAGGAAGAGGAGGCTAAGGAGGGAGAAGATTGGAAGAGCAAGAAGGAGTGAAAGAAACTGGAGGAGTCACGAAATCAATAAGTACTCATTAAGATTTCATAAGTAAGAAAAAGATGATCAAGGATCATGGTTTGGCCCTTGCATGGCCAAACCCTAAATGTTATACACAAGAACCATCAAAGACCAAAAAGGGGTTGGATGAGGTTCGGCCATGATGTATGGCCGAACCCCATCAAAGGACCAATCTTGGATTTATGATTTTAAAATGGAAGGACCATGGGTTCGACCATGGTGTATGGCCGAACCCCATGAACCACTTTAATGGGTCATATGGTATTATATCATGATTTGATGGATCATTTTTGGAACTAGGTTTATGGATCAGATTATGAACTTAGGCATGTTTTAATGAATAAAATGTTTAGCCATAGATAGAGTAATGGCAATGTTGTAAATAGGTGAAATTCATGGACCATGGGTTCGGCCATGGTGTATGGCTGAACCCCATGGGAATGTTATTGTGGACTTAAGTGGTTATTGATGTTAAATGATTAATCTATAAGTGTTTAGATTAATGAAACAAAGATGGCTTGATCTTGGATTAATTTAAAAGATCAAAGGATTGAAAAGAAGGGCACAAAACCAAAGGAGTGAGGTTCGGTCATGTTGTATGACCGAACCCCACTAAGGAATTTTTATGGACTTAGGTTGTTGTGTGTGTGAAAAGTTTAATGTGTGAATGATTAGATTAATGGAGTGATGATTGAGTAATAAATAAAGGAAGGGCTAAAATCAAAGTAAGTGAGGTTCGGCCATGGTGTATGGCCGAACCCCACAAAGGTGTGTTTATGGACTTAAGACCAAATGGAAAATCAAATAGAATATGGATTGACTTGTTGATGTGTAACAAGGTGACGGGACCTCACAAACGGGGCACGATCGTGAACGGTTGCCGGTTTAAAGCTCAAGGACACCTTAGTTGTCATGGGTAGGATTCCTACATCATTGAAACCATGGATATGTATTATGTATTTATGATGATTTTATTTCATGTTTGATAAGTTATTTTGGTATCAAACAATATGTTGCAATTATGGGATTTTCATGCTATGTTTTGTAACATTCTATAGCATGTTGGCATTGGCATCTCATGCATGGCATGGGAGGGATGTTATGTAACCGGAGACCCACGCTCCGTCGGGGCTTCCGTAAGTCGTGAGGGGATACCTTGATGAGGAGCTTTCCATCAAGAGGATACTGTGTATGAAATGTAACCGGAGGCCACACTCCGTCGGGGCGTCCGAAAGACCTCTGTGGGGATACCTTGATGAGGACAATTCCATCAAGAGGTTACTATGTGTTTGTGATGGGTGGGACTCATGGCATATGGTAGCATGGCATGGCATTGAATCAACATGATTATGATTTTTATTATTATGCAAGGTTTCTGGTTTTTTTTATCTGTATGATTGGATCTCTATTATCATACACTATTTTGGATATGATGTTTTACAAGTATGATATGGTATATTATATCTGGATTTTATATACTAACCCATGTGTTAGCCCTAATTGGAATACCTACTGGGCTCATTGTCTAACGCCCTACTTCTACCCTAGTTGATGACACATGAAGGGAACGAAACGAGGACGTGATTGGAGCCAAGCTTAGGAGCTTGGATGATTAAGTTATATTTTGTTTAAGTTATTCATGGACTATGTATTTGAATAGCTAGTAATTGAGAATGAAATAACATAGATATATTTGCTATGGTTTGGACGGTTAATGTTTGGATATTTAAGTTATGATAAGTATGGTTAAGTGTTGGACTACTTTGCTATCTAAATTGGAATAGGATTGTTACCCTATTGTTATTCCGCATATATGTTCTATTCTGCAAGTTACCTTGAGTACGTGTGAACCATTTTAGTGGACTTGGTCCACGCACACGTATGGTTGGCCAGTTAAGGGTCAGACTTTAGAAGTCTGGACTTAGCACGCGTCGTGACGTCCCGCTCTCTATCACTTTTTTAAAAAAAAATAGACTCTGATTTTCGGAAAGTAAGTGAAAAAGGGCGGGGCGTTACAGCTAACACATGGTTAGTGCAAAACATATATAATAATATCATAATGTCAAAAGCCATATAAACCATGCCATGTCATGATGTCAAATGCAATGAGTCCCACCCATCACAAGTACATATAAGTACCCCCACATAGGTCTTGTGGGCGCCCCGACGGAGTGTGGCCCCTCCGATCTTTTCTTGATGGAAAAGCACATCAAGGTATCCCACATAGGTTTTTCAGACGCCCCGACGGAGTGTGGTCCCTCCGGTTACATATCCTTCACCCCATGCCATGCATGAAATGCTAATGAAACACATGCTATTTTATATAATAAACATAGCATTAAAACATCACATTTGAAACACATCCTTTTCAACATAAATTCATCAAATAAGATAAAAACATTGTACATAAACCCATGGTTTCAAAGAGGTGGAATCCTACCCAAAGACCACTAACATGTCCTTGCCCTTTCGTCATGTAACCGCTCATGATCGTACATACCTTGTGAGGTCCCGTTACCTTATAATATATCAATCAATTAAAACCATGTCCCATTTGATTTACAATAACGTCTAAGTCCATAAACCATTCCTCATGGGGTTCTGCCATACCCATGGCCGAACCCATGGTCTATTAATTTCACTCATTTACAACATTGCCATTATACATATCCATAACCAATAACATAAACCATGCACATAAGTCTATATATAATTAAATCCCTAAATCATTTCCCATGGGGTTCGGCCATACACCATGGCCGAACCCATGGTCTCTCACTTTCACTCTTATTTACTTCCTTGCCACTTATACAAATCCCTAAGTCAATTTATTTAAACAATTAGTCCATCAAAACATACCTTAGTGGGGTTCGACCATACATCATGGCTGAACCTCACCCTCTTGGTAACTTCCTAAGTCCATAAAAAAACATTCATCATGGGGTTCGGCCATACACCATGGCCGAACCTATGATCTTTCATTTTAGACCATATTTACATTTTTGCCATTATTCCTTCCATAGTTAGTCACCTTCATTTATTCACTCATGTTTAGGTCCAAAATTGATCATTCATAAAACACAACATAAAACCCCCAAGTCCACCAAATATTTCCCATGTGGTTCGGCCGTACACCATGGCCGAACCCATGGTCTATCATTTATTTACATCCTTATAATCTTAGGTCCATAAACATAGGTCCATTAATTTAGACATTACATACATGGATCCACCAATGATCCACAACTATAGAACCATAAATAAAACCCGCCATTCCTTTAATCATATTAGGTCCATACATGACCCATAAAAATTGGTTCATGGGGTTCGGCCATGGTGATATCTAACTTTCCAATTATATCAATTCCCATTCTTGAATCCATAAATCAAGGTTCCTTCCTTTTTTATCCAAAAGTCCATCATTAGAACCTTTCTAAATTAATAATCTTCTTCCATGGGGTTCGGCCATACACCATGGCCGAACCCAATGGTTCATAATCTTCTCTTTTAACTGCAATCAATACATCATAACCCTCCATGGTTTTCATTATCTAGTTTCATCTAAAACCATCAAACCTTCTATCCATTTAAAATCAATCATAAGTAACTTTTCCCATCATTTTCCATGATCTAAATACATGAACATAATTCCATAATTATTTATGGGGTTCGGCCATACTCTATGGCCGAACCCATGGTCTAAGGATCTGTAATACCCTAGATTTTTCAATATATCAATATTTACGAAAATGCCCTTAGATTTATAAATTGAAGGGTTATGATTATAGATGAGAAAAATGGTGGGACCCATTGCTCAATGTACCTGTATAAGGTTTAAATTAAGTTAAATGGGCAATGTACATTTATTTGGGTCAAAGAGGTTAAATGGGTCAAAGGACCCAAATGGGACCCAATGAGTCGTGGATGACATGATTAATCATTGAGTAAGCTCAAAGTTAATTTGGGTTAAGTTTAATTTAATGTTTGAGTGGGATTGAGATAAATTAAATGATGGAGTTTGGATGGAGTTGAATTCATTGGTTTAGTTAGATTAAATGATTGAGTGGGATTAAATGTTGAGTTACATTAAAAGGTTGAGTTGAGTAAAGGGATGAGTTAAATTAAGTGCAAGTGGAGTGTTAGTAATTTCAAGTCTTAAAACAATAAAAAACGTTGGCTGCATGATTATTCCATGCATGTAACTCCTAAGATAAAGATGAATGGTAATGGCATTATATGGGAGTTACAAAGGTGAGAAATGTATTTCAACTTCAAGTGTAAAGCACGTTGGAGTTACAAATGGGGAGGAATTATGTTTTAAATTCAAACATATCACAGCGTTGGAGTTGCATGGGATTGTTATGCCATGCATGTAACTTCTACAAAAGAGATGAATGAATGGCAGTTTGGGAGTTACAAATGGGGAGGAATTATGTTTTAAATTCAAACATATCACAGCGTTGGTTGCATGGGGGTTTACCTTATGCTTGAAAACTCCAAAGATGGAGATAAATGGGGTGCCGTTTCATGGAGTTACATATTGGAGAGGTGGTGGTTACTTAAACCAAACAATGGCCACAACGTTGGAATACATGGGAATCTTATTTTCATGCATGTAATCCCAAAGATGGAGCATGAATGGGCTGGCTGTTTTATGGAGTTACATAATAGATTATAATATTTCAAATTCAAAAAGGTACACCACACGTTGGAACATGGAAAGGTTTCATCTCAAGATGAAACTCCCATGTGAGATGATAATGAGAGGAGGAGGAAAAGGGGAGGTTACACAAATACAGTCCAAAGGAGACGTTGGAAGCTTGGGGAGGTTTCATTTCATAGATGAAACCCCAAGTAAGCATAAAGGATTATGTTGAATGCAAATGGGAGTTACTAATGTTGTTACCAAGAGACATCACCCCTTGGGCTGGTTTTGATTAAACAAAGAGTTCTCATTTCACTCTCTCTATCTCTCTCTCCCTTGGTCGTCCTTCATCTCTCCAAAACCAAGAACAGCAGCTGGTTACTGATTTGCAATCAGTCCTTGGTTGATTTCTTTCACCAAGACAAAAGCACACATTGAGCAAAGGAGTTGGCACCAAGGTTTAAGATCAAAGTTTCCTTTCTCTCTCTTTCTCCTTCAAATCCTTGTCACCTGGCTGAAGTATTCCAAGGAGGTTGCAGCAAGGTTAATCTTAGTTAGGAGAACAAGAAGGTAGAGGGAAGGCTAAGGATCTAAAAGGAGTCAAAGAACTGAAGGAGTCGCGGTGTTGGTAGGTGCACTATGAACCTTTTTAAATAAGTTGGTTTAGGGAATGTGATCCTGCCATTGTATGGCCAGATCCATTAATGGATTAGATCAAGTATTATGCTAGGTTTAAAATAACAAAATATGGACCATAGGGTTCGGTCCCTTTGGATGGCTGAACCCCATGAAAAGACTTGGTGAACTTTAGGGTTTTTAAGGGATAAAATCCATATTATGTTTTGAAGGTGTAAAGGATTTTTAATGGAAATAAGGTTACTGTTTTGGACCAGTTATGGGATGGCTGAATCATGTGGTTTTCATGGTTAAAGTGTAGAGCCTAATATGTATATGAATGATGTAATTATTGTGTAAAGAGAACCATAGGGTTCGGCCATGTGTATGCCCGAACCCCATGGACTGTTTTGATGGATAGTTGGATTAAGTTTATGATGGAATTATGTAGTAATTATATGCTTTGATTTAAGAATTATATATGTTTGTCTATGGATTTAGATTAGGTAAATAATCAGCCATCATGAATGATGGAAAGTGGGGACAAAAATCAGATTGGTGAGGTTCGGCCATGTAGTATGGCCGAACCCCACTAATGGTGATTGATGGACTTAATGATTAATTTGTATGGATGAGTGAAGGATTTAAAATGACCAAATTAAGATGGTGAGGTTCGGCCATGGGGTATGGCTGAACCCCACTAAGATGGTTTTATTTTAGGAGATGGAAGTTAGCAAATTTAAGCATTGGTTAGACCAATGGCAAAACTGTAAATACAAGATAAATTGTATATGTGAATGGATTGATTAAAAGACGAAAAGAGGGGTCTAAAATCAAGTGGTAAGATTCGGCCATGTTGTATGGCCGAACCCTACCAAAGTATGTTTGAGGTGTGAGGTGAATTAATAATGACTATTGGTGTTTAAGATAAATTAAACAAAAGGATTGTCTAAATGGCATAATGGTAATTATGGATGAAATGATCAAAGATGAGATGATCATATGATTGGATATATGGGCCAAAACCAAAGTGGTAAGGTTCAGCCATGATGTATGGCCGAACCCTACCAAGGTTCATTTGGAGGTTTGGTTTAATTGTATGGTTGTAATTAAATGAAAGAGAGACCAAATTGTAAATAGGTGAGGTTCGGCCATGGGGTATGGCCGAACCCCACAAAGTGGATTTTTGGGACTTAGATTAAGTTGGAATCTTATGGTTAAAAGCTTGACTTGCTGTTATATAAATAGAGCCACGGGATTTGCTTGAACGGTGTACAAGTTGTAAACGGGAGATGGTTCAAGAGAAGGGTCAAACTAAGTGATCATTGTGTAGGTTTCCTACCTTTTTGTAACCACATATGGTATTTGCTGTTTTATGTTGAGTTTGATAAATTATTTGAATGTAAAGTTATATTTACAAATGGCATGATTGCATAGACATCTCATGCATGGCATGGGATGATGGTGTTGTAACCGGAGGCCACACTCCGTCGGGGCGTCCGAAAGACCACTGTGGGGTACCTTGATGATGAGAATCCCATCAAGAGGAATCCGGAGGCCACACTCCGTCGAGGTGTTCGAAAGACCACTGTGGGGTACCTTGACGATGAGAATTCCGTCAAGAGGAGGTTACGTAGAATGGTGATGGGTTGGACTCATTACATGTTCATTTCATACATAGCATGTTTTTATGAAATTTTGTCACACATGTATTATTATATTATTTGCATGTTTTTATAGTAACCTTGTGGTAGCCCTATTCGGAAACACTACTGGGCGCGTTGATCTAACGCCCTAATTCTATCCTTAGAGGATGATGCAGGAAAAGGAAAAGGGAAAGAGAAGGTCGTGGACCAGGAGAGGAGCCAAGTTTAAAAGCTTAAGCGCTTGAATAATGATTGGAATGAAATTCTATTTACTGTTGTTTGGATAAACATTTACGGATTTGTAATAGTTAGTGCTTTGTTAAGTTTTGTGAATGGTTTGATGATGAATATTTGGTTCAAGTAATATATAAAGGAGGACTGGTACTTGCTATCCATTCAGTATAATTCTGTATTGAGTTCGTATTATTCCGCATGAGTTTATTGTACCATGTGTGGATCGATTCTTATGGACTTAGTCCATACGCACATGGGCTTGGCCAGTTAAGGTTCGGACTTTAGAAGTCCGAACTTAACTCGCGTCGTGACACTCCGCCCGATCACTTGATTATTATTATAAAAATAAAAAATAAACTCTGATTATTAGAGTGAAAAGGGCGGGCTGTTACAGGATCTTCACCAAAAACATCCATCAAAACCCTTTAACATCTTTAATAACATTGCATGGTTTTCATCCCTCAAAAATCCATAAGTTAAACTATGTCTTTCCATGGGGTTCGGCCATGCACTATGGCCGAACCCTATGGTTCATTATTCCATTAAATTACCATAATTATTCCCTCAATTTCATTCCATGGGGTTCGACCATAATTAAACAAAATTATCAAACTACTTACCGGTTCCGCGACTCCTCTGATTTTCCTTCGCTCCGACTCGTTCTTTCAATTCTTTTCTTCCTTCTACTTGATCTTTCACACTTGCTGGCTGCCTCCTCCTTCTTTGAATAATGCCGAAAACACCTTCTTGCTTGTGTATGTCATGCGCCACTTTGTCTTACTACTACCTCTCTTTGAATGTGTATGCCGTGCGCCCCTCTCCCTTGTCTTATAAAACTCCACACGGTCCTATCTTAGAAGGTGCTGAGCGCCCCTTCATTTAGCAATTGCTTTAGTGCCATTTTTAACAACGAAAGGGATTCCTTTTGGCGCATCAACAAGGATATGAAGATCTCTTATGCGGCCAAGCAACCTTCTTTATTTAGTAATTCCCCTAGTATCACTCTTAATCAAGGGAAAAAACCCCTTTTAGAGATCCTCTAACACATGTGAATATCTTGGATATGCAATGTCACACACGGCCAAGCAACTTCTTTATTTGGCAATCTCCTAGTTTCACTCTTAACCAAGGAAAAGACCATCTTAAGCATATGAACATGGATTGCATATCTAATCCATATTTCAACTCCTAAAATCTTTCCATCAATACCTTTCATGCGCATGCAATCTTCCAATTTCCTTTATGCGCATGACAATTAATCCAAATCCCTTATTATATATATATATATATATATATATATATATATATATATATATTATATATATTTATATATTGCATCAGCCCCATTTAATTTTATTGAAACCACTTCCACAATCCGTTGGGTCTTAATTTGGCAATGACCCAACACTTTACCCATATAAGGTCCATATCTAATAATTCACAAATTAAATGGGTAATTTTCATATATATATATATATATATATATATATATATATATATATATTAATTACTTGAAAATCTGGGTGTTACAATACAACCCTCTTTTTAAAATTTTCGTCCCGAAAATCGAGTGAAGTAGGGTTTCAAACATTTACATAAATAGCTCAGGATGAGCTGTTCTCATTTCCGACTCGAGTTCCCAAGTGGCTTCTTCGATGCCATGTCTATCCCATACCACCTTGACAAACTGGATCGCTCGGTTCCATACCCTTTGTTCTGTGTCCACCACTCGGACAGGCTTTTCGATGTATGTCACGTCGTTTTGGACTTTTATGTCTTGTGTGTTCAGTACATGAGAGGGATTAGAATTGTACTTCCTCAACATCGATATATGGAACACATCGTGCAAAGATGCCAACTGTGAAGGGAGTGCCAATTGATAAGTCACGTCCCCATCCTTCTTATGATTGAAAACGGTCCCACATATCTTGGTGACAATTTCCCTTTTTTTTCAAATCTCATGTGTCCCTTTCGTGGCGAGACTTTCAAGAACACCATGTCCCACACTTCAAATTCAAGGAACCTCCTCCTCTTGTCAGCATAGCTCTTCGGACGACTTTGCGCAGTCAATAGATGCTGCCGTATCAACTGTATCTGCGCTGTAGTCTCTGCAACGAAATCAGGTCCAATCAGTGCAGGCTCACCGGCCTCTGTCCAGCACACAGGTGATCTACATGGTCTACCATAAAATGCCTCAAATGGATCCATCTGGAGGCTTGCCTGGTAACTGTTGTTGTATGAGAATTCTACCAACGACAAATGATCCTCCCATCCACCCTTGAAATCTAGCATGCATGCTTTCAACATATCTTCCAATGTTTGTATTGTCCTCTCAGACTGCCCATCAGTCTGTGGATGGAATGCTGTACTAGTTAGTAGGTCTGTTCCCATGGCCTACTGCATACTCTGCCATACTCTGCCAATGAATCGGCCATCTCTGTCGGACACAATAGTCTGAGGAATACTATGCAATCTGATGATATCCTTGATATACCGCCGACCCAAGGTCTCAGACGAGTCTGTCATCTTGATGGGAATGAAATGTGCAAACTTGGTCAGTCGGTCTACCACGACCCATATCGCATCGTTGCCCTTTGAAGACCTTGGCAACCCTGTCACAAAATCCATGGAGATGTGCTCCCATTTCCATTCTGGCACTAGTAAGGGGTTGAGTAACCTTGGTGGCTTCTGATGTTCTGTCTTAACCTGCTGACACGTTAAGCAATGAGCCACAAATTCTGCCACATCCCTCTTGAGTCCGCGACACCAGTAATGTCTCTTCAGGTCGTGATACATCTTAGTGCTGCCCGGATGAATAGACAGTTTGGTTTGATGTGCCTCAATCAGTAACTCTTTTCTGCAGCTCTTAGGCACATATATCCTTCCTCGGAATACAAGACCTTGTCCTGGTCGTAACTCCCATTCCGGTATGACTTTACCAGTAAACATCTTGGCCCATATCTCCTCCATTTCCGGATCTATCCGTTGTTCCTGTTCAATCTTGTCAAGTACCATTTAATTACATCAAAGTCACTCATATCAACCTATGAGTTTCATTCTTGCAGAATTTACTCTGTCTCATGTTATCTCTTTTTCTCGTGAACCCATTTGCGATCTTATGTAGATCAATATATTCTATTTCACTTTATCTGCTACCAAGATATTTTCCTTACATACTCGCTCAATACGTTCATTCGTCTACTCTCTGCGTGAGGTAGCCTGCCAATACGAGCCTATGCTCAAGTCTTTTGCTGATTCCATTTTAACTAGGTTTCTAGCTGCACTCTCTTGGAACTCCATCAGCTACCTACAGAGTCAAGTGATCAGTCTAACTCGGTAGTCGCCCATAGCTTCCCATTCGAGTTTCACTAGACTCTTAACTTTTTCCCTTAAGTACATCTCCAAAAGTAAGCATATCTTCATTTGTACATAAGTCACTGTATGACTATCACCTTTTGTTCAAAACTTCTACGATACCGATACCGGCATCAATCCAAACCACCATGGGAATCATCATCCACGGTTATACACATCCATCCCTAAGTATAATTAATCCAGGGCAAGACTTAGGACCCATGACTTACTAAGCGGAAGACCCACGTCCAATGTGATGAAGTCTACCCCGCCCTGCATCCCTTCACCCCAAGGGTGATTCAGTCAAACTCTAAGTCGGTCGGTCCGCGTTTAACGAAGCTAGCACCACCCCCATGGGGTAAAATAGTACCTAGCTCTGCTCATCCACGCACAACAAGTGTACGAAATAGCCATGAGAGCGCTGTCCAGCGTGTAGCATGCGAGGGACCCACTCCTCAACGGTAACCCTACGGGACCAAGTCTCCGTATTTCGTATCGAGGTTCCCAAGCTACTCTAAGCCATACTCATAGAATCTATATACTTATCTAATCAATATCACGTGTGGGATGCACCCGTACCACGTCTCAATAAAATCAAGTGACCCCATCTCATGCATCTCAATGCTCATGTCCTCATAAACTCTTAAGTTTGCATACTTTATTGAAAATTATTCAAATTTTCATCACAATATAAGGATTGGTAGGGTTAGAACAAACAATTACAAAATCTCCCCTTTCCCCTACATTCTCTTACCACTCTTTAGCCTAACCTTCCGTAGAAGACCCTGCATCATCATAAAAATCGAAGAAGTTGTCAGGGCATGTCATTGACGGGTGCCCCAACACTCCACAAGTCCGACAGGGTATTATTCCTGGTCCCCCAATGTAAGGACAGTAAGTCCTCTCTTTTCCGTGCCCATGAAGTCCACAAACATGGCAAATAATATCAATAGGGTGGGGGCAATAAGTACAGTTGTGCCCCTCCTGATTGCATAATTCGCACATATAATCTGTCAACTCATCCGAAGTTGGAGTAGGCGGAGTATACTCGGGAGAGCCTATTCCCCTACGGATTCTTCTAAATTTGGGACATCTTCCTCGTCCTCTTTGGGTACAAAGGCTGGAGCAACCCCAACATTGTACTCGGGCGATTCTACTTCCATGTCCTGACTAATTACAACTTCATTGATGAAATTTGGTACGTTAGAATCGTCGGAAGAACCAACCAGATCTATCGGACAACTAGGTGTCCCTCTGTCCCACAACTTTGTATACTATTTGTTGCTCGATATATCTGTATCTCAACAACAGAAGCACGTCAATGACAACCGTAATTCAAATCACACTAATCTTTGTTTTGGGGAATTTCCCTATGTATCATATAATGTCTCTTGTTTGGGGAAATTGCCAAATAAACATCTTGTGTTTCTTGTCTTTGGGGAAATTGCCAAATCAGTACTCTTTGTATTTCTTTGTTTTTTGGGGAAACTTCCTAAGTATCAATTGTTTGTTCTCAATTTGGGGATATCGGGGAAGTATATCCTGTGTTGCTATGTTTGATAATCCAATTATTTTGACTGTACTTCCTTTGCTATCATCCATTGTTGTTCTCAGATTGAATGTTCCGTTTGAGTCTAACGAAGTAAATTAATGCACGGGGACCGGATTAATTTACTTCGAAAGATTCAATCTTTCTGTTTCGCTCTGATACCAAATGTAACGCCCCGCCCTTTTTCACTCTACCGCTTTCTGGAAATCAGAGTCTATTTTTTTTTTTTTTAAATAACAGAGTGAGAAAGAGCGGGCCGTTACGACCCGAGCTAAGTCCGAACTTCTAAAGTCCGACCCTTAACTGGCCAACCCTGTGTACATGGACTAAGTCCATGAAAACAGTTCACACATAACAATATAAACATGCGGAATCAAAATCATAACTGCGGAATTATTATAGAACCCAGTTCTATTCCATTTTAGATAGCAAAGTACGTCAAGTCCTTAATCATAATTAACATAACTTAATTATCGAAATAAACATCCAACCATAGCAAATCATCTAAATTATTACATGCCCGAAGTCTAGTTACTCAAATACAAGTCCATAAGTAACTTAATCAAAATAAAAACTAAAATCATCCAAGCTCCTATGCTTGGCCCTTTTCGCATTCATCGTTCCCCTCATTTCCTGTATCGTCCACTAGGGTAGAAGTAGGGCGTTAGAACAACACACCTAGTAGGTATTCCTATTAGGGCTAACACATGGTTAGTACAAAACATATATAATAATATCATAATGTCAAAAGCCATATAAACCATGCCATGTCATGATGTCAAATGCAATGAGTCCTACCCATCACAAGTACATATAAGTACCCCCACATAGGTCTTTCGGACTCCCCGATGGAGTGTGGTCCCTCCGGTTTCTTCTTGATGGAAAAACAAATCATGGTATCCCACATAGGTTTTTCGGACACCCCGACAGAGTGTGGCCCCTCCGGTTTCTTCTTGATGGAAAAACAAATCATGGTATCCCACATAGGTTTTTCGGACACCCCGACGGAGTGTGGCCCCTCCGGTTACATATCCTTCACCCCATGCCATGCATGAGATGCTAATGAAACACATGCTATTTTATATAATAAACATAGCATTAAAACATCACATTTGAAACACATCTTTTTCAACATAAATTCATCAAATAAGATAAAAACATTGTACATAAACCCATGGTTTCAAAGAGGTGGAATCCTACCCAAAGACCACTAACGTGTCCTTGCGCTTTCGTCCGGTAACCGCTCAAGATCGTACACACCTTGTGAGGTCCCGTTACCTTATAATATATCAATCAATTAAAACCATGTCCCATTTGATTTACAATAACGTCTAAGTCCATAAACCATTCCTCATTGGGTTCGGCCATACCCATGGCCGAACCCATGGTCCACTAATTTCACTTATTTACAACATTGCCATTATACATATTGTAACACCCCGATTTCTCAATAAGATGAATATTTACAAAAATGCCCCTGGATTGGTAAATTTATTAATTATGATGTTAAATGAGAAAATAGTGGGGCCCATTGCTCAAACTAAGATCCTATGAACATATTATAAGGGTCAAATTATAATGGATGGGTAATGTACATCAAATTGGGTCAAAATAGTTAATTGGGTCAAAGAATTCTCAATGATTGGAATAATTACGAAAATGCCCCTGGATTGGTGAATTCAATAAATATGATTGTAAGTAAGGAAATGGTGGGGCCCATTGCTCAAATTAAGATCATATAAGCACATTATGATTGTCAAGTTTGATTGGGTGGGTAATTTCTCAATGAAGTGGATAATTACGAAAATGCCCCTGATATGTTAAATTAATTATTTTGTGATGTTAAGTAAGGAAATGGTGGGGCCCATTGCTCAAATTAAGATCATATGAGCACATTATGAAAGTCAAGTTTGATTGGATGGGTAATATACATCAATTGGGTCAAAAATGGCTAAATGGGTCAAAAGGCCCAAATGGGACCCAACGGGTCTTACTGGATTATTTGACCGTTGTGTGAACTTAAATTAAATGGGGTTAAGCTGATTTGATTGGAAATCAAGTGGAGTAAAAATGGGTAGGCCTGATGCATATGTAAAAACCAGTTACAAATGACCAAAATACCCCTAATTGGGTCATGGAGTCAAAAACGGGTCAAGGAGCTAAAAGTGGACCCAACGGGTCGAGTTGACTATGGTTGACCGTGTGGACCCTCAAGGGAGCTAAAATATGAGTTAAATCAGTTGAGTGGGACTGAAGTGAGTTGGAATTAAATCAAGTAGTGAGTCAACACATGTGCATTAAATGAAATGCATTAAGTATGTGAGTTGGGTGAGCTGAGATGGAAATCTAAATATCCTTGAGTTCAAGTGAGTCAAAAGGGAAATTGAAGGGACTGTAAAATCAGTGAGTTGAGTGGAAATTTGAAGAGGTTGGCTGGTCTCAAACCAACCAAGACAAGTCCCACACGTTGGGGACTTGTTTTGGTGAGTTCCATGTTGAATGATAAATGCAAATGATGGGTTTGAGATGAGTTACATGGAAATCTGAATGGCTGCATGGGTAGGTACCAAGGGGTGCCTTGGATGGCACCCAATGCCCATCGATTTTGTTAAGAAGTTATGAGGGAATTGAGAGGTCATGGTGGCTGAAATACAAAAGCAACGAACCCCAAGGTTAGCCGATTTTTTATCATTGCAAACCCAAGTTTTTCCCATCTCTTTTTCCCTCTCTCCAATTTGTGTTCTTGGCTGGAGCAGCAGAGGTTTTTGGCACCAGTTATTCAAGCTTAAACCAGCAAGGAATTAAGGAAGAAAGGAAGAAATAAAAGGAAGAAGGCAAGGAGCAAAGGCAATAGGAAGAGCTTGGAATTTGGTAAGTGTTTCATGGACTTTTGGATTTATAAAATGGGTGTGTATTGGGCCATGGTTATGGCTGAATATACCAAGGTTTTAACCTTGATTAATAGAGGTTTAGAAATGGTAAAGATGACCATTGGGTTCGGCCACCATGAAGGGCCGAACCCCATGTGATAGATTGCTTGGTTTTCATGTTTTGGAAACATGAAAACCATGGGTTTTATGGACTGATTTTTGGGTTTGATTTAAGAATCAAATACATGTTATTGAAAGGATTATAAACCTGTATCTGAATGTCAGAAAAGGCTGATGTTTTTATGGTCTAAATCAGTGGATTAAAAGATGGAAATGGACCATTGGGTTCGGCCACTTTGCATGGCCGAACCCCATGGAAACAAGTGGTTGATGTTGATGGTTTTTGGAAATTAAAACCATATAAAATTGCGACTGTTATTAGATGTTAGTGTTAGTTTTAAAATCATGTTTTAAGAAGGTTAAAACATGAATATAGATAATTGATTCAGACCTAAGATAAATGATTGATTGTTTCAAAACCAAAGGTCATAGTGTTCGGCCAATGAGCATGGCCGAACCCTATGAAATTGGGTTGGTTTTTAGATGATTTTTTAAAGGGTTGAACTCGGTAATAATATGTTGTTTATTACATGATGATTGGAGGTTTAAAAATAGTGAAAATAATCATTGGGTTCGGCCACCATGGAGGGCCTGACCCCATGTAAAATATTGTTAGTTTTCATGTTGTGAAACATGGAAACCATGGACTTTTATGGACTGTTTGGATGAATTTAATTAGATGGTTTCTAAGTGGTCTAAAGGCAGCAATATGATACTGATATTGCATGTTTAGATAACGCCTAAAGCATGTGTAAAAGATCAAAACATGGACATAGGGTTCGGCCACCTTGGATGGCCGAACCCCATGTAAGTAAGTAATGGGTTTTGGTGAAGTTTAAATGACTGTTTTGGTGGTTGGTTATGTGGCTGAACCATGTGTAATTCATGGTTGGGTTAACATGATTAAATCATGAATAATCATGGGAAGTTGAGGGATCAATCAGATCAAGTGAACCCCATGGGTTGCTTTAGGGTTTTTATTTGATTTACATGGAGTAGTGTTGGTAGATGAAAATGAGGATTGGAACCAAGTGATTTGAATGGTTGTGAAGGGATTAAGAAATACAAATTGGATTGGTAGGGTTCGGCCAAGTAGTATGGCCGAACCCCACTAAGGTAGATTACTTTGATGAACTTTGATTATGAGCAAGATTATCATTGGTTAGACCAATGGAAAATCTGTGAATACAAGCCAAATGAAAAGATTGATCAAAGGACTTATAAGATGTTTTAGGTCTCATATGTGAATGGACATGTAAATGAGAGTATGATTTACTTATTGTTGCATAATAAGGTACCAAAAGTTGAACGACGAGCGAGTCGTGACCAGGTGAAGTTCAAAAAGGAACAGACACTTAAGCAAAGTTTAAGTAGGTTTCCTACCTACTTGTAACCACAGTTTTACCCCAGTTTTCTTATGAGACTCTTGTTTTATTTTATGTGTTTCAAATGTTATATTATGCATTAACAAATGGCATACAGGCATTGGCATTTCATGCATAAACATGGGATGATGAATGAGGTTCTACAGTGTTGCAATTTATGGGTTACGTCTTCCTTCGGCGGTGCAAGTCACGCCAGGAAGAGTAACATGATGATCATAGTCACAATGGTCTCCTTAGGCGATGAGAGTCCCGCCAGGAGGACTCATACGTGATATGAATCAGTCAGTGATGAAGTGGTGAAAGTGTATTGTAATTTACCTTGTCGGTGCAAGGCACGTCAAGTGATGGCTATGAATGTACATGATGGGGGAGGCTCATTGCATGTGCATATTTCATAGCATTGTTTTACCTGTTTTTACTAATCATGTACTATGATCTATATGCATGTTTTATATGCTAACATGTGGTAGCCCTGATTCGGGAACCTACTGGGCGCGTTGATCTAACGCCCTAATTCTATCCTCAGAGGAGTATGCAGGTACAAGTAAAGGGAAAGGAAAGGTCGTTGACCGGGAGGGGAGCCAAGCCTAAGCGTTTGAAAGATGGACTGGATTACTTTATATTACTGTCATTTGAATACTTTTGTTGGACATGTAATAATTCATTACTTGCTATGGTTTGATTAGGTTAATAACCTTTGGATCGTTGATTTATCTTAATTAATGTCTGAGACTGTTACTTGCTATCTAGTCTTTCTATTATGCAATTAATCGAGATTATTCTGCATGTTGATGGTAGTTCCATGTGTGATTCATTATCATGGTCTAGTCCCTGTACACATGGGTGGCCAGTTAAGGTTCAGACTTAGGTAGTTTGAACTTAACTCACGTCGTGACGCCGCCCGCTCTCTTTCGATGTTTTATTATTATATTAAAAAAAAAATTAGACTCTGAAATTCTCTAAAGAGGGCGGGGCGTTACACATATCCATAACCAATAACATAAACCATGAATATAAGTCTATATATAATTAAATCCCTAAATCATTTCCCATGGGGTTTGGCCATACACCATGGCCGAACCCATGGTCTCTCACTTTCACTCTTAATTATTTCCTTGCCACTTATACAAATCCCTAAGTCAATTTATTTAAACACTTAGTCCATCAAAACACACCTTAGTGGGGTTCGACCATACATCATGGCTGAACCTCACCCTCTTGGTAACTTCCTAAGTCCATAAAAAAACATTCATCACGGGGTTCGGCCATACACCATGGCCGAACCCATGATCTTTCATTTTTAGACCATATTCACATTTTTGCCATTATTCCTTCCATGGTTTGTCACCTTCATTTATTCACTCATGTTTAGGTCCAAAATTGATCATTCATAAAACACAACATAAAACCCCCAAGTCCACCAAATATTTCCCATGTGGTTCGGCCATACACCATGGCCGAACCCATGGTCTATCATTTATTTACATCCTTATAATCTTAGGTCCATAAACATAGGTCCATTAATTTAGACATTACATACATGGACCCACTAATGATCCACAACCATAGAACCATAAATAAAACCCTCCATTCCTTTAATCATATTAGGTCCATACATGACCCATAAAAATTGGTTCATGGGGTTCGGCCATTCACCATGGCCGAACCCTATGATGTCTAACTTTCCAATTGTATAAATTCCCATTCTTAAATCCATAAATCAAGGTTCCTTCCTTTTTTATCCAAAAGTCCATCATTAGAACCTTTCTAAATTAATAATCATCTTCCATGGGGTTTGGCCATACACCATGGCCGAACCCTATGGTTCATAGTCTTCTCTTTTAACTGCAATCAAAACATCATAACCCTTCGTGGTTTTCATTATCTAGTTTCATCTAAAACCATCAAGCCTTCTATCCATTTAAAATAAATCATAAGTAACCTTTCCCATCATTTTCCATGATCTAAATACATCAACATAATTCCATAATTATTTATGGGGTTAGGCCATACTCTATGGCCAAACCCATGGTCTAAGTATCTTCACCAAAAACATCCAGCAAAACCCTTTAACATCTTTAATAACATTGCATGGTTTTCGTCCCTCAAAAATCCATAAATTAAACCATGTCTTTCCATGGGGTTCGGCCATGCACTATGGCCGAACCCTATGGTTCATTATTCCATTAAATTACCATAATTATTCCCTCAATTTCCTTCCATGGGGTTCGGCCATACACCATGGCCGAACCCTATGGTTCCTTATTTTAAACAAAATTATCAAACTACTTACCGGTTCCGCGACTCCTCCGGTTTTCCTTCGCTCTGACTCGTTCTTCCAATTATTTTCTTCCTTCTACTTGATCTTTCACACCTGCTGGCTGCCTCCTCCTTCTCTGAATAATGCCGAGAACACCTTCTTGCTTATGTATGCCATGCGCCACTTTGTCTTGCTACTTCCTCTCTTTGAATGTGTATGCCGTGCGCCCCTCTCCCTTGTCTTATAAAACTCCACACGGTCTTATCTTAGAAGGTGCTGAGCGCCCCTTCATTTAGCAATTGCTTTAGTGCCGTTTTTAACAAGGAAAAGGACTCCTTTTGGAGCATCAACAAGGATATGAAGATCTCTTATGTGGTCAAGCAACCTTCTTTATTTAGCAATTCCCCTAGTATCACTCTTAATCAAGGGAAATGACCCATTTTAGAGATACTCTAACACATGCGCATATCTTGGATATACAATGTCACACACGGCCAAGCAACTTCTTTATTTGGCAATCTCCTAGTTTCACTCTTAACCAAGGAAAAGACCATCTTAAGCATATCAACGTGGATTGCATATCTATTCCATATTTCAACTCCTAAAATCTTTCCATCAATACCTTTCATGCACATGTAATCTTCCAATTTCCTTTATGCGCATGACAATTAATCCAAATCCCTTATTTATATATATATATATATATATACATATACATATATATATATATATATATATATATATATATATATATATATATATATATATATACATATACATATATATATATATACATATACATATACATATATATATATATATATATATATACATATACATATACATATATATATATATATACATATATATATATATACATATACATATATATATATACATATACATATATATATATATATATATATACATATACATATATATATATATATATACATATACATATATATATACATATACATATATATATACATATATATATATATATATATATATACATATACATATATATATACATATATATATATATATATATATATATATATACATATATATATATATATATATATATATATATATATATATATATATATATATATATATATATATTGCATCAGCCCCATTTAATTTTATTGAAACCACTTCCACAATCCGTTGGGTCTTAATTTGGCAATGACCCAACACTTTACCCATATAAGGTCCATATCTAATAATTCACAAATTAAATGGGTAATTTTCATATATATTAATAACTTGAAAATCCGGGGTGTTACAAGCATTCCATCCACAGACTGATGGGCAGTCTGAGAGGACAATGCAAACATTGGAGGATATGCTGAGAGCATGTATGCTAGATTTCAAGGGTGGATGGGAGGATCACTTGCCGTTGCTAGAATTCTCATACAACAACAGTTACCAGGCAAGCCTCCAGATGGCTCCATTTGAGGCATTATATGGTAGACCATGTAGATCACCCGTGTGCTGGATAGAGGCCGGTGAGCCTGCACTGATTGGACCTGATTGGTTGTAAAGACTACAACGCAGATACAGTTGATACGACAGCATCTATTGACTGCGCAATGTCGTCAGAAGAGCTATGCTGACAAGAAGAGGAGGCTCCTTGAATTTGAAGTGGGGGACATGGTGTTCTTGAAAGTCTCACCACGAAAGGGACACATGAGATTTGGAAAGAAAGGGAAATTTTCACAAAGATATGTGGGACCGTTTTCAATCATAAGAAGGATGGGGGACGTGGCTTATCAATTGGCACTCCCTTCACAGTTGGCATCTTTGCACGATGTGTTCCATATATCGATGTTGAGGAAGTACAATCCTGATCCCGCTCATGTACTAAACATACAAGACATAGAGGTCCAAAGTGACGTGACATACATCGAAAAGCCTGTCCGAGTGGTGGGCACAAAACAAAGGGTATTACGGAACCGAGTGATCCAGTTTGTCTAGGTGGTTTGGGATCAACATGGCATTGAGGAAGCCACATGGGAACTCGAGTCGGAAATGAGAACAGCTCATCTTGAGCTATTTATGTAAATATTTGAAACCCTACTTCACTCAATTTTCGGGGGCACAAAACAAAGGGTATTACGGAACCGAGTGATCCAGTTTGTCAAGGTGGTTTGGGATCAACATGGCATTGAGGAAGCCACATGGGAACTCGAGTCGGAAATGAGAACAGCTCATCCTGAGCTATTTATGTAAATATTTGAAACCCTACTTCACTCAATTTTCGGGACAAAAATTTTAAAAAGAGGGTTGTATTGTAACACTTCAGAATTTCATGTTATCAATATTTACGAAATTTGCCATTTTAATTGTGAATAAACGGATATGAACCTTAGATGGGTAAGGTGTTGGTGTTAATGGTCCAATTAGGACCCAACGGTTTTGGTATAAGGATCAATTTAAATTAAATGGGGCAGAATTAAAATGGTAATGAAATATATCTATAAATAAGGGATATGGATTAAGGATATGCGTATGAGATGTATGGGGATATTGTGCATACGGATGGAAAGATTTTAGGATTGCTTGGCCGAATATTAGATATCCATGTCAATGTTGATGTGCTAGAATATTTTTAAAAAGGGGTCTTTTCCTTGGTTAAGAGTGAAACTAGGGGATTGCTAAATAAAGAAGATGTCTAAGATTAAAAATAGAGATTGCTTGGCCGTGTACGTGAGATTTACATATCCAAGATTATGCGCTAGTGTATCTTGGAAAGGTGTCCTTTCCTTGGTTAAAAGCGGCAATAGGAAGGTGCTAAATTAAAAGGGTCGGCATCTTCTAAATTAGGACCGATTGGAACTTTTATAAAGAAAGTGCAACAAGGGCGCACGGGTTACACAAATTAAGAGAGGGGCGCACGGCATACACAAAGGAAGAGAGGGCAGCCAGCTTTGTGAAATCAAGAAGAAGGAGGAAAAGGCTAAGGAAGGAACGGATTGGAAGAACAAGTCGGAGCGAAGGAAAAGCGGAGGAGTCGCGGAATCGATAAGTAAATGATTAAGTTTACATAATCAAGAAAAGAGGGTCAAGGACAAGGTTCGGCCATGCCTAATTTTATATTGGTTAAAGACCCATTGATGAACCATAGGGTTCGGCCATGTTGTATGGCCGAACCCCATGGAAAGTGATTAAAGAATTTATATGGGTTTTAAGGATTTTTAAGAGGAAGTAATGAACCATAGGGTTTGGCCATGTTGTATGGCCGAACCCCATGGAAAGGAAAATAATGAATTATAATGGATTTAAAGGATGGAAATTATAGATGTATGTTGATGAGATTAAAAGGGTTTAAAAGGATGCATCATTTAGTTTAATGGAAATAAT
Organism: Chimonanthus salicifolius; assembly: GCA_013350335.1. Lineage (NCBI taxonomy): Eukaryota > Viridiplantae > Streptophyta > Magnoliopsida > Laurales > Calycanthaceae > Chimonanthus > Chimonanthus salicifolius. Next base: position 29,412,271 of record CM023535.1, read on the forward strand.
GATTTCCATGGAAGAAAAATTAATGGATGAATGGGAACTATCAAATGATGGTTGTATGATTTCTAAAGAAATTAAAGAACCATAGGGTTCGGCCATGGTGTATGGCCGAACCCCATGGAGGTGTGTTGGTAATGATTATGGGTTTTTGAAGGATGAAAATCATGGAAGTAGTTAATAATTTTATTGGGTTTCAAAGCATGAAAAATATAGATGTGTGACAAGGATTAATGATTTTTAAAGAGAAGATTATGAACCATAGGGTTCGGCCATGGTGTATGGCCGAACTCTATGGAAGATGGTTATTAATTTAGAAAGAAATTAATGATGGACTTATGGATAAAAAAGGAAGGAACCTTGATTTATGGATTCAAGGATGGTAATTGATATAATTGGAATTTAGACATCATGGATTCGGCCATGGTGTTTGGCCGAACCACATGAATCAATTCTATGTGTTAATTATGGATTTATTATTGTAAATAAATTAAGAAGGAGGATGGGACAATCATATCATGGGTTCGGCCATGGTGTATGGCCGAACCCTATGAACCAATATTATGGATCTAATATGAGTAAATAAATGAATGGACTTATGTTTTGTAACCTAAACATAAGTTGATGGAGGTAATGGCAATTTTGTAATATCGGCTAAAAATGAAAGATCATGGGTTCGGCCATGGTGTATGGCCGAACCCCATGAATCTTGTTAGTGGGTTATTTATTAGCCTAAGCATATTTTAAATGAATAATATGGACAACCATAGATTAAGTAATGGCATGGATGTAATAAAGGGTGAAAGTGATGGATCATGGGTTCGGCCATGGTGTATGGCCGAACCCCATGAGGAGTGCTTTTATGGACTTAGATATTATTGTAAATCAAATGGGACATGGTTTTAATTGATTGATATATTATAAGGTAACGGGACTTCACAAGGTGTGTACGATTGTGAGCGGTTACCGGACAAAAGCGCAAGGACACGTTAGTGGTCTTTGGTAGGATTCCACCTCTTTGAAACCATGGGTTTAATGTACAATGTTTTCATCTTATTTTCATGAATTATGTTGTGAAAGATATTGTTTTAAAATGTGAGTTTTAATGCTATGTTTATATGATAAAATAACATGTGATTCATTAACATCTCATACATGGCATGGGGTGAAGGATGCGTAACCGGAGGGGCCACACTCCGTTGGGGAGTCCGAAAAACCTATGTGGGATACCTTGATGTGCTTTTCCATCAAACAGAAACCGCAGGGGCCACACTCCGTCGGGGCGTTCGAAAGACCTATGTGGGGGCACTTATATGTACTTGCGATGGGTGAGACTCATTGCATTTGACATCATGACATGGCATGGTTTATATGGTTTTTGGACTTTATGTTATTATATTCATGTTTTGTACTAACCATGTGTTAGCCCTAATTGGAATACCTACTGGGCGCGTTGTTCTAACACCCTACTTCTACCCTAGTGGATGATACAGGAAACGAGGGGAACGATGAATGCAAAAAGGACCAAGCATAGGAGCTTGGATATGTGATTGGATGATACTTTATTTATGTTACTCATGGACTTGTAATTTGAGTAACTAGACTTCGGGCATGTAATAATTTAGACAATTTGCTATGGTTGGATGTTTATTAGGATAATTATGTTATCTTAATTATGATTAAAGACTTGACGTACTTTGCTATCTGAAATGGAATAGAACTAGATTTTATTATAATTCCGCAGTTATGATTTTAATTCCGCATGTTTATATTGTTATGTGTGAACCGTTTACATGGACTTAGTCCATGCACACATAGGGTTGGCCAGTTAAGGGTCGGACTTTAGAAGTTCGGACTTAGGTTGCGTCGTGACGTCCCGCTCTTTATCACTCTCTCTTTATAAAAAAAAAATAGACTCTGATTTACGGAAAGCATAGTGAAAAAGGGAGGGGCGTTACAGTGGACAGCGGGTAACCGGCTGATTTTAAAAATGAAATATTTATATGATTTTCCAAATGGTTAGGTTAAATTGGAAGGATGAAGGGAATGGTTTAAATCAATTGGAATAACTAATTTGATTATTTTATGGAATTAAATGGATCATCAAATTGATGTATGTATATGTGATTAAATATAACAGGTAATGGGATTTCACAAACGGTGTACGATCTACTTGACGCGATCGGTGATCGATTTTTGGACGGAAACACAAGGACCCGATATTTGGACGTTGGTAGGATTCCTACCTTATTGAAAACTATGGAATATGTATATATGATGATTTTAATTCATGTTTTGATGAGTTATTTTGGTATCAAATGATATGTTTCAATTATGGAATTTTAAATGCTATGATGTTTATTATTACATAGCATGTTGGCATTTGCATCTCATGCATGGCATGGGAGTGATCAAATAAGGGGAGTCCACGTTTCCATTCGGTTTTCGATAAAACAATCGCGGGGAGGAATCCACACTGATTCCGGGTTATGATGATTGAGATGTAAATGGAGTCCACGCTTCATTCGGTGGGACCGAGAAACAATCGTGGGGAGGAATCTACACTGATTCCTATGGATTTGTAACCGAAATCCACGCTCCGCTCAGGGCGATCGATAAGGCATTCGTGGGGATACCTTGATGAGGATTTTCCATATAGAGGATACTATGTGTGTAATGTAACTGGAGTCCACATTCCGTTCGGGGCGACCGATAAGTCATTCGCGGGGATACCTTGATGAGGATTTTCCATTAAGAGGATACTATGTTTGTAACACCTCGGATTTTCAATTACTTATTTTATATGAAAATTATCCATTTTAATTGTGAATTTTAGATTGGATCTTATATGGATAAAGAATTGGGCCATGATCCAATTAGGACCCAATTGATTGTGGAATTGGTTTTATTAAAAATTAAATGGGGTTGAATTAATTTAGTGATGCATTATATCTAAATTTAAATAAAAGATTGCATGGCCGAATTTTAGATGTAAAAATCTAGGATTATGCGCATGAATGATATGCATATCTAGGTGATATGCTAGAAAATTTAAAGAGGGACTTTTCTAATTAAATTGGATTTGCATATTTTAAGAAAATGTCCAAGTTTAAATAAGATTGTGCTGTAACGCCCGCCCCTTTTCACCGAAAACAGAGTCTATATATATATATTTTTTTTAAATGTAGAGTGACAAAGGGCACGGACGTCATGACGCGAGTTAAGTCCGAGCTTCTAAAGCCCGGCCCTTAACTGGCCAACCCTACGTGTGCGTGGAACGAAGTCCACGGAGAATGATTCACACGTAGAAAGCAAGCTTGCGGAATACTAAATTAAGTGTGGAAATATAATAGAGCCTATCCTACCAATTTTTAGATAGCAGGGAAGATTACATCATTTAAATTACTAAATTACCTCAAAATGACAATGTCCGAAATAAAATCCAAAACATAGCAAGAAATCTAAATTTATTACATTTCGACAAGCTAAGCTACTCAAATTACATTTTTTCCAAAATAAACTAAGTAAACTAAGCCGCTCGCTTTTCCAAGCTCCTAAGCTTAGCTTCCGTCTCGTCCTCCGTTTCCGGCATCTCCTGTGTCATCAGCTAGGGTAGAAGTAGGGCTTTCGACAACACGCCCAGTAGGACTCCGAGTAGGGCTAACACATGGATTAGTGATAACAAAGCATATAGACAATATTATAACGAAAAACCATAAAATGAATGATATGCCATGGGTGTCTGTGTTATGAATCCCACCCATCATCCATACCATCATGCTGTCATATCCCCTTTGACGGCAAAACCTCGTCAAGATATAAATAATCACAAATCATCCCCCTGGATGGCAAAACCTCGTCCAGATATAAACAATCACAAATCATCCCTCTTGACGGATGAAACACATCAAGATATCCCCATGCTTGCTTCTCGGTCGCCCCGACGGAGCATGGACTCGGGTTATATCTCATAATATCCCTCTTGATGGATGAAACACATCAAGATATCCCCATGCTTGCTTCTCGGTCGCCCCGATGGAGCATGGACTCCGGTTTCATTTCATCCTTCCCATACCATATCCCTCCCATGCCATGCATGAGATGTAGATGCCATATGCCATGTAATATATATGATCATAGTCATAAAACCCATCTTAAAACCATTACATGATTACCAAAATAAATCAAAGGAAAGACCATCACATAGTATTTAATCCATGACCAAAGGAAATCAAAGGAAAAACCATCACATAATACTTAATCCATGACCAAAATAAATCAAAGGAAAAACCATCACATAATACTTAATCCATGGCTTACAAAAAGGTAGGAATCCTATCGAATACCGACTAGCGTCCTTTTTCGCTTCCGTCCGATGATCCGGTCACTGATCACGCACCGCTTGCGATGTCCTGTACCTTATTATAAATTATCAATTAGTCCATGTTTTTAACCATTATTAAGTCCATTAATCACACCCTAGTGGGGTTCGGCCATACACCATGGCCGAACCACACTATGTAATTTTGTGGGTTCCATTTAATCCATTAAATTTTTTAATTATATGAGTCCAAAACTCAGTCACCCTAGGCTTTATTAATCACATATAAAGTTATTACTTAGAGTCTCTTGGTCCATAATCATCTCCCATGGGTTTCTTCATTTTTGCCAATATTTACGGTTTTGCCACTACCCTTCCATGGTTACTCATTCACTTAATCCATGTACATTTTTGTTCATAATTGATCCATACACTAGATCCATTAATGTTCCATAACTTAGGTTCATTAATGACCCCTCAACCATGTCATAAGATCATTGAAATCAACCATTTAATTTACTTAACCTTTATTCATTCAACACATATATAACCCCATACTTAGCCCATCAATTGATCCATAGACTTGGATCCCTTAATGACTCCTTAGCCATAACATCATCACAAATTAGCCACTTGATTTTCTAATCCCCATTAATTAATCCATACGCATATACCTTAACCTTAGTCCATCAATTGGTTCACAAAATGGGTCCATTGATGTCTCATTAACCATGACACAACCACATTAGAAATCAACCATTTAATTAACCTAATCTCCATCCATGTAAACATACTCATATATACCTAGCCCCTCAAGTGGCTCATAAAAATGGGTCAAGGGTTCATCATTCATTGGTGACATTTAAGACCATAAAACATTAACCTTCATCCATGGATTCCCTCATTTAAAAACCCCTTTAAAAATTACTATTATTCTTTCATTCAAAACCTTCAAAATCATTAATAACTAGTCCATTAGTGACCCATTTAATCATGCCATAATATCATTAAAACAACCCTTTTTTCTTAACTTAATCCACATTAATTAACCACATACATAAACCCTTTCTTAGCCCACAAAAATGATTATAATCAAATCATCATTCTTAGCCACAGCTTGGGTCCATAATTGACCCATCACCCATATCACAAGATCATTTACATCAGCCATTTAATTTAACCTAAACTCCATTCATTTAAACATATACATATACATTAGTCTTAGGCCAAAAATGATCTACTATTGGGTTCATTAAAAATCAACCCCTTTTAACTTAACCAAATCCCCATTTTCCTTGGTCTTTGGTTACACATTAGATTCATCATAAGTCCCTCCATTGAGAGAACCTAAACCATACATTTGATTCATCATTCTTTAATCACATTTAAGTCCATTAACTTAACCACATTCCCCTCCCAACTATCAACATTAGGTTCACATTGGTCCATCAACACCACCAACATTCCCCATTTATTTTTCCATAATTCATAACCATTAAATCCACCATTTGATCACCATAGGGTTCGGCCATACACCATGGCCGAATCCATGGTTCATGATCCATCATTTTCTATGCCTCTTGAGGCCACAACAAAAATTCACACACTCCATGATTTTTCCTCATTTAAACCCCTTTAAATTTTCCAACATTTAATCATTTATAACCCTAAAAATCATAATCATTCTCCATGGCTTTAAACCTTAAAACCCTAATTAAATTCATCAACCATTTACCATGGGGTTCGGCCATACTACATGGCCGAACCCTATGGCCCATAACTTCCTTCCAAATTTACATAATTCCATATTTAAATAATCTAAATATATTATATCCTTAATCCATTTACTTTTTTTTTTCTTAACCCTAATTTACCCATTTAGGGTTGGCCCATCTTTCCATCCTTCCATTTGATGGATTTGAGATCCAAGGCCTATGATCATTTGGCCACCATCAACTTTAACAAAAATGGATCCCAAATCTTAAACCCTAAAAATCCAAATCTCTTGTTTTAGAAAATACTTACAATCCGTCGTCTCCTCCGACTTTCTTCGCTCCCGTTGGACTCCTTGGCCTCCTTTCTTCTTCCTCTCCTTGTTTGATCGGCTAAGATGTTTGATCCATGGTGAAAACCTCAAGGCTTGGGTTCGGCCAAGGTAAGGTTAGATTTGAGAGAGAGAGGGGAAGAATGGAGATGAGAAAGGTGTCTCAAGGTTTTTACCTTGAGGTGGTGGGCCAACACTTGGGCTTTTCTTCCTCTCCCTAAGCTCTTCTCCTTCTTCTTCCTTAGTTTTCTTTTTCTTCTCCCTTGGGTGTGGGACGGTTTTTGAAGTGAAAGAGATGGAGAGAGTGAAATAAGGATGGGATAAGATGAAAAGTTATCTTATCTCTTTGGTTACTTAAATTACTCTTTAACATTAAGTCTCCCAACCACCCCACATGAGATATTTATCTTGCTTTATGGTGGTGGCTGAGATAACCACCACCCAAGTCCAACGCGTTTGAGCTTGGAATGAGATGTTTTAGTCTTCCACCTTTTTGACCATTTGACCCTCATTTGTTTAGTTTAATTAATTAATTAATTAGATCATTAGGTTAATTAATTTCCATTTAACTTAATTCCATTTGCTTAGGCTCCTTCATACATCCACCCATGGTTGACCAATTCAACCATGGTGGCCAGCCCCACCAATCCTTGGTCCACACGCCACCTCACTTGGTGAGGTGGAGGTGGGTCCCATTGGACCATGTCACCTTGGTCAATTCATCACCAACTTAGGTGATTTAAATTTAATTAAATCCATTCCTCTTATTGGATCACCATTGAACCCATGGCCCAATTAAGTTCACCCTTATCCATTTATCTTAGAGCTTAACTATCTTGACCCATTGGGTTCCAAATGGGTATTTGTCCTAATTTGACCATTCTTGATCCAATAAATCATTATTGACCCATTAAATGAATTTCATCCAATCCATGGTCCAATTGGGCCATAATTGGTCCATTGTCCATATTTTGATCCACTTAACATTTTTTCATTAAAATTCTCAATTTCCATCATTAAAATAAATAATATCCATATATTCATTAATTTAAAAATTCTGGGCTATTACATGTGCATGGCCGTGTATAGAGATATTTCATATCTACATTATGCGCATGAGATAATTAAAGAAGGGAGCAAGGGTGCATAACACATTCTAAATAGGGATTAAGGAAGGATTTTAATTAAGGAGAACAAGGGGTGCACGGCATCACCAATTTAATAAAGGGAGGGGCACATAGCACCTTCCACTTTTAGATAAAAGGAGACTTTATATAAGGAGATAACCCCTTAGGCCGATTTTTTTTCTCTCCCTCTCTCAATTCCCATTCATGCCAAAAAAAAAAAAAAAACAAGAGGAAGAAAAGAGGCGGCAAGCAAAGGAAAGATCAAGAAGGAGAAAAAGATTAGAAGAGAAAGACCAAGCGAAAGATAACTGAAGGAGTCGCGGAACTGGTAAGTGATTCCGATTTTTGTTTAAGAACTATGGTTATTTTTAATGGAAAAATGGACCATAGGGTTCGGCCATGCACCATGGAAAGACATGGGTTAGGTTATGGAATTTTAAAGGATACATTTATGGAGGAACATTGATTAAATTTGAATAATGAAAGCCCATGGGAGAGTTGGATAATTTTAAATGAAGATCATGGAAGATTGATAAAAAAAAAAGATGGGGGTGAGGTTCGGCCATGGTATATGGCCAAACCCCACCAAATAAAATTGAGGATGCATCATAAAATTAGAAACTCACCAATGTATGGATTAATTCTAAGAGTGAGGTTCGGCCATGGTACATGGCCGAACCCCACTAGGATTTATTTATGGAGATGTATGGGTATTATGTTCATGAAATTAAGAAGATGGAAGTGGATTTGACAATTAATTATTATAGATTGAAAACCATAGAAAGTTATGATAATTTTAATGGAGTTGGTTATTAATTTAGAAAATAAATGGAATAAGAAGAACCATAGGGTTCGGCCAAGGTGTATGGCCGAACCCCATGGAAGGTGTTTGGTTAATTGTTAAATAAGTGGTTGATGTTATTGATATGTGATTTTGAAGGGATTAAATGGAAAGGATATTGATAAAATTTAATGGATTTAAATTAATGATCAAGATCATGAACCATAGGGTTCGGCCATATGGGGTTGTTTTGGAATAGTAGATGGATTTTGGTTGCTAAATTTGGAAAGCATCCAATTATGGAAAGATGATTTCTAATTTAGGAAACTATCTAATTTTGGAAAGAGGTTGCCAAATTGAAAAGCATTTATTTATGGAAACCTTTTTAATTATGGAAGATGATTTCTAAATAAGGAAGTTTGTTTATTTAGAAAGTTTCTAAAAATAGAAGGAGGAGATTAAAATGGGAAGTTTCTATTATTGGAAGGTGAAGACTAAATTAGAAAGTTTTAATTAGGAACTTTCTAATTATGGAATTTTAAATTGGTAAGTTTTAATTATGGAAGGTTATTGGATAAATATGGACTTTCTAAATAAGGATTTTGGAAACCATAGGGTTCGGCCATGGGTATGGCCGAACCCCATGGAGTTGGATTGGTATTTTAATGTAAGTAAATTTATTAAAATACAAGGATGGTTATTAATTTAGAAAGGATCTAAGGTCGAGATTAAATTAGTAACTTACTAATTATGGAACTTAGATTAAATGGAAGGTGATTCTAAATTTGGAAACCTTCGATTTATGGAAGGTTGGCCATGAATGGAAATTTTGTAATTATGGAAGTTGGATGCTAAAATATGAAACTTTCTAAGTATGGATTATTAATGTTATAATTGGAAATTATACACCATAGGGTTCGGCCAAGGTGTATGGCCGAACCCCATGGACCAAATTAAGGGATTTTATGGATCGGTTTTGAACATAAACATGAGGTAATGGAGACCAATGACAAGGTTGTAAATACTTGCAAAATACAGAAGGTTAGCCACGAGTGACAATCTTGTAAATATGGGGATTGGTTAATGGATTTTAAAAGTTGTAAATCAAGTGGGACTTGGTTTTGATTTATTATTGTATTATAAGGTAATGGGATCTCACAAGGCGTTTACGATTGTGAGCGGTTACCGGACGAAAGACGCAAGCACACGTTAGCGGTCTTTGGTAGGATTCCACCTCTTTGAAAACCATGGATTTGTGTACATTTGTTTTATCTTATGTTTGATGAAAATATGTTTCAAAGGATATGCTTTATTATTAAATTTCAAATGCTATGTTTAATTGTATAAATAGCATGTGTTGATTATGTTTCAAAAGGTGATTTTAAATGCTATGTTTATGTTATAAAATAGCATGTGTTTCATTGGCATCTCATGCATGGCATGGGGTGGAGGATTTATAACCGGAGGGGTCACACTCCCTCGGTGCGTCCGAAAAACTTATGTGCGGTACCTTGATGTGATTTCCATCAAGAAGATTCTGGAGGGTCCACACTCCGCCGGGGCGTCCGGAAGACCTATGTGGTGGGTACTTTTATGTACACGTGATGGGTGAGACTCATTACATTTGTCATCATTGCATGGCATGGATTTATATGATTTTTGACATTACGATATTATTATATGTTTTGTACTAACCATGTGTTAGCTGTAACTAGAATACCTACTAGGCGCGTTGTTCTAATGCCCTACTTCTACCCTAGTTGATAATACAGGAAATCAGGGGAACGATGAACGCAAGACGGGCCAGGCATAGGAGTTTGGATGATTTAGTTTATTATTTTTAATAAAAGTTACTCATGGACTTGTATTTGAGTATCTAGATTTCAGAATGTAATAATTTAGATGAATGGATGTTAATTTTGATAATTATGGTATTTGAATGTGATTAAGGACTTGACGTACTTTGCTATCTGAATGGAATAGAACTTGGTTCTATTATTATTCCGCCGGTTTGTATTGCTATGTGTGAACCATTTTCGTGCACTTGGTCCATACACACATAGGGTTGGCCAGTTAAGGGTCGGACTTTGGAGTTTGGACTTAGCTCGTGTCGTGACGTCCCTTGCTCTATCACTCTACTCTGTTATATAAAAAAAAAATAGACTCTGAAGTTACGGGAAGAAGTGAGTGAAAAAGGGCGGGGCATTACAATGTTTGTAATGTAACCGGAGTCCACGCTCCATTCGGGACGACATATAAGGCATTCGTGGGGATACCTGGATGAGGATTTTTCCATCAAGAGGATACTATGTGATTGTGATATGGATGATGGGTGGGACTCATGGCATATGGGCATAGGATTGTTTTACATGGTTTTGATATTATCTATATCTATGTGATTTCTATACTAACCCATGTGTTTGACCCTACTCAGAGTACTTACTGGGCGCGTTGTCTAACGCCCTACTTCTACCTTAGATGATGACACAAGAAATGGACGGAATGAAGGACGCGATCTGAACCAAGCTTAAGAGCTTGGATAATTTAGTTTTACTTTATTTAAGTTTATTCATGGACAATGTAATTTGAGTAGCTAGTATTTGGGAATGTAATAGCTTAAACTATTTACTATGGATCGAATGATGATTAATCTGGATTAAGTTAAATTATATTGATTGCCTTCTTTACTAAGTAAATGTTGTAATCCAATGTTATTTCGGCAATGGGTATTCCGCAAGTCGTAGTATCGCGTGTGAAATGCTTTAGTGGACTTGTCCACGCACATGCATGGTTGGCCAGTTAAGGGTCGGACTTTGGAAGCTCGGACTTAGCTCACGTCGTGATGTTTCCGCTCTCTCTCACTCTTTTAATAAAAAAAAAAAAATAGACTCTGATTTTTTGCGAGTGAAAAAGGGCGGGGCGTTATAGTTGGTATCAAAGCGAAACTGAAAGGATGAATCTTTCGAAGTAAGATTAAGACGGTATCATGTCTCACTGATAGATAAGAATCCCAACTGACTGACTCTTCGGTGTCCACTGCACGGGGCTCGGATTAATTTACTTTGATTAGACTTTGACTGAAGCATTCAATCTGAGAGCAACAATAGATGAAAAAGGAATAATAGCAAGGGAAGGACAATCACTATAAATATGGATTTATCAAACATAGCAAAATAGGAAGTTTCCCCAAAAATGAGAAATACAAGATGCTGATTTGGCAATTTCCCCAAAACAAGGAACACCAAGATTTTCCCTAAAATAAGCAAAATTATGTGATACATAAAGAAATTCCCCAAAACAAAGATTAGTTAGATTAGAACTGCTGTTGTCATTGATATGTTTCTGTTGTTGTGATACAGATATGTCGAGCAACATAGAGTATACAAAGTTGTGGGACAGATGAACCCCTAGCTGTCTTATAGATCTGGTTTCTTCTTCCAACAACTCCAGCAGGCCAGACCGCGCTGTGGAAGTTAACGTAGTCGTCCAAGTAGGATCACCCGAGGATGTCGAAGTGATTCCAGCCCCTTTTCTAGAAGAGAATATGGGAGATATCCTAATGATAGGAGAATCCATAGGGGAGATAGGCTCGCCCGGATATATGTTAGAATTGTACAACCAGGAGGGGCACAACTGTACTTTTTGCCCCTACCCCCTTGAGGTTATTTGCCCTATTTGTGGACTTCACGAGCACGGGAAGGAGAGGACTAACTGTCCTTACATTGGGGGACCGGGAATAATACTTTGTCTGACTTGTGGAGTGTTGGGGCACACGTCGACGATATGCCCTAACAACTTCTTCGATTTTGGTGATGATGCATGGCCTTCTATGGAAGGTTAGGCTAAGAAATGGTAAGAAAATGTTGGGGAAAGGGGAGATTTTGTAAGGGTTGTTGGTACGTTTTGTTCTTTGAAGGGTTTTTTCTAACCCTACCAACCCTTGTATTGTGATGGAAGTTTGAATGATTTTTAATAAAGTATGCAAACTTAAGAGTTTATGAGGACTTTGGCACTGAGATGTAGGTGACGAGGTCACTTGATTATATTGAGACGTGGTATGGGTGCGTCCCTCACGTGATATTGATGACTGAGATGTGGTATGGGTATGTTCCTCACCTGATATTGATAACGTTATGCCTTAGTCCGTTGGAAAAAGGAGACTGTCCGATTAGTAGATCATTGCGTCTCACCTTTGTGTAGTTAAAATGATGAGATAAGTATATAGATTCCATGAGTAAGGCCTAGAGTAGCTGTGAGACCGTGGGAACCTCGATATGAACATACGGAGACTTGGTCCCGTAGGGTTGCCGTTGAGGAGTGGGTCCCTCACATGCTACGCGCTGGAGGGACGCTCTCACGACTATTTCGCACACTTGATGTGCATTGATGCGCAGAGGTAGATACTATTTTGCCCCATGGGGGTGGTGCTAGCTTCGTTAGACGCGGTTCGACAGCCTTAGAGCTTGACTGAATCACCCTTGGGGTGAAGGGATGCAGGGCGAGGTAGACTTGATCATGTTGAACGTTGGTCTTCCGCTTAGTAAGTCATGGGCCCTAAGTCTTGCTAGGGGTCGGGGTATATTTATGATTTGATATTGTTGCCACAGTCACGTAGTGATTCATTCGAGTGTTGTTCCTACGGATAGATTATCTCATGGGAGATGATGTGCCCTGGATTAATTATGCCCAAGGATGGATTATGCCCATGGAAGGATTATATTCATGGATGGTTATTAACCATGGATAGATGATACTCACTGATAAAGTGACACCAGGGATGGATGGGTATAACCGTAGATGATGGTTCCCATGGTGGTTTGGATTGATGCCGGGTATCGGTATCATGGTAGACATGTTGGTAGTGTGATGGACCTGTTGGTCCCATAGCTGACGTATTGTTCTAATGATTGGGACATGTTTCGATCTACATCCCACGTTATAAGAAAAATGTGTTAGTCGTATTATGACTTGTATCATAGGAAAGTTAGTGTTGAGAGATACTCGGTATCGTAGAAGTTTTGAACAAAAGGTGTTAGTCACATAGTAATTTATGTGCAAATGAAGATATGCTTAATTTTGAAGATGTACTTAGTGGAAAAGATAAGAGTCTAGTGAAACTCGAATGAGAAGCTATGGGCTACTGCCGAGTTAGACTGGCCAGCTAACTCCTTAGTTAGCCGATGGAGTTCCAGGACAGCACAGCTAGAAACCTAGTTAAAATGGAATTAGCGAAAGCCTTGAGCATAGGCTCGCATTGGCAGGCTACCTCATGAACAAATTTTCAATGAGGGGCAAAGTCATCACTAACCTCACACAGAGAGTAGACGAATGAACGCATTGAACGAGTACGTATGGAAAATATCTTGATAGCAGGTAAAGTGAAACATAGTATATTGATCTACATGAGATCGCAAATGGGATCACGAGAAAAAGAGATAACATGAGACAGAGTAAATTATGCGAGAATGAAACTCATAGGTTGATATGAGTAATTTTGATGTAATTAAGTGGTGTGGACCACGACAAGTTGTATAATATTATGGCCACTTGTGAAAGATGTAATGGATTACTAGAATGCCGGTTAGCAAATGTATTGGAAATTTAAATTCCAGATGTTGTATTGTAGTGCATAGGTCCTGTGATGGTTGCATTGTATATCCGTGTATAACGGATGATATGAATGGCATTGGGTAATCAAATTTAGAAAGTATAACATGTGGGTTGTGGGAATAAGACCCCATATGTGGGTGAACGTGATATGAATGTGTAAAGAAATCCTTGAAATACATCAATTGATGAGAGACCGTAGTAAACATAAAGGTATGATAGAAAACAGTGATAGCATAAATGCATGGACTTGTGTTCGGTGTATTGTCTTGAAGGGAGTACAATATCCATATTAGAGAAAAGCGTAATGAAGAGGTAAATACTAAACACTGTTGGTATAGGAAGTGACTATACGGAGATGGAAGGAAACAACGAACACCGCTGATATGATGGTTGTGCTTCCCCATCTAGTTTTGAAAGCCATATGGATAATGGGATGGTTAGAAGGGAAGCGACATGACGATGAAGGAACGAACTTGAGAATATGGATAGAAGATAAGAGTGTTCTATCCGAGATGATTGAAATGGAAATAACTAGAACCCAAGCCCTGTCAAAATTTTTCGGGACAAAAATCTAAAACGTGTTAGTATTGTAACACCCCGAGATCTTAACCCAGGAAATAAAGGAAATTCCCTCTTAAGAGTGAAATTAAAAGGTGATTAATTTATTAAGATGAGTCAAGGTAAATGGGTTTGGAATGTAATTGAGTAGATGATAAATTTAATTGGGTCAATGGCCCAATTAGGATCCAGTAGAGAGTGGATACGATTAGAATATATTTAATTGGATCAATTAAGACCCGACGGGTCATGGATAGAGTTTGAATGAAGATAAGAGGACAAGTGTGATTTAATTGGGTCAAATGCCCAATTGGGACCCAATGGGTCAAGATGAATTGATGATTAGGGTTTGGTTTGAAAACAATTGGTAAATGTACTTAAATGCGCCAATTGCCAATTTGGGACCTAATGGGTCATTTATGAGCTGATTTTAAATAAATGGGTAGACTTAAGTTAATTGGGTCAATTACACAATTAAGACCCAAATCCACCTCATCAAGTGAGGTGGCAAATGATTAAATACAAATGAGGGCATGGTCGACTAAGCCATGATTGACTTGGTTAATCATGGGTGAAACCAAGTATTGAGTTGAATTATTTTGAGTTGGAAATGAATCCAAATTGAATTAAATTGAGTTGATTTTAAGTGAGTTAAAAAGAGTTGAATTAAAGCGATGAGTTAAATAAGGAGATGGAGAGTTCCATCTCAAGGGACACTATCATGATCCACACGTTGGGGGAGATGGAGGGTCTCATCTCATGGGATGAAGACATGCACCAACGTTGGGGGAGATGGAGGGTCTCATCTCATGGGTTGAAGACAACCATTATGAAAGAAATGAGGAGTTTCATCTCAAAAGACACCACCATTATGAGGAAGTGGGAGGGTTTTGGTTGTTACAAAGAAATATCATCAAGAGACACCACACCCGTTGGCCGTCCCCTCCATGAGAGTTTTCCATCTTATCTTTTCTTGCTCTCTATCTCTCTCTCTCTCTCTCTCTCCCACATTTGGTCTTAACACTTAGAGGACCAGCAAAGCATCAAGGAAAGAGAAGAATTAAGGAAGAATTGGAAGGAGTTGGGGTTGATTTCAAAGGAACATCACCAAGAGGCACATCATACCCCTTGGCCGAACTTCACCTCTTTGAAACAAGAGATTTCTTTCCTCTTCTTTTCTATCCATTTTCCATCTACATCATCAACACTTAGAGAAGTTGCTGAAGAATAAGAAAGGAGAGAAGGATTAAGGAGGAAAGACCGAAATAAAGAAAACGAAGGAGACGGGGAAAGAGGTATGTGTTGAGTTTAGAGTTATGGGATTATGACAAAGGAAACCATAGGTTTGGCCATGTTGTAGCTGAACCTATGGGTTCAATTTCGGATTGGATGAGGTTCGGCCATGATGTATGGCCGAATTCCATCAAGTGATTTAGTCATGGGTAGGTGTTTGTTAAAAAGGAAAAGATGAACCATAGGGTTCGGCCATGTTGTATGGCCGAACCCCATGGAAGTAGATTATTAATTTCAATGGGTTTTTAAAGGATGAAAAGGATGGATGTATGTTAGTAATTTTAAAGGGTTTTAAAGGAGGAAAATGATGGAGGAATATTGATGGATTTGCATGTATTTAGACCATGGAAAAATGGAAACAAGGTACCATGGGTTCGGCCATGTTGTATGGCCGAACCCCATGAACCATTTTGATGGATCACTTGGTAGATCTATCATTGTTTAAAGGATGAATGATCAAGCTAAGAAAATGAAGGAAATTATTGTGGATCTATGTTATAAATCATTCATGGACCTAAGTTATGTGTAAATAAGTTAGATGATTAACTATGAAAATGAATGGTGGCTAAGATGAGAAATGACAAAATAAGGAACCATGGGTTCGGCCATGTTGTACGGCCGAACCCCATGAAGGGCTTTTCATGAACCTAGGTGTATGATGAAGATGACATTTTATGGACTTAGGTTGTTAAATGATTAACTTATGTGATTGGATGAATAAATCAAAAGATGGGTGGTGTTGGACCCATTTCGTTTAAAATAAAACAAGGGTTAAAAAGGGGGGTCAAAACCAAAGAGTGAGGTTCGACCATGTTGTATGGCCGAACCCCACAAGTGAGTTTTGGTGGACAGTGGACAGTGGGTAGTGGACAGTGGACAGCGGGTAACCGCCTGATTTTAAAAATGAAATCTTTATATGATTTTCCAAATGGTTAGGTTAAATTGGAAGGATGAAGGGAATGGTTTAAATCAATTGGAATAATTAATTTGGTTATTTTATGGAATTAAATGGAACATCAAATTGATGTATGTATATGTGATTAAATGTAACAAGGTAACGGGATTTCACAAACGGTGTACGATCGGCTTGACGCGATCGGTGATAGATTTTTGGACGGAAAAACACGGACTCGATATTTGGACGTTGGTAGGATTCCTACCTTATTGAAAACCATGGAATATGTATATATGATGATTTTAATTCATGTTTTGATGAGTTATTTTGGTATCAAATGATATTTTTCAATTATGGAATTTTAAATGCTATGATGTTTATTATTACATAGCATGTTGGCATTTGCATCTCGTGCATGACATGGGAGGGATCAAATGAGGGGAGTCTATGCTTCCATTCAGTTTCCGATAAAACAATCGTGGGGAGGAATCCACATTGATTCCGGGTTATGATGATTGAGATGTAAACGGAGTCCACGCTTCTTTCGGTGGGACCGAAAAACAATAGTGGGGAGGAATCTACACTGATTCCTATGGATTTGTAACCGGAGTCCACGTTCCGTTCGGGGCTGTAATGGCCCCAAAATTTTAAATCAATAAATATGTGGCTATTATTTATTTTTCATGGTGGAAATTGGAAATTTGATGGAATAAATGGTGAATGGATCAAAATATGGACAAAGGCCCAAGTATGGCCCAATGGACTATGGATTGGATTTAAATTCATCTAAAGGGTCAATCATGGTCAATTGGGCCAAGGATGGTCAAATTGGGCCCAATGCACATCCGGGACCCAATGGGTCAAAATGATTTAAGCTCTAAGGTAAATGGGTAGGAGGTGAATGTAATTGGGCCATAGGCCCAATGGTGATCCAAGTAGTTGAAAATGGATTAAATTAAATCTCCTAAGTTAGTGATGAATTGACCAAGGTGACATGGCCGATTGGGACCCACCTCCACCTCACCAATTGAGGTGGCGTGTGGACCAAGGATTGGTGGGTTGGCCACCATGGTTGACTTGGTCAACCATAGGTGGATTAATGGAGAGGAATCAAGGAGGTTTAAGGAAATTAAATGGGAATTAATTAACCTAATGATCTAATTAATTAATTAATTAAGCTAATTAAAAAAGGTGGTCAAATGGTCAAAATTGGGAGACCAAACCACCTTATCACCAAGCTCAAAAACGTTGGCTTAGGTGGTGGTTTATCCCAACCACCACTATAAATTATAAAGCATATAGCATAAATAAAAATCCCATGTGGTTGGTGAGAAAATTAAATGGTCGAGTGTAGGTCACTCCACCAAAGGAAATGAACCTTATCTCTTTCTCTTTTCATCCAACTCACTTCATTCTCTCCCTCTCTTGCTCTCCACCACCATCCCACACTAAGAAGAAAAGAAGAAGAAAAAAACTAAGGAGAAAAGAAGAAGAAGACTTAGAGAACAAAAGTGCAAGCAAAAGCCACCACTCCAAAATCAAGACCTAGCATCTTCTTCCTCACCATCTCCTCCTTTCCCTCTCTCAAAACACACTCCATGTGGCCGAACCCAAGTGTTGATGTTTTCATCTTGATCAAGCATTTTGACCAAAGAACAAAGGAGAAGGAGAAGAAAGAAAACCAAGGAGTCCAAGAGGAGAAAGAAAAGCCGGAGGAGTTGTCGGATTGTAAGTAATTCTTAAACAAGAATTTTGCATTTAAGGGTTAGAATCCATTTTCTTTGGATTGGTTGGTGGCCAAATTATCATGGGCCTTGGATCTCAAATCCATCCAATAAAAAGTGGAAGAATGGGCAAACCCTAATGAGTAAATTAGGTTAAGGAAAACAAAAATGGACTAAGGACATTATGTATTTAAATTAATTAAGCATGGATGTATGTGGATTTTTGAAGGATACATTAAGGATTTTATGTATTAAAAATTTACTTAAGCATGGTAGGTGATTAAATGATTTTATTAGGGTTTTAAAGAATGGAAGCCATGGAAGACAATTTATGATTTTTAAGATTTTAATAATTAAATGTTGGAAATTTCAATGGGGTTTAAATGAGGAAATGCATGGGAGATGTGAATGATGTTGATGGCCTCAAAAGGCATGAATGAAGAATGGACCATGAACTTATGGTGATGGTGTTAGAATTTTAATGGGATTAGAGAATGGAGGCTATGTTAAGTGGTTAATGACTTTTAAAGTTTTAAATGAAATAATGGTAGAAATTTTGAAAGGGGTTTTTAAATGAGGGAATCCATGGAGGAAGGTTAATGTTTTTATGTCTTAAATGGCACCAATGAATGATGAATCAAGTATTTTGGAACCATGAAGAATGAATGGGAATAGGGCTAAGTTAATGGACTCAAATATGGTTAAGAATGATGGTTTAAATATGTGATTAGAACCCTTCAAGGAAGGACTTATGGTGGAGCTAATGATGTATATAGACCCAAGTAAAAATGGGAAAAAGACATCATGGGTTCGGCCATGGTGTATGGCCGAACCCATGACCCAATTATAGGTCATCTTATGGGCAAAAAAATTGGTATTATGCATGTGTTTAAAATTAATGGGGATTAAGTGAACTTAAGGGCTGATTTTTTTAATGTGTTCATGTCATGATTGATGAATCACTAATGGATCTAAATTGTGAATCAAGTATGGACAAAGAAATGTACATGGTTAAGTGGATGTTTAACCATGGGAGAGGTAGTGGCAAAATCGTAAATAATGGCCAAATTCAAGAACTTCATGGGAGATGATCATGGACTTAGGGGCTCTAAGTAACAAACTTATGTATGGTTAAATAAAACCTACGGTGACTGATTTTTAGACTCATACGATTAAAATAGTTGATGGGCTAAATGGGACACACAAAACCTGGATAGTGAGGTTCGGCCATGGGGTATGGCCGGACCCCACTAAGGTATGATTTATGGGCTTAGAAATTGTTAAAA
This sequence comes from Chimonanthus salicifolius, assembly GCA_013350335.1. Taxonomy (NCBI): domain Eukaryota; kingdom Viridiplantae; phylum Streptophyta; class Magnoliopsida; order Laurales; family Calycanthaceae; genus Chimonanthus; species Chimonanthus salicifolius. Next base: position 29,431,904 of record CM023535.1, read on the forward strand.
ACATGGACTGATTATTCATATGTATAATAAGGTATCGGGACATCGCAATCGGTGCGCGATCGGCGATCGGATTCGTGAACGGAACCGTAAAGGGATGCTAGTCGGTATTCGGTAGGATTCCTACCTTTTTGTAAGCCATGGATTATGTGTTATGTATGGGTTTTGTCCTTGATTTATTTTGGTAAGCATATGATTGTTTTAAGATGGGTTTTAAGCTATGATGTGTATATTGGTGCTTTGCGTGATCTATTTTTGATAATCAAATTATATGTTTTATTGATGGGATTTTAAATGCCATGGTTTGTGCTATCATATATATTACATGGCATATGGCATCTACATCTCATGCATGACATGGGAGGGATATGGCATGGGAAGGATGAAAATAAAGAAACCGGAGTCCATGCTCCGTCGGGGTGACCGAGAAACAAACATGGGGACACCTTGACGAGACTTTACCGTCAAGGGGGATGATTTGTGATTGTTTATATCTTGACGAGGTTTTGCCGTCAAGGGGGATGATTTGTGATTGTTTATATCTTGACGAGGTTTTGCCGTCAAGGGGGATGATTTGTGATTGTTTATATCTTGACGTGGTTTTGCAGTCAAGGGGGATGATTAGTGATTGTTTATATCTTGACGAGGTTTTGTCGTCATGGGGGATGATTTGTGATTGTTTATATCTTGACGAGATTTTGCCGTCAAGGGGGATGATTTGTGATTGTTTATATCTTGACGAGGTTTTGCCGTCAAGGGAGATGATTTGTGATTGTTTATATCTTGACGAGGTTTTGCCGTCAAGGGAAATGATTTGTGATTGTTTATATCTTGACGAGGTTTTTGCATCAAGGGGGATATGGCATCATGATGGTATGGATGATGGGTGGGACACATGACATAAAACACCCATGGCATGGCATTCATTTTATGGTTTTCATTATATTATACCTATGTGCTTGTTATCACTAATCCATGTGTTAGCCCTACTCGGAGTCCTATTGGGCGCGTTGTCTAACGCCCTACTTCTACCCTAGCTGATGACGCAGGAGATGGTGGACACGAAGGACGAGACGGAGGCCAAGCTTAGGAGTTTGGGAAGGCGGACTACTTAGTTTTTTAATATATTTTGGAAATGTAATTTGAATAGCTTAGCTCATCGGAATGTAATAATTTAGATTACTTACTGTGGTTTGGATTTTACTTTGGACATTATCATTTTGAGATATGATTATGAATTTAGGGGTATTTTAGTAATTTAAGCGCCATACTTCCTTGCTATCTAAAACTGGTAGGATAATCTCTATTATAATGTTCCGCATTAAGTTATATTCCACGAGCTTACGTCTACGTGTGAACCGTTCTCGTGGACTTTGTTCCACGCGCAGGTAGGGTTGGCCAGTTAAGGGCCGGGCTTCAGAAGCTCGGACTTAACTCGCGTCGTGACGTCCGCGCCCTTTGTCACTTATTATTTAAAAAAAAAAATAGACTCTGATTTCGGTGAAAAGGGGGCGGGCATTATAGTTGGTATCAGAGCAAAATCGGAAGAATGAATCTCTCAAAGTAAGGTTAAGACGGTTGCATGTCTCACTGACAGCTAAGAATCCCAACTGACCTCTAACACCCCGATTTCTCAATGAAGTGGATAATTACGAAAATGCCCCTAATTTGTTAAATTAATTATTTTGAGATGTCAAATAAGGAAATGGTGGGGCCCATTGCTCAAATTAAGGTCATATGAGCACATTATAAATGTCAAGTTTGATTGGATGGGTAATGAACATCAATTGGGTCGAAAATGGCTAAATGGGTCAAAGGGCCCAATTGGACCCAATGGGTCAAAATGGATGATTTGACCATTGTGTAAGCTCAAATTAAATGGGGTCAAGCTGAACTGATTGGAAATCAGGTATAGGAAAAATGGGTAGACTTGAAACACAAGTGAAAACCAATTAAAAATGGCAAAAATCAGCCCATGAATGGGTCATGTTGTCAAAACGGGTCAAGGGGCTGATTGGGGACCCAATGGGTCGGGTTGACCAGGTTGACCACGGATGACCGTGTGGGCCCTCAATTGAACTCAAGTTTGAGTTAATTCAGCTTGAGCTGGACTGATTTGAAGTGAGTTTGATTTAAGAAAAGAGTTGACTCAAAGTTGGTGCATTAAATGTGATGAGTTGGATGAGTTGAGTTAGAATAAAAATATCAAGTGTCAAGTGAGTCAAGAGGAAGTGGAAAGGTGTTGTTAATCACACACAACCCTTGGAGAATCAATCCCAGCCGTTGAGTGTGAAGAGGTGCTTTGGCAAAGCCAAAGGACACCAAGCTTGGGGCGGCATCATCTCATCCCATGAGATGCATGTGTTTAAACATGAAAGGTTGCAACGTTTGGTGAAGGGGTGTCTTGGTTGACACCCAATACCCCATCGGTTTTGGCAAGATTAAATGAGGGAAATGAATGGAAGATGGGATGGAAACTACAAAAGGAAAAGGTTACCTTTCTTGGCCGATTTTTACATAGAGTATCCAAGAAATTCCCATCTCTCTCTCCCTCTCTTCAAGTTCGTTTTTCTTGGCTGAACAGCAGAGGTTTTGGCACCAGTTATTCAAGCATAAACCAGCAAAGAATTAAGGAAAGAAGGAAGAAATAAAAGGGAGAAGGCAAGGATCTAGGCAAAGGAAATTTGGTAAGATTTCTTAAGTGTTCAAGCCAAATAAGTTGTAAGAAAAGGGTGTGTATTGGGCCATGGTTATGGCCGAATGCACCAAGGTTTTAACCTTGAATAATGGAGGTTTTAAAATGGTAAAAATGACCATTGGGTTCGGTCACCATGGAGGGCCGAACCCCATGTAAATGATTAGTGGTTTTGATGTTTTTGAAACATGGAAACCATGAAGTTTTTGTGGACTGTTTTTGATGTTTGTTTAAGATTCAAATGCATGTTTTAAAGAGGGTTAAAAACATGGACTTGAATGACATAAGGACTGAAGTTAGCATGGGTCTAAACAATGGATTAAAATTGATGAAATGGACCATTGGGATCGGCCATCTTGGATGGCCGAATCCCATGAAGTAATATGGTCATTTAGACAAGATGAATTTATTTGGATGTTTTAAGAGGTAAAAAAAATGCAGTAATGTTATGCTGTTTATTACTTGTTTAAATGAGATCTAAAACATATTTAAGAGGACCAAAACATGGACATAGGGTTCGGCCACTTTGGATGGCCGAACCCCATGAAAATATTAGATGATTTTGTGAGTTAAAAACCATATAAATTATGGTGTTTTATGTGATTTGATGAAGATTAACTTGCTGTTATTGGTTGGTCAATATAGGGCTGAACCGTGTCAATGTTAGGGTTAAGTTATTGATTCAAATCGTGGGAAGATGATGGACCAAATTAAAACAAGAGAACCATTGGGTTCGGCCATGTGCATGGCCGAACCCCATGGGGCTGTTTTTGGGATAAATGGATCATGGTATGGGTTAAATGGACCACTTCATATGGAGTATTTTGTGTGGAAGGTTTGTATTGAATTAAAAGGTTTCAAATGTAAGATCATGGATCATGATAATAGGTTTTGGTGTGGATCCATTACATGGAATGGATCGGTAGTTTTAAAAGGTTAAATCCTAAGTTGGTGATGTTTGGCCATGGGCATGGCCGAACCCCACATAATGTGGTTGGGTCTTAGATGTGAATGAATAAGTAAATAATAGTATGATTTACTGATTGTTATATGGACAATGTACCAGAAGTTGAATGACGTGCGAGTTGTGACCGGGTGACGCTAAAGAAAGATCAAGTACTGAAGTGAATCTTCAGTAGGTTTCCTACCTACTTGTAACCACAATTATGATTTGGTTTTATCATGTTTTTATGAGATATGTTATATTTGATATTATGTTTCAAATATGGTTTTGAATGATGACATATGTATTTACAAATGACATACATGGACATTGGCATCTCATGCATAGACATGGGATGATGACTGAGGTTATATAGTGTTGCAATTATGAGTTACCGTCCTCCTTAGGCGATGAGAGTCCCGCCAGGAGGACTAATATGTGATATGAAACAACTCAATGATGAAGCGTCTTTCCACAGGTAACGAGGATTACTGTGGATTACCTTATCATGTGAGACCCAGATGGAAGTGTATTGTGATTTACCTTGACGGTGAGAGTCCCGTCAAGTGATGACTATGTATGTGTGATGGGGTGGGGCTCATTACAATTGCATACGTACATAGCATGGTTTTATATGTTTTTGATGATCATGTACTATATGATATATATATGCATGTTTTATATGCTAACTATGTGGTAGCCCTGATCGGGAACCTACTAGGCGCGTTGATCTAACGCCCTAATTCTATCCTCAGAGGAAAATGCAGGTACAAGGAAAAGGAAAGAGAAGGTCGATGATCGGGAGGGGAGCCAAGCTTAAGCGCTTGAATGTTGAACTGGACTTCTTTATTATTGTCATTTGAATTTATAATTTGTGGACATGTAATAAGTTATTAATTTGCTATGGTTTGATTAGGTTACTAACTATGGATGGTTATTTATGTTAATTAATATTTGAGACTGTTACTTGCTATCTAGTTATTCTATTCCGCAAATAGTCTAGTTTATTCCGCAAGTTATTGTTAGTTCCATGTGTGTATTATCTTTCATGGTTTAGTCCATGTACACATGGGTGGCCAGTTAAGGTTCAGACTTGAGTAGTCTGAACTTACCCACGTCGTGGCGCTCCCGCTCTCTTTCACTCGGTGTTTCTTTCAAAAGAAATTTTCAGACTCTGATTTTCGGAAGGGTGAAAAGGGCGGGGCGTTACATGACTGACTCTTCGGAGTCTGCTGCACGGGGGCCAGGTTAATTTACTTCGATTGACTCAAACTGAAGCGTTCAATCTGAGAACAACATTTAACGAAAAGGAATGATAGCAAGAGAAGAACAATCAATCTAAGTTGGAATTATCAAACATAGCAAGATAGAGCTTATTTTCCCCAAAAATGAGAACACAATATTTGATACTTAGGAAATTTCCCCCCCAAGAACAAGGTATACTCACTTAGCAAATTTCCCCCCCAAATTGACGAAACAGTGTTAGATTTATCAAACGTAGCAAAGTAGGATGCACTTTCCCGGTATCCCCAAATTGAACAACAAACAATAGGAATTTCGAGATCCCCCCTAGAAACAAAGGAAAACCAAGTTTGCTTATTTGGCAACTTCCCCCAAACAAAATACAATGTACTATGCATAAGAAATTTTCCCCAAAACTAAGTATGATTATTTGGTGATTTCCCCCAAAATAAGAAAACAAATCTAGATTTTCCCCAAATTGATGGAACGGTGATGGATTTATCAAACGTAGGAAAATTTCCCCGATCTCACCAAATGGAGCAAACATTGATACTTAGTAAATTTTTTTTTCCTAAACTAAGTGTGCTAATTTGGAAATTTCCCCCAAAATGCATTGTGCTATACATAAGAAATTCCCCAAAACCTAGATTGGTTTTATTGGAAACCATTGTTGATGATTTTTGTATTCTATTTGTATTCTATGATACAGATATGTCAAGTGACGTGGAGTATACGGAATTATGGAATAAGGGAACCCCTAGCTGTCCCATAGATTTGGTATATGCTTCCAGCATAGGACTTTCAGGAGGGACCTCCCGAGGAAGATGAATAGGATTTAACATCTCTTCCTGAAGAGAATATGGAAGACTTTCCGATGATAAGAGAGTCGGTAGGGGAAATAGAACCCGATTATATGTGCGAGTTGTGCAACCAGGTTGGGTACAACTGCACATACTGCCCCTACCCTCTTGAAGTGGTATGCCCGGTTTGTGGACTACATGGACGCGGGAAAGAAAGGACTAACTGTCCTTATATTGGAGGACCAGGGATAATACCTTGTTTGACAGGTGGAGTACTGGGTCACATGTCGATGTCGTGCCCTGACAGTTCCTTTGTGTTTGAGGATGATGCAGGGTCTTCTACGGAAGACTAGACTGGGGAGTAGTAAGAAAGGTCATTCAAAGAGGGTTATTTTGTAAGGGTTGTGGGTACATTTTGTTATTTGAAGGGTTTATTTTAACCCTACCAACCTTGTTATTATGATAGAAGTTTGAATGACTTTTTAAGGAAGTATGCAACTTACGAATTTATGAAGGAACTAAGCCAATAATTTTTTTTTATGACTTAGGAAAATGCCTCCGAAGAGAAGAACCCGACAAGACCCATGTGTGGAAGAAGGAGTACAACAACCTCATCTGGAGGAGGAGGTATAGTCACCTCATCTGGAGGAAGCGCAGAATAGCGTGAATATTCCAGTGATAACCCCCGAGCTACAAAACTTAGTGAAAGCTATAGTCACTGCGGTCTTACAACAACTCTTGAACGGAAATGAAACACAGGACCGAAGAGGTCACAGTGGGGTAAATACCTTTCGCCCTCACAAGAGATTCAGACCCAATTCTTGGAGACCTTCAGCCTCTACTGCAAGTTCCTGTTTCCAGTGTGGTCAGCAAGGGCATTTCAAAAGAGAGTGTCCTCAGAACTATAAATCTTCCCACTTCAGGGGTCCTTTCCATCGTCTAACTCAATCAGCTCAGCCACAGGGACCTAGAGCACATGACCCGACAGGAAGGGCACCTACTACAACAGAATCGGGACAACTAAATACTACGATTTCTCCTCCAGAGACAATGGATCATTCGGTGATTCAAGGTATGGCAGTAGTTTGTAGTTCATATGCTTATGCATTATTTAATTTGGGAACATTCTACTCTCTTGTATCTACTGACTTCACATCTGTTACTAGCACTTTAGCACAATAGATGTCCACTGAACTTACTGTAGTATTCCCTATTGGTAGACGATGACTACCATTGGTGGGTATATCGATTCTCCGATAGATACAGTTTGGTTCCATAGGTTGACGCATGGGTCTTATGATAGACATTTGATTTTGTAAGTCGACGCATGGGTCGTATGTTAGACCTGTTAGCCCTATGATAGACAGAATAGTCCTACGAAGGTATTAGTTATGCCCATGAATGGATTATACCCATAGGAGGGTTATATTCATAGATGATTATTAACCATGGATGTGTATAACCATGGATGAGGGTTCCCATGGTGGTTTAGATTGATGTCGGGTATTGGTATCGTAGAAGTTATGAACAAAGGGGTTAGTCACATCGTGACTTATGTGCAAATGAAGAGGTGCAAAATTTTGGAGAGGTAATTAATGGGAAAAATAAAAATCTAGTGAAACTCGAATGGGAAGCTATGGGCGACTGCCTAGTTAGTCTAGCTAGCTGACTCTGTAGTTAGCCGCTGGAGTTCCAAGAGAGTGTAGCTAGAAACCTAGCTGAAATGGAATCAGCAAAGGACTTGAGCATAGACTCGTACTGGCAGACTACCTCACACAGAGAGTAGACGAAAGAATGTGTTGAATGAGTACAAATGGGAAATGTCTTAGTAGCAGGTAAAGTGAAATAGAATACATTAATCTACATAAGATCGCAAATGGGTTCATGAGAAAAAGAGATAACGTGAGACAGAGTAAATTCTGCAAGAATGAAACTCATAGGTCGATATGAGTGATGTTGATGTAATTAAGAGGTACTTGACATGATTGAACGGGAACAGTGAATAGGCCCAGAAATGGAGGAGATATGGACCAAGATATCTACAAGCGAGGTGGTACCGGAATGAGAGTTACGACCGGGATAAGGTCTTGTATTCCGAGGTAGGACGTATGTGCCTGAGAACTGCAGAAGGGAGTTGTTGGTTGAGGCACACCAAACCAAGCTCTCTACCCATCCGGGCAGCACCAAGATGTACAAGGATCTTAAGAGGCACTATTGGTGGCGTGAACTCGAGAAAGATGTAGCGGAGTTTGTGGCCCGTTGCCTAACTTGTCAGCATGTTAAGGCGGAACATCAGAAGCCACCGGGTTTGTAATACCCTAGAATTTTCAATATATTAATATTTACAGAATTGCCATTGTAATTTATTGATATGGACTTAAATGGGTAAAGTGTTGGGCCAATGGTCCAATAAAGACCCAATGGTTGGTAGTTATGTTTACAAGACAAATAAATGGATGAGATGTACTCAAACGGGTCAAGATTGGTAATTGGGTCAAATTTTGTTAAATGGGTCAAAATGGTCAAATGGGACCCAATAGGTCGTGGTTGACATGCTTGACCATTAGGTGAACTCAAAGCTTAATTGGGTTAAAATGAATTAAATGTTTGAGTTTAGATTGAGTTGAAATAAATGATGGAGTTTAGTTGAGTTGAATTTATGAGTTGAGTTACATTAAAGTAAATGAATGAGTTGAGTTGGGTGAGTTAAATAAATGAGTTAGATGGAATAATTATTTTAAGTGAATGAAGTGTGTGTAAGATGGTGGTATGAGCTAGTTGCAGGTTTTAAACAATGAAAACGTGGGCTGCATGGTTATTCCATGTATGTAACTCCTAAGATAGAGATAAATGATAGTGGTGTTACATGGGAGTTACATAGGTAAGGAATGCATTTCAAATTCAAGTTGTGATGCACGTTGGAGTAGCATGGATTGATAGTTCATGCATGTAACTCCAAGGATGGAGAATGAATGGAGTTGCTGTTTGGTGGAGTTACAAAAAGATGTTATGGCATTTCAAATTCAAATCTTAGTCTACACGTTGAAGGAAGGGGAAGGATTCAATCTTAAGATGAAACCCCCATTTGAGTTGTTAATGAGAGAAGGAGGTAAGGGGGAGGTTACACCAATGTATACAGCAAGATAATCAATGGGAAGCCGTTGGGTACCCTTGGAGTTTCATCTCAAAGATGAAAGCCCCAAGGGAGGTATTAAGAAATGAAGGTTACACAAAGGTCTCATATTCAAATTATTACACACGTTGGAAACATGAGGATTACCCATCTTAGATGGAAAGCCAAGGGTCAAAACCGTTGGAGGGTTTCATCCTTGCTGTTGGAGGGTTTCATCTCAAGGACGAAACCCTCAAATGAAAATAAGAGTTGAAGATAAATGCAAATGAGAGTTACAATTACCAAGGAGATCACATGGGCTGAATGGCATCTACCCAAGGATTGTTTCATTTTCACTCTCCCTATCTCTCTCTCTCTTTGTCGTCTTCTACATTTCAAGACCAAGAACAGCAGCTGATTGCTTATTTTCAATCAGTCCTTGGCTGACGTCTTTCATCAAGACAAGTTCAGCCAAAGGGTTTTGGCATCAAGGCTTAGCACATTCATCCAAGGCCAAAGTTCTCTTTCTTTCTCTCTCTCAAATTCATATCACCTGGCTGAAGTATTCCAAGGAGGTTCCAGCAAGGTTTGTCTCAGCCAAAAGAACAAGAAGAAAGAAGGAGAGGCTAGGGAAGTAAAAGACCAAGGAAGGAGTCAAAGAACTGAAGGAGACGCGGTATTGGTAAGTGCACTTTGAACCATTGATAAATAAAGTTGGTTAAGGGAATGAGATCTGGCCATCGTATGGCCAGATCCATCAATGGTTTAGATATAGGATTATGATGTTTAAAAATGGTAAAATATGGACCATAGGGTTCGGCCCCTTTGGATGGCCGAACCCCATGGGAAAACTTGGTGATTTTTATGGTGTTTGAAAGACAAAATCTATATTATGAAATGGAGGTTTTTAAAGGATTTTAAATGGAGATAAACTTGTTGTTTTGGACCAGTTATGGGATGGCTGAATGATGTGGTTTTCATGGTTTAAGTGTGGAGTCTCATATGTATATAATTGATGGAAGTATTGTGTTAAGAGAACCATAGGGTTCGGCCATGTGTATGGCTGAACCCATTGGACTGTTTTGATGGCATGATTGGGTAAAATCATATTGGAAATCTAAGATGTGTTTAATACTTTTGATTAAGGAATTATCTAGACTTAGTTATGGTGTTAATATTAAGTTTATCAACCATAATATTAGATGGAAGGAGGGGTTACAAATCAGTTTGGTGAGGTTCGGCCATGTAGTATGGCCGAACCCCACTAATGATGATTGATGGATTGGATGGTTAATATTATGGATGTATGAAGGATTTAAAAGGACTAAAATAAGATGGTGAGGTTCAACCATGTAGTATGACCGAACCCCACTAAGAAGATTTTATTTTAAATGATGGAAGTTAGAAAGGTTAAGCATTGGTTAGACCAATGGCAAAACTGTAAATACAATATCAATGACAAATGTGAATGGATTGATCAAAGTGGGGTCCAAAAATCAATGGGTAAGGTTCGGGCATGTTGTATGGCCGAACCCTACCAAAGTATGTTTGAGGTGTGAGGTGGATTAAGTATGTTTAATGGTGTTTAATATAAAAGGTTAGTCTCAATGGCACAATCGTAATTATGGGTGAAATGATCAAATGACCAAAGGAATGGAAATATGAGCCAAAAACCCAAGTGGTAAGGTTCGGCCATATTGTATGGTCGAACGCTATCAAGGTTTATTTTGGAGGATTTGGTTATTTGGAGGCTATGGGTCAAATGAAAGAGACCAAAGTCTTAAATGGGTGAGGTTCGGCCATGGGGTATGGCCGAACCCCACATAATGGATTTTTGGGACTTAAGACTAGGTTGGAATCTTATGGTTAAAAACTTGACTTGCTGTTATATAAATAGGGTCACGGGATTTGCTTGTACACCGTACAAGTTGTAAACCAGAGACGGTTCAAAAGAAGAGCCAAACTAAGTGATTATTGTGTAGGTTTCCTACCTTTATTGTAACCACATTTCTATTTGCTGTTTTATGTTGATTTCGATAAGTTATATGAATGTAAAGTTATGTTTCTAAATGGCATGTTTGCATAGACATCTCATGCATGGCATGGGATGATGTTGTTGTAACCGGAGGCCACACTCCGTCGGGGCGTCCGAAAGACCACTGTGGGGTACCTTGATGATGAGAATCCCATCAAGAGGAATCCGGAGGCCACACTCCGTCGGGGCGTCCGAAAGACCACTGTGGGGTACCTTGATGATGAGAATCCCGTCAAGAGGAGGCTATGTAGAATGGTGATGGGTGGGACTCATTACATGTTCATTTCATACATAGCATGTTTTTATGGAACTTTGACACACATGTATTATTATATTATTTGTATGATTTATACTAACCTTGTGGTAGCCCTATTTGGGAACACTACTGGGCGCGTTGATCTAACGCCCTATCTCTACCCTTAGTGGATGACGCAAGAAAGATAAAGAATGAGGATTGAGAAGGGGACCAAGCAAAGAAGCTTGGGCAGTTTGAAAGATTTAAATGGACTATTTATGGACTTGTTATTTGATTTATTTGGACAATGTAATTTGGTAATTAGATGTGTTGGCATGTAATAAGTAGTTAAGTAGATGCTATGGTTTGATTTATTTTGGATGGTTTGACTGAATGATTAGTTAAGATTGTTAGTAATTTTTGGAGATTATGATTAAGTACTTTGCTATCTAAGAATGATAATTGGAGTAGTCATAGGTTCCATTATAATCATCAGTTAGTCTCGGTTTAAGTATTTTCCGCAATTCTATTAGTACCATGTGTGGATCAATTCTTATGGACTTAGTCCATACGCACATGGGCTTGGCCAGTTAAGGGTCGGATTTTAGAAGTCCGAACTTAACTCGCGTCGTGACACTCCGCCCCGATCACTTGATTATTATATTTAAAAAATAAATAAACCCTGATTATTAGAGTGAAAAGGGCGGGGTGTTACAGTTGGTATCAGAGCGAAACGGGAACTTGAATCTTCCAAAGTAATATTAAGACAGTTTCATGTCTCACTGACGGATAAGAATCCCAACTGACCGACTCTTCGGAGTCCGCTGACTGGGGGGCGGATTAATTTACTTCGTGGACTCCGACTGAACAGTCAATTTGAGAACAACAAAGATAGCAAAAGTACAGTCATTATAGGTGATCTATCAAACGCAGCAACATAGGATATACTTTCCCCAATTTTTTCCCCCCAATTTGAGAAAAACAAACAAATAGGAATTTAGAAATTTGTCCCCCCAAAACAAAAGAAAACTAAGTATGTTTATTTAGAAATCTCCCCAAAATTGTGAAAAATACAAAATGTACGAGGAAACTAAGTCAATAATGTTTTCATGACTTACGGAAATGGCTCCAAAGAAAAGGATCCCTCAGAACCAGAAAGGGAAGGGAAAGGTGTTGCAAATCACGCAACATGAGAAAGTGGTATCACAACACGAAAAATCTGTGCATGAGAGGGAGCCGTCTATACATGAGAAGGAGGTAACCCAACCTGAGGAGGAGCGATCTGTCCATGAAAAGTCGCACAATGAGGAAGAATCACAGCACTCTTGGAGGGAAGAAAAGGGGAGTGAGAATTCATCACGGAAAGAGGAAGAAGGGAACAGTGGTGTACATATACCACATGTGCCGCCTGAACTTCAGGGTTTAGTTCAAGCAGTGGTAACCTCTGTACTCCAACAACATATGAATGGAAGTGAAAGTTCCAAGGATGCCACTGATTGAAGTATGGCTCGGGAATTCCAACAACAGCGTCCTCCCTACTTCAAAGGGAGGAAGGGGCTGTTGGAGCCGAGCACTGGCTGAAGAAGATCACTTAGATCTTAAATTCACTTAAGATCTCGAGTCATGCTGACAGGATTCTACTGGCTACTTCACAACTGATAGAAGATGCCGGTAAATGGTGGGAGGTGGTGGAGAAGCAGAGGGCACTCATAGCAGTTAGGGAGAGGACGGCCATGACATGGGATGAGTTTTCGGCGACCTTCTTGGAACACTACTTTCTAGAGGAGGAGAAGGAGCGACAGACGCAAGCTTTTCTTTCCTTGATACAGGGCTCTATGACGGTGGCAGAGTATCACCGGGAATTCCTCAGTCTATCCATCTATGCATTTTATATGGTGGACACAGAGCATCGCAGGGCAAGGAAGTTTGAGAGGGGTCTATGGCCAAACATCAGGGCCAAAGTGACCATATTCAAGTGCACCACTGGCTTAGGTGGTCAGCAAGGCCACAATAGCAGAACAGGAGTTGAATGCAATGGTACGGTTTGACAACCGCTGAGCTCCAAGTGGGAGGGGTGGGTTCTAGCCCAACAAGAGGTTCCGACCGAACTTCAGCAGACCCACACCATCTGCGGGGTCCACGGGGGGCTTTCGTCCCAACCAGCCCTCCCCATCTGCATCAGTCACCCAGTCATTCAGAGGGGTGAACAACTGTTTCTACTATGATCAGCCGGGTCACTTCAAGAGAGACTGTCCAAAGCTCAATAAGCTCTCATATTCCAGAGGATCTTTCCGTCCACCAGTTAGGCCAGTGAACTCCCGGGGAGGCAGGACTTATAATCAGGCAGGTCAGGCGCTTAATCCTACTGGATCTGGACGGCTATTTGCTCTGGCACCTCCTGAGGATGTGGATCATTCTGTGATTCAAGGTATGGCTGTTGTCAATAGTTCTTATGTTTTATGCATTGTTTGATTTTGGAGCTTCGCACTCTTTTATATCTGCATCCTTTATAACTGCTACTAGTGCACTAGTTCAAAAGCTGTCCACCACACTCACATTAGTATCCCCTGTCGGAGACACGTCCGTAACGCCCCGCCCTTTCCACCCTTCCGAAAATCAGAGTCTGAAAATTTCTTTTGCAAGAAACACAGAGTGAAAGAGAGCGGGGGCGCCACGACGCGAGTTAAGTTCAGACTACTCAAGTCTGAACCTTAACTGGCCACCTATGTGTACATGGACTAGACCATGATAATAAACCACACATGGAACTAACTACAACATGCGGAATAAACTAAACTATTTGCGGAATAGAATGACTAGATAGCAAGTATCAGTCTCAAATATTAATTAACATAAATCAACCATCCAAAGTTAATAACCTAATCAAACCATAGTAAGTAATAACTTATTACATGTCCACAATCTATAATTCAAATGACAGTAATAAAGAAGTCCAGTTCAACATTCAAGCGCTTAGGCTTGGCTCCCCTCCCGGTCATCGACCTTCTCTTTCCCTTTCCTTGTACCTGCATTCTCCTCTAAAGATAGAATTAGGGCGTTAGATCAATGCGCCCAGTAGGTTCCCGAATCAGGGCTACCACATGGTTAGCATAAAAAACATGCAAATATATCATAGTACATGATTATCAATAACACATCTGAAAACAAATGCTATGCATATGCACATGTAATGAGTTCCACCCATCACAAGTCTACACAGCCATTATCTCAAGAAACTCTCATATCAAGGTATTCCGGAGTAGTCCTCATTTCCTTTGGATGGGTAAGCAGAGTACTCCACATTTCCTCTGGATAGTGCGCTTATGTTCAAGTTATTCCAGAGTACTCCACATTTCCTTTGGATGGGATACTTATCATTATGTCGTTCCATTCCCATCACCCCATGCCATGCATGAGATGTCAATGCATTGTATGTCAGTTGTAAATGCATAATTCATCATTCAAAATATGGTAAGTAATAGTATGTCAATATCTCATAAAACCCTTCATGAAAACAGGTGTAAATGTGGTTACAAGTAGGTAGGAAACCTACTGAAGATTCACTTCAGTACTTGATCTTTCTTTAGCGTCACCCAGTCACGACTCGCACGTCGTCAACTTCTGGTACCTTATCCATATAACAATCCATAAATCATAACATCATTTACTTATTCATTACCATCTAAGACCCAACCACATCATGTGGGGTTCGACTATGCCCTTGGCCGAACATCACCAACTTAGGATTTAACTTCTTTTTTCATTTAATCAACTTGTAAATACTTAACCATTTAACCCATTCCATCAAATAATTGTTGATGGGATTCGGCCATACTACATGGCCGAACCACATCCTATGGGTTTTTATCCCATTTTCCATCATCAACCATGATTTGTTATTTGCTTACACTAAGTTCACTAAATTCCATAACTTAGAAACTTTACAACCATATAAAATGGTCCATGGGGTTCGGCCATACATATGGCCAAACCCAATGGTTCCCTTGGTTCCATAACTCCAACATTCATACATAATTTTTGGTTATGATTGCTACATGGTTCAACCATCCCATGACCAACCAAAACAGCAAGTTAATCTTCATTTAAAATCACATAAGAAACCCATAAACTTGTATGATTTTGATCTCCTAAAACCATCACATATTACCATAAAAATGTCATACTATCTCATGGGGTTCGGCCAACACAATTGGCCGAACCAAATGGCTTACAATTTTAAACCTTATTAATCAGCCACTTAGCCTTATTAAAACATGTAAAAACCTCAATGATTTTGCATGGTTTTTAACCTTCTAAAAACCATCAAAATACCAACATCCATTCATGGGGTTCGGCCATCCAAAGTGGCCGAACCCTATGTCCATGTCTTGGTCCTTATGAATATGCAAGTATTAATCAGTATAACATTACTGCATGTTTACCTCTCAAAACCATCCAAATAAATTCATCACTTTGTCCAAATGACCATAACACTTCATGGGATTCGGCCATCCAAGATGGCCGATCCAAATGGTCCATTTCATCAATTTTAATCCACTGTTTAGACCCATGCTAACTTCAGTCCTTACGTCATTCAAATCCATGTTTTTAACCCTCTTTAAAGACATGCATTTGAATCTTAAAGAAACCTCAAAAATAGTCCATAAAAACTCCATGGTTTCTATGTTTCAAAACATCAAAACCAACCTATCTTTTACATGGGGTTCGGCCCCCCATGGTGGCCGAACCCAATGGTTATTTTTGCCATTTTAAAACCTTTATTAATCAAGGTTAAAACCTTGGTGCATTCGGCCATAACCATGGCCCAATACACACCCTTTTTCTTACAACTTATTTGGCTTAAACACTTAAGAAACCTTACCAAATTTTCCAAACTTTCTTCTTGCCTTTGATCCTTGGTTTCTCCTCTCTTGTTTCCTTCTTTTTTTCTTTAATTCTTTGCTGGTTTATGCTTGAATGACTGGTGCCAAAACCTCTGCTGTTCCAGCCAGGAAAAACGAATTGGAGAGAGGGAGAGAGAGATGGGAATTCTTGGATTTCCAAAGTGAAAATCGGCCAAGAATGGTAATATTTTCCTTTTGTAGTTTCAGCCCCATCTCCCATTCATCCTCCCTCATTTAATCTTGCCAAAACCGATGGGGTATTGGGTGTCATTCAAGACACCCCTTGGTGCCAAACGTTGCATCTCTTTGGAAATGAACCAATGCATCCATTTATGAATTGGCGCCGCCCAACCTTGGTGTCTTTTGGCTTTGCCAAAGCACCTCTTCACACTCAACGGCTGAGATGGATTCTCCAAGAGTTATCTGTGATTAACAATGCCTTTCCACTTCCTCTTGACTCACTTGACACTTAATATTTTTATTCTAACTCAACTCATCCAACTCATCACATTCAATTCACCAAGTTTGAGTCAACTCTTTTCTTAAATCAAGCTCACTTCAAATCAGTCCAACTCAAGCTGAACTAACTCATACTTGAGTTCAATTGAGGGCCCACACGGTCATCCGTGGTCAACCTAGTCAACCCGACCCATTGGGTCCCCAATCAGCCCCTTGACCCGTTTTGACAACATGACCCATTCATGGGCTGATTTTTGCCATTTCTAATTGATTTTCACTTGTGTTTCAAGCCTACCCATTTTTGCTATACCTGATTTCCAATCAGTTCAGCTTGATCCCATTTAATTTGAGCTTATACCATGGTCAATTCATCCATTTTGACCCATTGGGTCCAATTGGGCCCTTTGGCCCATTTAGCCATGTTCGACCTAATTGATGTTCATTACCCATCCAATCAAACTTGATATTTATAATGTTCTGATATGACCTTAATTTGAGCAATGGGCCCCACCATTTCCTTATTTGACCTCTCAAAATAATTAATTTGACAAACCAGGGGCATTTTCGTAATTATCCACTTCATTGAGAAATTGGGGTGTTACAACGTCTTTGGGACTCATATGCACGGCCGTAAATACAGACCTCACTGGACTCAGATTTGAGTTCAATTATCTGGTACTCGACATGATTGTGTACGACATTATATTCGGCATGGACTGGTTGGCTAATTATCAAGACAATATTGATTGTTATCGCCGAAGAGTGACATTTTGGTCACCCGAGGGAAAGCAGTATATAGTTCGTGCCGACAAGCAAAGCAGACTGCAGGAAGGGTTGCACCATTTGGTGTTGAATAATATTGTCATCAACAAAGCACCAGTCACTGAGCTTCCAGCAATTGTGAAAGAATTTGCTGATGTCTTTCCAAAAGAACTCCTTGGTTTACCACCTATGAGGGAGCTCAATTTTGAGATCAAGTTGTATCCTGGTACTTCACCAGTGTGTCTAACCCATTATCAGATGGCACCAGCAGAAATGTCCGAGTTGAAGAAGCAACTTGATGAGTTACTCAGACTGGGTTGCATTCGAAACAACACATCATCATGGAGAGCTCCAGTGTTGTTCGTGAAAAAGAAGGACGGTTCACTCAGAATGTGTGTGGACTACCGGAAGTTGAATCAGCTAACTGTCTGGAACAAGTATCCTCTACCCAGGATCGATGATTTATTCGATCAGTTGAGGGGTTCCAGTCACTTTTCCAAGATTGACTTGATGTCCGGTTATCATCAAATCTGGGTCAGGGAGGAAGATATAGAGAAGACAGCTTTCAGGACACAGTATGGACTATTTGAATTTATAGTCATGCCTTTTGGGCTTACCAACGCACCGGCTGTGTTCATGGACTTAATAAACATAATCTTCCTTCCATATCTGGATCACTTTGTTATAGTGTTCATTGACGATATCCTGATCTATTCCAAGAGTCAGGAGGATCATGCTGAGCATCTACGAATAGTATTGAACACCTTGAGACAGAACAAGCTGTATGCCAAAGTAAGCAAATGCGAATTTTGGCTACCTGAGGTCAAATTCTTAGGGCATGTTATAACAGCTGATGGTATAGCCGTTGATCCGGCTAAGGTGGCAGCAGTGAGGGAGTGGAAAGCACCAAAAAATGTCACTGAAATCCGTAGCTTCCTGGGTTTGGCTGGATACTATCGGAAGTTTATCATGGACTTCTCCAAAATTGCATCCACATTGACTCGACTCATGCAGAAAGGAGTCAAATATGAGTGGACAGATCTGTGCAACCAGAGGTTTGAGGAGCTAAAAGAGAGACTTACAACTGCTCCTATGTTAGTTTTGCCGGAAAGAGGCAAACGTTATGAAGTACAATGCGATGCATTAGGAGAGGGACTGGGATGTTCACTCATGCAACGTGATCGTGTGGTG
The DNA here is from genome assembly GCA_013350335.1 of Chimonanthus salicifolius. Taxonomy (NCBI): domain Eukaryota; kingdom Viridiplantae; phylum Streptophyta; class Magnoliopsida; order Laurales; family Calycanthaceae; genus Chimonanthus; species Chimonanthus salicifolius. Next base: position 29,450,279 of record CM023535.1, read on the forward strand.
GCATATGGTTCAAGACAACTAAAGATACATGAACGCCTCTACCCCACACATGATCTTGAATTAGCTGCAGTGGTCTTCGCTCTCAAAAGCTGGAGACACTATCTATATGGTGAGAAGTTTGAAGTATTTTCAGATCACAAGAGCTTGAAGTATTTATTTGATTAGAAAGAGCTCAACTTGAGGCAGCGCAGATGGATGGAATACTTGGCAGATTATGAATTTATGCTCCGGTATCATCCGGGGAAGGCCAACAAGGTGGCGGATGCTCTCAGCCGCATATCTCATGCATCAGTGGCATGTCTGATCAGGACCGAATGGGCGATGTTGAATACCATTCGTGAGTTCAATCTATACATCACAAACCATGGGAGTATGTACAATTTGATCATACGATCCAGCATGGTTACACAGATTGAACAGGAGCAGCGAGCAGATCCGGAAATGGCAGAGATATGGGCCAAGATGTGTAATGGTGAGGTTATACCAGATTGGGAATTACGACCAGGACAGGGTCTTATGTTCCGAGGTAGAATTTATGTGCCAAGAAGTTGCAGAAAAGAAATACTGATAGAGGCACATCAGACTAAGCTCTCCATTCATCCGGGTAGTATAAAAATGTATCATGACTTAAAAAAACATTATTGGTGGCATGGACTCAAGAAGGATGTTGCAGAGTTTGTGGCTCATTGCTTAACTTGTCAGCAAATTAAGACGGAACACCAGAAGCCACTAGGGTTACTCAAACCCTTATCAGTGCCAGAATGGAAATGGAGCACATTTCCATGGACTTTGTGACGAGATTGCCGAGGTCCTCAAAGGGCAATGACGCTATATGGGTCGTGGTAGACCGACTGACCAAGTCCACGCATTTTATTTCTATCAAGATGTCGGATTCATCTGAGACATTGGGTCGGCGGTATATCAAGGACTTCATCAGATTACATGGTATTCCTCGGACAATCGTATCTGATAGAGACGGCCGATTTACCGGCAGGGTGTGGCAGAGTATGCAGTCAACCATGGGGACTGATTTACTGACTAGCACAGCGTTCCATCCACAGACTGATGGACAGTTGGAAAGAACAATACAAACACTGGAGGACATGCTGAGGGCGTGCATGCTAGACTTCAAAGGTGGATGGGAGGATCATTTGCCGTTGGTGGAGTATTCTTATAACAATAGCTACCAAGCAAGCCTTCAGATGGCACCATTCGAAGCTTTGTATGGTAGACCATGCAGGTCACCAATGTGCTGGACCGAGGTCGGCGAACCTGCGCTGATAGGACCCGAGTTGGTTGCAGAAACTACAGCACAGATTCAGTTGATACGTCAGCACTTATTGACTGCACAGAGTCGGCAAAAAAGCTATGCTGACAAAAGGAAGAGGTTTCTCGAATTTGAAATGGGAGACATGGTATTCTTGAAGGTCTCACCACGAAAAGGGCACATGAGATTTGGGAAGAAAGGAAAACTGTCACCAAGATATGTGGGACCGTTTCCAATTATAAGAAGGATGGGGGATGTAGCCTATCAGTTGGCACTTCCTTCGCAATTGGCGTCCCTACATGATGTATTCCATGTGTCGATGCTGAGGAAGTACAACCCCGATCCGTCTCATGTATTGAATGTGCAAGACATAGATGTGCAAAGCGACACCACTTACATCGAAAAGCCGGTCCGAATAATAGAGAATGAGCAAAGGGTGTTGTGGAACTGAGCAATTCAGTTCGTCAAGTGGTATGGGATAGACATGGTGTTGAGGAAGCCACTTGGGAACTGGAATCGGAAATGAGAACGGCTCACCCTGAGTTGTTTGTATGATTTGTTTTAAAATCCTACTTCGTTAGATTTTCGGGACGAAAATTTAAAAAAAAGGATTGTATTGTAATACCCCTAGAATTTCCAATATATTAATATTTATGGAATTGCCATTGTAATTTATTGATATGGATTTAAATGGGTAAGGTGTTGGGCCAATGGTCCAATAAAGACCCAATGGTTGGTAGTTATGTTTACAAGACAAATAAGTGGATGAGATGTACTCAAACGGGTCAAGATTGGTAATTGGGCCAAATTTTGTTAAATGGGTCAAAATGGTCAAATGGGACCCAATGGGTCGTGGTTGACATGTTTGACCATTAGGTGAACTCAAAGCTTAATTGGGTTAAAATGAATTAAATGCTTGAGTTTAGATTGAGTTGAAATAAATGATGGAGTTTAGTTGAGTTGAATTTATGAGTTGAGTTACATTAAAGTAAATGAATGAGTTGAGTTGGGTGACTTAAATAAATGAGTTAGATGGAATAATTATTTTAAGTGAGTGAAGTGTGTGTAAGATGGTGGTATGAGCTGGTTGCAAGTTTTAACACAATGAAAACGTGGGCTGCATGGTTATTCCATGTATGTAACTCCTAAGATAGAGATAAATGATAGTGGCCTTACATGGGAGTTACATAGGTAAGGAATGCATTTCAAATTCAAGTTGTGATGCACGTTGGAGTAGCATGGATTGATAGTTCATGCATGTAACTCCAAGGATGGAGAATGAATGGAGTTGCTGTTTGGTGGAGTTACACAAAGAGGTTATGGCATTCAAATTCAAATCTTAGTCTACACGTTGAAGGAAGGGGAAGGATTCCATCTTAAGATGAAACCCCCATTTGAATTGTTAATGAGAGAAGGAGGTAAAGGGGAGGTTACACAAATGCATACAACAAGATAATCAATGGGAAGCCATTGGGTACCCTTGGAGTTTCATCTCAAAGATGAAACCCCCACGGGAGGTATTAAGAAATGAAGGTTACACAAAGGTCTCATATTCAAATTATTACACACGTTGGAACCATGAGGATTACCCATCTTAGATGGAAAGCCAAGGGTCAAAACCATTGGAGGGTTTCATCTCAAGGATGAAACCCCCGAATGAAATAAGAGTTGAAGATAAATGCAAATGAGAGTTACAATTACCAAGGAGATCACATGGGCTGAATGGCATCTACCCAAGGATTGTTTCATTTTCACTCTCCCTATCCCTCTCTCTCTTTACCGTCTTCTACATTTCAAGACCAAGAATAGCAGCTGATTGCTTATTTTCAATCAGTCCTTGGCTGATGTCTTTCATCAAGACAAGTTCAGCTAAAGGGTTTTGGCATCAAGGCTTGGCACATTCATCCAAGGCCAAAGTTCTCTTTCTTTCTCTCTCTCAAATTCATATCACCTGCCTGAAGTATTCCAAGGAGGTTGCAGCAAGGTTTGTCTCAGCCAAAAGAATAAGACGAAAGAAGGAGAGGCCAGGGAAGTAAAAGACCAAGGAAGGAGTCAAAGAACTGAAGGAGACGCGGTATTGGTAAGTGCACTTTGAACCATTGATAAATAAAGTTGGTTAAGGGAATGAGATCTGGCCATCGTATGGCCAGATCCATCAATGGTCTAGATTTAGGATTATGAAGTTTAAAAATGGTAAAATATGGACCATAGGGTTCGGCCCCTTTGGATGGCCGAACCCCATGGGAAAACTTGGTGATTTTTATGGTGTTTGAAAGACAAAATCTATATTATGAAATGGAGGCTTTTAAAGGATTTTAAAAGGAGATAAGCTTATTGTTTTGGACCAGTTATGGGATGGCTGAATGATGTGGTTTTCATGGTTTAAGTGTGGAGTCTCATATGTATATAATTGATGGAAGTATTGTGTTAAGAGAACCACACATGGCCGAACCGCATGGACTGTTTTGATGGCATGATTGGGTAAAATCATATTGGAAATCTAAGATGTGTTTAATACTTTTGATTAAGGAATTATCTAGACTTAGTTATGGTGTTAATATTAAGTTTATCAACCATAATATTAGATGGAAGGAGGGGTTACAAATCAGTTTGGTGAGGTTCGGCCATGTAGTATGGCCGAACCCCACTAATGATGATTGATGGATTGGATGGTTAATATTATGGATGTATGAAGGATTTAAAAGGACTAAAATAAGATGGTGAGGTTCAGCCATGTAGTATGGCCGAACCCCACTAAGATGGTTTTATTTTAAATGATGGAAGCTAGAAAGGTTAAGCATTGGTTAGACCAATGGCAAAACTGTAAATACAAGATCAATGACAAATGTGAATGGATTGATCAAAGTGGGGTCCAAAAATCAATGGGTAAGGTTCGGGAATGTTGTATGGCCGAACCCTACCAAAGTATGTTTGAGGTGTGAGGTGGATTAAGTATGTTTAATGGTGTTTAATATAAAAGGTTAGTCTCAATGGCACAATCGTAATTATGGGTGAAATGATCAAATGACCAAAGGAATGGAAATATGAGCCAAAAACCAAAGTGGTAAGGTTCGGCCATATTGTATGGTCGAACCCTACCAAGGTTTATTTTGGAGGATTTGGTTATTTGGAGGCTATGGGTCAAATGAAAGAGACCAAAGTCTTAAATGGGTTAGGTTCGGCCATGGGGTATGGCCGAACCCCACATAATGGATTTTTGGGACTTAAAACTAGGTTGGAATCTTATTGTTAAAAACTTGACTTGCTGTTATATAAATAGGGTCACGGGATTTGTTTGAACAACGTACAAGTTGTAAACACGAGACGGTTCAAAAGAATAGCCAAACTAAGTGATTATTGTGTAGGTTTCCTACCTTTATTGTAACCACATTTCTATTTGCTGTTTTATGTTGATTTCGATAAGTTATATGAATGTAAAGTTATGTTTCTAAATGGCATGTTTGCATAGACATCTCATGCATGGCATGGGATGATGTTGTTGTAGTCGGAGGCCACACTCCGTCGGGGCGTTCGAAAGACCACTGTGGGGTACCTTGATGATGAGAATCCCATCAAGAGGAATCCGGAGGCTACACTCCGTCGGGGCGTCCGAAAGACCACTGTGGGGTACCTTGACGATGAGAATCCCGTCAAGAGGAGGCTATGTAGAATGGTGATGGGTGGGACTCATTACATGTTCATTTCATACATAGCATGTTTTTATGGAACTTTGACACACATGTATTATTATATTATTTGCATGATTTATACAACCTTGTGGTAGCCCTATTCAGAAACACTACTGGGTGTTGATCTAACGCCCTATCTCTACCTTTAGTGGATGACGCAAGAAAGATAAAGAATGAGGATCAAGAAGGGGACCAAGCAAAGAAGCTTGGGCGGTTTGAATGATTTAAATGGACTATTTATGGACTTGTTATTTGATTTATTTGGACAATGTAATTTGGTAATTGGATGTGTTGGCATGTACTAAGTAGTTAAGTAGATGCTATGGTTTGATTTATTTTGGATGGTTTGATTGAACGATTAGTTAAGATTGTTAGTAATTTTTGGAGATTATGATTAAGTACTTTGCTATCTAAGAATGATAATTGGAGTAGTCATAGGTTCCATTATAACCATCAGTTAGTCTACGTTTAAGTATTTTCCGCAATTCTATTAGTACCATGTGTGGATCAATTCTTATGGACTTAGTCCATACGCACATGGGCTTGGCCAGTTAAGGGTCGGATTTTAGAAGTTCGAACTTAACTCGCGTCGTGACACTCCTCCCCGATCACTTGATTATTATATTTAAAAAATAAATAAACTCTGATTATTAGAGTGAAAAGGGCGGGGTGTTACAGTTGGTATCAGAGCGAAACAGGAAGTTGAATCTTCCAAAGTAATATTAAGACAGTTTCATGTCTCACTGACGGATAAGAATCCCAACTGATCGACTCTTCGGAGTCCGCTGACTAGGGGCCGGATTAATTTACTTCGTGGCCTCAGACTGAACAATCAATTTGAGAACAACAAAGATAGCAAAAGTACAGTCATTATAGGTGATCTATCAAACGCAGCAACATAGGATATACTTTCCCCAATTTTTTCCCCCCAATTTGAGAAAAACAAACAAATAGGAATTTAGAAATTTGCCCCCCAAAACAAAAGAAAACTAAGTATGTTTATTTAGAAATCTCCCCAAAATTGTGAAAAATACAAACTGTACGAGGAAACTAAGTCAATAATGTTTTCATGACTTACGGAAATGGCTCCAAAGAAAAGGATCCCTCAGAACCAGAAAGGGAAGGGAAAGGTGTTGCAAATCACGCAACATGAGAAAGTGGTATCACAACACGAAAAATCTGTGCATGAGAGGGAGCCGTCTATACATGAGAAGGAGGTAACCCAACCTGAGGAGGAGCGATCTGTCCATGAAAAGTCGCACAATGAGGAAGAATCACAGCACTCTTGGAGGGAAGAAAAGGGGAGTGAGAATTCATCACGGAAAGAGGAAGAAGGGAACAGTGGTGTACATATACCACATGTGCCGCCTGAACTTCAGGGTTTAGTTCAAGCAGTGGTAACCTCTGTACTCCAACAACATATGAATGGAAGTGAAAGTTCCAAGGATGCCACTGATTGAAGTATGGCTCGGGAATTCCAACAACAGCGTCCTCCCTACTTCAAAGGGAGGAAGGGGCTGTTGGAGCCGAGCACTGGCTGAAGAAGATCACTTAGATCTTAAATTTACTTAAGATCTCGAGTCATGCTGACAGGATTCTACTGGCTACTTCACAACTGATAGAAGATGCCGGTAAATGGTGGGAGGTGGTGGAGAAGCAGAGGGCACTCATAGCAGTTAGGGAGAGGACGGCCATGACATGGGATGAGTTTTCGGCGACCTTCTTGGAACACTACTTTCTAGAGGAGGAGAAGGAGGGACAGACGCATAATTTTCTGTCCTTGATACAGGGCTCTATGACGGTGGCAGAGTATCACCAGGAATTCCTCTGTCTATCCATCTATGCATTTTATATGGTGGACACAGAGCATCGCAGGGCAAGGAAGTTTGAGAGGGGTCTACGGCCAAACATCAGGGCCAAAGTGACCATATTCAAGTGCACCACATTGGCTGAGGTGGTCAGCAAGGCCACAATAGCAGAACAAGAGTTGAATGTAATGGTACGGTTTGACAACCGCCGAGCTCCAAGTGGGAGGGGTGGGTTCCAGCCCAACAAGAGGTTCCGACCGAACTTCAGCAGACCCACACCATCTGCGGGGTCCACGGGGGGCTTTCGTCCCAACCAGCCCTCCCCATCTGCATCAGTCACCTAGTCATTCAGAGGGGTGAACAACTGTTTCTACTGTGATCAGCCGGGTCACTTCAAGAGAGACTGTCCCAAGCTCAATAAGCTCTCATATTCCAGAGGATCTTTTCGTCCGCCGGCTAGGCCAGTGAACTCCCGGGGAGGCAGGACTTATAAGCAGGCAGGTCAGGCGCTTAATCCTACTGGATCTGGACGTTGCTCTGGCACCTCCTGAGGATGTGGATCATTCTGTGATTCAAGGTATGGCCGTTGTCAATGTATCTTATGTTTATGCATTTTTTGATTCTAGAGCTTCGCACTCTTTTATATCTGCATCCTTTATAACTGCTACTGGTACACTAGTTCAAAAGCTGTCCACCACACTCACAGTAGTATCCCCTGTCGGAGACACATCTTTGGGACTCATATGCACGGCCGTAAATGCAGAACTCGCTGGATTGATGGACAGTCGGAGAGGACAATACAGATATTGGAGGATATGCTGAGAGCATGTATGCTGGACTTCAAGGGTCGATGGGAGGATCACTTGTCACTGGTGGAGTTCTCCTACAATAACAGTTACCAGGCAAGCCTCCAGATGGCTCCATTTGAGGCCTTATATGGTAGGCCGTGTAGATCGCCAGTGTATTGGACAGAGGCCGGTGAGCCTGCGCTGATTGGACCGGAGTTGGTTGCGGAGACTACAACGCAGATCAAGGTGATATAGCAACACCTACTCACTGCACAGAGCCGTCAGAAGAGTTACGCCGATAAGAGGAGAAGGTTCCTCAAGTTTGAGGCGGGAGACTTTGTGTTTTTGAAAGTCTCACCACGAAAGGGACAAATGAGATTCAGGAAGAAGGGGAAGTTGTCGCCTAGATTTATGGGGCCGTTTCCAATCCTAAAGAGGGTGGGGGAGGTGGCCTATCAGTTAGCACTTCCTCCACAGTTATCATCTTTACATGATGTGTTTCATGTGTCCATGTTGAGGAAATACAACCCCGACCCTTCACATGTATTGAATGTGCAAGACGTCTATGTACAAAGCGACGTGACGTATGTGGAGAAGCCGATCAGAGTGATCGGGAGTGAACAAAGGGTACTTCGAAACCGCGCCATTCAGTTCGTCAAGGTGGTATGGGAACGACATGGCAATGAGGAGACCACCTGGGAACTTGAATTAGAGATGAGAGCCGCTCATCCGGAGCTCTTTGTATGAGTTTTTTGAACCACTACTTCGCTCAAATTTTCTGGACGAAAATTTTAAAAGAGGATTGTATTGTAATGGCCCGAAATTTTTAAATCAATAAATATGTGGCTATTATTTATTTTTATTGGTGGAAATTGGAAATTTGATGGAATAAATGGTGAATGGATCAAAATATGGACAAAGGCCCAAGTATGGCCCAATGGACTATGGATTGGATTTAAATTCATTTAAAGGGTCAATGATGGTCAATTGGGCCAAGGATGGTCAAATTTGGCCCAATACACATCCGGGACACAATGGATCAAAATGATTTAAGCTCTAAGGTAAATGGGTAGGAGGTGAATGTAATTGGGCTATAGGCCCAATGGTGATCCAAGTAGTTGAAAATGGATTAAATTAAATCACCTAAGTTAGTGATGAATTGACCAAGGTGACATGGCCGATTGGGACCCACCTCCACTTCACCAAGTGAGGTGGCTTGTGGACCAAGGATTGGTGGGGCCGGCCACATGGTTGACTTGGTCAACCATAGGTGGATTAATGGAGAGGAATCAAGGAGGTTTAAGGAAATTAAATGGGAATTAATTAACCTAATGATCTAATTAATTAATTAATTAAGCTAATTAAAAAAGGTGGTCAAATGGTCAAAATTGGGAGACCAAACCACCTTATCACCAAGCTCAAAAACGTTGGCTTAGGTGGTGGTTTATCCCAACCACCACTATAAATTATAAAGCATATAGCATAAATAAAAATCCCATGTGGTTGGTGAAATTAAATGGTCGGAGTGTAGGTCACTCCACCAAAGGAAATGAACCTTATCTCTTTCTCTTTTCATTCCAACTCATTTCATTCTCTCCCTCTCTTGCTCTCCACCACCGTCCCACACCAAGAAGAAAAGAAGAAGAAAAAAACTAAGGAGAAAAGAAGAAGAAGACTTAGAGAACAGAAGTGCAAGCAAAAGCCACCACTCCAAAATCAAGACCTAGCATCTTCTTCCTCACCATCTCCTCCTTTCCCTCTCTCAAAACACACTCCATGGTGGCCGAACCCAAGTGTTGATGTTTTCATCTTGATCAAGCATCTTGACCAACGAACAAAGGAGAAGAAGAAGAAAGAAGGCCAAGGAGTCCAAGAAGAGAAAGAAAAGCCGGAGGAGTCGTCGGATTGTAAGTAATTCTTAAACAATAATTTTGCATTTTAAGGGTTAAGAGGTAATTATGGAATCCATTTTCTTTGGATTGGTTGGTGGCCAAATTATCATGGGCCTTGGATCTCAAATCCATCCAATAAAAAGAGGAAGAATGGGCAAACCCTAATGAGTAAATTAGGTTAAGAAAAAAAAAATGGACTGAGGACATTATGTATTTAAATTAATTAAGCATGGATGTATGTGGATTTTTGAAGGATACATTAAGGATTTTATGTATTAAAAATTTACTTAAGCATGGTAGGTGATTAAATGATTTTGTTAGGGTTTTAAAGAATGGAAGCCATGGAGGACAATTTATGATTTTTAAGATTTTAATAATTAAATGTTGGAAATTTCAAAGCGGTTTAAATGAGGAAATGCATAGGAGATGTGAATGATGTTGATGGCCTCAAAAGGCATGAATGAATAATGGACCATGAACTTATGGTGATGGTGTTAGAATTTTAATGGGATTAGAGAATGGAGGCTATGTTAAGTGGTTAATGATTTTTAAAGTTTTAAATGAAAGAATGGTAGAAATTTGAAAGGGGTTTTTAATGAGGGAATCCATGGAGGAAGGTTAATGTTTTTATGTCTTAAATGGCACCAATGAATGATGAATCAAGTATTTTGGAACCATGAAGAATGAATGGGAATAGGGCTAAGTTAATGGACTCAAATATGGTTAAGAATGATGGTTTAAATATGTGATTTAAACCCTTCAAGGAAGGACTTATGATGGAGCTAATGATGTGTATAGACCCAAGTAAAAATGGGAAAAAGATATCATGGGTTCGGCCATGGTGTATGGCCAAACCCATGACCCAATTATAGGTCATCTTATGGGCAAAAAAATTGGTATTATGCATGTGTTTAAAATTAATGGGGATTAAGTGAACTTAAGGGCCGATTTTTTTAATCTGTTCATGTCATGATTGATGAATCACTAATGGATCTAAATTGTGAATCAAGTATGGACAACGAAATGTACATGGTTAAGTGGATGTTTAACCATGGGAGAGGTATTGGCAAAACCGTAAATAATGGCCAAATTCAAGAACTTCATGGGAGATGATCATGGACTTAGGGGCTCTAAGTAAAAAACTTATGTATGGTTAAATAAAGCCTAGGGTGGCTGATTTTTAGACTCATGCGATTAAAATAGTTGATGGACTAAATGGGACCCACAAAACCTAGATAGTGAGGTTCGGCCATGAGGTATGGCCGGACCCCACTAAGGTATGATTTATGGGCTTAGAAATGGTTAAAAGCATGGACTGATTATTCATATGTATAATAAGGTATCGGGACATCGCAATCGGTGCGCGATCGGCGACCGGATTCGTGAACGGAAGCATAAAGGGACGCTAGTCGGTATTCTGTAGGATTCCTACCTTTTTGTAAGCCATGGATTATGTGTAATGTATGGGTTTTGTCCTTGATTTATTTTGGTAAGCATATGATTGTTTTAAGATGGGTTTTAAGGCTATGATGTGTATATTGGTGCTTTGCTTGATCTATTTTTGATAATCAAATTATATGTTTTATTGATGGGATTTTAAATGCCATGGTTTGTGCTATCATATATATTACATGGCATATGGCATCTACATCTCATGCATGACATGGGAGGGATATGGCATGAGAAAGATGAAAATAAAGAAACCGGAGTCCATGCTCCGTCGGGGCGACCGAGAAGTAAATATGGGGACACCTTGAAGAGGCTTTGCCGTCAAGGGGGATGATTTGTGATTGTTTATATCTTGAAGAGGTTTTGCCGTCAAGGGGGATGATTTGTGATTGTTTATATCTTGACGAGGTTTTGCCGTCAAGGGGGATGATTTGTGATTGTTTATATCTTGACGAGGTTTTGCCGTCAAGGGGGATGATTTGTGATTGTTTATATATTGACGAGGTTTTGCCGTCATGGGGGATGATTTGTGATTGTTTATATCCTGACGAGGTTTTGCCGTCGAGGGGGATGATTTGTGATTGTTTATAACTTGACGAGGTTTTGCCGTCAAGAGGGATGATTTGTGATTGTTTATATCTTGACGAGGTTTTGCCATCAAGGGGGCTGATTTGTGATTGTTTATATCTTGACAAGGTTTTGCCGTCAAGGGGAACGATTTATGATTGTTTATATCTTGACGAGGTTTTTCCGTCAAGGGGGATATGGCATCATGATGGTATGGATGATGGGTGGGACACATGACATAAAACCCCCATGGCGTGGCATTCATTTTATGGTTTTCATTATATTATACCTATGTGCTTGTTATCACTAATCCATGTGTTAGCCCTACTCGGAGTCCTACTGGGCGCGTTTTCTAATGCCCTACTTCTACCCTAGCTGATGAAGCAGGAGATGGCGGACACAAAGGACGAGACGGAGGCCAAGCTTAGGAGTTTGGGAAGGCGGACTACTTAGTTTATTTAATTTATTTTGGAAATGTAATTTGAATAGCTTAGCTCATCGAAATTTAATAATTTAGATTACTTACTGTGGTTTGGATTTTACTTTGGACATTATCATTTTGAGATATAATTATGTATTTAGGGGTATTTTAGTAATTTAAGCGCCGTACTTCCTTGCTATCTAAAACTGGTAGGATAGTCTCTATTATAATGTTCCGCATTAAGTTATATTCCGCGAGCTTACGTCTACGTGTGAACCGTTCTCGTGAACTTTGTTCCATGCGCACGTAGGGTTGGCCAGTTAAGGGCCGGGCTTCAGAAGCTCGGACTTAACTCGCATCGTGACGTCCGCGCCCTTTGTCACTTATTATTTAAAAAAAAACAAATAGACTCTGATTTCGGTGAAAAGGGGGCGGGCGTTACAGGGGCGACCGATAAGGCATTCGTGGGGATACCTTGATGAGGATTTTCCATCAAGAGGATACTATGTGTGTAATGTAATTGGAGTCCAAGCTCCATTCGGGGCGACCGATAAGGCATTCGTGGGGATACCTTGATGAGGATTTTCCATCAAAAAAATATTATGTTTGTAATGTAACCGGAGTCCATGCTCCGTTCAGGGCGACCGATAAGGCATTCTTGGGGATACCTGGATGAGGATTTTTCCATCAAGAGGATACTATGTGATTGTGATATGGACGATAAGTGGGACTCATGGCATATGACACTCATGGCATGTCATTGTTTTACATGGTTTTGATATTATCTATATCTATGTGATTTCTATACTAACTCATGTGTTTGTGTAACGCCCCGCCCCTTTTCACTAAGATCAGAGTCTAATTTTTTTTAAAAAATAAAGAGTGACAAAGGGCGCGGACGTCACAACGCGAGTTAAGTCCGGGCTTTTAAAGCCCTGCCCTTAACTGGCAAACCCTACGTGTGCGTGGAACTTAGTCCACGAAGAATGGTTCACACGTAGAAGTAAGCTTGCGGAATATTAAACGAAGTGCAGAATTATAATAGAGTCTATCCTACCAATTTTAGATAGCAGGGAAGATTACATCATTTAAAATTACTAAATTACCCCAAAATGATAATGTCCAAAATAAAATCTAGACTATAGCAAGAACTAGAAATTATTACAATCCGACGAGCTAAGCTATTCAAAATTACATTTCCAAAATAAATTAAATAAACTATTTAGCCCGCCTCCCCAAGCTCCTACGCTTGGCTCCCGTCTCGTCCTTCCTTTCCGCCGTCTCCTGCGTCATCAGCTAGGGTAGAAGTAGGGCGTTAGACAACGCGCCCAGTAGGATTCCTAGTAGGGCTAACACATGGATTATTGATAACAAAACATATAGATAATATCATATCAAAACCATGCAATTTGGTGCAATGTCATGCAATAGGTGTCCTATGTCATGAATCCCACCCATCAAGCTCATCATCACTGGTACAATGTCCCTTTTTCAACCATACATAATGTCCCCCTTGATGGCAAAGCCTCCTCAAGGTATAACTACAAATACGAATATCCCCTTTGATGGAAGAACCATCATCAAGGTGTAATAATAAATACAACAACCCCCTTGATGGAAGAACCATCATCAAGGTATAATAATAAATACAACATCCCCCTTGATGGAAGAACCATCATCAAGGTATAATAATAAATACAACATCCTTGTTTGAATAACCTTATCAACATATCATAGAGCCCATAGTAACCTCCCTGATGAATCAAACACATCAAATATCCCCATGTTTGTTTATCGGTCGCCCCGACGGAGCATGGACTCCGGTTTCATTTCATCCTTCCCATGCCATATCCCTCCCATGTCATGCATGAGATGTAGATGCCATATGCCATGTAATATATATGATAGCACAAACCATGGCATTTAAAATCCCATCAATAAAACATAATATTTGATTATCAAAATAGATCAAGCAAAGCCTCAATATACACATCATAGCCTTAAAACCCATCTTAAGACAATTATATGCTTACCAAAATAAATCAAGGAAAAACCCAGACATCACACATAATCCATGGCTTACAAAAAGGTAGGAATCCTACCGAATACTGACTAACGTTCCTTTACGTTTCTCCGTCCACAAACCCGGTCTCCGATCGCGTAGCGCTTGCGATGTCCGGTACCTTATTATACATTATCAATTAGACTCATGTTTTAATCATGTCCAAGTCCATTATCCAAGCCTTAGTGGGGTTCGGCCATACACCATGGCCGAACCCTACTAATTAAGTTTGTGGGTCCCATCTTAATCCATTGATTTTCTTAATTTTGCGAGTCTAAAAATCAGCACCTTGGCTTTATCAATCACACATAAGTTATTTACTTAGAGCCCCTAAGTCCACGATCATCTTCCATGGGGTTCGGCCATACACCATGGCCGAACCCATGGTTCTTGAATTTGGCCATTATTTACGATTTTGCCACTACCCTTCCATGGTTAATCATTCACTTAACCACGTACATTTTTGTTCAAAATTGACCCATAACTTAGATCCATTAATGATCCATAACTTAGATCCGTTAACGACCCATCAACCATGTCATAAGATTATTCAAATCAACCATTTAATTAACCTAATCCTTATTCATTTAAGCACATACATAACCCCATACTTAGCCCATCAATTGATCCATAGACTTGGATCCCTTAATGACTCCTTAGCCATGACATAACATCATCACAAATTAGCCACTTAATTACCCTAATCCCCATTCATTACTCACATGTCTAATACCAAATTTAACCCATAAATTGACCCACAAATGGGTCATGGGTTCGGCCATACACCATGGCCGAACCATGATGTCATTTTCCCCATTTTTACTGTAATGCCCGTCCCTTTTCACCGAAAATCAGAGTCTATTTTTTTTTTTTTAAAGTGACAAAGGGCGCGGACGTCACGACGCGAGTTAAGTCCGAGCTTCTAAAGCCCGGCCCTTAACTGGCCAACCCTACGTGTGCATGGAACGAAGTCCACGAGGAACAGTTCACGCGTATAAGTAAGCTTGCGGAATGTTACATAAAACGCGGAATGATAATAGAGGCTAACCTATAAATTTTAGATAGCAGGGAAGATTACATTTATCTAACTAATAAAACATCTCAACATCACCGTATCCAAAACAAAACCAGAATATAACAAGTAATTATACAGTCCGACAAGCTAAACTATACAAATACACATTTCCCAAAATAAACTTAATTAAAGAAAACAGTCTGCCTCCTCAAGCTCCTAAGCTTGGCTCCCGTCTCGTCCTTCTACTCCGGCATTTCCTGCGTCATCAGCTAGGGTAGAAGTAAGGCATTAGACAACGCGCCCAATAGGACTCCGAGTAGGGCTAACACATGGATTAGTGATAACAAAGCATATAAATAATATTATAATTAAAAACCATAAAATGAATGCTATGCCATGGGTGTCTGTGTTATGGACCCCACCCATCATCCATACCATCATGCTGTCATATCCCCCTTGACGGCAAAACCTCGTCAAGATATCATCCCCCTGGACGGTAAAACCTCGTCCAGGTATAAATAATCACAAATCTTCCCCCTGGACGGCAAAACCTCGTCCAGGTATACACAATCACACATCATCCCCCTGGACAGCAAAACCTCGTCCAGGTATAAACAATCACACATAATCCCCCTGGACGGTAAAACCTCGTCTAGGTATAAACAATCACACATCATCTTCCTTGATGGAAGAACCATCATCAAGGTATCACAATTACATACGACATCCCTGATAAATCAAACACATCAAAATATCTCCATGTCTGTTTATCGGTCGCCCCGACGGAGCATGAACTCCGGTTTCATTTCATCCTTCCCCTGTCATATCCCTCCCATGCCATGCATGAGATGTAGATGCCATATGCCATGTAATGAATATAATAACAAACCATGACATTTTAAAAAAAACCCATCAATAAAACATATAACTTGATTATCAAAAATAGATCAAGCAAAGCCTCAATAATCACATCATAGCCTTAAAACCTATTTTAAACCACTCATAGGCTTACCAGAATGAATCAAGTAAAAACCCCTACATAATACGTAATTCAAAACCAAATCTTAAAAAAAACCATATAATTTCGAAATAATTCAAAGAAACCATCATGCAATCCATGGCTTACAAAAAGGTTAGAATCCTACCGAATACCAACCAGCGTTCTTTCTTCCGTTTCCGTCCGACAGACCCGGTCGCCGATCACGCACCGCTTGCGATGTCGAATACCTTATTACATACACATAATTGGTCCATATTTTAACTTTTTAAATCCATTAATCACATACTTAAGGTTACCATAATTGCACTTATGTCCATGATCATTTCTCATGGAGTTCTTGAATTTGGCCATTATTTACAATTTTGCCACTACTCCTTCACATAATTAATTACTCATTTTTATTTCTCCATTCTTAGACCCATGATAGATCCAAAATCTTGGATCCATCAATGATTCATCAACATGCCACAAGATCACTAAAATTCCACCATCTAATTAGTCTAATCCTTATTAATTTAAACACACACATAGTTCCATACTTAACCCATCAATTGTCTCATAAAATTGGGTCATGGGTTCAAAATACCCCATTCATCAAATCTTCCCATGGGGTTTACTTCATGCATTTAACTACAATGAGTCCATTACCCACTCATTCCCTTTTTTTTCTTTGGCCTACTTATACATTTGAACCCATCATAAGCCCTTCCATGAAGGGGCTTAACTTATACATTTAAATCACCATCCTTAATCACATTTAAATCCATTTACAACCATCATCAAACCATCATAAAACCATCATTTTCCCCATAATTCATAACCATTAATCCACCATTTGATCACCATAGGGTTCGGCCATACACCATGGCCGAACCCATGGTTCATGGTCCATGATTTATCTATGCCTCTTGAGGCCATGAAATCCATTTACAAATCACTATATTTAATCATTAACTCCTTAAAAAAATCATTAACCCTCTTTCCCATGATTTTTCTTATAAAAACCCCTTTAAACTTAATCACATTTAATCAATAAATTTAAAACCCTAAGCCATCCTCCATGGTTTCCATTGTTCATAAACCCTAACATTCCATTAAAAATGTCCAAAATACCTTCCATAACCTCCATTCCTTAAAACCCTAAAAAAAATCATACATTACCTACATTTAATCATTAAGCACTTAAAACCCTAAACCATTCTTTTTGAGGTCATTAAAATTATCTTCCATCTCCTATGATTCTCTCATTTAAAACCTCTTTACAAAATTCACCACATTCAATTACTTACAACCCCAAAAATTATAAACATTCTCCATAGCTTTAAACCTTAAAACCCTACTTAATTCATCAACCCTTTTTCCATTAATCCATTTAAAACCCCCACTTCCATGCTTGATTAATACCTAATTACACAATGCACTCAATCCATTTATTTTTCCTTAACCTAACCCTAATTTACCCATTAGGGTTTTGTCCACTTTCCATCCTTCAAATTGATGGATTTAAAATCCATGGCATAAAATCATTTGGCCACCATTAAATTTACAAAATGAATCCTAGATCTTAAACCCTAAAAATCCAAAATTTCTTGTTTAAGAAAATACTTACAATCCGACGCCTCCTTCGACTTTTGCCACTCCCGTCGGCTTCCTTAGCCTCCTTTCTCCTTCCTCTCCTTGTTTGAGGGCTAGGATGCTTGATCAATGGTGACAACCTCCAATCTTAGGATCGGCCATAATAGGGTTTGAATTGAGAGGGGGAAGAGGATGGAGATGGGAAAAGTGTCTGAAAGTCTTTACCTTGAGGTGGTGGGCCAACCTTTTCTTCTTCTCCCTAAGCTCTTCTCCTTCTTTTTCCAAATTTTTCTCTTCTTTCTCTTGCTAGGGTGGGACGGCCATGAGAGAGCAAAATGGGGAGAGAGTGAAATGAGAGTTAGATGGAAAACATGAGAAAATAAGATAAAACTTATCTTGTTTTGATTGGCTAAGATAAAGCTTCCCATTACTTCTCCCACCAACCCCTAAGATATTTCATGCTTTATGTCCCAACTACACTAAGCAACGTTTTTTCATGTTTGAAATGGATTGTTTTGGTCTCCCCTCCTTTGACCCCTTTGACCATGATTAGATTAGCTTATTTAATTTAATTAATTTGATCATTAGGTTAGGTTCATTAATTCCCACCTAATTTAATTCCATTAAATTCCCTCTATGAAATCCACCCATGGTACAACCGGCCCCACCAATTCTTGGTCCACCCGCCACCTCACTTGATGAGGTGGAGGTGGGTCCCACTTGGCCACATCACCTTGGCTTAATTCAAATTAACTTAGGTGATTTAAATCCATTCCAATTGGATCACCATTGGGCCCATGGCCCAATTACATTTTCATCTTACCCATTTACCTTAAAGCTTACATCATCTTGATCCATTGGGTCCCAAATGGGTATTGGGCCGAATTTGACCATCCTTGGCCCATTTGACCATCTTTGACCCTTTAAGTAAACTTAAATCCAATCCATAGCCATTGGGCCCTAGTTGGGCATTTGTCCATATCTTGATCCATTTACCCTCTATTCCATTAGATTTCCAATTTCCACCATTAAAACAAACAATAACCACATATATTTTGATTTACAAATTTCAGGCCATTACATTAATCATTATTGACCAATTAAATGAATTTCATCCAACCCATGGTCCATTGGACCATACTTGGGCCTTTGCCCAAATTTTGATTCACTTAACCTTTATTCCATTAAAATTCTTAGTTTCGATCATTAAAATAAATAATAACCACAGATATACTGATTCATAAATTCCAGGTCATTACAATACAATCCTCTTTTGAATTTTTCATCTCGAAAATTCGAGTGAAGTAGAGGTTCCAATCATCTCATACAAAGAGCTCCGGATGAGCGGCACTCATCATCTGACTCAAGTTCCCAAGTGGTTCCTCATTGCCAAGTCGTTCCCATACCACCTTGACGAACTGACTGGCGCGGTTCCGCAGTACCCTTTGTTCGCTCCCAATCATTCTGATCGGCTTCTCCACATACGTCACGTCGCTTTGTACATCGACGTCTGGTACGTTCAACACCTGTGAAGGATCAGGGTTGTACTTCCTCAACATGGACACATGAAACACATAATGTAAAGAGGATAACTGTGGAGGAAGCACTAACTGATAAGCTACTTCCCCCACCCTCTTTAAGATTGAAAATGGCCCCACAATCCTAGGTGACAGTTTCCCATTTTTTCCCGAATCTCATGTGTCCCTTCCATGATGAGACTTTCAAAAACACCAAGTCTCCCACCTCAAACTCGAGAAACCTTCTCCTCTTGTCGGCATAACTCTTCTGACGGCTCTGCGCAGTGAGTAGGTGTCTCTGTCCAACACACTGGCAATCTACACGGCCTACCATATAAGGCCTCAAATGAAGCCATCTGGAGGCTTGCCTGGTAACTGTTATTGTAGGAGTACTGCACCAGGAGCAAATGATCTTCCCATCCACCTTTGAAATCCAGTACACATGCTCTCAGCATATCCTCCAATACCCGTATTGTTTTCTCCGACTGTCCATCAGTCTGTGGGTGGAATGCTGTGCTGGTTAACACGTCGGTCCCCATAGCCGACTGCATGCCCATAGGCATACTCTGCTAGTAAATCGGCCATCTCTGTCAGACACAACAGTCCAGGGTACACCATGTAGTCTGATAATACTTCGGATGTACCGTCGACCCATATTACGTCGTTGCCCCTTGACCTTAGTAGCCCTGTTACAAAGTCCATGGCTACATGCTCCCATTTCCACTCCGGCACTGGTAAGGGTTTGAGTAAACCAGGTGGCTTCCGATGTTCCGCCTTAACCTGCCGACAAATTAGTGTAGTGAGCACAAACTCTGCCACATCTCTCTTGAGTCCATGCCACCAATAGTGCCTCTTAAAATCATGGTACATCTTAGCGTTGTCCGGATGGGTAGAGAGCTTGGTTTGGTGTGCCTCAACCAACAACTCCCTTCCGCAGCTCTTAGGCACCTCCGTCCTACCTTGGAACACAAGACCCTATCCCGGTCGTAACTCTCATTCCGATACTGCCTCACCTGTAGATATCTTGGTCCAGATCTCCTCCATTTCTGGGTCTATTCGTTGTTCCCGTTCAATTGTGCTAAGTACCTCTTAATTACATCAACATCACTCACATCAACCTACGAGTTTCATTCTTGCAGAATTTACTCTGTCCCACATTATCTCTTTTTCTCATGAACCCATTTGCAATCTTATGTAGATTAATGTATTCTATTTCACTTTACCCGCTACCAAGACATTTCCCATACGTACTCATTCAACACGTTCTTTTGTCTACTCTCTGTGTGAGGTAGCCTGCCAGTACAAGTCTACGCTCAAGTCCTTTGCTGATTCCATTTCAACTAGGTTTCTAGCTACACTTTCCTGGAACTCCATCGGCTAACTACAGAGTCAGCTAGCTATACTAACTAGGCAGTCGCCCATAGCTTCCCATTCGAGTTTCACTAGATTTTTATTTTTCCCATTAATTACCTCTCCAAAATTTTGCACCTCTTCATTTGCACATAAGTCACGATGTGACTAACCCCTTTGTTCATAATTTCCACGATACCAACACCCGGCATCAATCTAAACCACCATGGGAACCCTCATCCATGGTTAGTAACCATCCATGAATATAACCCTCCTATGGGTATAATCCATTCATGGGCATACTAATACCTTCATAGGACTATTCTGTCTATCATAAGACTCATGGGTCAACTTATGGAACCAAACTGTATCTATCGGGAACTCGACATACCCACCAATGGTCGTCCTTGTCTACCAACAGGGAATAATACAGTAAGTGTAGTGAACATTTTTTGTACTAAAGTACTAATAACATACGTGAAGGCAGTAGGTACAAGAGAGTAGAATGTTCTCAAATTAAATAATGCATAAACATAAGAACTACAAACTACTGCCATACCTTGAACCACCGAATGATCCATTGTCTCTGGTGAAGAAATCGTAGCATTCAGCCGTCCCGCCTCTGTCGGAATAGGTGCCCTTCCTGTCGGGTCATGTGCTCTAGGCCCCTGTGGCTGAGCTGATCGAGCTAAACAACGGCGAGGACCTCTGAAGTGCGAAGATCTATAGTTTAAAGGACACTCTCTTTTAAAATGCCCCTGCTGACCACATTGGAAACAGGAACTTCCAGTAGAGGCTGACCGACGAGAACCGCTGAAGTGCGAAGATTTATCGTTCTATGGGCACTCTCTTTTGAAATGCACCTGCCGACCACACTGGAAACAGGAACTTCCAGTAGAGGTTGAAGGTCTCCAAAAGTTGGGTCTGAATCTTTTGTGAGGGCGAAAGGTATTTACCCCACTCTGACCTCTTCAGTCCTGTGTTTCATTTCCGTTCAAGAGTTGTTGTAAAACATAAGTGACTAGAGCTTGCACTACGTTTCGTAGCTCGGGTGTTATCACTGGAATATTCATGTGATTCTGTGCTTCCTCTTGAGGAGGTTGTTGTACCTCTTCTTCCGAATGAGGTTGCTGTACCTCTTCTTCTTCGACACGTGGGTCTTGTCGGTTTCTTCTCTTTAGAGGCATTTTCCTAAGTCATAAACAAAAACATTTATTGGCTTAGTTCCTTCATAAACTCGTAAGTTGCATACCTCCTTAAAAAAAAAATCATTCAAACTTCCATCATAATACAAAGGTTGGTAGGGTTAAATTAAACCCTTCAAATAACAAAATGCACCCACAACCCTTACAAGATAACCCTCTTTGAATGACCTTCCTTACTACTCCCCAGCCTAGTCTTCCGTAGAAGACCTTGCAACATCCTCAAACACAGAGGAACTATCAGGGCACGACACCGACATGTGACCCAGTATTCCACATGTCAAACAAAGTATTATCCCTAGTCCTCCAGTATAAGGACAGTTCGTCCCTTCTTTCCCGTGTCCATGTAGCCCACAAACCGGGCATACCACTTCAAAAGGGTAGGGACAGTATGTGCAGTTGTGCCCAACCTGGTTGTACAACTCGTACCTATAATCGGGTATATTTCCCCTACCGACTCTCTTACCATCGGAAAGTCTTCCACATTCTCTTCAGGAAGAGATGATAAATCCCCTTCATCTTCCTCGGGAGGTCCCTCCTGAATGTCTATGCTAACTTCTATGCTGGAAGCATATACCAAATCTATGGGACAGCTAGGGGTTCCCTTATTCCATAATTCCGTATACTCCACGTCACTTGACATATCTGTATCATAGAATACAAATAGAATACAAAAATCATCAACAGCAGTTTCCAATAAAACCAATCTAAGTTTTGGGGAATTTCTTATACATAATACAATGTTTTTTGGGGAAAATTTTCCAAATTAGCCCACTCAGTTTTGGGAATAACATCCCTAAGTACCAATGTTTGTTCCATTTGGTGAGAACGGGGAAACTTTCATACGTTCGATAAACCCATTACTATTCCATCAATTGGGGGAAAACTAGATTTGTTTTCTCATTTTGAGGGAAATTTTCCTAAATATCACTGTTTTTCTTTCCATTTGGGGGGGAAGTTGCCAAATAAGCACACTTGGTTTTCCTTTGTTTCTGGGGGGAGAATCTGTAAACTCCTACTGTTTGTTGTTCAACTTAAGGATACTGGGGAAACACATCCTATTTTCGCTACGTTTGATAAAGTTATCATTGTTTCATCAAATTCGGGGGAAAGATTTCTAAGTGATTATACCTTGTTTTGGGGGAAACTTCCTAAGTATCAAAGTATCATGTTCTCATTTTCGGGGAAGATAAGCCTTATCTTGCTATGTTCGATAAATCTAACTTAGGATGAATCTTTCTTCCCTTGCTATCACTCCTTTTCGTGAGACATTGTTCTCAGATTGAATACTTCAGTTTGAGTCAATCGAGTAAATTAACCCGGCCCCCGTGCAGCGGACTCAACCGTCTTAATCTTACTTCGAGAGATTCATTCTCCCAAGTTTGCTCTGATACCAACTGTAACGCCCGTCCCTTTTCACCGAAAATCAGAGTTGATTTTTTTTTTTTTTAAAGTGACAAAGGGCGCGGACGTCACGACGCGAGTTAAGTCCGAGCTTCTAAAGCCCGGCCCTTAACTGGCCAACCCTACGTGTGCGTGGAACGAAGTCCACGAGGAACAGTTCACCCGTATAAGTAAGCTTGCAGAATGTTACGTAAAACGCGGAATGATAATAGAGGCTAACCTATAAATTTTAGATAGCAGGGAAGATTACATTCATCTAATTAATAAAATATCTCAACATCACCGTATCCAAAACAAAACCAGACTATAACAAGTAATTATACAGTCCGACAAGCTAAACTATACAAATACACATTTCCCAAAAAATAAACTTAATTAAAGCAAACAGTCTGCCTCCCCAAGCTCCTAAGCTTGGCTCCCGTCTCGTCCTTCTACTCCGGCATTTCCTGCGTCATCAGCTAGGGTAGAAGTAGGGCGTTAGACAACGCGCCCAGTAGGACTCCGAGTAGGGCTAACACATGGATTAGTGATAACAAAGCATATAAATAATATTATAATTAAAAACCATAAAATGAATGCTATGCCATGGGTGTCTGTGTTATGGACCCCACCCATCATCCATACCATCATGCTGTCATATCCCCCTTGACGGCAAAACCTCGTCCAGGTATAAATAATCACAAATCATCCCCTTGGACGGCAAAACCTCGTCTAGGTATAAACAATCAGACATCATCCCCCTGGACAGCAAAACCTCGTCCAGGTATAAACAATCACACATCATCCCCCTGGACGGTAAAACCTCGTCCAGGTATAAACAATCACACATCATATTCCTTGATGGAAGAACCATCATCAAGGTATCATAATTACATACAACATCCCTGATAAATCAAACACATCAAAATATCTCCATGTCTGTTTATCGGTCGCCCCGACGGAGCATGAACTCCGGTTTCATTTCATCCTTCCCCTGTCATATCCCTCCCATGCCATGCATGAGATGTAGATGCCATATGCCATGTAATGAATATAATAACAAACCATGACATTTTAAAAAAAAATCCCATCAATAAAACATATAACTTGATTATCAAAAATAGATCAAGCAAAGCCTCAATAATCACATCATAGCCTTAAAACCCATTTTAAACCACTCATAGGCTTACCAGAATGAATCAAGTAAAAACCCCTACATAATACGTAATTAAAAACCAAATCTTAAAACAAACCATGTAATTTCCAAAATAATTCAAAGAAACCATCATGCAATCCATGGCTTACAAAAAGGTTAGAATCCTACCGAATACCGACTAGCGTTCTTTCTTCCGTTTCCGTCCGACAGACCCGGTCGCCGATCACGCACCGCTTGCGATGTCGAATACCTTATTACATACACATAATTGGTCCATATTTTAACTTTTTAAATCCATTAATCACATACTTAAGGTTACCATAATTGCACTTATGTCCATGATCATTTCTCATGGAGTTCTTGAATTTGGCCATTATTTACAATTTTGCCACTACTCCTTCACATAATTAATTACTCATTTTTATTTCTCCATTCTTAGACCCATGATAGATCCAAAATCTTGGATCCATCAATGATTCATCAACATGCCACAAGATCACTAAAATTCCACCATCTAATTAGTCTAATCCTTATTAATTTAAACACACACATAGTTCCATACTTAACCCATCAATTGTCTCATAAAATTGGGTCATGGGTTCAAAATACCCCATTCATCAAATCTTCCCATGGGGTTTACTTCATGCATTTAACTACAATGAGTCCATTACCCACTCATTCCCTTTTTTTTCTTTGGCCTACTTATACATTTGAACCCATCATAAGCCCTTCCATGAAGGGGCTTAACTTATACATTTAAATCACCATCCTTAATCACATTTAAATCCATTTACAACCATCATCAAACCATCATAAAACCATCATTTTCCCCATAATTCATAACCATTAATCCACCATTTGATCACCATAGGGTTCGGCCATACACCATGGCCGAACCCATGGTTCATGGTCCATGATTTATCTATGCCTCTTGAGGCCATGAAATCCATTTACAAATCACTACATTTAATCATTAACTCCTTAAAAAAAATCATTAACCCTCTTTCCCATGATTTTTCTTATAAAAACCCTTTAAACTTAATCACATTTAATCAATAAATTTAAAACCCTAAACCATCCTCCATGGTTTCCATTCTTCATAAACCCTAACATTCCATTAAAAATGTCCAAAATACCTTCCATAACCTCCATTCCTTAAAACCCTAAAAAAAATCATACATTACCTACATTTAATCATTAAGAACTTAAAACCTAAACCATTCTTTTTGAGGTCATTAAAATTATCTTCCATCTCCTATGATTCTCTCATTTAAAACCTCTTTACAAAATTGACCACATTCAATTATTTACAACCCTAAAAATTATAAACATTCTCCATAGCTTTAAACCTTAAAACCCTACTTAATTCATCAATCCTTTTTCCATTAATCCATTTAAAACCCCCACTTCCATGCTTGATTAATACCTAATTACACAATGCACTCAATCCATTTATTTTTCCTTAACCTAACCCTAATTTACCCATTAGGGTTTTGTCCACTTTCCATCCTTCAAATTGATGGATTTAAAATCCATGGCATAAAATCATTTGGCCACCATTAAATTTACAAAATGAATCCCAAATCTTAAACCCTAAAAATCCAAAATTTCTTGTTTAAGAAAATACTTACAATCCAACGCCTCCTCCGACTTTTGCCACTCCCGTCGGCTTCCTTAGCCTCCTTTCTCCTTCCTCTCCTTGTTTGATGGGCTAGGATGCTTGATCAATGGTGACAACCTCCAATCTTAGGATCGACCATAATAGGGTTTGAATTGAGAGAGGGAAGAGGATGGAGATGGGAAAAGTGTCTGAAAGTCTTTACCTTGAGGTGGTGGGCTAACCTTTTCTTCCTCTCCCTAAGCTCTTCTCCTTATTTTTCCAAATTTTTCTTCTTCTTTCTCTTGCTAGGGTGGGACGGCCATGAGAGAGCAAAATGGGGAGAGAGTGAAATGAGAGTTAGATGGAAAAGATGAGAAAACAAGATAAAACTTATCTTGTTTTGATTGGCTAAGATAAAGCTTCCCATTACTGCTCCCACCAACCCCTAAGATATTTCATGCTTTATGTCCCAACTACACTAAGCAACGTTTTTTCATGTTTGAAATGGATTGTTTTTGTCTCCCCTCCTTTGACCCCTTTGACCATGATTAGATTAGCTTAGTTAATTTAATTAATTTGATCATTAGGTTAGGTTAATTAATTCCCACCTAATTTAATTCCATTAAATTCCCTCTATGATATCCACCCATGGTTGACCAAGTCAACCATGGTAGCCAGCCCCACCAATTCTTCGTCCACCCACCACCTCACTTGATGAGGTAAAGGTGGGTCCCACTTGGCCACATCACCTTGGCTTAATTCAAATTAACTTAGGTGATTTAAATCCATTCCATACATTCCAATTGGATCACCATTGGGCCCATGGCCCAATTACATTTTCATCTTACCCATTTACCTTAAAGCTTACATCATCTTGATCCATTGGGTCCCAAATGGGTATTGGGCCGAATTTGACCATTCTTGGCCCATTTGACCATCTTTGACCCTTTAAGTAAACTTAAATCCAATCCATAGTCCATTGGGCCCTAGTTGGGCCTTTGTCCATATCTTGATCCATTTACCCTCTATTCCATTAGATTTCCAATTTCCACCATTAAAACAAACAACAACGACATATATTTTGATTTACAAATTCCGGGCCATTACATTAATCATTATTCACCAATTAAATGAATTTCATCCAACCCATGGTCCATTGGACCATACTTGGGCCTTTGCCCAAATTTTGATTCACTTAACATTTATTCCATTAAAATTCTTAATTTCCATCATTAAAATAAATAATAACCACAGATATACTGATTCACAAATTTCGGGTCATTACATTTATTTGGGTTTATATACACTATTTGGCCCCACCATAAGTCCTTCCTTGATGTAGTTTCCATCATGCATTTAAATCACCAATCTTTGATCATCAATTTGGTACATTTTGGTCCATCAAAACTACCAACACAACCCCCATTATTTTTCCATCTTTTACACTCATCATCATTACACATACATCACCATAGTGTTCAGAAGCATTTCCTCCATAAAATCTCTCCATGGTTTTATTTTTAAAACATTATTTCCACCCCTTTAAAACCTTATAAACTATTCTTAAAAATCCATTCAACCCATCAACATTCTTAATCATTCTTCCCTCTTCTTACACCTTTTAAATTTACAAACACATCACCCTAGGGTTCGGCCATACACCATGGCCGAACCCATGGCTCATGTTTCATTCCCATCTACCATTTTTGAGGCCATTAGAATTCATTAGTAGCTTCCATGATTTTCTTCACTAAGATCCCTTAAAAAATTACAAATATTTGACCCTTTTAAGCCTCCAATTCATTAACACATTACTCCATATTTTCTATCCTTTTAAACCCATTTAAAACCATCATTATATCATCATAGGGTTCGGCCATACACCATGGCCGAACCCATGGTTCATGGTCCATTATCCATTCATGCCTTTTGAGGCCATAAACACCATTCACATCTCCCATGGATTTCCTCATTTAAAATCACTACATTTAATCATCTAAACGCTAAAAATCATAATCATTTTTCCATGGCTTTCATTCTTTAAAACCCTAATAAATCACTTAATCACTTACCATGGGGTTCGGCCATACTACATTGTCGAACCTATGGCCCATAATTTCTTCCAACATTACATACCTCCATGCTTAAGTAAATTTTAATACATAAAATCCTTAATACATCCTTCATTTTTTTTTATCTAATTTACCCATTAGGGTTTGCCCTGTAATAGCCCGAATTTTCGAATCAATATATATTTGGCATTTATTGATTTTAATTTGAATTTTAACATGATGGAATACCAAATGGATCAAAAGTTGGGACAAGGGTCCAAGAATGGTCCAATGGGCCATGGATTGGATGAAATCCATTTAATGAGTCAATGAGGACCAAGCGGGTCAATGATGGTCAAAGGGGGCCCGATAGCCATGTGGGGCCCAATGGATCAAAATAATCTGTTCCAACCCCAAAGTAAGTGGGCAAAGAGGGAATCTAATTGGGCCATGGGCCCAATGATTACCCAATAGACCATGAATTAGAATTAATTCATTTAATTGGTCAATGGTAAGTAATTGGGTCAAGATAGTCAATTTGGGTCAAAGGGCCATAGGGGACCCAATGGGCCAAAGTAGATAAGCCCTAAAATAAATGGAAAGACAAAATATAATTGGGCCATGGGCCCAATGGTAATCCAATTAAGATAAATTAAATGGATTAGATAATTATAAAATTATCTAAGTTAAGATGTATCGAGATTAAGTGATATGGCCAAATGGGGCCCACCTCCACCTCACCCATTGAGGTGGCGTGTGGACCAAGGAAAAAGTGGGACCAACCATCATGGTTGACTTGGTCAACCATGGATAAATTTAGGAATGACTAAGGTGGATTAAAGTAAATTAAATTGATTAAAATTATGGTAAAATTACCTAAGTTAAAATTAATGGAATTAAAATAACATGGCCAAGTGGGGCCCACCTCCACCTCATCAAGTGAGGTGGGGGGTGGGGTAGGTACATGTGGGGGCCGTCCACCATGGTTGACTTGGTCAACCATGGGTGGATTTATTAGATAGATAATTTGATGGAATTAAATTGGATAGAAATTAATTAACCTAAGTGAGGGCTTAACTTAATTAAGTTAATTACTTAGGGTCAACATAAACAAGTCAAAGAGGACATGGGAGCCATGCTTGGTGGTTGGGTCTCAACCACCACCACCCAAGTCAAGCTAGCCCATGCTTGGTGGGTGGGGAAATTAATGTGGAGTCTAAGTCACTCCAACCACCTCCATCCCATTTCGAACCAACCCATTTCACTCTAGCATTCCTCATACACCAAGAAAAAACGGCACTCACCTTGCAAGAGAAGAGAAAAAACTTAGAAGAAAAACTTAGAAGGAAAGGAGAAGAAAAGAGAAGAGAAGGTAAGCTTTGGGCCACCAAGACCTTGAAGATCTCTCCCTCATCTCCATACTCTCTTTCTCTCTTAACCTAACCTTATTTACCTTAGCCGATCCAAGCATGTCCCACCATTGATCAAGCACATCTAGCCGATCAAAGATCAAGAAGAGGGAGAAGGGAGGCCAAGGAAGTTGACAGGAGCGACAAAGACAGGAGGAGCCGTCAGATCCGTAAGTATTTCTAAACAAGAGTTTAGATTTTTGTTTATGGTTAAAAAGGGAATCCATTTATTAGATAATGGCCAAAAACATCATGGGCCTTGGATCTAAGATCCATCAATGGAAGATTAAGAAATGGACAAACTTAGAGGGAGATAGATTAAATGAATGGATGACCATAGGGTTCGGCTATGTAGCATGGCCGAACCCCATGGTGAATGATGGGTAATTTAATTAAGGTTTGAAGGTTTAAAATGGTGGAGAATGATTTATGAAAACTAGTTTACAAGTGGTTTAAATAGTGATTTTTTTTTTAAAGAGGATTTAAAGGCATAGAATGTGATGTTTAAATGGGGTGAAAAGGGTAATGTAAATGGATGATTTAATTCGAATGGAGTTGTGATGTTTTAAAAGAAATCAAGGACTATAGGGTTCGGCCATACAAGGTGGCCGAACCCCATAGTTAGTGATTGTGAATTATTGGAGTTGTTATAAGAATGGAAATATGGAGAGTGGTTAATGAAAGTTAGGCCTCAAATGGTTAAGAAAAATGGATAGATTGTATGGATGTTTCAAGTATGATATGTGATGTTGGTGATTTAAATGGATGATTTAATTTTCGTTAGAGGTATGTTTAAATGGGTAAATGAAACCAAGAAAAATAGGGAAAGAAACATCATGGGTTCGGCCATGGTGTATGGCCGAACCCATGACCCAAATTTTTGATCAATTTTAGGCTAAGGTTAATGCATGTATCAATGCCTAGGAGTTTGTTTTAAAGGGCCAAAAAGAATGAAGATTTGTGATTTTAAAATTGGATTATTTTGGGACAAAACCTAGTCTTTGAAAATGGTGAACCATAGGGTAGTGATTAGTGGATTTTTAATAAATAGAAAATGATGTAGATGAATGCTAGATTGTTAATGGATTTAATAAAAATGATATGTGAGGTTTTAAATGGAATGAAAATGGGGACTTGAATGGATAAATTAAATTCATTGGAGATTGGATTAAAGGGAGTAAAATGGACCCAAGGGAATGGAAAGTAGGCACCATGGGTTCGGCCATGGTGTATGGCCGAACCCATGGCCCATTTGGAGGCCATGATATGTGGGCCACACCTTAGGCCAAAATGTGGAATTAGGTTTGGGAGTAAATGTTTTTCAAAATTAAATATTAGGTGGCTGATTTTATGATGCTAGGTCATGATTGAATGGACCTAAGTATGAATGAATCTTGGACTTAGAATGCACATAAATGAATGGATGATGTACCATGGAAGAAGAGTGGCAAAACCGTAATAAGTGGCCACTTTGAAGAACCATGGGTTCGGCCATGTACCCTATAGGGATTAGACATAAAAATCGGATATCTTGTGAATGGTTAAGTGAAGCGATTAGTTGCTGCGTTTTAGGCCGCAAATTGGAAATATCTAAATTGGCCAAAAATCGGGTTTATGTATGTGTTTTAAACCACAAAAAATGAGGCTAAGTTAAAGGGCTGATTTTCGATAAATTTGTAACATAATTAATGACCATTAATGAGTCTAAGTAGATGGATCAATTATGAATTTAATCATGGATAACGTAGGGACTAATTCGGTAAATGTAATAAGGTATCGGACGTCGCAAACGGTACGCGATCGGCAACCGGATTATCGAACGAGAAGCGTAACGGAACGCGACACGGTATTCCGTAGGATTCCTACCTCTTTGTAAGCGATGGATATGTGATGGTGTTTTAAATTATTTTGATTTGGTTTATGATAGATTTATGATTATGATTTATCTTATGATGAGTTTTAAGTTATGAATCATATGGATTATATTTTAATATTATGCATTATATGGCTATGTATGATATGTTGAGTATATGGATTACATATATATATTACATAGCATAATGCACTACATCTCATGCATGGCATGGGCGGAAAAAAATAAACAAACCGGAGTCCATTTTCCGTCGGGGCGACCGAGAAGCAAACATGGGGATATCTTAGGGGCCATAACCGGAGTCCATGCTCCGTCGGGGTGACCGAGAATCAGACATGGGGATAGCCTGAGGGCTATAACCGGAGTCCATGCTCCGTCGGGGCGACCGAGAATCAGACATGGGGATAGCCTGAGGGCTATAACCGGAGTCCATGCTCCGTCGGGGCGACCGAGAAGTAAACATGGGGATAATACATTGTATGATCATACGGATGATGGGTGGGACACATGACATAGGCACCGATGGCATAGCATTCATCACATGCTTATTTTGTTATATGTTATTTTATCGGTATATGTGTTATCACTAATCCATGTGCTAGCCCTACTCGGAGTCCTACTGGGCGCATTGACTAACGCCCTACTTCTACCCTAGCTGATGACGCAGGGGATGGCGGAAGCGGTGGACATGACAGGAGCCAAGCTTAGGGGCTTGGGCAGTGCAGTCTTAGTTTAATTACGTTTACATTTTGGAGATGTAATTTTAAAGTAACTTAGCTTGTCTGGTTGTATAAGTTTACATTTCTTGCGATGTTTTGGACGTTACTTATGGACGATTATATTTTGTGATATAAATATGAACATAGGGGCATTTTGGTAATTCAATGTTGTATCTTCCCTTCTATCTAAAAACCGGTAGGATAGACTTTATTATCATGTTCCGCAATAACTATAATCCGCGAGCTTACTTCCTACGCGTGAACCGTTCTCATGGACTTAGCTCCGCGCACGCGAGGGTTGGCCAGTTAAGGGCCAGGCTTTAGAAGCTCGGACTTAACTCGCGTCGTGGCGTCCGCGCCCTCTCTCACTCTTCTATTTTCAAAAAAAAAAAATAGACTCTGATTTTCGGAAAACGGGTGAAAAAGGGGCGGGCGTTACATTCCCATTCTTCCTCCTTTCATTGGATGGATTTGAGATCCAAGGCCCATGACAATTTGGCCACCAACCAATCCAAGAAATGGGTTCCATAATTACCTCTTAACCCTTAAAATGTAAAATTCTTGTTTAAGAATTACTTACAATCCGACAACTCATCCGGCTTTTCTTTCTCCTCTTGATTTCCTTAGCCCTTTCTCTTCTTCTTCTCTTTGATTGGTCGGCCAAGATGAGCTTGATCAAATGAAAAACATCAAAGCTTGGGTCGGCTAAGATGGAGTGTGTTTGGGAGAGGAAAAGGAGGAGAAGATGGGAAGAACAAACCCAAGGTCTTGGTCTTGGAGTGATGGGCCAAAGCTTGCACTTCTCCTTTCTCTTTTCTTCTCTTCTTAGTTTTCTTCTTCTTTCCTTGGAGTGTGAGGGATGGCCATGAGAGAACAAGAGAGGGAGAGAGTGAAATGAGAGTGGAATGGAGAGCATGAGATGAAAAGTCATCTCATCCCTTGGTTGCTTAAGATACACTCCAACATTAACTCCTCCCACCAACCAAGCATGGGCTTTTCATGTTTTATGGTGGTGGTTGGGATAAACCACTACTAGCCAACGGTTTTGGCCTTTGAAATGAGGTGGTTTGGTCATCCAATTTTGACCATTTGACCACCTTTTAACTAGTTTAATTATTTAATTAATTAGATCATTACTTAAGTTAATTAATCCCCACTTAACCTAATTCCATTCTCTCAAACTCCCTCCATGTATCCACCCATGGTTGACCAATTCAACCATGGTGGCCGGCCCCACCAATCCTTGGTCCACAAGCCACCTCACTTGGTGACGTGGAGGTGGGTCCTAATCGGCCATGTCACCTTGGTCTAATTAACATTAACTTAGGTGATTTAATTTTAATTAAATCCATTCCAACTAATTGAATCACCATTGGGTCCATGGCCCAATTACATTCACCCTTACCCATTTACCTTAGAGCTTACATTATCTTGACCCATTGGGACCCAAATGGGTATTGGGCCCAATTTGACCATCCTTGGCCCAATTGACCATCATTGACCATTTAAATGATTTTAAATCCAATCCATGATCCATTGGGCCATACTTGGGCCTTTGTCCATATTTTGATCCATTCACCATTTATTCCATCAAATTTCCAATTTCCACCATTAAAATAAATAATAGCCACATATATATTGATTTACAAATTCCAGGCCATTACAATACAATCCTCTTTTGAAATTTTTGTCCCGAAAATTCGAGCGAAGTAGAGGTTCAAAACATCTCATACAAAGAGCTCCGAATGAGCGGCTCTCATCTCTGACTCAAGTTCCCAGGTGGTTTCTTCATTGCCATGTCGTTCCCATACCACCTTGACGAACTGAATGGCGCGGTTCCGCAGCACCCTTTGTTTGCTCTCGATCACTCTGATCGGCTTCTCCACATACGTCACGTCGTTTTGTACATCGACGTCTTGCACGTTTAATACATGTGAAGGGTCGGGGTTGTATTTCCTCAACATGGGCACATGAAACACATCATGTAAAGATGATAACTGTGGAGGAAGTGCTAACTGATAGGCCACCTCCCCCACCCTCTTTAGGATTGGAAACGGCCCCACAAATCTAGGCGACAGCTTCCCCTTCTTCCCGAATCTCATGTGTCCCTTCCGTGGTGAGACTTTAAAAAACACCAAGTCTCCCACCTCAAACTCGAGGAACCTTCTCCTCTTGTCGGCGTAACTCTTCTGACGGCTTTGTACAGTGAGTAGGTGTTGCCGTATCACCTTGATCTGGGCTATAGTCTCCGCAACCAACTCCGATCCAATCAGCGCAGGCTCACCGGCCTCTGTCCAATACACTGGCGATCTACACGGCCTACCATATAAGGCCTCGAATGGAGTCATATGGAGGCTTGCCTGGTAACTGTTATTGTAGGAGAACTCCACCAATGGCAAATGATCCTTCCATCCACCCTTAAAGTCCAGCATACTTGCTCTCAGCATATCCTCCAATATCTGTATTGTCCTCTCCGACTGTCCATCAGTCTATGGATGAAATGCTGTGCTAGTCAATATGTCGGTCCCCATAGCCTACTGCATGCTCTGCCATACTTTGCTAGTTAATCGGCCATCTCTGTCGGACACAATAGTCCGGGGTACACCATGTAGTCTGATAATATCCCGGATGTATCGTCGACCCAAGGTCTCCGATGAATCGGTTGTCTTGACTGGAAGGAAATGTGCAGACTTGGTCAACCGGTCCACCACGACCCATATTGCATCGTTGTCTTTGGAAGACCTTGGCAACCCTATCAAAAAGTCCATGGAGATGTGCTCCCATTTCCACTCCGGTACAAGTAAGGGTTTGAGTAAACCCGGTGGCTTCTGATGTTCTGCCTTAACCTGCTGACAAGTTAGGCAACGGGCCGCAAACTGCGCTACATCTTTCTCGAGTCCACGCCACCAATAGTGCTTCTTAAGATCTTGGTACATCTAGGTGTTGCCCGGATGGGTAGAGAGCTTGGTCTGGTGTGCCTCAACCAACAACTCCCTTCGGCAGTTCTTAGGCACATACGTCCTTCCTCGGAATACAAGACCCTGTCCAGGTCGTAATTCCCATTCCGGTACCACCTCCCTTGTAGATATCTTGGTCCATATCTCATCCATTTCTGGGTCTATTCGCTGTTCCCGTTCAATCTTGTCAAGTACCTCTTAATTACATCAACACCACTCATATCAACCTATGAGTTTCATTCTTGCAGAATTTACTCTGTCTCATGTTATCTCTTTTCCTCATGAACCCATTTGCGATCTTATGTAGATTAATGTATTCTATTTCACTTTATCTGCTACCAAGACATTTCCCATACGTACTCATTCAATACGTTCTTTCGTCTACTCTCTGTGTGAGGTAGTCTGCCAGTACGAGCCTATGCTCAAGTCCTTTGCTGATTCCATTTCAACTAGGTTTCTAGTTGCACTCTCCTGGAACTCCATCGGCTAACTACAGAGTCAGCTAGCTAGACTAACTCGGCAGTCGCCCATAGCTTCCCATTCGAGTTTCACTAGACTTTTATTTTTCCCATTAATTACATCTCCAAAATTTTGCACCTCTTCATTTGCACATAAGTCACGATGTGACTAACCCCTTTGTTCATAACTTCTACGATACCAATACCCGACATCAATCTAAACCACCATGGGAACCCTCATCCATGGTTATACACATCCATGGTTAATAATCATCTATGAATATAACCCTCCTATGGGTATAATCCATTCATGGGCATAACTAATACCTTCGTAGGTCTATTCTATCTATCATAGGGCTAACAGGTCTAACATACGACCCATGTGTCGACTTACAAAATCAAATGTCTATCATAAGACCCATGCGTCAACCTATGGAACCAAACTGTATCTATCGGAGAATCGATATACCCACCAATGGTAGTCATCGTCTACCAATAGGGAATACTATAGTAAGTTCAGTGGACATCTATTGTGCTAAAGTGCTAGTAACAGATGTGAAGTCAGTAGATACAAGAGAGTAGAATGTTCCCAAATTAAATAATGCATAAGCATATGAACTACAAACGACTGCCATACCTTGAATCACCGAATGATCCATTGTCTCTGGAGGAGAAATCATAGTAATCTGCTGTCCCGATTCTGTCGGAGTAGGTGCCCTTCCTGTCGGGTCATGTGCTCTAGGTCCCTGTGGTTGAGCTGATCGAGTTAGACGACGGAAGGGACCCCTGAAGTGAGAAGATTTATAGTTCTGAGGACACTCTCTTTTGAAATGCCCCTGCTGACCACACTGGAAACAGGAACTGTCAGTAAAGGCAGAAGGTCTCCAAAAGTTGGGTTTGAATCTCTTGTGAGGGCGAAAGGTACTTACCCCACCCTGACCTCTTCGGTCCTGTGTTTCATTTCCGTTTAAGAGTTGTTGTAAAACCGAAGTGACTATAGCTTGCACTAAGCTTTGTAGCTCGGGGGTTAACACTGGAATATTTATGCCATTTTGCTCCTTTTCTTGGCGTGGCTGTTGCACTTCTTCCTCCTGATGAGGTCGTTGTACCTCTTTATTGGGATGAGGCGGCTGTACCTCTTTTTCCTAACGAGATGGTGGCACCTCTTCCTCTACTCATGGGTTTCGGCGGGTCCTTCTCTTTGGAGGCATTTCCTAAGTCATCGAAAGAATATTTATTGTCTTAGTTCCTTCATAAAATTGTCGTGTTCATATTTTGGGTAACTTTTGCCAAATAAACATACTTAGTTTTTGGGGGAAATTTACCTAAGTAATGTTTCTCATTTTGGAGGGAAATTACCAAATAATCATACTTAGTTTTGGGGGATTTCTTATGTATAGTACAATGTATTTTGTTTGGGGGAAGTTGCCAAATCATCACTCTTTGTTTTCCTTCGTTTCTGGGGGGGGATTTCTAAATTCCTATTGTTTGTTGTTCAATTTGGGGATACCGGCGAAGTGCATCCTACTTTGCTAAGTTTGATAAATCTAACACTGTTTCGTCAATTTGGGGGGGAAAATTGCTAAGTGATATACCTTGTTCTTGGGGGGGGGGGGGGGGGAAATTTCCTAAGTATCAAAATGTGGTGTTATCATCATTGGGGGAAATAAACCCTATCTTGCTATGTTTGATAATTCCAACTTAGATTGATTGTTCTTCCCTTGCTATCATTCCTTTTTCGTCAAATGTTGTTCTCATATTGAACATTTCAGTTTGAGTCAATCGAAGTAAATTAACCCAGCCCCCGTGCAGCGGACTCCGAAGAGTCGGTCAGTTGGGATTCTTATCCGTCAGTGAGACGTAAAACTGTCTTAATCTTACTTCGAGAGATTCATTCTTCCGATTTCGCTCTGATACCAACTGTAACGCCCCGCCCCTTTTCACTAAGATCAGAGTCTAATTTTTTTTTTTTTTAAATAAAGAGTGACGAAGGGCGCGGACGTCACGATGCGAGTTAAGTCCAGGCTTCTAAAACCCGGCCCTTAACTGGCCAACCCTACGTGTGCATGGAACTAAGTCCACAAAGAACGGTTCACACGTAGAAATAAGCTTGCGGAATATTAAACTAAGTGCGGAATTATAATAGAGTCTATCCTAGCAATTTTAGATAGCAGGGAAGATTACATCATTTAAAATTACTAAATTACCCCAAAATGATAATGTCCAAAATAAAATCCAGACCATAGCAAGAAATAGAAACTATTATAATCCGACGAGCTAAGCTATTCAAAATTACATTTCCAAAATAAATTAAATAAACTATTTAGCCCGCCTCCCCAAGCTCCTACGCTTGGCTCCCGTCTCGTCCTTCCTTTCTGCCGTCTCCTGCGTCATCAGCTAGGGTAGAAGTAGGGCGTTAGACAACGCGCCCAGTAGGACTCCGAGTTGGGCTAACACATGGATTAGTAATAACAAAACATATAGATAATATCATATCAAAACCATGCAATTTGGTGCAATGTCATGCAATGGGTGTCCTATGTCATGAATCCCACCCATCAAGCTCATCATCATGGTACAATGTCCCTTTTTCAACTATACATAATGTCCCC
The DNA here is from genome assembly GCA_013350335.1 of Chimonanthus salicifolius. Lineage (NCBI taxonomy): Eukaryota > Viridiplantae > Streptophyta > Magnoliopsida > Laurales > Calycanthaceae > Chimonanthus > Chimonanthus salicifolius. The sequence goes on from CM023535.1 coordinate 29,488,099, forward strand.
CTTGATGGCAAAGCCTCCTCAAGTTATAACTACAAATACGAATATCCCCCTTGATGGAAGAACCATCATCAAGGTATAATAATAAATACAACATCCCCCTTGATGGAAGAACCATCATCAAGGTATAATAATAAATACAACATCCATGTCACCTTATACACTTGCCACCTCACTTGATGAGGTGGATCCCATGCCTTAGATTTTAATTGGGTACATGACCCGATTAAATCAACTCCTTACCCATTTACCCTAAACATCAATTCATCTTGACCCATTGGCTCCCAATTAGGCATTTGACCCAATTGACCACTAATTAGAATCAACTCTATCCATGATCCATTGGACCATAATTGGGCCATTGCCCCAATTCTTATTCATCTAGCATTTATTCCATCTATTAATCTTAAATTTACCAGTTAAAATGGGTAATATCCAATGTAATAATTGCATTGAAAATCCGGGATGTTACAGAGATGGCCAAGTGTAAGCCATGTGTCTCCTTGGTTAACCAAGGGACACATGGGAAAGACCAAGATGTAAAGAGGGTGATTGGAATATTAGGGCTTTCTTACACAAGACTCCACCCTTGGTCGATCCTCCCTTAGACCAAAAGAGCTAGAGAGTTTCATCTCATCTCTCTCCCTCTCTCTAAACCCTAAGGTCGATCCCCTCTCTTAGGCAAAAAGAGTTAGAGATTTTCATCTCATCCCCTCCCTCTCTCCCTCTCTCAGCCTTCACCTAGGCCGAACCCTCGCTTAGGGTTTTACATCTCAATCTCCCTCTCTCAATCAATACCTTGGCCGAATACTCCATTAAAGATCAAGGGGGCTTTCAATCTTTTTTCCTCCCATTTCGACTCTAGACTTGGAGGAAGGACAAGGACTAAGGAAGGAGAAGGACAGAGGAGCAAAATCAGACCTAAAGAAACGGAGGAGTCGCGGAATAGGCATGTAATATTCAACAAGGGTTTAATGATTAAGAGGAAACTAAGTGAACCATGGTTTTGGCTATGGAATGGCTGAAACCATGGGGTTCCATTTCGGCTTAAAAAGGTTGGTCAAAATATTTTGGGCCATAGAATGTAAAAGAAAAATCCATCCAAGAAGATGGTTAAGCATTTGAAATGAAAGGAAAATACCCTAACCTTGTTGGTGGGTAAGATAGGTTGAACAAATGAAGTTATGATGATGAAGATTATGGTTATATAAATATGATTAATGGATGATGTTAAGAACTATGTGTATACATGATTTATGAATGACCTTATGTATGTTAAATATAAGGGATAAATTTCATAAAGAGAATAATCAAAAACATGGTTTGGCCCCTTGCATGGCCAAACCCTATTTTTGATACATAAGGACCATTTGAGGACTCAAAGAAAAGCAAGATGAGGTTCGGTCATGTTGTATGGCCGAACCCCATCAAGTGCTAGAACATGTTGGATTTAAACACCCATCCTCAAGGTGATATGAAATGGAAATAGGATGAAGAGGAGGAACCATGGTTCGGCCATGTTGTATGGCCGAACCCTATCGAGGAATTTTTAGGGATCTAAATATGTTTTAAAGATTGACTATGGATTATCAAGTTAAGAAATTAGTAGATGAAAATGAAGAACCATGGATTCGGCCATGTTGTATGGCCGAACCCCATGGATTATTTTATAGATCTAAGTATGTGTAAAAGGTTAAGTGATTAACTATGAAAAGAAATGATGGCTAAGATGGGAAGATGATGAAAAGAGAGAACCATGGGTTCGGCCATGTTGTATGGCCCAACCCATGGATGACTTTTATGGACCTAGGTGTGTTTAAGAAGATAAATGACTAACTAGGGTTTATTTGATTAAGAAATAAAATAATGAATAATGTTTCACCGCTTTCTTTAAAATAAAACAAGGGTTAAAAAGCGGGTCAAAACTAAAGAGCAAGGTTCGGCCATGTTGTATGGCCGAACCCCACTAATGAGTTTTGGTGGATATGTACACATCCTATGGCCAAAACCCATTGGGAGACTTAACCGGTTTAAGGACTATGATCGTAAATGGAAATGAACATGGATGGTGTAGGGGATGATGGGAATCAAATGGATCATCGATTTGATTTATTTATGTGTTAAATGTAATAAGGTAACAGGATTTCACAAATGGGTGTACAATCAGCTTTGACGCGATCAGTGATCGGTTTTGATGAAAACGCAAGGATACAATACTTGGACGTTGGTAGGATTCCTACGTTGTTGAAAACCTTGGACTTATGTATATGTGATGGTTTTTATTTCTATGTCTAATGATCTATTTTTGTTATCAAAGTGCGATGTTTCAAATATTGGATTTCAATGCTATGATGTCTAAAATGAAATAGCATGTTTGCACTTACATCTCATGCATGGCATGGGAGCGATCATATGAGGGGAGTCCACGCTCCGTTTAGTGGGACCAATAAACAAACGTGGGGAGGGATCCGCACTGATTCCGATTATGATGTTTGAAATGAAAGAGGAGTCCATGCTCCGTTCGATGGAACCAATAAGGCATATGTGGGGAGTCATGACAATGAATACCTTGATGTGGCTTGTACATCAAGAAGATTATTTATGTGATTGAGATATGTTGCTGGGTGGGAAATCATGGTATATGACACCCATGGCATGGCATTGACTTACATGATTTTGACATTATGTATCTATTATGATTTTTATACTAATCCATGTGTTTGACCCTGCTCGGAATACCTACTGGGCGCGTTGACTGACACCCTACTTCTACCTTAGATGACGATACAGGGAATGGATGGAACGAAGGACACGAAAGGAGCCAAGCTTAGGAGCTTGGATAATTTAGACTTGCTTTATTTAAGTTTTTATTTTGGACAATGTAATTTGAGCTATTCGCATTTTGGGACTGTAATAACTTAGAACTATCTTGCTATGGTTTATCTTATTTTTGGACATTTGAACTTAAGTTTTTTAATGTGATGGACTTCCTTGTTGTAAAAATGGATAGGAATAGTAACTCTAATTTTATTATAATTCCGCATTACGTTTATTCCGCAAGTATAGCCTTAATGCGTGTGAACCTTTTTAGTGGACTTAGTCCACGCACACATATGGTTGGCCAGTTAAGGGCCGGGCTTTGGAAGCTCGGACTTAGCTCGCATCGTAGCGTCCCACTCTCTCTCACCCTTTTATTTCAAAAAAAAAAAAATAGACTCTGGTTTTCGGCGAGTAAAAAAGGGCGGGGCATTACAGTTCCGGAGCAAATCCCCCTTAATCCACTTTCGGGACAAAGGTTTTAAAATAAAATTAAAACCATGAAGCACTTGCCTTTGTAGCTATATCTCTTGATGTGTGCTTCTTCAAGATCTACCCAATGTGTGTCGACGTTTCGCTTTATAGCCATCATAAAACAATCACAATTCAGCGCGACAAGGAAACTGGTATTACCAAAGGTTTCCTAGTTTATATTCCTTTCCTCTCTCTCTTACAAACTCAATCCCCAAGTATAAACCAAAGGATGCCAACTGGTTGCATAAAGATTAGTTTATATAGATAAGGCAACCAATTGTAGCAACAGTAATATACCTACAGGTTGGACGCACCGAGGGGTCGGTGACTAGAAATGTTACCATTCAACAACTCGACTGTTGTGCAATAGTGCACTCCCAACGGTAATATTCTTTCCTGGTCGACATGTCGGTGTCACCGATGGGTCGACAGTTATTGTAACGCCCGGCCCTTTTTCACTCGTTTTCCTTTCCGAAAATCAGAGTCTATTTTTTTTTTTTTATAAACAAAGAGCGAGAGAGCGGGACGTCACGACGTGAGCTAAGTTCGAACTTCTAAAGTCCTACCCTTAACTGCCCAACCCTATGTGTGCATGGACTAAGTCCATGAAAATGGTTCACACATAACAATATAAACATGCTGAATAAAAATCATAACATGCAGAATTATAATAGAACCTAGTTCCATTCCATATCAGATAGTAAAGTACGTTAAGTCTTTAATCAATAATTAACGTTACATAATTATCCAATCAACATCCACCCATGGACAAATCATCTAAGTTATTACATGTCCGAAGTCTAGTTACTCAAATTACATGCCCATAAGTAACTTAATCAAAAAATAAATTAAAAGCATCCAAGCTCCTATGCCTAGCCCGTTTCGCGTTCATCGTTCCCCTTGTTTCCTGTAGCATCCACTAGGGTAGAAGTAGGGCGTTAGAACAATGTGCCCAGTAGGTATTCCAATTAGGGCTAACTTATGGTTAGTACAAAACATGCATATAACATAATAATAACTGTAACGCCCCGCCCTTTTTCACTCGCTTCTTTCCGTAAATTCAGAGTCTATTTTTTTATTAGAGAGTAGAGTGATAGAGCGCAGGACATCACGATGCGAGTTAAGTCTGAACTTCCAAAGTCCGACCCTTAACTGGCCAACCCTATGTGTGTATGGACCAAGTCCACAAAAATGGTTCACACATAGCAATATCAACTTGCGGAATAAAATCATAACCTGCGGAATCATAACATCAATTTCCAGAATCATAATAGAACCAAGTTCTATTCCATTCAGATAGCAAAGTACGTCAAGTCCTTAATCATCATTCAAATACCATAATTATCAAAATTAACATACATCCATCTAAGTTATTACATTCCGAAACCTAGATACTCGAATACAAGTTCATGAGTAACTTTATTCAAAACATATAAAATAAATCTTCCAAGCTCCTATGCCTGGCCCGTCTTGCGTTCATCGTTCCCCTGATTTCCTGTATATCAACTAGGGTAGAAGTAGAGCGTTAGAACAACGCGCCCATTAGGTATTCCAATTACGGCTAACACATGGTTAGTACAAAACATATATTATAATATAATATCCAAAACCATGTAAAAGCATGCCATGCCATGATGACATATGCAATGAGTCCCACCCATCACATGTACATAAAAGTACCCACCACATAGGTCTTTCGGACACCCCGATGGAGTGTGGACCCTCCGGAATCTTCTTGATGGAAATCACATCAAGGCACCGCACATAGGTTTTTCGGACGCCCCGACGGAGTGTGACCCCTCCGGTTACAAATCTTCCACCCCATGCCATGCATGAGATGCCAGTGAAATACATGTTATTTGATAACATAAACATAGCATTTAAAATCACCTTTGAAACATATCCAACACAATTATACAAATAAACATAGCATTTGAAATCAATATAAAGCAGGTCCTTTAAAACATAATCTCATAAAAAATAAGATAAACCCAAAGTACATAAACCATGGTTTCAAAGAGGTGGAATCCTACCAAAGACCACTAACGTGTACTTGCGTCTTTCGTCCAAGAATCGATCACCGATCGCACACCACTTGCGAGATCCCGTTACCTTATAATATAATAATAAATCAAAACCAAGTCTCACTTGATTTACAACATTTAAAGTCCATTAACCAAACTTGTGGGGTTCGGCCATACCCATGGCCGAGCCTCACCCTTTTTGTTCATTTATTCCATTAATTACCAAAATGCCATTGGTCTAAACCTTAGTTAATATTCTATTTATTTTAATCCAAAATACATAACCCTAGGTCCGCCAAACAATTCCCATGTTTAGGTCCAAAAACATAGAACATAAACATCTAAGTTCTCCAAATAATTCCTCATGGAGTTTGGCCATACACCATGGCCGAACGCATGATCCAACACTTTCACTTATATTTACAACAATGCCATCCATGGCTAACGTAGCCCGTAGTCCAATAATATAATTGATAAACATAAATTGGTATGCTCCAATTAATATTTAATCAACCACTTATGTTAAATCCATGACCAATCCATGTTAGAGCTCCATTAATGATCCATTAACCTAAGCATATCAAGTCCATAAAATCCATAGTCACTTATTTGCATTCTCCAATTGGTCCACCATTCATTTAAATGTTAAGCCCATAAAGAACCTCATGGGGTTCGGCCATACACCATGGCTGAACCCATGACCTTTCATTTTAACCTTTAATTACCACTTTGCCATTATAAGAAAATCCATAAATAGCAAGTCCATAACAAGAAGGTCCATAAATAGAAAGTCCATAATTAGAAACTTTTCTAATTTAATCCCCATCTTTTTAAAAACATCCATTCTTAGATCCTTTCTAAATTAAAACTCCACCTTCCATTTAAAAATATTTATTGTAATGGCCCAGAATTTGTAAATCAATATATATATGTGGTTACTTATTTATTTTAATGGTAGAAATTGGAAATTTGATGGAATAAATGGTGAATGGATCAAAATATGGACAAAGGCGCAAGTATGGCCCAATGGACCATGGATTGGATTTAAAGTCATTTAGAGGGTCAATAATGGTCAATTGGGCCAAGGATGGTCAAATTGGGCCCAATACCCATCTGGGACCCAATGGGCCAAGAGGATTTAAGCTCTAAGGTAAATGGATAGGAGGGAATGTAATTGGGCCATGGGCCCAATGGAGATCCAATTAGTTGGAAGGGATTGAATAAATTAATGTGAAAAATCACCTAAGTTAATTTTAATTAGATCAAGGTGACATGGCCAATTGGGACCCACCTCCACCTCACCAAGTGAGGTGGCGTGTGGACCAAGAATTGGTGGGGCCAACCACCATGGTTGACTTGGTCAACCATTGGTGGATTTCATGGAGGGAATTTAATGGAATTAAATTAAGGGGGAATTAATTAACTTAACCTAATGATCAAATTAATTAAATTAATTAAGCTAATCTAATCATGGTCAAATGGTCAAAACCACCCAAACAAACACAAACCACTCTTAAGAAACACAAAACAAAACCATTGGCTTAAGTGGTGGTTTTATCCCAACCAACCACCATTAAGCACATAAATCCATGTATGGTAGGTGGGGGACCCAATGATTGAGGGTAGAAACCAAAGATGAGATACTTTTCATCTCATCTTCCAATCCCACTCCCATTTCACACGTTCTCCCTCCCTTGCACTCTCAAAACCGTCCCCTACATCCAACAAGAGAAAGAAGAAGAAAAACTAAGGAGGAAAGGAGAAGAAGACTTAGAGAAGAGAAGTACAAGCAAAAGCCACCACCCAAGACCAAGGAGGCTAGGTGTTTTTCCCCATCCTCTCATCTCTACACTCTCTCAAATCTAACCCTATCTTGGCCGAATTCAAGCTTTGAGGATTTCATCTTGATCAAGCTCATCTTGGCCGATCAATCAAGGAGAAGAAGAGAAGAGAAGGCTAAGGAGATCAAGAGGAGAAAGAAAAGCCGGAAAAGGCGTCGGATCGTAAGTATTTTCTAAACAAGAGATAAGATTTCTTTTAGGGTTTAAGAGGTTATGAAATCCATTTCTTGGATTTAGAGGTGGCCAAAACATCGTGGCCTTGGATCTCAAATCCGTCCAATGGAAGGATGAAAATGGACAAAAACCCTAATGGGTAAATTAAGGTTAAGAACAAATTAAATGGATTAAGGATATTATGAAATTAAATTAATTAAGCATGGAGAATGGTTTATGATTTTGAGGTTTTTAATGATTAAATGTTGGAAGATTAAAAGGCGTTTTCATGAGAAAAAACCATGGTATGTGATGTATGATTTTTAGGGTTTTAAAGAATGGAAGACAATGAGGGTGACAAATGATTTTAGGGTTTTAAATGAATAAATGTGAGTGATTTTTAAAGGGGTTTAAATGAGGAAATTCATGGGGTATGTGAATGATTTTTGTGGCCTCAAGAGGCATAGAAAATGATGGACCATGAACCATGGGTTCGGCCATGGTGTATGGCCGAACCCTATGGTGATCAAATGGTGGTTGTTAAATGGGTTTAAAGGATAGAAAAGATGGATTAATATGTTAATGTTTTGGAGGTTTAAAAAGTTTAAAATGAATGAATGTGGTGATTTTTAAAAAAGGGGTTTTTAAATGAGGAAAACCATGGAGAGATTTTGGTGAACTTGAGTATTTTAGGACCATGAAAATAAAAGGGAATTATGACTAAGTTGATGGACCCAAAAATATAATTAATGATGATTTAAAATGATGATTTAAAGGTAGGATTTAAACCCCCTCATGGAGGGACTGATTTTAAATCAAAATGTGGTAAATAGACCTAAGAAAAATGGGAAAGAGGTATCATGGGTTCGGCCATGGTGTATGGCCGAACCCATGACCCAATTGTGAGTCATTTTAGGCCAAGATCAAGGTCTATGTATGGGATTAGATGATTGGAAATTTGATCAAATTAAGTGGCCGATTTTTAGGGACATTATGTCATGGTTAATGAATCATTAATGGGTCTAAGTGTATGGGTTAATTGTGGACAACAACGTAAATGGATGGAGAAGATTGATAGTTTTAAATGGATTTTAAGTAGAGTAAATAATGTTTTAAAAGGATGGAATTAATGGGAAAGCATGGACCATGGGTTCGACCATGTTGCATGGCCAAACCCCATGGGGAAATTTGATGGTTTAAGTATGTTTGAAACCATGAAAAGAATGGGGAATGTGGTATGATTAAAGGAGTCATTAATGGACTCAAAAATGTACCAAATAATGATCAAAGTGATGATTTAAAGGCATGATGTAAAATCCCTCATGGGAGGGTTCATTTTGGATCTAAATAATGTAAATAGGTCCAAGGAAAGATAAGGAAAAGACATCATGGGTTCGGCCATGGTGTATGGCCGAACCCATGACTCATATGAGAGCCATTTTATGGGCCAAGATTAGGGTCTATGTAGATGATTAAATAAATGGGGATTAAGTCAATTAAGTGGCTGATTTTAATAAATTCTATGATATGGTTGATGGAACGTTAATGGATCCAAGATTATGGATCAATTATGGGCTAAGTACGGGGTTTTGTATGTGTTTAAGTGAATAAGGATTAGGTTAATTAAATGGCTAATTTTAATGATCATATGACATGGTTAATGGGACATTAACGGATCTAAGTTAGGGATCATTAATGGATCTAAGTTTGTGATCAGTTAGGGACTTAATCATGGATAAAATATGGACTAATTTGGTAAATGTATAATAAGGTATCGGGACATCGCAAATGGTACGCGATCGGCAACCGGATTTATCAGGCGAAAGCGAAAAAGGACGCTAGTCGGTATTCGGTAGGATTCCTACTTTTTTGTAAGCCGTGGATTATGTGTATGTGATGGTTTCCATGATTTATTTTGGTAATTATATGATTTATTTTAAGATGGGTTTTAATGCTATGGATTATATTTTAATGCTATGAATTATGAATTAAGGATATGAATTATATATATTACATAGCATAATGTACTTACATCTCATGCATGGCATGGGCAGGAAAATAATGAAACCGGAGTCCATGCTCCGTTGGGGCGACCGAGAAACAAACATGGGGATAGCCTGATGCGCTATAACCGGAGTCCATGCTCCATCAGGGAGACTGAGAAACAGACATGGGGATAGTTTGATATGCTATAACTGGAGTCCATGCTCCATCGGGGCGACTGAGAAGCAAACATGGGGATACCTTGACGAGGCCTTGCCGTCAAGGGGGATATGACATTGTATGATGGTATGGATGATGAGTGGGACACATGACATAGGCACCCATGGCATGGCATTCATTTTATGGGTTTTATTATATTGTTATCGGTATGCTTGTTATCACTAATCCATGTGCTAGCCCTACTCGGAGTCCTACTGGGCGCGTTGTCTAACGCCCTACTTCTACCCTAGCTGATGACGTAGGAGACGGCGAAAAGGGTGGACGCGACGGGAGCCAAGCTTAGGAGCTTGGGAAAGCGGCTACTTAGTTTATTTAAGTTTTATTTTGGAAATGTAATTTAATGAGCTTAGCTTGTCGGCATGTAATAATTTTTGATTTCATACTATGGTTTGGATTTTATTTTGGACATTATGATTATGAGATATTTTAGTAATTTAATGATGTTTTTCCCTGCTAACTAAAATTTGTAGGTTAGTCTCTATTATCATTCCGCATTTAATTTAATATTCCTCGAGCTTACTTCTACGTGTGAACCATTCTCCGTGGACTTCGTCACACGCGCACGTAGGGTTGGCCAGTTAAGGGCCGGGCTTCAGAAGCTCAGACTTAACTCGCGTCTTGACATCCGCTCCCTTTGTCACTTGTTATTTCAAAAAAAAAAAAAAAAAATAGACTTTGATTTTAGTGTGAAAAGGGGCGGGCGTTACATTTATAGACATACATTTATAGAAATTGATTCATGGAGTTCGGCCATGCACATGGTCAAACCCATGATGTCCAACTTTCTAATCATATTACTTCCCATAAATAGATGTTTTCCAATTTGGCAACCTCCTTCCAAAATTAGATAATTTCCTAAATTAGAAACGATCTTTCCATAATTGAATGCTTTCAAAATTTAGCAACCTCCTTCCAAAATTAGATAGTTTCCTAAATTAGAAACCCTCTTTCCATAATTGGATGCTTTCCAAATTTAGATTCCATAATTAGAAAGTTCTTAAATTAAAACTTTCTAATTTAGTTTCCACCTTCCAAAAATAGAAACTTTCCCTTTTTAAATCCCTCATTCTATTTTTAGAAATTTTCTTAATAAACAACCTTCCATAATTAGAAAGCATGTTCCATAATTAAAAGGTTTCCAAAATTAAACCCTAGTGGGGTTTGGCCATGCACCATGGCCGAACATCACTCATAGAATAATCCATTATTAAAATAATAACCGTCCTTCCCTTGTAATCTATAAAATCCTCAAATTCATAAATTTATTTGGTGGGGTTCGGCCATACACCATGGCCGAATTTCACCCCTCCAAACATCATACTACTTATCAACAAATTCCCATAAAAATTCATGAACATATTTGGTGGGGAACCTCACCCCTTTTCTTCCATTCTTTTGATCTTATATCTTAACCATAATCAAATCATGGTTCGGCCATGCAATGGCCGACCCATATCCTTAACCATATCTCCATTTAAAATCACCAAAAACATCCATTAAAACAACATGAATTTATTAACCAACACCCATGGTTTTTTCTTCATTAACAATCCATACATTAACCATATTTTCTTTCATGGGGTTCGGTCATGCATTGTGGCCGAACCCTATGGTTCATGCTTCCATTAAAACACCATGATCGTCTCCCAAACTTCTTCCATGGGGTTCGGCCAAACACCATGGCCGAACCCTATGGTTCTTTTATTTCAAAAATATAAAATCAAACTACTAACCGTTTACGTGACTCCTTTGGTTGTTCTTTGCTCTTCCAATCCTTTTCCTTCTTAATCTTTTCCTCTTGCTGGCTGCCTTCTTCTTCTCCTTGCTCTTGTCGAGAATGAGTCTTTAAGAGGGATAAAGAAAATTCGGCTATGTGCTTAAACCGTGTACCCCTTTTTGTCTCTCCTTTTATCACTTCCTCTTAATTTTAGTTTAGAAGGTGCCTTAGATGCAATTGCTTAATGCCGTGTATTATAACTAGAGTTGCCGTGTACCCCCTTTTGTAATTAGTAGTTGCCGATTTTTTATCAAAGAGGGACTCCTTTGTGCGCACCACTCCCACACGGCTAAGGTTTCTTCTATTTCTATTTGAACACCTTCTTAAATTAGTAATCCCCTAGTTTCACTCTTTAAGAGAGGAAAGGACTCCTTTTTAAAATTGGTCTCATGCGCACCACATAGATAAACCAATCTCACATTTGGCCACACATTAACCCATACATGGCCATAAAATCTTCATTTGATTTTTAGACATCTCCTTGGATATTCAAATCCAATATTCGGCCATGCATAATCTTTTAATTAATTTTGGACATAATGCATTATTAAAATAATTCCACCCATTTAAATTTTTATTGGAACCCTTTCCAAAACCGCTGGGTCCTAATTGGGCATTGTCCCAACACTTTACCCAATTTAAGATTCATATCTAAAATTCACAAATAAAATAAATAATTTTCATATACAATAATAAATGAAAATCCGAGGTGTTAAAATAAATCCATATAAAAACAATGCCATGACATGTGTAGTATGCAATGAGTCCCACCTATCATAAACACATGTATCCTCTTGATGGAATTTTCATCATCAAGGTACCCCACATACGTCTTTCGGATGCCCGGACGAAGTGTGGCCCCTTCGGTTTCTTCTTCATGGGATTCTCACCATCAAGGTATCCCACATAGGTTTTTCGGATGCCCTGACGGAGTGTGGCCCCTCCGGTTACATATCCTTCACTCCATGCCATGCATGAGATGCCAATGAAACACATGTTATTTTATCATATAAACATAGCATTAAAACTCACATTTAAAACACATGCTATTTTATCATATAAACATAGCATTAAAACTCACATTTAGAACATATCTTTTTCCACATAAAATCATCAAATAAGATAAGAAACATTGTACATAAAACCCATGGTTTCAAAGAGGTGGAATCCTACCAAAGACCACTACGTGTCCTTGCGCTTTCGTCCGGTAACCGCTCACGATCGTACACACCTTGTGAGGTCCCGTTACATTATAATATATCAATTAATTAAACTCATGTTCCAATTGATTTCTTATCATAAAGTCCAAGTCCTTAAAACATTCCTCATGGGGTTTGGCCACACACCATGGCCGAACCCATGATCTTTCATTTTTTACTTATATTTACAACAATGCCATTCATACCACCTCATTCATTTAATACGCCATACTTAGACCCTATGTCCACCAAATAATTCCCGTGGGGTTCGGCCATACACCATGGCCAAACCCATGGTCCATTAATTCACTTAATTAAAATATTGCCATTACCTCCATCATTGTCTTCCATTAATCCAATCACCATATTAAGTCCATACATGATCCATAAAATTGATTCATGGGGTTCGGCCAAGCACCATGGCCGAACCCTATGATGTCTTACTTTCCATTTTCATCAATTCCCATTCTTGAATCCATAATTCAAGGTTCCTTCCTTTTTGATCAAAAGTCTATAATTATAAACTTTCTAATTTAATAACCATCTTCCATTTTAATCAATTAAAATCCATTAACAATACCAATACACCTCCATGGGGTTCGGCCATGCAACATGGCCGAAACCTATAGTTCTTTAATTTCTTTAAAAATCATACAACAAAAATTGCATCATTTGATGGTTCTCATTCATACATTCATCCAACAAAAATTCCTTAATAACTTAAATCCATAAAGGACCTCATGGGGTTCGGCCATACATCATGGCCGAACTCATGATCCTCCATTTTAGCATGTATTTACAACCTTGCCATCCTCTCCATGATCTCCATTCGACCATCACCAAATTAAATCCATCTATATTTTTCCATAGTTTTCATCATTCAAATCCATTAAAATATAACCAATCTTCGTTCATGGGGTTCGGCCATACAACATGGCCAAACCCTATGGTTCATCATCTTCCATTGATATTACCATAATAATCTCCTAATCTTCTTCCATGGGGTTCGGCCATACACCATGGCCGAATCCTATGGTTCATTTCTTTAAACAAAACTATCGAAATTACTTACCGGTTCCGCGACTCCTTCGGTTTTCCTTCACTTGTTCTTGCTCTTCCGATCCGTTCCTTCCTTGGCCTTCTCTCCTCCTAGATCTATCACCCTTGCTGGCTCCCTTCTCCTTCTCTTTGTGTATGCCGTGAATGAGACTTGAGAGAGAAAGGAAGAATTCGGCTATGAATGTGTATTGCCGTGCGTTCCTTCCCTCTTTCTTTAATAAAACCTCCCCTTGATCCCAACTTAGAAAGTGCTGAGATAGCATTCCCTTATGCCGTGCTCCCCTCTTGTTGCGTTAATTAATCTCCCATTGGTCCCAATTTAGAAGGTGCCATGCGCCCCTTCTTTTAGCCATTGCCTTAATGCCGTTTTTAATCAAGAAAGACCCTCTTTAAAATATTCTAGCACATGCGTATATCTTAGATATGCAATGTCACACACAGCCATAAGCAATCTTTATTTAATTTTAGATATCTTCTCAAGATATTCTAGCATATCAATGTGGATATAAAAATCCCACATACACGGCCAAGGCAATCTATCTCAATTATCTCCATGCACATGATCATAGATTGCATATCTAATATTCGGCCATGCACAATTATCCCATTCCTTATTGATATAATATTGCATTACTAATTAAATTCAGCCCCATTTAATTTATTTGAAACCATTTCCACAATCCATTGGATCTTAATTGGGCAATGACCCAACACTTTACCCATATAAGGTCCGTATCTAATAATTCACAATTTAAATGGGTAATTTTCATATATATCAATAATTTGAAAATCCGGGGTGTTACAATTATAGCACTGAGAGGTCGGTCCATACGATGGTCTCGTTCTGCGGAAACACCATGCTGACAGTAGTTTCAAGTCTAGAAACCTGTCTTACCCAGAACGGCTTATCGCCTTTTGTCGAGGGGTCAGTCCTTGTACTCTAGATCAGTCTTGAACTACCGATATGTATGTTTTGTCGAGAGCCCATTTGAGTTCTAAGTTCCAGAACTCATACATCCTTATCGAAGAGTCGTTGACCACGATGGGTCGTTTCAAGTTTTTCAAAGAGGGGTCGGTGCATATGAGACTCTCGATTAGAGGCTTTCCCAGAATGACAGTTCTATTATCCAGAACCTATGTCAATTTGGTCGACCAGTCTTTGACCACAATGGGTCAATCCTGTCTCCACCGAGGGGTAGGTGAGAACGACTGGTCGAGCTGACAATGAAACCAAATACATATTTCCAAGTTGGGTTCTTAATTCACTGTCAAGCTTCCTCTCTACGCTTTTAATTATTTAATCATTTGTTCAACTAAGCCTACGGATGGTCCTGTCTAACATGTGGATACCACCTAAAATCATCTATGACCATAATAACTGTTTTGTGATTGCCATAATGATGAGCTTCAATCCGGTGGAGCATGACCTTCACTCTTGATCACCTTGGGTCTTGAAGCTGCTTAGCAAGTGCTTCTTCCCGAGTCATAGAATTGATAAACGAGGGACTTGGCCAAGCCGGGACACTAACAATCTCCCCCTTTGTCAATTTCATGACAAAACCCTAGAAGCTACCCAGTTACAATCCCACCCTTATTACATGTAACACCCTTATATAATAATTTTGGAGAATAAATAAGGTACTTTGCTATCTAAAAATGGAAATTGGATTAATCATAGGTTCTATTATAACCTCAGTTAGATCTAGACTAAGTTAATTCCGCTAGATATATATGTACCTTGTGCGGATCAGTTTTATGGACTTAGTTCATACGCACATGGGCTTGGCCAGTTAAGGTTCGGATTTAGAGATCCGAACTTAACTCGCGTCGTGACATTCCGCCCCGATCACTTATTGATTATTATTATTTAAAAAAAAAAAAATAAATAAACTCTGAAAATTTAGAGTGAAAAGGGCGGGGTGTTACAGTTGGTATCAGAGCGAAACGGGAAGTTGAATCTTCTGAAGTAAGATTAAGACGGTTTCATGTCTCACTGACGGATAAGAATCCCAACTGACCGACTCTTCGGAGTCCGCTGACTGGGGGCCGGATTAATTTACTTCGTGGACTCAGACTGAACAAATCAATCTGAGAACAACAGTGAAAGATAGCAAAAGTACATTATTATAATTCATCTATCAAACGTAGCAAAATAGGATATACATTCCCCAATACTCCCCAATTGAGAAAAACAAACATAGGGAATTTAGAGACTCTCCCCTCAAAAACAAATAGAAAAAAAAAATCAAGTTTGCTTATTTGGAAATCTCCCCAAAATTGTGAAAAATACAAACTATATGAGGAAACTAAGTCAATAATGTTTTATGACTTAGGGAAATGGCTCCAAAGAAAAAGATCCCTCAGAATCAGAAAGGGAAGGAAAAGGTGTTGCAAATCACGCAACATGAGAAAGTGTTATCACAACACGAAAAATCTGTGCATGAGAAGGAGCCATCTGTACATGAGAAAGAGGTAACCCAACCTCATGGGGAGCGATCTGTTCATGAAAAGTCTCACAATGCGGAAGAATCACAGCACTCATGGAGGGAAGAAAAGGGGAGTGAGAATGCATCACAGAAGGAGGGAGAAGGGAACAGTGGTGTACATATGCCACATGTGCCACCTGAACTTCAGGGCTTAGTCCAAGCAGTGGTAACCTCAGTACTCTAGCAACATATGAATGGGAGTGAAAGTTCCAGGGATGCCAGTGACCGTAGTATGGCACGAGAATTTCAACAACAGCGTCCTCCCTACTTCAAAGGGAAGGAAGGGGCTGTCGGAGCCGAGCACTGGCTGAAGAAGATCACTCAGATCTTAAAATTACTTAAGATCTCGAGTCATGCTGACAGGATTTTACTGGCTACTTCACAATTGATAGAAGATGCCGGTAAATGGTGGGAGGTGGTGGAGAAGCAGAGGGAACTCATACCAGTTAGGGAGAGGACGGCCATGACATGGAATGAGTTTTCAGCAACCTTTCTGGAACATTACTTTCCGGAGGAGGAGAAGGAGCGACAGACGGAACTTTTTCTGTCTTTGGTACAGGGCTCTATGACGGTGGCAGAGTATCACCGTGAATTTCTCAGTTTATCCATTTATGCATTTTATATGGTGGACACAGAACTTCGCAAAGCAAGAAAGTTTGAGAGGGGTCTACGGCCAAACATCAGGGCCAAAGTGACCATATTCAAGTGCACCACATTGGCTGAGGTGGTCAGCAAGGCCACAATAGCAGAACAGGAGTTGAATGCAATAGTACGGTTTGACAATCGTCGAGCTCCAAGTGGGAGGGGTGGGTTTCAGCCCAACAAGAGGTTCCGTCCGAACTTCAGTAGACCCTCACCATCTACTGGGTCCGCGGGGAGCTTTCGTCCCAACCAGCCCTCCCCATCTGCATCAGTCACCCAGTCATTCAAAGGGGTGAACAACTGTTTCCACTGTAATCAGCCGGGTCACTTCAAGAGAGACTGTCCAAAGCTCATATTCCCGAGGATCTTTCCGTCCACCAGCTAGGCCAGCTAACTCCCGAGGAGGCAGGACATATAATCAGGCGGGACGGGCGCCTACTCCTATCGGATCTGGACGACTATTTGCTCTGGAACCTCCTGAGGATGTGGATCATTCTGTGATTCAAGGTATGGCCGTTGTCAATAGTTCTTATGCTTATGCATTGTTTGATTCTGGAGCATCGCACTCTTTTATATCTGCATCCTTTATAACTGCTACTGGAACACTAGTACAAAAGCTGTCCACCACACTCACAGTAGTATCCCCTGTCGGAGACACGTCTTTGGGACTCATATGCACGGCCATAAATACAGAACTCGCTGGACTCAGATTTGAGTTCAATTATTTGGTACTCGACATGACTGAGTACGATATTATATTTGGCATGGACTGGTTGGCTAGTTATGAAGCCAATATTGATTGTTATCGCCGAAGAGTGACATTTTGGTCACCCGAGGGAAAGCAGTATATAGTTCGTGCCGACAAGCAAAGCAGATTGCAGGAAGGGTTGCATCACTTGGTGTTGAACAATATTGTCATCAACAAAGCACCAGTCACTGAACTTCCAGCAATTGTGAAAGAATTTGTTGATGTCTTTCCAAAAGAACTTCCTGGTATACCGCCTATGAGGGAACTCAATTTTGAGATCAAGCTATATCCTGGTACCTCACCAGTGTCTTTACCCCATTATCGAATGGCACCAGCAGAAATGTCCGAGTTGAAGAAGCAGCTTGATGAATTACTCAGACTGGGTTGCATTCGGAACAGCACATCGTCATGGGGAGCTCCAGTGTTGTTCGTGAAAAAGAAGGATGGTTCACTTAGAATGTGTGTGGACTACCGGAAGTTAAATCAGCTAACTGTCTGGAACAAGTATCCTCTACCCAGGATCGATGATTTATTCGATCAGTTGAGGGGATCCAGTCATTTTTCCAAAATTGATCTGATGTCCGGTTATCATCAAATCCGGGTCAAGGAGGAAGACATTGAGAAAACAGCTTTCAGAACACGGTATGGACTATTTGAATTTGTAGTCATGCCATTTGGGCTTACCAACGCACCGGCTGTGTTTATGGACTTAATGAACAGAATATTCCGTCCATATTTGGATCGGTTTGTTATAGTGTTCATCGACGATATTGTAATCTATTCCAAGAGTCAGGAAGATCATGCTGAGCATCTTCGAATAGTATTGAACACTTTGAGACAGAACCAGTTGTATGCCAAAGCAAGCAAATGTGAATTTTGGCTACCTGAAGTCAAATTCTTAGGGCATGTTATAACAGCAGATGGTATAGCCGTTGATCCGGCTAAGGTGGCAGCAGTAAGTGAGTGGAAAGCACCAAAGAATGTCACCGAAATCCGTAGTTTTCTGGGTTTGGCTGGATATTATAGGAAGTTTATCATGGACTTCTCCAAAATTGCATCCCCATTGACTCGACTCACGCAGAAAGGAGTTAAATATGAATGGTCAGAACTGTGCAATCAGAGATTTGAGGAGCTGAAAGAGAGACTTACAACTGCTCCTATTCTAGTTTTGCCGGAAAGGGGCAAAGGATATGAAGTACAATGTGATGCATCAGGAGAGGGACTGGGATGTTCACTCATGCAACGTAATCGGGTGGTGGCATATGGTTCAAGACAACTAAAGATACATGAACGCCTCTACCCCACACATGATCTGGAATTAGCTGCGGTGGTCTTCGCTCTCAAAAGCTGGAGACACTATCTATATGGGGAGAAGTTTGAAGTATTTTCAGATCACAAGAGCTTGAAGTATTTATTTGATCAAAAAGAGCTCAACCTGAGGCAGCGCAGATGGATGGAATATCTGGCGGATTATGAATTTGCGCTCCGATATCATCCGGGAAAGGCCAACAAAGTGGCGGATGCTCTCAGCCGCATGTCTCATGCATCAGTGGCATGTTTGATCAGGACTGAATGGGAGATGTTGAATTCCATTCGTGAGTTTAATCTATATATCACAAACCATGGGAGTATGTACAATTTGATCATACGATCCAACATGGTTACAAAAATTGAACAGGAGCAACGAACAGATCCGGAAATGGCAGAGACATGGGCCAAGATGTCTAATGGCGAGGTTGTACCGGATTGGGAATTACGACCAGGACAGGGTCTTATGTTCCGGGGTAGAATATATGTGCCAAGAAGCTGCAGAAAAGAATTATTGATAGAGGCACATCAGAGCAAGTTGTCCATTCATCCGGGTAGCACAAAGATGTATCATGACTTAAAAAGACATTATTGGTGGCATGGACTCAAGAAGGATGTTGCAGAGTTCGTGGCTCATTGTTTAACTTGCCAGCAGGTTAAGACAGAACATCAGAAGCCACTAGGGTTACTCAAACCCTTAGAAGTGCCGGAATGGAAATGGGAGCACATTTCCATGGACTTTGTGACGGGGTTGCCGAGGTCCTCGAAGGGCAATGACGCTATATGGGTTGTGGTAGACCGATTGACCAAGTCCGCGCATTTTATTCCTATCAAGATGACGGATTCATCAGAGACATTGGGTCGGAGATATATCAAAGATATCATCAGATTACATGGTATTCCACAGACTATAGTGTCTGATAGAGATGGCCGATTTACCGGCAGGGTATGGCAGAGCATGCAGTCGGCCATGGGAACCGATCTACTTGTTAGCACAGCATTCCATCCACAGACCGATGGACAATCGGAAAGAACAATACAAACGTTGGAGGACATGTTGAGGGCGTGCATGCTAGACTTCAAAGGTGGATGGGAGGATCATTTGCCATTGGTGGAATTTTCTTATAACAATAGCTACCAGGCAAGCCTCCAGATGGCACCATTCGAAGCTTTGTATGGTAGACCATGCAGGTCACCAGTGTGCTGGACCGAGGTCGGCGAACCTGCACTGATAGGACCTGAGTTGGTTGCAGAAACTACTGCACAGATCCAGTTGATACGACAACATTTGATGACCGCACAGAGTCGGCAAAAGAGCTATGCGGATAAAAGGAGGAGGTTTCTCGAATTTGAAGTGGGAGACATGGTATTCTTGAAGGTCTCGCCACGAAAAGGGCACATGAGATTTGGGAAGAAAGGAAAATTGTCGCCAAGATATGTGGGACCGTTTTCAATTATCAGAAGGATGGGAGATGTAGCCTATCAGTTGGCACTTCCTTCGCAATTGGCGTCTCTACATGATGTATTCCATGTGTCGATGCTGAGGAAGTACAACCCTGATCCGTCTCATGTTTTGGATGTGCAAGATATAGATGTGCAAAGCGATGTCACTTATGTCGAGAAGCCGGTCAGAATATTGGAGAGTGAGCAAAGGGTGTTGCGTAACCGAGTGATTCAGTTCGTCAAGGTGGTTTGGGATCGACATGGTGTTAAGGAGGCCACTTGGGAATTGGAATCGGAGATGAGAACGTCTCACCCTGAATTGTTTGTATGATTTACTTTGAAATCCTACTTCGTTCGATTTTCGGGACGAAAATTATAAAAAGAGTATTGTATTGTAACACCCTGGGATTTCAAAGTTATCATTTTATATGAAAATATTCATATTTACGGAATTGCCATTGTGATAAAATTGAATTGAATTTAAATGGGTCAATGGCTCAATCAAGACCCAAAGGATGATAGTTGGTTTACAAAACAAATAAATGGGTAAGATAAATTTAAACGGGTCAAGAATCATATTTGGGTCAAATTTTGATAAATGGGTCAAAATGGCTAGATGGGACCCAATGGGTCGTGTGAATGGCATGATTAACCATGGATTGAGTTCAAGCTTAGTTAATTTAAGTTTATTAATTACTTGAGTTTGGTTTGAGTTGAAATGAATGGTTGGTTAAGTTGAGTTGAATTTATTAGTTAAGTTAAATTAAATGAATGACTTAGGTTGGGTGAGTTGAATAGATGAGTTGGATGAATATGTATTTTTATTGTGAAGTGTGTGAATGAGAGGGGAAGTGTTTTAAATTCCAAGTTTGAGCAAGGAAAAACGTTGGTGCATGGGGAGACATTACCATGCATGTAACCCCCATTTAGGTGATGAATAAAATGGGAGTTACATTTTGAATGGGAGTTACTTTTTGAAGTCACAAGGGTTGCTAGGGACGTTGGCTGCATGCATGAGCAATTTCATGCATGTAACGGCTACCATGGAGATATGAGAATGATGGCTTTGAGAGTTACAAATGCATGAATGAAGGAGGATGCAAATAATTACAAAGATATACATGGAAGATGTTGGAGGTGGGAGTGTGATTTCAAATGCAAAGTGTTTTACACGTTGTAAATGTTAGAGAGCATTGTTTGGATCTGCAAAAGACAGCAATACTTAGACTGATGGTTCATGCATGTAACTCCAAGGTTGGAGAACAAATGGGTAACTGATTGGAGGAGTAATACCTAAAAGATTACAGCATTTTAAATTCAAATTATGTAATAAATCAATGGGAGTATCAAAGTGTTTTCACACTTGGAAGTGGGGAGTTTTTATTCCAATGATAGAACTCCCACATGGGACGTTAATGAGGGCCAAATGGGGTTGATTGGAGCTGCTGTTGGTGGAGTTACACTTAAGAGAGGTGGCTGTTACATAAGCCAAAAATTGAGAGACAACCAACAAGGGACGGTGTAACACATGGGGGTTACATTTCAAAGTGAAACTCCCATGTGAGAACCTAAGAAAAGGGGGGGTTACACAAGTCCAATTTACAAGGGACGTTGGGAACATGGGGAGGTTTCATCTCATGATGAAACCCCCAAGTAACATAAAGATTAGGGTAAAGGCAATGAGAGTTACACAAGGTTAAACTTGGGCTGGTTTTTTATTAAACAAAGGGTGCCCATTTCTCTCTCTCTCCCTTTCTCTTGGCCGTTCTCTGTTTTCCCAAAAACTAAGAGCAGTAGCTGGTTGTTAATCAGTCCTTGGTTTGATTCCTTTTCATCAAGACAAGTTCAGCAAAAAGGGAAGGAACAAGCGGGAGTAAAGATCAAGTGGAGGAGTCGCGGAAACGGTAGGTGTTCGATAAACTATGTTGTTTAATTAAGAAATATGATCCGGCTATTGGATGGCTGAATCTAACAAGGGTTAAATGTTGGTTAGAAGTACATGAATGAGATCAAAAGAGGGACCATAGGGTTCGGCCCCATTGGATGGCCAAACCCCATGGAAATAATTGGTTTATTTGGATGGTTTTTGGAAATTAAAACCATACAAATTTGGGACTGTTTTTAGATGATTTTAAGTGTGTGTTTTAAAAAGGTTAAAACATAAATAAAGGAAGTTTGTTTTGGACATAAATGAATGATAAATAAATTCAAAACCAAAGGTCATAGGGTTCGGCCACCATGGAGGGCCGAACCCCATGCAAATAATGGTATGGTTTTGATGTATTTGAAACATATAAACCATGAAGTATGGTGACTGTTTTGGGTTATTATTTAAGATTCAAATACATGTTTTGGAAAGGGTTAAAAGCATGGATCTGTATGACAAAGGACTGAAGTTAGCATGGTTTAAAACAGTGGTTCAAAACTGATGAAATGGATCATTTGGATCGGCCATTTTGGATGGCCGAATTTCATGAAATAATATGGTCATTTGGGACAAGTAGATGAACTGATTTAGATGGTGTTTAAGAGGTATAATGGCAGCAATATTATATTGATTTTGTATGTTTAAATAACACCAAAAACATGTTTTAGAAGACCAAAACATGGACATAGGGTTCGGCCACCTTGGATGGCCGAACCCCATGTAAGTATTTGGTTGTTTGGTTTGGCTTTCAAAAAGATGGAAATCACATCAATTATGGATTTAGGTGATGATGGAAAATAGGATTAAAATCTTTAGGGTGAGGTTCGGCCATGTTATGTGGCCGAACCCCACCAATTGTCATGTGATGGACTTTGTTGTCTAAGGAAAAAATTAGGCAAAGGATAGTATAATGGCATTATGGTAAATAAGGATGAAAAGATGAAATGATCAAAAGAATGGACTTATGAGCCCAAAACCTAAGGTGGTAAGATTCGGCCATGTAGTATGGCCGAACCCTACCAAGTATCATTTGAAAAGTTTGGGATACTTAGATGGTAATAAGTAAATAAAAGATTTATCAAGTTTAAATGGGTGAGGTTCGGCCATGGGGTATGGCCGAACCCCACAAAGTGGATTTTTGGGATTTAAATCAAATTAGAATCATATGGTCAAATGATTAACTTGCTGCCATATACATAGGGTATTCGGATTTCTAGAACGGTGTACAAAGTCGTGATCGAAAGACGGTCCAAAGGAAGGATCGAACAAAGTAAACTGTTGTAGGTTTCCTACCTTGTTGTAACCACTTAACTTATTTGCTGTTTTATGTTTATTTGAATAAGTTATTTGAATCAAATGTTATACTTACAAATGGCATGTTTGCATAGACATCTCATGCATGGCATGGGATGATGGTGAAGTAACCGGAGGCCACACTCCGTCGGGGCGTCCGAAAGACCATTGTGGGGTACCCTGATGATGAGAATCCCATCAGGAGGAATCCGGAGGCCACACTCCGTCGGGGCGTCCGAAAGACCACTGTGGGTTACCTTGACGATGAGAATCCCGTCAAGTGATGGCTATGTTGAATGGTGATGGGTGGGACTCATTACATGTTCATTTCATACATAGCATATGTTTTACAGAATTTTGTCACACATGTATAATTATTATCCTATTTGCATGTTTTTGACTAACCATGTGGTAGCCCTATTCGGAAACACTACTGGGCGCGTTGATCTAACGCCCTATCTATATCTTTAGTGGATGATGCAGGGAAAGGAAAGAACGTGGTTGGAGAAGAGGACCAAGTACGAAAACTTGGGCGATTTGAATGATTGCAATGGACTATGAATGGATTATTTATGGACTTGTTAGTTGATTTATTTGGAACAATGTAATTTGTTAAATTAGGTGTTGGCATGTAATAAGTAGTTAAGTAGATGCTATGGTTGGATTTATTTGAATGGTTTAGAATGAATAGTAGACTAAGGTTATATAATAATTTTGGAGAATAAATAAGGTACTTTGCTATCTAAAAATGGAAATTGGATTAATCATAGGTTCTATTATAACCTCAGTTAGATCTAGACTAAGTTAATTCCGCTAGATATATATGTACCTTGTGCGGATCAGTTTTATGGACTTAGTTCATACGCACATGGGCTTGGCCAGTTAAGGTTCGGATTTAGAGATCCGAACTTAACTCGCGTCGTGACATTCCGCCCCGATCACTTATTGATTATTATTATTTAAAAAAAAAAAAAAATAAACTCTGAAAATTTAGAGTGAAAAGGGCGGGGTGTTACATTACATCTCATTTGAATACAAAAATATTACATTGATTTACATGTACATATTCAAATGAACAATAAGACTATGATCTTCATTTCATTTTTCCGGTTCAAGTACATATGCAAGCAACACTAGAAAATCATTAAAGGGGGTTGGTCCCAAAACTAGTACATATTTTACTTGGAAAGCTATACATTCCATTCAAAATATTTTGAACTTAATGTGTTTTGGAATGTAAATTTTGATCTTGTGCATGTTTTACTGATTTGATGAATTATTTTTGACATATCTGTGTTTTATCATATTGGAATAGATCTGTGTATGCCGTGCTTAGAATAGGATTTCATCAAGTTGCACAAATCAGGGATGATTGCTTTGCTATCTAAACCTCGCGATATAGTTGATAAGTCGGTGAATAGATTAGTAGGTGTGACAGACATGTCGGTACTGTACTAAATCGAGCACTGTAGAAAAAGGCAAAAATTGTCGAAAGGTTCAACCTGTCGATAGAAACGATATGTCGATGAGACAAAATGTTTAAATTAAAAGGGACCCTTTTCTGCGAAAATGAAAATTCATTCGAATTTGTCGTCTCCCCTCCCGCAAAGGTCTGGTGATCTTCCTTTCACCTCCCGTGCCCTAGACCAGTCGGCGCGACCTCTCGGAGTGATTTTTTTGCCAAAAAACCGTAGGGTTTTTGTTCCTCTTGTCACTAGAAGCCTGAAAATCACTGTTTTAGTAATTTCCTTAGATCAGTTTAGGCTCAATCTTCACCTCATCCACCTCCAAGCCATTGTTTGAGGACCTTCTCTGGGAAAAACCATGCCCAGAAAGACGGCAGCCTAGTCATGCCCTCAGACCTCTGAAGAACGAGGAGAAACCAGTCAATGATATGATATGGTTTGCTATGGTTTGATGTGTATATTGTTGTGTTTGAATGCCTTTTATCTCTTGTCTATGGTTGACATGGTTTTTGTTAAATAGACTAACATGCATGTTTGAATGAGATGGTTTTGTATTGGCATGTTAGGGAGATAGGGATCGGGTGTGATGTTGCACACATCCTTGGAGTTTGGGGGAGCACAAAATATGTGTCGTTTAGCACCTGTCACTAGTTATGGCAGTGTTTGGAGGAAGAATGATGCAAGCTTGAAAGAAAGCTTGGAGAAAAATAAAATTAGAGGCAGCTTAGTTTATGGGGGAGTTAAGTCAAAGAAGCTAGAAAAGATAGCTTGGAGAATGGGGAAGAAGACTCCAAAAAGGGAAGCTAGGTAAGTTAACTTGACCCCATTGGGAGAATACCTTTAAGACAACACAACAATAAAGAGGAAGAAGAAGAAAAATAGTAATGCAATGCCAATTTGCATTGTACTGCTGGGGAGATCAATGCTTGAATGCATGAGAAGCATGAATTGATCAATGGATAGATTAAATGAGTTAGAAGTGAACTCATGGAAGCATTAAATGCAAGAAGCATGGTGAGTGCTTGAATCCAACTCCTTCAAAATGAAAAGAAAATCGATGTCTGCCTACTATACCTTTGTCAATTGTATGACAAAATGGGGGAGAAATAAGTAGAAGTTGTTAGACATCAAAGCCAATTAAGAGGAGTAATCGGTAAGATTGGAAGAGGCCAGTGGACATGGGAATATCTATGCTTGGAGTTTGGAAAATCAAACACAAGAAAATTTGGGGAGAAAATCTTCTCAAACACTGTTAGCTTATAGAAGGTATCAGTAGTGTTGGTTTCTAGGAAATCATGGTGTATGGGGGGATTTAAATACAAATCTTATTAAGTCCATGGATATATATTTATGTTTTGGACTAAGCCCTCTAATGATTTTCTAGTGTTACTTGCTTATGTGTTGAAACAGTTAAACATGAATTGAAGCAAGCTGAACAAGAATATGCGTAGATCATAGTTTTTTTTTTTCCATTTGAATATTTACATGTAATCAATATAATATTTTTGTATTCAAATATGATGTAATAAGCGTATTGGGTTAACTTCTAGGTTTTGTCATGAAATTGACAAAGGGGGAGATTGTTAGTGCCCCGGCTTTGCCGAGTCCCTAAGTTTGTTAATTCCATAACTTGGGAAGAAGCACTTGCTAGAAGCTTGATAAACTCAAGGTGATCACCAAAAAAGATCATGCTCCACTGGATTGAAGCTCCTCATTATGGCGATCAGAAAAAATAGGTATGTGGCCACAGATGACTTTAGGTGGAACCCACACCTTATAGAGAACCATCCCTAGTCTTAGTTGCATATGTTGGTAATGGACATAATAACCCTAGAGAGGAAGCTTGACATTGAATTGGAAACGAACTTAGAAATATGATTTAAGTTCACTGTCAACTCGACCTGTCATTCTCACCGACCCCTCGGTGGAGACATGATCGACCCATCGTGGTCATAGACTGGTGGGCCAGATTGACAGAGGTTCTAGGTCATAGAACTTTCATTCTGGGTAAGCGTCTAATCGAGAGTCTCGTATGCACCGACCCCTCGGTGATGAACCTAACGACTCCACGTGGTCAACAACTCGTCAATGAAAAACTTGTGAGTTCTGGACTTTGAACTCAAGTGGGCTCTCGAAAAAACAGACCATCTCGGTAGTTCAAGACCGATCGAGAGTACCAGGACCGACCCCTCGGTAAAAGGCGACAGGTCGTTCTGGACAGGACAAGTTTCGGGACATGAAACTTTGTCTGCATGGTGTTGCCCCAGATCGAGACCCTCGTATGAACCGACCTTTTGGTGCCATGACTGTCGACCTATCGGCGACACAAACATGTCGGCCGAGTATAAATTATGCCGTTGGGAGTGCATTTAATGCGCAACGGTCAGGTGGTTGAACGGTAATATTCTTAGTCACCGACCCCTCGGTGCGCCCGACTTGTCGGTACATAGCAGTTTTTGAAAAGGGTTGCCTTCTCTATAAATGCCAATCCTTATGTAGCCGTTTCATATCCTTTGGCAAATCCGTTGGACCCTCATCATTATCAGTGAGCTTAAACAAGGACCAACGAAATAATCACTCTCTCTCTTATGCTTACACTTGGGAAATCTAATACAACCAATCATAGTGATTGAGGTTGTGAAAAGAGTGAGAGGGGAAAGGATATACAACTAGGATAGATATTGGTAGAACTAATTTCCTAGTCACCTTTAGATTGTGATTGCTCAAGGACTGCTACAAGGTAGAGCGGCGGGATTAAACTCGGGCACACATTTGATGGATCTTTGAGAAGCACACATCTTCAAGAAAGAGTGACCAAGGAAAGTGCTTCTTGGTTTAAAGTTTGTTTTAAAACCATTATCCTGTTAAAGTGGATTAAGGAGGCTTAACTCCGGAACCACTATAAAAAATCTAGAGCGTTGTCTCTGGCACACATGGTGGGTGGAATTCTCAGCCAAATCAAATAGGTGGAATTCTTATTTAACATGTGTTGGGTGAAATTCCCAGCCAATTGAGTGGGGTGAAATTCCTACTCTATGTGTGAGGGTGTAATTCCCCACTTAGTGAATTTAGGGATAGCTCAAGGTTGAGCTAGTCCTAACAGCGGATGTAGGTTGGCTAACCGAACCACTATATATGTAACGCCCCGCCCTTTCCAAGAATTTCAGAGTCTAATTTTTTTTTTTAAAACATCGAAAGAGAGCGGGCGGCGTCACGACGCGAGTTAAGTTTAGACTACCCAAGTCTGAACCTTAACTAGCCACCCATGTGTACATGGACTAGACCATGATTACGAATCACACATGGAACTAACATCAACATGCGGAATAACCTAGATTAATTGAGGAATAGAAAGACCAGATAGCAAGTAACAGTCTTAAACATTATTTAACATAGATCAACCATCCAAATGTTATCAACCTAATCAAACCATAGCAAGTAATGAATTATTACATGTCCCACAAAAGTATTCAAAAGACAGTAATATAAAGTAGTTCAGTCCTTCATTCAAGCACTTAGGCTTGGCTCCCCTCCCGGTCAACAACCTTTCCTTTCCCTTTGCTTGTACTTGCAATCTCCTCTGAGGATAGAATTAGGGCGTTAGATCAACACGCCCAGTTGGTTCCCGAATCCGGGCTACCACATGTCAGCATATAAAACATGCATATATATCATATTACATGATCATTAAAAACAGGTAAAAGCAATGCTATGAAATATGCACATGCAATGAGCATCCCCCATCATGTACTTTCATAGCCATCACTTGACGTGCCTTGCACCGACAAGGTAAATTACAACACACTTTCATCTCTTCTATAAAATATGTACATACAATGAGCAACCCCCATCATGTACATTCGTAGCCATCACTTGACGTGCCTTGCACCGACAAGGTAAATTACAACACACTTTCATCTCTTCTATAAAATATGTACATGTAATGAGCAACCCCCATCATGTACATTCGTAGCCATCACTGTAGAACTCCATTCATTATCCCATAACTATGCATGAGATGTCAATGCCTGTATGCCATTTGTCAATGCATAATATATCATTTGAAACCACATAAAATAAACAAGAATCTCATGAAGAAAACCAGGGTAAAAACTGTGGTTACAAGTACGTAGGAAACCTACTGAAGAATCACTTCAGCGTCCGTTCTTTCTTAGGCTTTATCCGGTCACGACTCGTTCGTCGTTCAACTCTCGTCACCTTGTGATACAATAATCAGTAAATCATATTGTCACTTAAATGTCCATTCACATATAAGACCCAAAACATCTTGATTTGGTCCTTCTTTCAAGTCCTTCCATTATTGCCCATATTTACAATTTTTGCCATTGGTTCCAACCAATCTACTTAGTCATCCAATCTTTAATCCACCAAACTTACTCCATGGGGTTCAGCCATACATTTGGCCGAACCCAATGGTTCTTTTATCCATTACCATATGGTTCTCCATTAGGGTACTTTAAACCTTTTAAATCAACATAGAACCATTACCAACTACTACTCATAAGTTTAGCCTATTTAACCCATTCACCATGAATTAGCATAAAGTCCATCAACATGCTTGGTTATTTACTGATATTAAGTACATAGGTACATACATGAGTCTTGAGTCAAAATCATACAACCCAATCAGTAAGCATAACCATATTTAAACCAAATAAAAACCATAAATTAACCCATGGGGTTCGGCCACTCACATGGCCGAACCTCATGGTTCTTTGAATCCAATTCTTCTAATGATCTTTCATCATTTATCATGTATCTTAGGCATAAAAATAGCAAACATAATTCTATTTAAAATCCTATAGAAACCCCATGGTATTGCATGGTTTCTAACTCTTTAATTTCACAACAATCATCAATCTCTTTCATGGGGTTCGGCCATTCAAGTTGGCCGAACCCTATGTCCATGAATTGATCCTTCAAACATGCATTAGGTGTTATTTAAATCATGCAATATCAGTACCCTTTTGCTGCCTTTATACCTCTTAGAAACCCTCTTTGAAACATGTATTTTAAATATAATAACACATGTAAAAACAGTCCCAACGTGCATGGTTTTAAATTTCAAAAACCATACACACTAATCAACTTTTTCCATGGGGTTCGGCCACCCAAAGTGGCCGAACCCAATGGTCCATTTCCACTCCTTTAATCCACTGATTTAGACCATATAAACTTCAGTCCTTGATGACCTTCAAGTCCATGTTTTAACCTTTTTAAAACATACATTTTATGTCCAATAAAACATCTAAAAACAGTCCTATACTTGTATGGTTTTAAATTCCAAAAACCATCCAAATCAACCAATTGTTTCCATGGGTTCGGCCATCCAAAGTGGCCGAACTCCATGTTCTCAATTTCTATCCTTTAAACCTTATCATCACACTTTAAAACCTTACTTATTTCGGCCACAAAATGACCCAAAAATCAGTCCATAAAACCCATGGTTTTCATGTTTCCAAAACATGAAAACCATGCAATCTTTTACATGGGGTTCGGCCCTCCATGGTGGCCGAACCCAATGGTTATTTTCACCATTTTAAATCCTCCATAATCAAGGTTAAACATTGGTGTATTCAGCCATGACCATGGCCCAATACATACCCTACTTGTTTTATGTTTTTAAACCAAAATATCATAAAGATACTTACCAAATTTTCCAAACTTCCTCCTTGTCTTTGATCCTTGCTTTCTCCCTTTTATTTCTTCTTCTCTTTTGCTGTTTTGTGCTTGAATATTTGATACCAAAACCTCTGCTGTTCCAGCCAAGAAGAACAACGAATTGGAGAGAGGAGAGAGGGAGAGAGAGATGAGGAAAATCTTAGGCTTTGCAATGATAAATTGGCCAAGTGATGGTGTTCATTGGTTTTGTATTTCAGCCATCAACACCCCTCCACTTCCTCATCAACTCATGCACAAAACGATGGGCATTGGGTGCCCTCCAAGGCACCCCTTGGCAGCTACCCATGCAGCCATTCAGATTCCCAAGCAACTCACCTCAAACCCATGCATTTCATTTACCATTCATCATGGAACTCACCAAAACAAGTCCCCAACGTGTGGGACTTGTTTTGTTTGGTTTAAGACCAGCCAACCTCTTCAAATTTCTGCTTAGCTCACTAAGTTGCAGTCCCATGGATTTCCATTTTGACTCACCCAACTCAAGATCATTTAAATTTCCATCTCAACTCACCCAACTCACATACTTAATGCATTTCATTTAATGCACATGAGTTGACTCATAACTTGATTTAATTCCAACTCACCTCAGTCCCACTCAACTGATTTAACTCGTGTTTTAGCTCCCTTGAGGGTCCACATGGTCAACAATAGTCAACTTGACCTGTTGGGTCCACTTTTAGCTCCTTGACCCGTTTTTGACTCCATGACCCAAATATGGAATTTTAGTCATTTGTAAATGGTTTTCACATATGGATCAAGCCTACCCATTTCTTCTCTACTTGATTTCCAATCAAATTAGCCTAACCCCATTTAATTTAAGTTCACAAAACGGTCAAATCATCCATTTTGACCCGATGGGTCCCATTTGGGCCCTTTGATCCATTTAGCTATTTTTGACCCAAATGATGAAAATTACCCAACCAATCAAACTTAACATTCATAATATGCTCATATGATTTTAATTTGAGCAATGGGCCCCACTATTTCCTTACTTAACATCACAAACTAATTAATTTAACAACTCAGGGGCATTTTGGTAATTTTCCACTTCATTGAGAAATTGGGGTGTTACAATATATCTTGTGTCCTTGTGCTTGTGGTGTTAGATCTAATTCCTTTTGTTGATTGCTTAATCACATTTGTTAACAAACACACACACACACACACACACACTTGATTGTTATATCCGCTGTACTTAATTAATCAATCAAGTAATTTATAAAAGGACCAACGTTTTTAAGATTGAC
Organism: Chimonanthus salicifolius; assembly: GCA_013350335.1. Classification (NCBI taxonomy): domain Eukaryota; kingdom Viridiplantae; phylum Streptophyta; class Magnoliopsida; order Laurales; family Calycanthaceae; genus Chimonanthus; species Chimonanthus salicifolius. Next base: position 29,519,926 of record CM023535.1, read on the forward strand.
CTATTCAATCATGTTCTAGCTCCAAAGGGGAACTTTAAATTGGTATCATAGCCTAGTGCTCTTTATAAGGATTTAACCATTCGAGTTGATCCAAACTAGAACACCATGGGAGACATTCATGCAATATCCAAACCACCTTACTTAGATAAAACAAACTATGCCTCATGGAAGGCCAAAATGAGAAGTTTCTTTGTCTCCATAGATTCATCGGTATGGGATATTGTAAATACTGGATGGCAGGAACCCATGGAAAAGAAGATAATAGCATCCACCTCAACCATGTTTATGACACCCAAACCTTTTGCCTCTTGGACCCCTGCTGAAAAAGCTGCTCAGACTGCTAATGGCAAAGCCATGAATCCCCTTAACTATGTAGTATCCGATGACGAGTACATGCGAATTATGACCTGTGGAATTGCAAAGAAGGTATGGGAAGTTCTTAAAAGAACTCATGAAGGCACCTCAATAGTTAAAAGGTCTAAACGTCAGATCCTCCAAAATCAATTTGATACGATTAAAATGAGGGAGGATGAAGTCTTCATGAATTTCTATTCCAAGATAAGCGACATTGTGAATCAAATGTACGCTCTAGGTGAAGGGATACCCAATGAGAAGGTATGTACTAAAATTGTCGGGAATCTTGCAGAAAGATTCAAGCCTAAGGTTGTAGCTATGGAAAAAAAAAAAAAGATGTGTCTTTAATAAACATCGATGATTTGGTTGGTTCATCACAAACCTATGAACTACACTTTGAACAACCAAAGTGAAAGTCCCTTCCATTGTATGCTAGAACACGATTAACCCTAAAGGGGTGAATAGTTCAATCCAAGTTTCCATGGTGTTTACAAATTTCTTGATTGTTTGGAGTTTAAGTGCAGCGGATATTAACCAAGAGATTGGTTTTGTGTGATAAATTGTTTTTAAATTACTTAAATGATCACACTAAGTTTATACCCCTTTGCATATTGCTTGATTATCGATGCTTGTGCACAATTTGTAAAATAAGATAATCAAAATGAAAAGTGATGTGTGTTGAGAAGAGTAGTTAAATACTAAGTACAAACACACAAAGATCAAACACCACATTTCTTATTTATTTCATGGAAGAATTCAAGTACAAGTATTCATAAAATTGAGAACAAGAAAACAAAATGGAGACGTAAATTTACAACTTTCACTTGTAAAATCGTGTGAGACTTCCTATTTTCTAGTCTCTTGATCTTTTTTCCTTAGCTTTTGGTCCTCTTGAGCTCTAGGTCAAATTCGAATTTCACTGTCTGACTCAACGCTCTATTTATAGGCTCAGGGTTGGAATGGACGGTTGAGATTTAATCTGGGTTTAAGTTATGAATGAAAGGCTTGGATTAGATCTCAATGAATGTGGATGATGGAGATTTAAAATTGGAGAAATTAGGGTTGCAACTAGGCTTGGGTGAATTTGGATTGTTTGGAGGAGGGGTTAGAGCTGAGTGCAAGAAAAGGTTGAGAAAATATTAGATCTAGAGGCTACAACATGGCATGGGTTAATTTTACTGTGTAGGATTAGGGTTTATGCAATGCAATGAATGGTGGGGATTAAAAAATGAAATGAATGAATGGATGGATGATGGAGAGGTGACATGGAGGGTTGACTTTGTGAAATTCGAATGGATAGGAGAGAGATTGTGCAAAATCGTGTGGAGGCTTTGCGGATTGGGGATGAGGTGTAGGTGATGTGGCATGGCTTGGGATGCAAGTTTTTCTAGATCTACGGCTTTTATGAATGAATGGCTTAGATTGCTTTGGGTTAAGATCTAATGGCTCTAAGGTTAATTGGATGAAATAAAATATAGGAATGATGAGGTAACTAATTGAGGTTATAATTTAAAGGTTGATCAAGAGGGATGATGAGATGAACAACCTAGATCTAAGATGATTTATGTAAGTAATGGATATGAGATGGAGCTCTAGGGTTTACCTAAAATGTATGCATGAAATGGATGGTTGTGATGAAATGTCCTAAATCTAATGGCTTGAATGAGTGATGGTTGATCTAAATGGATGGATGATAAAATGATTTAAATGGTTATGGTCCTAAAGTTGATCTAGGTGACGGATAGGTTGGATGGCCTAGATCTGATGTCATGAATGTATGGGTTGGATTTGATAGTGGCTCTAGGTTTTGACCTAATTTTGATGCATGAGATGAATGGTTAGGATTAAGGGATGAAGATGAATGGTTAAGATTGCACTGGAGAGGAGATTGGATGGTGTGGATTGATAAGGAAATGGATAAGGCTTGGGCATGAGACTGGGTTATGGGCTTGGGTTTTGGACCTATAAATGAGAACATGGGCCTCCAATGGACCTTGGATTTGAGCTTGCGGACTTGGGCCTTTGTTAGTCTTGACTTACACATTTTACTGGCTCAACTGTGAAATGCGCAAGGATTGTCTGTGGCTTGGCCCAATGCTGTCCTGTGGAGCTTAGCTTGGCCCAATTGAAGTGGATCTCTGGCCCATTAATCTTGTATTTCAGCCTTTGCCTCTTGAATTGCATGTTTTCTCTTCTAGAATTTAATAATCAACTCACCACTTTAAAATCTAAAAATATTAAATTAATCTAGACTCTCATAGATGGATCTAGACTACCCAATTTACATGAAAAGCCCTAAAAGTGGCTGAAATTAATCATAAAAATTCTAGGTCTTTTGAATTAAGCACGAAACTTGCAATTATCCACTGTTTTAAGATTATTTTCCTAAACTCTCCATTTTTATCTACAAAACTAGAAAATGACATTAAATGCATGTGATATATACAAAATCAAGGCTAACTAGTATAATAATGAGGGGTAAAAATGTAATATTTCAGTGCTCAACAAATACCCCTAAACTCAGATTTTGCTAGTCCTCGAGCAAAACTACCTAAAATCTACAACTCGAAAATTCAAAAATCTAATCTAATCTAATCCTAAACTAATTTTACTCCTAGACTAAATGTATACTAAAACAAAACCTAAGCTACACCTAAAAACTACACCACTTTTGCTAGTACTCGCGATTGCATTTAGCGTATTCAATAAGCCTTTAAACCCCTAGGTTACCACTAGTGGATGAGTTGTAAGGACCCGGAGTTTTAACTCCATATTTTATGTAATTTCTTTTTAAATGAATGAAATACATAATGAGATTTTAGTCCAAATAATGTGAAATAAATTGTGGAATTGAATGTACGTTGAAATAAGTAAGGAAAACATAATTTCCCCTCCAACGATACATTGACTGGGTCGATGTGTCGGTAAACTAACTTTCCCAGACGATACATCAACAAGGTCGATGTACCGATGAAAAGCCAAAATCAAACTAATCGACATATCGACAGGGTATGGAGTTTGCAGACAACTATGGGGACAAATTTGTTATATAACACGGCATTCCACCCATAGACTGATGGACAACCAGAGAGGACCATACAGACCTTGGAAGGTATGCTAAGAGCTTGAATGTTAGACTTCCAAGGCAGTTGGGAGGATCACATTCCACTAGTGGAGTTTTCATACAACAACAGTTACCATGAGAGCCTCCAGATGGGTCCATTTGAAGCATTATATGGTCGACCCTGTAGATCTCCAGTTTGTTGGACTAAGGTAGAAGAGCTATTGTGTCTAAAAATCTTACATTTTTACCCTTTAATTCTGATTGAATTAGCTGTGATTTTGTATATAAAAGATACGTATAATAATTTTTTCTAGTTTTGTAGATAAAAAGATGGTAAAACAGGAAACAAGCATAAAACAGTGGATAATTGCCGGAAGAGAGCTTAAAATGGAAATTTTAAAATTTCATAATTAATTCATGTAACTTTAGGGTTTTCACTGTAAATTGGATAATCTAGATCCATTTATGAGAGTCTAGATTAATTCAATACTTAGATTTATGAGTGGTTGATTAATTATTTAATTTTAAAATCAAGTTTGCAATCAAAGAGGCCAAGAGTTGAAAACAAGATCCATGAGCCAGAGATCCACTACAATTGGGCCAAGCGTTGCTCCAAATGCCAGGCACTAGGTCAGGCCAAGTACTCCATGTACATTTCCCAATGTGGGCCAAGGAAAATTGAATTCAAGCCCAGCAAGCCCAAGACTCTAGTCCAAGAGCCAATGCTCCAGGTCCAATTCCAAGTTTACAAACCCTAAGCCCAAACCCATTTTAGGTCCAAAACCCAAAAGTCCATGACCCATCCTGCCCATCTAATCTTAACCATCCAATTTCCAATCTCCCATCCACACCATCCATTGACCCCATCAATCAATCCAAACCTTTCATTTCATACGTCTTGTGCATTTCATTCATTTTATGCATTTCATATCATCAAACCCTAGATCCACTTAGTTAATCCAACCCATACATGCATCATATCTAAATCTAGGACATCGAAACCATCCATCATATACATAAACCTTAGGATTGTAGTCACCCATGAATCATCTACCCATCCATCCACTTAGATCACCCATCAATCATTTAAGCGATTAGATTTAGGCCAATTAATCATAACCCTCTATTTCATGTTTCCAACTCTTTAAACCCTAGACATCTCATTAAATCCTAAAATCTAGGTGTTCATGTGCATAGTGCATTGTATCACACGACACACACAATCCTAGAAATCCATTCATGCGCATACTCCATGGAAAATTCCTAGAAGTCCTCTCCAAGCTTGCTACCTCACCTAGATCCTAACTTTTCTCCCAATCCAATCCAAAAATAAGCCATACACGATTTTTCCACGTCTCCACCATGCATCACACGATTTTGTCTATCTCCTTTCCATCGATTCGAAATTCACCTCCATATCTTAAGCCACATCATCACCTCATCATCCATCTATTCATTCATCCATCCATTTAATCCCATCCATTGATCCATAATTGCACAATCCAAAACCCTATCACACAAGCCATTTTCGAAAATCCATTTCCTTAATCCAATTCCTATTTATTATCCTCCATTGCTTAGCCACCAAGCTAGCTTGGATTCCAAGCCACAAAAATTCGACCATAGCATTAGCAACCCTAGTTTTCTAGTTTTTAATCCTACCCACCCAATTTAAGTTAGATTAAATCCCAACCTTTCATCCATCGACTCAAACCTAGATTTAATCCTAGCCATCCATCCAATCTCAAGTCCTATAAATAGCCCACTAAACCCATTGTAAAACTCGAATTTGACTCTGGAGCCAAAGAGGACCAAAGGATTGGAGAGAAGACCAAGGAAAGACTCAGAGATCCATAGTGCCATTCGAATTTTGCAGTCCGTTTCTTATTACAATTTCTGTCACATGCTGACCCAAAACATAGGCCCGTGATGTGAAATAATTTTACTTTTTTGAATATCACACGTGGGAAACACACGTGTACTCACAACTCAATTATCGAGATCATAAATGAACTCAAATATCATTAATATCTCAAAAGGGATATAAATTCTCTATCATAAATGTTATCAAACATTCTAGAATTTATTACAACCAAATCCACAATGAATAAAATGGTATAAACAACATCAACAACTCAAATCAAACAAATAAAGCAATTAATTCAATATGTAGGGTGTATAAAGCAGCATGATAAACTAATCTCTTCCTCGGGGTCCCTCGGACCCATTCGGTGCAACATTACCTGAAATTGCAAGGACGTGAGTATAAACAATATTCAGTGAGGAAATATGCATGCTATACACTCACGCACCCACATAAATAAAATGTATGAAATGGAATATAAATAAGGCTATGCTATTATGTCATGCTATCAATCTCATCAATATAAACACAATGTCCACCCAAGGACACCAATCTCATCAACGTGGACACAATGTCCACCCAAGGATACCAATCTCATCAACGTGAACACAATGTCCACCCAAAGATACCTCTATGGAACGGGCTATCAAACATCATTATCCCTTGAGGGATATAGGCCACGACTTATAAGTGCGAGATCTCCATACAGCATAGATAATCTACGTCACCTTGCGTCCCTTCACCACTCTAGTGATTAAGTTAGCTCTAAGGTGATTAGTATATGACTTACCAAGTTAGTACTGCCCTAGTAGGGCTCACAAGTATCTAACCCTGCTCAAACTATACACGAAGTGTACAAGATAGTCGTGAGAGCGACCTACAGCGCGAAGCATGATAGGATCTATACTCTTCAACGACAACCACAAACAGTTGTGAGAGCGACCTACAACGCGAAGCATGATAGGAGCTATACTCCTCAACGATAATCACAAACAGCTGTGAGAGCGACCTATAGCACGAAGGATGACAGGAGCTATACTCCTTGATGGCAACCCTACATGACCAAATCCCATAGTCGACGCCACCGTTCCAATAGGGTTCCTTAAACAAAACCATTATCCTGTCACACCAACCTTCTCTAGGGAGTGGAGACTCATACTAGTGGGCCCAAAACAAGAGAAAGGTAGATTATCAAGTCCTATAAACTCTTTAGGTCTCATCCCAACAGTAGTAATTCTCAATATCATCATGCCTATTAACAAAATATCCCATACTCACGTCCTAGATAACCTCCTAGGCACACATCAGTCAGTAATGTAAAAATAATCATATTCACAATTACGTAGGCAAGATATATGTCATAATCATATAATGACCATTATTTCACAATGATAGCTTCACAACACATTCCATTACGTTTCATATATTCAATATAATTATCACATTGGGTTATTTTAGGGGTATGAACAACACACCAACCTCTGAGATATACACGTCGGGTTTATTTACACATATTCTTAGTCCTTGCAATTTATTCAACCCGTCTCATGGTAGCTTAACATCTTAAGTCCAATAACTCCATTTTTACAGAATAAATCCAACTAAATTCATCAATAAATCATTTCAGCCATTCACAAGGGTCTCCAATAATTATCACAAAGTTTCTATCAACATAACAAGATGATAGACATGCTACAAATCACATAAAAGATAATTAATAACATCTCATGCATAGCATAGGGCACATGGACACATCAATACCACAGTACATTCCTTAAATCAATGAAATAACATACATGCATTCATACAATATGTGTGTAGTAATCCTCACCTCAAAATCACGATGTCTAGGGTCGATCTTCGGGTTGTACCTCAGCAGGTTCAGGGTTCGAAGGCTCTAATTAATAAAAAATAACATAATACATCCCTATTAGTCATCAATTAGGCGAAAACAAAAGCTTAGAAGAAAAATCCCCAAATGTAGACCCAAGATTTACCCCTAATCTGGTTTGATCCCTTCAATCTAAGGAAAATCCTCAAATCTCCTCACATGAATCATCCCAAATGTAGACCCAAGATTTACCCCTAATCTGGTTTGATCCCTTCAATCTAAGGAAATCCCTCAAATCTCCTCACATGAATCATCTCCAAAAAAAGTATATACCATTTCCCTAATTTACTTTATTTCCCATGGGTTCAAAACTCAATTTCAATTCAGATCTATACCCAAACGAGGTTCCATAATAAAAATCCCTGATTACTTCCATGGATTCCTCTCTAAATAAGGCCTAAAATCCATCACATACTCCATTGGCAACACATCCCATTACGATCTCATCAAATAAGAAGAGAAAGAAAGAAAAGGATCATAGATCTTACCTTTGGAGGAGAAGGAACTGTGCAAAAGGGCCACTCCAAGCGTAGGAAATCCGAATCCAAAGCCTTCAGTGGGTGAAAATCAATAGAGGGAAAATAGAGGAGGCAAGGGTTTATTGTTAGGGAAGAAGGTTGGCTATTTGGAAGAGGAAAGAGGTGAAATAAGCCTAATTTCGTCCAAACATGGACTTATGTCCGCACTTAATATTTTAATTTTTTTTTTTAGGATTGGGCCATTACAATTACAATTTTATCTTTCTTGTATTCAATCAATCTTGTAGTTAATTTTTCCAATAAATAATCAAAGGACATTCGTTTAGAATCTTGAAACATCCAATCTCTAATTTCCTTTCATGATTGCTTTTGAGTCGATTTTAAGATTGTATGCTTTAATATTTATTTGAACATGAAGCAATTAGGACTTAAGTTATAAATGTTAAATCTAAGTTACTAAGGTTTGATTTTATAAATTAAAGTTTATAATATATTGATAATAAACATGAAGTCGATCTTAGATTTTTACGCGAATTTCAAATCTACGTCGTTTGATTATTTAAATATCTTTGGTGATGAACAATCTTTTCCAACCAACCACCTTTTACTTTTTGCATATTTATTTTCCAAAATGTTAATTTATGTCATTTATTTTTCTTGCCAATTTATTTTTTATGTTCATTTTATTTCACCTTGATGTTGTATTTTTGTTTTCATTTTTAAATCTTTAATATGTATTTATTTCTTGTAATTAAAACCTCCCTAACAATTTGATTAACTAGTTAAGATTTAATTTAATCAGGCTTTGATTTTGTGAATTTGAATTTGTGTTGAGATTGTTTATAAACTCTTTATTAAAACATTGTTTTAATCATTTTAATCAACGTTCTAAAATTGTAGATCTATTTATTTGAATAGAGATTTGATTAGTTTGGTATTATACTTTTAAGAATAAAATTGATTTTTATCCTAGATTTAATTTTGAATCTTGGTTTTCTAAGAAACATAAAAATTGAAGCATGTGTATTTTGAATTTCATATATTTTGAATGTTTCCTTTGGGTTCGACCTCGCACTTAATCGCTATACTATATATGGCTCGTGCACTTGCGAGATGTACAAATTTAAAACATTAACAAGAGTCTGCACTTATTGGACCAGATTTGGTTGCTGAGACAACAGAATAGAGCAAGGTCATTCGACAACATTTGTTGATTGCTCAGAGTTGACAGAAGAGTTATGCTGACAATAGAAGAAGGCCATTGTTATTTGAAGTGGGAGACTTTGTATTTTTAAAGGTCTCACCACGAAAAGGCAAAATAAGATTTACAAAGAAAGGGACACTGACACCGAGGTTTATAGGGCCATTTCCAATCCTTGAGAAGATTGGCCAGGTTGCATATCGTATAGTACTTCCCTCACCGTTCTCAAACGTGCATAATGTGTTCCATGTTTCAATGTAGTGGATGTACAATCCTGATCCATCGCATGTTTTGGATGCACGGAGTTAGATGTTCAGAGCGACGTAACCTACGTCGAAAGGCCATAAAAAATCATAGGCACAGAACAAAATGTACTAAGGAACAGGGTGATCCCTTTCGGCAAAGTGGTCTGGGAGCGACACGGAAATGAAGAACCTACTTGGGAAATGGAAATTGATATGAGAGAATCTCACCCTGAATTATTTGTGTAATTTTGTTTTCTTTTGGAATGCAACCTTCGTTTAATTTTCGGAACGAAAATTCCAAAAGGTGGCAATATTGTAAGGACCCGGAGTTTTTACTCCCTATTTTATGTAATTTCTTTTTAAATGAATGAAATACATAATGAGATTTTGGTCCAAATAATGTGAATAAAATGTGGAATTGAATGTACAATGAAATAAGTGAGGAAAACAATTTTTTCCCTCCAACGATACATCGACTGGGTCGATGTGTCGATAAACTGAACCTTCTCAAACGATGCTTCGACTAGGTCGATGTATCTGTGAAAAGCTAAAATCAAACTAATCGACATATCGACAAAGTCGATGTGTCGGGGTAGTCAGAACGTCTCCAGCAGACTCTCTGTCTATCACTGCCCTTACACAACTGTTTATGTATGGGAATCCACCCACGTCATTTCATTCATCCAAACACCCATTAAAGGGTCTAGGGAAACCAAAAGAGGAAGATAAAAAGAAAGGGAACAGTGTAACACCCCGCCCATTTCACTCTAAAATTAGAGTTTATTTTATTTTTAATAATAATAAACAAGTGATCGGAGCGGAGTGTCACGACACGAGTTAAGTTCGGACTTCTAATGTCCGACCCTTAACTGGCCAAACCCATATGTGCATGGACTAAGTCCATAAGAAACGTTTCACATACAATACCAATTTAAACTTGCGGAATAAACCTAATCTAACTGAGGCTTATAATAGATCCTAGCACTACTCCATTTTAGATAGCAAATTAGATAGCAAAGTACAAGTCTTAATCCAATGTTACCTTAAACTAAACATTCATTCTACCATAGCAAACCATAGCAAATATTTAACTAAGTTATTACATGCCGACATCTAATTAACAAATTACATGTCCATGTAAACTTTAATATAATGTCCATAAATAAGTCCAATAAAAAACCCAAGCTCCTATGCTTGGTTTCCTTCGCGCTCCTCTACTTTCCCCTTTCCTGTCTCATCCATTAAGGATAGAAATAGGGCGTTAGATCAACGCGCCCAGTAGGTCTTCCGATTAGGGCTACCACAAGGTTAGTATAAAAACATGCATATAACATAATAATACATGATCATCAAAATCTCACAAAAACAATGCTATATATGTATGCAAATGTAATGAGTCCCACCCATCACAAATATACATAGCCATCACCAAAGCACCCCACAGTTGTCTTTCTGATGCCCCGACGGAGTGTGGCCTCCGATTTCCTCTTGATGGGATTCTCATCATCAAGGTACCCCACAGTGGTCTTTCGGACACCCCGACGGAGTGTGGCCTCCAGTTACATAACCATCACCCCATGCCATGCATGAGATGTCTATGAATACATGCCATTTGTAAATAAATCTTAACATGCAAATTCACAATGAAACATAATAGTTTAACACATATATCTCATCAAAATAAAGATAAAACATCAAGTATAAGTGTGGTTACAAAGAGGTAGGAAACCTACAGAAAAGTTACTTAAACCGTCGGCTCTTCTTAACCGTCTCCCGTTCACGATTTGAACACCGTTCAAGTCCCGTTACCTTGTTTATATAACAGCAAGTCAATCACATACCCTTTTGATTTCTAATTAAGTTCAAATCGCAAAAACCACCTTGTGGGGTTTGGCCATACCCCATGGCCGAACCTCACCCACTTTGAATTTGATCTTTCTTTGTTTTGGATCTATACCATCCTAATGACTCATATAAAAAACTCAATCCACCAAACATCACTTGGTGGGGTTCGGCCATACAACATGGCCGAACCTCACTATCTCAAATTTTAGTCCTTTAATTCTCCATCATCTTTATGGTTCCAAAAATACTTAAATCCATCAAAATCTCTCCATGGGGTTCGGCCACACATATGGCCGAACCCTATGGTTCCTTATTTCCATCTATTTACACTTTTGCCATTCATGCACTTTCATGATCAATAACATACTCTAACATCAATTTTTTTTCATCTATGTTAACCCTTTAAAACATCATAAAACCATAATAATTCTAACCATATTCATACTCCAAATAACCCATAAAATGGTCGATGGGGTTCGGCCATACACTTAGCCGAACCCTATGGTTTTCTTGATGCAAACCCTCCAATATTTATGCATGGTTTGTGCATAACAACTTAGCCTTAAAATCAATATGGTTCAGCCACACCATGGCCGACCCAAAACATTCATCATATCTCCATATTAAACACTTAAAACCTTAAATCATTGTATGGTTTTTATTCCTCAAAAAACCATACAACTAACCAAGTCATCATTAAAACCTTTTCTATTGTACCAACCATCTAAATCCTTTTAAGACTTTAACCCCATCAAACACATGCAAGTATGATTTCCTTTCTTCAAGTCTAATAACATAAATCCAATGACTTTTCCATGGGGTTCGGCCATACAAGATGGCCGAACCCTATGGTCCATGTTCTTACCTTTTAAACATTATTTCAAACCATCAAAATTCCTTGACTCTTCCCATGGGATTCGGCCATGTACATAGCCGAACCATGTCTTAACCATTTTCTTATTTACAAAGACTTAATAGAGCACTTACTGATTCCGTGACTCCTCCAATTTGTTCTTCACTCCAGCTTGTTTCTTTCCTTCCTTAGCTTCTCCTTCTTTTCTTGATCTTTTGGCCGATTGTGAGCTTGGTCAATATAACTCCTCCAAAAAATGGTTCGGTCAAGAGGGTATAGGTTTGAGAGAGAATCGGCTTGAGTGGGATGTAAACTCTAATCTCTTTTTCTCTCTTGTCTTTATGAGTGACCGGCTAAGAGAGAGTGTGAGGGAGAGATAGCCAAGTGGGATTATCTTCCCTTTCTCTACATGAGATAGAATTATCAAGACTCCAACGTGTATGCCATTTGAAATTTGAATATTTTTAAATGTAAAACTATCTCCATTATCTTTCCATGTGCATCCTTGTTTTGATTTTGAAATAAGCCAACACTCCTCCATTTGTTTGAATTTGAAAATTAATCCATATCCATCTCCATCTTCTCCAACGTGTATCATTGTTTTAAATTTAAAATATATAACCAAAACTTCCCATCTCCAACGTGTATCATTATTTTGAATTTGAATTAAACATAACCCCTCCATCTCATTTGTTTGAATTTCAAACGTGAAACCGTCCACCCCATTTATTTTGAATTTTAAACCACCTTCATCTCTCCAACCTATAACCATTGTTTGAACTTGAATTTTGAAATGTCAAAGCCCTCCATCCCATTTGAATTTGAAATAAAACCGTCCAAGCCATTGTTTGAATTTAAATTTAAAATACAAACCGTCCTTCCCATTGTTTGAATTTAAATTTAAAATGCAAACCGTCCAACTCAACTCATTTAATTTAACTCAACTCACTTGGTGGTCAACCAAGTCAAACACAGCCCATTGGGTCCCAATTGGACATGTTGACCCAATTAACAACTTTGACCCAATTGAATACATCTTACCCAATTATTCCAATTGCCACCATATCCACAATCCGTTAGGTCTTAATTGGGCAATTGACCCAATCCTTTACCCATCTAGGGTCCATATCCATTAATTCACACTTTCAATGGCAATTTCTGTAAATATTAATAACATGAAATTCCAAAGTGTTACATGTGGGGTTCGGCTATACCCATGGCCGAACCTCACCCACTTGAACACCATCCACATAACTTATTTAAACACCTCAAACTACAAACATACCTTGGTAGGGTTCGGCCATACAACATGGCCGAACCTTATCACTTTGGTTTTGACCCCTCTTTCACGTCCTTTGATCATTTCATTCCATATTTACAAAATAACTTGTATTTACGGTTTTGCCATTGGTTTAACCTTTGCTTAACATTGCTAACCAATGTCCATAACCAATCCACCTTAGTGGGGTTCGGCCATACAAAATGGCCGAACCTCACCATCTCAAATTTGGTCCTTTTATCCTTTATGCATATATCTAATTACCAATCCATCCATCTAATTATCTAGCCCTTAACCATCCACCATTGTCACTCTATGGGGTTCGGCCATACATGGCCGAACCCTATAGTTCCTTATTTCCATTAAAACCTTTATCCATCTATGAATGGTTCTCATAATTCTATCCATTTGAATATTTTTAGACATTTTAAAACAAAACACCATACATAGGACTTGGTGGGGTTCAGCCATACAACATGGCCGAACCTCACCCCTTTGGTTTTGGTGCTCCTCTTTGTCATTCTTTTTGATAAACACTAAACATCCAAGTCCATCATTTTTTCCATCTATGTTAAACCCTTTAAAAACATCATAGAACCATCAATGATTTCTAACCATATTCTTACTCCAAATAACCCATAAAATGGTCCATGGGGTTCGGCCATACACATAGCCGAACCCTATGGTTTTCTTGATTCAAACCTTCCAATTTATACATGGTTTATACATAGCCTCTTAGCCATCAAAACAGTATGGTTCAGCCATGCAATAGCCGATCCAAAACAGTAACTTATCTCCATTTAAAAACCCTTTAAACCTTCAAAACATGGTATGGTTTTAATCTCTCAAAAACCATAAAAATTACCAAGTCTTTTCATGGGGTTCAGCCATCCAAAGTGGCCGAACCCTATGATCCATTTTCTACCCTTTTTAAACCTCATTATCCTTGATTTAAATCCTTGATAGATTCGGCCATACAATGGCCGGATCATGTTCCCTTGGTTGTCTTACTTAATAAAAGTTTATTGAGCACCTACCGTTTCCACGATTCCTCCAATTTGATCTTTGCTCCGGCTTGTTCTTCCGTTCCTTTCTTAGTCCTTCCTTTTGCTCCTCTTTAATCCTTAGCCTTCCTTCTTCCTCTTCTCTTTGATCTGCAGCCAATAGATAAGCTTGATCAAGATGAGATTATCAAGGGTTGGTTCGGGCAAGATGAATTGAAAGAGAAGCTTAGCACAATGCTTCAAACCTTCAAACCCTTTTTGATCTTTGGGAGGAGAACATGCCTTGAGAGAGAATGAGATAGATTTCTCAAAATATTTGATCTCCTTTCCTTAGAATGCTGGTCGGCTAAGAGAGGGAGAGGGGGAGAGAATGAGTGTAAAACAAAACTCTTCTTTTGGTTAATCAAATTCAGCCTAAGGTTGGCACCACTTGTAACTCCCATTTGCATTCATCTCCCTTACTTATTCTATTTGGGGGTTTCATCCTTAAGATGAAACCCTCCAACGGTTTTGGCTCTTGATTTTCCATCTAAGATGGGTAATTCCCATATGTCTAACGTGTAATGTATTTTTTTTGAATTTGAGACCTTAGTGTAACCTCCACTCCTTAATACCTCCCTTGGGGGTTTCATCCTTTTGATGAAATTCCCAAGGTACCCAACAGCTTATCAAAGTTTATCTTGTTGTATGCATTCCTCCCAACATCCATCTCTCATTACCGTTGCATGTGAGAGTTTCATATTGAGATGAAACTCCCATAAGCTCCAACGGCTAGCCTTTGTTGACCTTGGTGTAACTGCCACTCTACATTCAAATCTTCATGTGGGGGTTTCATCTTAAAATGAAACTCCCATGTGCTAAACCGTCCCTCCATTGGCTGTCCCTTTGAAGACTCATGCATGGAATAAACCCTCATACCATTCCAACGTGCATAATATCTTGAATTTAAAACTTAACCCCTCACCATATGTAACTGCCATAAACGCCATTATCATTCATCACTTATCTAGGAGTTACATGCATGGGATGACCTCTCCATGCAGCCAACGTTTTTTATTATTTGAAACTTGAAATCAACACACACAACTTTCATCCACACACTTCACTCACTTAAACTTAATTTAACTCCCTCAACTCAACCCATTCATTTAATTCAACTCAACCATAAATTCAACTCCAACATTCAACTCAACTCATCCAAACTCAATTATTTAATTAAACTTAACCCAATTAAGCTTGAGCTCACCCAATGGCCAATCATGTCCACCACGACCCATTGGGTCCCAATTGGGTCCTTTGACCCAATTAACCACCTTGACCCAATTAGATGCACATTACCCATTTACTTTAATTTGACCTTATAACATGTACATTGGGTCTTATTTGAACAATGGGCCCCACAATTTACTCATCTACGGTCATACCCTTTTAATTCATAATTCCAATGGCAATTTCGTAAATATTGATATATTGCAAAAATCTGGGGTATTACAAACAGGAAGGAAAAAAATAGAGGAAGAAGAAAGATGAGAGAAAAGGAAGAGAGGAAAAGAAAGAGAGAAAACAGAGAATGAGAGGATACCCGACCACCCCTCTTACTCCCTCAACCTCACCCTCTCACTCAAGTCTTATCCCTCAGCTCGACGGTGAACCCTCTTCTCTCTTTATTGACTTCACCTTCTCTGGGAAAAGGAGGAGAAACGAGGCAGGGAAGAAGGAGAAATCGAGCCGACAAGGAGCGAAGGAAGCAAGGAACTCACCCTTCATCCACTCGGGTACACCTACGAATCCTTCAAGGTAGGTAGATCTATGGTGTTTTTAAGTAAACTAATAACACTAGGTGTTTAAAACTATGCAAGTACGAATCTAAAGAACAAAGGAATATGGATAATGAATAAGTTAGTAAAGGAGAAGCATGGAAGATGAACCGATGAGTTCTGACCCAACCAGCAGACATATCGACTCTGTCGATGTGTCATCTGGAACAAGAATTCCAGTGAATGGGAACTTTGAAGTATTGAAGAGAAGGGACCCAACCTAGGACAACATATCTTCTGTGTCGATGTCTCAGCCTGGGTATGACCGAAATGAAAATGAAACGTACGAATGACGAATTGATCTCGGGACGACCTATCGAAAATGTCGATACGTCGGTCTGAGGTACAACAGAAATAATATAGTGTAATAGAAATGGGTGAGGTGTCGGGCACAAACTCAATGACAAACTCAACCTCTCGAGGCGGGAGCAACTCTATCAGTCTCTCGGGAAATACATCCAGAAAATTCCGTACTGCTCGAGGCATATCAATTTGAGCATCCCGATTATCCTCCCAACCCAAACTAGCAATCATGCCCTAAGCCACTATATTAGTACGAACAACACTAGCCTCTGAACTGAAGGTCAGACTCAATCTATTTGCAAAGTCAACACCCGTCAATGATCGACCAGATACTCTTCTCTTGAAGCAGTCTATGAAAACTTTGTAGGCCGACAGTCAGTCCATGCCCAAAATTACATAAAAATTGAACATATCCAACACGAGCAAATCAAATTCAAGCTCTAAGTTACCAACGCTCATAATACTAGTCTTGCACACTCGGTCAACTACTGTCTCCTATCCCAGCAAGGAAGTGACACGCAAATGTACAGACTAACTCGGTCTGAAGTCCCAAAAGATGTGCAAACCATGATGCAACGAATGAATGATGCACTAGAATCGAATGACACATGTGTCCAAAAACTGTAGAAATGCAATATACCGTGCATCACTCGAGTATCGGAAGTCTCTCCAGTCTGAGGAATGGCAGCAAACATCTTGCTAGATGCCTCACGACCTTGATGGCCTCTGCCCTGCCTCACCCAGACCTCTGTCAAGAACCGACTGCTGAAGTCTATGAGGCTTGTTGCTGCTGCACAAAGATAGGTGTTGCCCTCATAGTCTACGGAGGGGCTAACGCTCTGCTGGTGCCCGCACTCTAAGGACAACTCCTAGAAATGTGTCATTCCTGCTTATAGATGATAGCATGACTTAGTTGAATGTCCTCTCTTCCCACAAATCTGACAATCAATTGCACGAGTCCTGACTCGTCATCTCTCCCTGCCGTCTTCTTCTTAATCTTATTCTTTCCATGGAGGAAAACTCAATGTCCGCTCTTAGAAGACGGCTGCAACTACACTACCCCTGCCCTTCATGCTGTGGCTTGGGCCAAAAGGGCTCTATCTACCACCTTTGCAAATGTGGGTAGCCAGACTAGTGTAACTTGGCCCATGATGCTCAGATGTACGCCCTGCTCAAATCTACATGCCTTCACCATTTCATCCACTTCGTTATTAGTAGCAAATATGGTTAACTTGTTGAAACGAGCCAAATACTGGGTCGCTGACATGTCTTCTTGGGTCAACGCCAGAAAGTCATTTAATTTACTTTCTTAAATCATTGCCAAAAACGTTTCATTGAATTCGTCCCATGTAATCAGCTTGCTTGCCTTGGCAGTTTTCATTACTTTCCACCAATTGCAGGACCCACCGGCCAACTGAAATGCTGCAAACTTAATGCGGGTGACGTCATCATGGATGTCCATAGTGTCCAAGATCATCTCTATCTCCTCCAGCCACTCTTCTGCCACCGTTGGATTCGGATCAACTTTGAAGATTGGAGGAGACTGTCTCTTAAAGTCATAAAGAGCTACAGGTGCTCGGTGTTGGGAAACCCAGTTCACCTATGTTTCAGCTTGCACCTCACGGGCCACACTTTGATCTTGGTCAGCGATTTTCCTTGATGCTAAGGCCTCTTAAACTTGTCGTCCTACTTTGGTTTGAATGGCCGCTTCTCAAGCGGCGGCATCCTCCTATACGCAGTTGCCCTCAATGTTTTTCAAGTTTTGGTTTGAATAGTGCTCTTGCCTTTGGCCATTTCTGAAATATTAATAGTCTTATCATTATAAGCAAAACACTTGCATATATAAAGGGCATCATCCAAACAAACAACCAATCCAGCAAGCAACCATGCACAAAACCCGAGGGAAATGAACTCCAAAATAAATAGCTTCTACCCTATATGGTTGGAGGTTGACTCTACATGCACAGTCCTGGGGGAAATACGAGCCTAAACTCTAACACCAAGATGTCGCGCCCCGGCCCAAGAGCGGAACGTGATGGGGATAATTTATTTTTTCTTGTAAATCATAGAATCAATAGATACCGCACGTGGGAAGGATACGTGTGGTTATACCTATAAGACCTTGATCGTTTGGGGATGTGGGGCCCCTAACGAAATTTTAGCAGAGTCTGCCCTAAAAATTAAACATATGGGCCATTCTTGGCCTCTACAAAAATACTTGTCCAAACTAAAAGTTCCTGGTGTTCTAGAACACGATTGACCCTAGAGGGGCATCCCGATTTTAATGACCTTTCAAAATTCTTGATTAATCAAAACAATAAGCATCGGAATAACATGATTAATCAAGTGTTGTGTGACAATAGAATGTGCAAATACAAGAGAAATCATAACAACAAAAGGTAAACACCCACAACACTGGATGTATACTGGTTCAGAGTAAATCCTCCTACATCCAGTGATGGACTCACCCTGTAACGCCCGTCCCTTTTCACCGAAAATCAGAGTCTATTTTTTTTTTTAGACTGACAAAGGGCGCGGACGTCACGACACGAGTTAAGTCTGAGCTTCTAGAGCCCGGCCCTTAATTGGCCAACCCTATGTGTGCGTGGAACGAAGTCCACGAGAATGATTCACACGTAGAAGTAAACTCAAGGAATATTATATTAAATGCGGAATGACAATAGAGACTAACCTACCAATTTTAGATAGCAGGGAAGATTACATTCATCTAACTCATAAAACATCTCAACATCATCGTATCCAAAACAAAACCAGAATATAACAAGTAATTATACAGTCCGACAAGCTAAACTATACAAATGCACATTTCCCAAAATAAACTTAATTAAAACAAACAGTCTGCCTCCCCAAGCTCCTAAGCTTGGCTACCGTCTCGTCCTTCTGCTCCGCCATTTCCTGCGTCATCAGCTAGGGTAGAAGTAGGGCGTTAGACAACGCGCCCAGTAAGACTCCGAGTAGGGCTAACACATGGATTAGTGATAACAAAGCATATAGATAATATTATACGAAAAACCATAAAATGAATGCTATGCCATGGGTGTCTATGTTATGGACCCCACCCATCATCCATACCATCATGCTGTCATATCCCCCTTGACGGAAAAACCTCGTCAAGATATAAACAATCACAAATCATCCCCCTGGACGGCAAAACATCGTCCAGGTCTAAATAATCACAAATCATCCCCTTGGACGGCAAAACCTCGTCCAAGTATAAACAATCACACATCATCCCCCTGGACGGTAAAACCTTGTCCAAGTATAAAAAATCACACATCATCTCCCTTGATGGAAGAACCATCATCAAGGTATCATAATTACATACAACATCCCTGATAAATCAAACACATCAAAATATCTCCATGTCTGTTTATCAGTCGCCCCGACGGAGCATGGACTCCGATTTCATTTCATCCTTCCCCTGTCATATCCCTCCCATGCCATGCATGAGATGTAGATGCCATATGCCATGTAATGAATATAATAACAAACCATGACATTTTAAAAAAATCCCATCAATAAAACATATAACTTGATTATCAAAAATAGATCAAGCAAAGCCTCAATAATCACATCATAGCCTTAAAACCCATTTTAAACCACTCATATGCTTACCAGAATAAATCAAGTAAAAACCCCTACATAATACATAATTCAAAACCAATCTTAAAACAAACCATATAATTTCCAAAATAATTCAAAGAAACCATCACTCAATCCATGGCTTACAAAAAGGTTAGAATCCTACCGAATACCGACTAGCGTTCTTTCTTACGTTTCCGTCCGACAGACTCGGTCGCCGATCACGCACCGCTTACGATGTCCAGTACCTTATTACACATTAATAATTAGTCCATGTTTCTAACTATTTCGAAGCCCATTAATCATTTCCAAGTCCACATGAATAATCGGTCACCATTTAAGTTTTGTGGGTCCCATTTAATCCATTAAACCCCTTTAATTTGTGAATTTAAAACCAATTAACCATCCTAGGTTTTATTTAACCATACATAGACTTGATACTTAGAGCCCGTAAGCCCTTGGTCATCTCCCATGGAGTTCTTGAATTTGGCCATTAATTACGGTTTTGCCACTGCCTCTTCTCCATGGTTAATGACTCATTCACCCTTGCCCAACTAAGTTCATAATTGATCATAGACTCTGATTTTCGGTGAAAAGGGGCGGACGTTACACACCCAACCTTGGGCTATCCCAATTCATTATGTGGAGAAATACACCCTTACAAATAGAGTAGGAATTCCACCTAACTCGATTGACTGGGAATTTTACCCAATCCCTAAGATTTTGAAAGGTTCGACCTACCTCGGTCTACTTTTTATAGTGGTTCAAGCACCATGCTTTAATCCACTTCACAAAATGAATTAAAATAAAATCAAACACTAAAAAGCACTTGCCTTGTTTGAGCTCTCTTGATGTAGTTGTGCTTCTGAAGAATCTCCCAATGTGATGTCGTTCGATGACCAAGATGCACCGAGTATGTGCAATCACAGTCCTTGGGAGGTCTCTAGGGAATTGGGTGACCAATATCTATCCTAGAGTGGTTTGTCTTCCTCTCTCTCAATCTCAATCTATGGAAGATTGGATTACCAAATGATTCACCTATGTGAAGTGCATGGAGAGGAGATGGGATCTCTGGGAATGCCTAAGGATTTTCCTTTTCAAAGCTCTTTCCAAAATGTCCAACCAAACTCATCAAGGCTTCGAGAATATATAGGCAAACACAAAAGTCCCAACCGATATGAAACTGTCACTACCGATGGGTCGGTCACTTCGATGGGTCGGCATGACTTATAGGCGATGCAGACAGAGTTTGAAGTACAGAAACTTGTCAAACGACATGTCAGTACCATCGTTAGGTCGGTCTTGGTACTCATGATGGGTCTATTACATCGATATATCTGTTTTGAGAGTACCACTGAGTTCTAAGTTCCAGGACTCACACTCAACCTAGGTTAACGTGTCGTACACACCGATGGGTTTATCTTTCCTCATCGATGTGTCGGTGTGCACAAGACACTCGAACTGAGAGCAACCTAGCTTTACAGTCTGTTCCAAACCAGAAGCTCAAAATTTCTTAGTCGATGTATCGATGAACACGATGAGTCAGTCATGTATCACTGAGGGGTCGGTGAACTTGATACACTCGATTTGAGTGGAACTCTTAATGACAGTGTGTCCATTCTAGAACCTTTGTCAAATCGGTTAATAATGACCCGACTCGATATTTCGGGGTTTTAGGTAGTTTTGTTGATCTTCGAGTAGTACTTGGCGCTTTGGTAGCATTGGAGGTGGTGTGGGCTCCGTGGTGGGCCCTAGCGTGCTTGATTTCGAGTTTGAGAACTCAATGGTTTTTTGGTAATCTTTATAATTACAGTGTACTATGTCATGAAAAATATTTAAAATAACACATTTTCTAGCTCGACGTTCGGCATTCGAGATTTTTTTTCGGGTTCTCGATTTTAATGTTTTTTTTCCCTTGAAAAGAAGTAAAAAAAAAAAAAAGGATCTAAAATACTTAAACTCTTATCCCTTCTCTAAAACCCTAGACAACCCAACCCTCTTAAATCCCCTCTTTTGCAGCACTGTAGCGATTTGCTGCAGTGACGCCTCAACCCATCTCCCTCTTTGGATCTCCCTCATTCTCGGAAACCCAAGGAAAGACCCCCTTCCCTCAACAGCCGCCGTACCCCCTCCCTTTTCTTTCTCACTTTAGATGTCTCTCTCTCGTTATCACTTTTATTCTCTTCTCCTTCTTCTTCCTTTCAGTCTCTTTGAGCAGCCGCTGCTGATCCCTGCTCCAGCCGGTCGAAGCCAACCCTCCTCACTGCCTGAGATTTGTCAATCTCTGGCTTCCTTCGCCAACCCTACCGATCCCACGTAGTTTTCTTCTTCCCCTTCATTTTCCCCTCTTCTATTTTCCCTGGTTTTCTCAGTTTTAGTGGATTTTCCTTAAACTTCCGCGATTTTTTGGGGTTCTCCTCATTTTTCCCTGATTTTACTCGATTTTTGTTTGTTTCCCTTTTTTTCTCGTTTTTTCTCAAATTTCTTCTGAATTCATTTTCTTTTCCCCTTTCTCCCGATCAGTTGTGCAACTGAGTTGGCTCGGTTGAGTTCCCAAATGGACTCAGTTTGAGCTCCTGAGTTAACCCAGTCTTGGTCTCAGTCCAGGCCAATTTGGCGAGGCCCAGACCCAATCCGATCCAGTCTTGCGCCCAGTCTTGGGTCTGGCCCAGCAAGACGTGGTCCAACCCAACCAGACTTGACCCGACCTAGTTTAGCCAGTTTTCAGACTCGGCTCAGCTCGGCTAGCTTTCAGACCTTGCCTAGTTTTAGCCCATTTTAAGTTCGGTCTCGTTCTAGCCTGTTTTACCTTATTTGCTTATTCACTTTTCCGTGTTTCAACAGATCGAGCTCCCTTCAACCCATCAAGCCACCTACTCGCTTCTGTTTTCGACTCCACACACTCAGTGAGGGGACTTATCACGGTTTAGCATTCATTTGCATATACTAAATACTTATTCCTCGACATGGAGTGACCCGAACTGGACCCTCTATTTCCTAAGCCACTCAGTAAGGGAAAACTGTTGAAAGTGATCATATGGCAAGGGATCGGTTCGGGTGTATTCCTGTCAACTATGTGCAATTGTGGAAATTTCTTTTTGGATAAATGGATATTGTATATGATAACTGGAAGATGTTGGTGATGCTTTGCGTATTTAATTATAAGATGCAAATACAATCTTGTCAGACATAGAGATGTGCGTATAAGTAACTCATTATATGCCTTTGTTTCACACGATGAAGTATGAAATTGATTTTGTTGATTATATTGGAATATGTTTATATAGTTATACATGATCATGATATCGTGTACGTGCATAAGAGATAGCCCACAACGGATAGCGTGCCGTTGGAAGTTGAGATGGAGGAACTATTTATATGTGTATACGCTTATGATGATGTGATAATGTTGGTTGTTGAGAGGACTTCCCCGTTACGCTCCTGCTGTTGAGTCCCCCATAGGAGATGCGGGTTTCCCCATTGTGTTCCAGCGGTTGAGGTGTCTGCCCATGTGATTGCCTTCTCCGTTATACTCCGGCAGTTGAGACCCCCATAGGGGATGCGGGTTTCCCCGTTGCATACGGGCGGTTGAGGCGGTTGTGTATTGTATGGTCTCTCATTTGTATTGATATGGAGACCGGAGTTGTTGGAGGGCCATTGTGAGTTATGGAGGTGATGTCTCGGACTGGTTAGTGGACCATTGGTTAGTAGTATAGTTGGGCACTCATGTGCATAGATATCCATTATATTATTATGTTCACTACATTTCATATATGTGACATGTGTTTATGTTGCTGACATGTGATATGTTTTATCCCTTCACCGGGTTGGTTGTATTGAGTAGTCTCCCGATGGCATTGGTAGGGAGAGATCGAAGTTTGCTAGAGGACCCGGTGTGGCTACCAAGATGATGTCTCGTATTTGGTCGGTGGATTATTAGTTGGTGATGTTGTTGGGTTTTGAATGCACATGAGAACCTTTATTAACATGATGTTCTTGCATTCCTGCTTATGATATATATGTTGCTTAAATGTAATATGACTTATCTCTTTACTGGACTGGTTAGCTCACTCCCTTACCTTTCAGGCACTCGATGGCGGGGGGTCGAGCGGACCCCTTGAGCAAATGTTGGGAGAGAGCAATAATCGTATTCCATATTGCATTTTGATTGAGAGAACTATGTTTATCTAGTTATTATTACATATCTACTTGGGATGACTGTATAATTCTATCATTTTAACCGTCGATGATGGTCTTGTTATTTTTATCAGTATGATGAGATTTATTGTATGTTAGTTGAGCAAGAGATAGTTATCCGTTAAAAAAAAAAATCCCGATATGTGTTCCATGGGAGATTTTTGAGGTATTTTCGAGATAATGCGCCCATAGAGGTACAGGTCATTATAGTTGGTATCAGAGCATGGTTCAACTCTCGGACTGTGCATGGGACATAGATGAATGTGATGGTAACTAGAGATTTTGTAATGCCCCGACTCGGAACTGGGCTCGGAACGTCACTGATTTTTTTTTTTTTAAACTAAACTCAAGAATTATAACTGGGCCGGATCAAAGGTTAGGCCCAGAAACCAAAGCCACACATGAGCCCAATAGGGGAACTCAAACATATACCATATGCCTACCCACAACACAATCATAAACACATAATTCCATAACTGAGATGTTATTAAATTATAACTAGAGTAGCTACGGAACACATAGCGATTTAATACATCACATCAACACAAACTAAGTACCACATACGGTACTTTACAAAAACATATGGTTCAAGAAACCAAAAGACAAAGATAGCGGAATTCCCCTCAGTGGAAATCCCAAGGCAACGCAGTAGTTTATCCATCCTAAGCTTCATACGGAGGGTTCTCCTCCTTGGGCACATCTCCTGAAATGTGAGTGGTGTGAGCTAACTAGCCCAGTGAAGGAAATATAACAATGCAGTATAATGAAACATCAGGTTAGTTAAATAATCAACATTTGCAATATGATATCTCATGCTTGACAATAAATTCTCAACATCATTCCATCACTTCTGTCATCTATCGTAATACCTACATACTACGCTGAGACCATTGTATTAAGTCCTGATACGTCAAAATACATCCTTGCAAGTACATCTCCGGGCCTCACATGGCAGGTACTGACACTCCCCAAGCCAACAACTGTCGACACCCCTAGTCCAGTAGACGTAAACCATCTCACACACATGGGCGATATTGGTTCAATAGTCAAGGGCACGTGGAAGCAGTATTTAAACACATATGATCAACATCATAGACATTTACAATCATCATAAGCACTTCTTACAACAGTGCATCATGTCCGGGCACATGGGTGGGTTCATCAAAACTTGAAACCACACATTTCTCAAGATTCATCTCATTAAACCTGGTTTACACCTACTGCAAAGTTAAGTCCCCTCACCGAAATTGTGTGGTCTCGAAGTCTCTGTCAACATGCAAACAAGTGTGAAATCAATAATTGGTCAACATACATAGCATTTAAAGAAATACATACTAGTAGTATTTTCAAAACCATACTGTTTTTCCAAGAATCTCCAGGGTAAATGGAATTGAGTCTCCTATTTAGTTTCTAACCATTTTAAGTTACAATAATCCACAATATAACAATAAATAGGTGCTCAGACCAATTCTCATATTGTCTTTTGGGCATGACCAGATTGATGTATTGAGTTAGGTCTAGATGTACAAGAGGCTCAAGCCACTTCTCATATTGTCTTCTGGACAGGACCAGATTGACGTATTGAGTTAGGTCTAGATGTACAAGAGGCTTAGGTCACTTCTCGTATTGTCTTCTGGATATGACCAGATTGACGTATTGAGTTAGGTCTAGAGGTCACTCAGTGCCCGACAGATATAGCGTCGGCCTGGAGTGAAGTCACTCAGTGCCCGACAGAGAGTGTCGGCCTGGAAGTGAATACAATAAGTAATACACAAAAGTAATAAGAGAAGAAGGGGTTAGTACATTTTTAAATTATCAAATGGGTATAAACATCACATGAAAACCTAGGATCTAACACATGCATCATCAGTCAACCAAATTTAACATTAAAAAATTGGGTTCCTCGGAACATGCCTCGGAATCAGGTACTGTGGCTCCGGACTGTCCGAGGCACGGTCTAAACTAGTCCACAGAACCTCAGAACATGGTTCTGATTTTCGGATCGTCCGAGGGTTAAGTCTCGGATCGTCCGAAGATGCTTACGAACTTGAGAAGACAGAAAACATGGTTTTGGTGTGTCTGTGTGTCTCGGATCATGCCGAGGGAAGCTCGAATCGGTCGAGAGGGGTTCGGTCCTTCCGAACAGGCTTGGGACGTCTCGGCAGCAGAGGCGGGCAACGGTTAGCCTCTGACGCTTTGGGACTTTGAGCCGAAGGTCGGAACGTCCGAAGCAGTCACACTCGGAATGTCCGAAGCACAACTCTCGGACCG
Organism: Chimonanthus salicifolius; assembly: GCA_013350335.1. Lineage (NCBI taxonomy): Eukaryota > Viridiplantae > Streptophyta > Magnoliopsida > Laurales > Calycanthaceae > Chimonanthus > Chimonanthus salicifolius. Next base: position 29,546,196 of record CM023535.1, read on the forward strand.
TCCGAGAGTCGTCTTCCTTCTCTGTCTGCAACAGCAGACAGTAATGGGCAACAACACATGAAATATGAATCAAGAAACAATGGGCTTTCTAGATTCGGTTTTCACATCCAACCGGTTAGATGAACTCCTCAGTGAGTCCTCTTAACATAGGGAATAAATTAAAACCTTACACTTAGAGAAAAACATCCGATTTTGACATCAAAACCAAAGTAACACAAGAAAATCCAAGTTTTTCCTTAAACTTCAAATTGGTTTTACACACTCAAAACTTAGTCAAATTTACTTCTACTTGATTCTAAACTTGTTAAAATTTGAAGAGGAACGCAGAGGTTACCTTCACTTGAGTTCATGGGTTGAAAATCCCGATTTTGAAAAATCTTCCTCTTAAGCTTACGGTCAACCGAATTTTGAAAACAAAGACAGAGGGAGAGAGAGATTGTTCTGGTTTTTCATGCTACAGAGAGATGGAAACTAGCTGAGGGGTTAAACCAGCTGAGAAGGGGGTGATTTATAGAAGCAGTTGGGCAATGGGTGAAGGCCACGACGGGCGTTGTATGCAGCGGCAACCCATCACCTGGCACAGTAACGGCTACAGTGAAATTCATTTTGCAGATAAGTCCTTCTTGCTTAGTTTTGGGTTTTTGCAGATGGGTCCAGTTTTGACTAAAATCCATATTTAGCTTAAAATATAATTTTAAAAGTTTGATTAATTTAATCCAACCTAACCGAAATGTTGGGATTTAAAAACTCTAAACACCATAAAAATTTGGAGATTCAAAATTCATTAAAGACCATAGATTTAAACAAAATTCATAATTTAACATTATTTACTTAATTTAACTTGTGTCAAATAAAATAAATTAAAATCCTCATTTTCAAGGTTTGAAGGAATAAACTAAACCGAAATAAAATGGTCTAAACTAATATGCTTGTCTTAAAAATTTTCTCATTTCTAAAATCATTTATAAATATTTATTTCCCCTTTTTGGGGTCTTTTTGGGCAGTTTTAAATATGATTTTCCAAAAATAAACTAATTCTGAAATCAGAAATAGAAATCCTTGATTAAGAAAAACAATATCATCCAATAATAATCACCTAATGACATAGATAATAAAATAATCTCAAAGAATGGTAAATTACCATTTTGCCCTTCTAGTTGGATGAGCTGGATCACTGCGCTTTCGAGCTCCGAGTGGGCCGAGACCGGGTTTTTTTCTCAAAGCCTCAACCCTAATCTTCGAGATTAACGGGTCTACGAAGGATTTATTAAACGGATTACGCTTAATTTAGGTCAGGGTATTACAGATTTGGTCCATCCCCTGTGTGATAGGTTGGATTAAATCGGGTTTTGGGGTAGTGCGTAGGCGCCCTAAGTTCGTGTGGTGTGATCAGTGTGCTATCTTTTAGTGAATTTGCTTGACTCGTATTTAGTGGTGGATTCTCAATCGATTTAAGGTTGACTGACGATTGATTCGCCTGTTAGTCAGTGGCAAGGTCGGGTAGTCATGAGAATTGTGGGACACGAATCTTTAGGTTTTGAATCAGATTGGTCCTACTTCGTATGGTAATTAGAGGTGTTTTTTTTCGGTGGGACCCCTTTTAGGGGAGGCCCTCACCTTAGAGGCATGTCGGTGGTATTTTCAGAGTGGCTTGAGTACCGTGATGGAGTCGCGTAGTTTTCAGACTATGTTTGAGTATTGTTGTTATCTCCTAGTTGCTAAGAGGGCGGGAGCCTTGAGGCTGTCTAGTCTTTGGCAGGGAGATTGTGAGTGTTTTAGCACGCCAGGGCGTAGTGATGCCTTACGACTTGCGTGACTGTTTTTGTGATGTGTAATTGAGGTGAGATTGTTCGAGGCTATAGTGTTGAGAAGATGTCGTGATGTGGGTCTACCCTTGTGGTTGTGGAGGCCTGGTGTTTAGAGAGCGAGGCACCATTTGTGGGCTTCGCTTGTGCCTTTGGTATAGAGATAGATTCATTGGAAATCTATGGCCGTCTACCGATGGAAATTCCATGAAATGTTGATGGGGTTGGTATGTTTGAGTTATTAGTTAGGCTCGTTTTGTGCTTAGGACTGAGGGGAGCACCTGAGGGCTGAGCCAGTGGTTGTATGTCTGACTCCAGCGCTTCTGTGGGTCCAGTACTATGGCTAGAGGTAATTATGGCTTTGTTAGGGGTTTCTATAGGGTAAACTGATGGAATTAACAGTTGAGACTCAGGTGGGCATGTTGTACGGTCTGTTTCGATGTATGAGTGCCTGTTGTACGATCTGTTTCGATGTATGAGTGAGTTGGAACTCGATGCTTTGAGCAGGGCACGTGGGTGCTTCATGTCCCTTGACCTATGTAATGTTTGAATTCAGTGCGTCTCACTCTTTTATTGCCTTAAGTTTTACTGGTGATGGACCAGATCTGTGGGTCGTGTGCTTTGACCTTTGGGGCTTAGCTTTGGAGGTTGATTTATGAGTTTTGGAGATGTCAGAGTTCGACGTCATCTTGGAGATGGATTAGTTGTCTTCCCATCAACTTACTTTGGACTGTTACTGTAGGTGGATGATGAGTCAGTTCCTCGTGGGGATGGATTTGTCAAGCGGCTTACAGTTTATAGTCAGGACATGGAGGAGTTGTACAGTTTGGTGGCTAGCTTGAGTTGGAGGAGAGTTCAAGGTTGGTAGATGTTGAGATGCTTCGCGTAGTCCGAGGTTCCCAGATGTTCTTCCGGAGAAGTTCCTTCAATTGTCGCCATGTTAGGACATAGGGTTTGTTGTTGTTCTGCTCCCCCAGTGCGACACCTGCTTTGATTACTCATTATCGAGTAGTGTTAGTAAAGGTGTTGCAACTGAAGAGTCAACTAAGAGAGTTGGAGTCTCCTAGCTGTAATTGGCCCAGCGCCCTCCCTGGAACGCACTGGCTATGTTGATCATGAAAGGGATGGCTCCATGAGCTTGTTCATAGGCTACTTGCAGATGAGTGGAGTCTTTGTGAAAGGCTGATACCTATTCTCGAGGATTGGCGACTCACTTGACCAATTGAGAGGGTCTTGTTGTTTTTGCGGTTAGACCTTCATTCAGGCTATCATCTGGTGGGGGTACAAGAGTACGATTTAGAGGAGACAACTTTTCGTACTCACTTTGAGCACTAGGAGTTTGTCGTGATGCCATTTGGGGTGATTAATGCCCCGACGACATTCATGACTCCAATGAATAAGGTCCTCAGACCATATCTAGATCAGTTTGTGGGGGTGTTCATTCACAACACCTTGGTATACTCTACATCTGAGGAGGAACTTGAGCAACATCTGAGGATTGTACTTCAAATTTTGAGGGATCATAAATTCTATGTGAAGTACAACAAGTGTGAGTTTCGGTTGTAAGAGTTTCAGTTCTGAGCACCTGGTGTCAGCTAGTAGTGTGGTCGTGGACCCGACCAAGGGTGAGGCCGCTCCATGCTATGAGAGGTTGCAAGGTGTGATCGAAATGCGCAGTTTTTTAGATTTCCCGGGTTACAATCAGTGGTTCATCAAGGACTTCTCCAAGATCGCCACATCCATAACAAGGTTGACCTGCGAGGATGTGCCATTCATTTGGGATGAAGCTTGTGAGACAGCCTTCTGGAGGCTTGAGGAGAGTTTGACTTCCACTTCAGTGTGGGTTGTGTCTGAAAGATGCCATGACTATGTGGTTTTCTATGATGCTTTAGGTGATGGTTTGAATTGTGTACTAATGTAGGATGGAGAGGGATAGCTTATGGTTCGAGACATTTTAAGACTCAAGAGTGGAACTATCTTACTCATGACTTAGAGTTAGCAGCTGTAGTTTTTGCACTTAAGGTCTGGAGACATTACTTATATGGTAGGAGGTTAGAGGTTTTCTCAGATCATCACAACCTCAAGTATTTGTTCTCTCAAAAGGAGCTGAACATGAGACAAGGGCGGTGGATGGAGTACCTTGGTGACTATAATTTTGTGTTATCTAACCACCTTGGTAAGATGAACGTAGTTGCAGACGCTTTGAGTCGTATGGCGAGAGGAGCTTTGTCGAATCTGATCGGAGGATAGAGCATCCAGATTTTTGCAGCACGGTTTCCAGCTAGAGATTATGATGGAGTTTTGAGAGCTCAGGAAATGGATGAGAGGTGCATCGCATTGAGAGATTCCGTGACCAGTGACAGTGGACCTTTTGGATGGATTGTGAGGCGAAACAATGGTTTAATCTTCCAGGGCAGATTGTATATATGTACTTGTCAGGACAGTGCTACGAGGATGTATCACGGTACTTCCATCACTCTAGGTTCGTGGTGCGTCTGGGACACACGAAGATGCATCATGTAACGCTCCGCCCTTTTTCACTCGCTTTCCAAAAATCAGAGTATAATTTTTCTTTAAATAAAAGAGTGAGAGAGAGAGGGACGTCACGACGCGAGCTAAGTCCGAGCTTCTAAAGCCCGACCCTTAATTGGCCAACCATACATGTGCGTGGACCAAGTCCACTAAAATGGTTCACATGTACTCAAGTTAACTTGCGGAATAAATCATACATGCGGAAATTCAATAGGATAACAATCCTATTCCATTTTAGATAGCAAAGTAGTCCAACACTTACCAATAATTATCTTAACATAAAATATCCAAAATTAACCTTCCAAACCATAGCAAATAATTTACGTTATTACAGTCCCACGAACTAATAACTCAAACACATTATCCATGAGCAACTTAAACAAAATGGAACTTAATCATCCAAGCTCCTAAGCTTGGCTCCGATCACATCCTCGTTCAGTCCATTCCCTGTGTCATCAACTAGGGTAGAAATAGGGCGTTACACAACGCTCCCAGTAGGTATTCCAGGTAGGGTTAACACATGGTTAGTACAAATCATATAAATAACATAATATCCAAAACCATTTAAAACAATGCCATGCCATGGTGTTGTATGCAATGAGTCCCACCCATCACAAACACATGTATCCTCTTGATGGAATTCTCCTCATCAAGGTATCCCCACAGTTGCCTTACGGACGCCCCGACGGAGTGTGTTCTCCGGTTACTTCTTAATGGATAATGCACATCAAGGTCTTCACACAAATGCCTTACGGATGCCCCGACGGAGCGTGGCCTCCGGTTACAAACATCCCTCCCATGCCATGCATGAGATGTAAGTGACCACATGCCATGTAATAATATAATCATAGCGTTAAAACCTCATATTTGAAACATATCATTTTTACAACATAACTCATCAAACTAAGAACTAAAAACCATCATAGATATCCCATGGTTTCAAAGAGGTAGAATCCTACCAAAGACCACTAAAGTGTCCTTGCGCTTTCGTCTGCAAACTGCTCACGATCGTACACCCCTTGTGATGTCCCGTTACCTTATAACATGTCAATCAATCAATCCCATGTTCCATTTGATTTACAATCAAATCTAAGTCCATAAACACATCTTTGTGGGGTTCGGCCATACACCAAGGCCGAACCTCACTCACTTGGTTTTAGTCCCTCCTTTGATTTATTACTCAATCACCACTTAGTTAATCACTTAACCCTTAGTCCACAAAATACACCTTAGTGGGGTTTGGCCATACAACATGGCCAAACCTATAACGCCCCGCCCTTTCTGAGATTCAAAGTCTAATTTTTTTTAATAATAATATAATAACACCGGAAGAGGGCAGACGACGTCACGACGCGAGCTAAGTTCGGTCTTCCAAAGTCCGACACTTAACTGGCCACCCATGTGAGCATGGACTAAACCCATGAAAGACAATCCACACATGGAACTAATCAAATCATGCGGAATAAAACTAGACTAACTGCGGAATTAAACTGAATAGATAGCAAGTACAAATCTCCCAATAAACTGCTTAAACCAAGCATCCATTATCAAACTATAAACAAACCATAGCAAAGTTACTAGTTATTACATGTCCGTAAAAAGTAATTCAAATGACAATAAAATAGAGGTTCATTCCAACACTCAAGCTCTTAAGCTTGGCTCCCCTCCTAGTCCTCGACCTTTTCTTTCCCTTTTCCTTTTCCTGCATTATCCTCTAAGGATAGAATTAGGGCGTTAGATCAACGCGCCCAGTAGGTTTTCCGATCAGGGCTACCACATGGTTAGTATATAAAACATACATATATCATAGTATATGATCAACAAAACATCTTAAATCAATGCTATGTATGTAAGTGCAAATGTAATGAGTCCCACCCATCACAAGTATACATAGCTATCACTTGTCGGGATTCTCACGTTAAGGTAATCCAGAATACTCCACATTTCCTCTGAATAGAACTCTCATGTCAAGGTAAGCCAGAGTACTCCACATTTCCTCTGTATAGAGCTCTCATCTCAAGATAAGCCAGAGTACTCCACATTTCCTCTGTATAGAGCTCTTATGTCAAGATAATCCAGAATACTCCTCATTTCCTCTGGATAGGACTCTCATCATTAAGTTATTCCATAATCATCACCCCATGCCATGCATGAGATGTCAATGTATATATGTCATTCGTAAATATATCTCATCATTCAAAACCAATTCGAAACATAAAACAATAACAATATATCTCATATAAACCATGATTAAACCAATTATAAAAGTGGTTGTAAGTAGGTAGGAAACCTACGGAAACTTCGCTTAAGTATCCGTTCCTTTTTAAGCTTCACCTGATCACGACTCGTACGCCGTCCAACTTCCATTTCCTTGTTTATACAACAGCAAGTTAATACTTAATCTTCTTGATTTCTAATCAAGTTTAGATCCCATAAACCATCTTGTGGATTTCGGCCATGCCCATGACCGAACCTCACCCACTATAATTTGATCTCTATTTTTATTTAATCCTCATTAAAACATCTCATATTACAAACATACCTTGGTAGGGTTCGGCCATACAACATGGCCGAACCATACCACTTTGGTTTGACCCCTCTTTCAAGTCCTTTAATCCTTCTCTATTCATCTTTATCATTTGACTTGTATTTACGGTTTTGCCATTGGCCTTAAACCATATTAAAACCAAGTTCCATAAAAACCACCTTAGTGGGGTTCGGCCATATTACTTGGCCGAACCTCACCAATCCAAATTTGGTCTCTTAATCCTTTATAATTAGGACTAACTACTCATCTATCCATGTGATTAACTAGCCCTTAATTTTCCATCATTTCCTTGGTTCCAATCATCACTTTCATCCACCAAAACTACTCTAAGGGGTTCGGCCATTCATATGGCCGAACCCTATGGTTCTTTTATCCATTATACTTCATCATAAAGTCATAACTTAGACCCTTTAAAACATTATAAAACAATCAACAACTTTTAATCATATACTTGAATCCAAATACACATTTAATGGTCCATGGGGTTTGGCCATGTGGTTCCCTTGGTTCAATGATTCCATCATATGTACATACTTTAGGCTTAACACTTTTGCCATAAGAACCATATGGTTCAGCCATCCCATGGCCGACCCAAGATATTGAACTTTTCTTCCTTACTGATATAGATTTTATCCCTTAAAAACCATAAACTCACCATAAGCTTGACAACTCCTTTCATGGGGTTCGGCCATCCCAAGTGGCCGAACCCTATGACCCATGATTTGGACCTTTTTAACTTACATCTTATGTTCATTAAAAGCATGTAAAAATCACCATAGTATTGCATGGTTTTTACCCTTCAAAAACCATCCAAATACCCACTAACTTCATGGGGTTCAGCCATCCAAAATGGCCGAACCCATTGGTCATTTTTTATCATTTTAAACCACCTTTACCCAAGGTTTAAACCCTTGATGAATTCGGCCATTCCATGGCCAAATCATGACATTCAAATCCATGATTTAAAAACCCTTTCAACTTGCATCTTAGGTCTAATTAAAATATCTAAAACTGTCCATCATTTTGCATGGTTTTAACTTACAAAAACCATCAATCATAACCATATTATTTCATGGGGTTCGGCCATCCAAAGTGCTCGAACCCTATGGTCCATGTTTTCTATCTTTTTAAACATCAATATTCATACTCTAAACCCTTGGCAAATTCGGCCATCCCATGGCCAAATCATGTTCCATTTAACCCACTTTATTAAACAAAATTCCATGGAGTACTTACCAATTCTCTAAGCCTTTCTTCTTGCCTTTGATCCTTGCTTTCTTCCTTCTTGCTCCCTTAGTTCTTAGCTGATTAGAAGCTTGAATCAATGGTGAGAACACCAAAGTATAATTCGGCCAAGGGGGTATGGTCTTGAGAGAGGGAGAGAGATGAGAATTCAAAGGTCTTTGCAATGTAGAATTCGACCAAAGGATATGGTGTTTTGTTTTTGTTAAACAACCCTTGGACCCCTCATTACTCCTCATCAATCCTTGATCAAACCAAGGAGACATTTGGTTCCAACCAAGGCACCCCTTGACACTCCCAACGTTGGAGCTTTGGGTTTCCATATGAGATGGAAACCCTCCCAATTCCCATGTGATTCTTATCCCATTACATTAAACATTATGCATGGGAAACCCACTCCACAAGTACCCAACGTGTGGGACTTGTTTTGTGGTGTTCAAGACCAAGACAACTCCTTCATCTCCCATTTGACTCAATGTAAATACAATGTCCCTTTGGTTTCCGACTCAACTCACCCAACTCATTAGCCCAACTCACCACACTTAATGCCATTCATTTAATGCACTTGAGTCGACTCCATTTCTTAATTCAAATCCAACTCATTTTAGTCCCAACTCAACCTGATTTGACTCATATTTAATCTCACTTGAGGGTCCACATGGTCAACCATGGTCCACATGGTCAACTCGGCCCATTGGGTCCCCATTTAGCCCGTGGATCCAATTTGACACCATGACCCATTTATGGGTGATTTAGCCCTTTGCATGTGGTTTACACACTTCTATGAAGCCTACCCATTTATCATTCACCTCATTTCCAATCAATTTAGCTTGACCATAATAAAATTGAGCTTACCCAAATGGTTAAATAAGTCCACCATGACCCATTGGGTCCCAATTGGGTCCTTTGAACCAATTAACCATTTTAACCCAATTTGATGTACATTACCCATTTACTTAAATTTGATCCTTATAATATGTTCATAGGGTCTTAATTTGAACAATGGGCCCCACCATTTTCTCATTTATAATCACATCTATTAAATTTACCATTCCAGTGGCATTTTCGTAAATATTCATATCATTGAGAAATTGGGTTGTTACAAAACCTCACTCACTTAATTTTGGTCCCTCTTTTTGATCTTTTAAATTAAATCCAAGATCAAGCCATCTTTGATTCATAACTCTAATCACTTATACAATAATTATCTAACATTGGTAACAACCTAAGTCCACAAAAACATTCCTCATGGGGTTCGGCCATACACCATGGCCGAACCCATGGTCCATCATTTTCACCTATATTTACATCTTTGCCATTGTTCTATCCATGGCTAATTACCTGACATATTTGCATATGACTTCAAGTCCAAAAATGATCCATAACTGATTCCTTAATCCATACATGATCCACAAATGAATGGCCCATTAAAAATTGGTTCATGGGTTTCGACCATACACTATGGCCGAACCCATGATGTTCATCTTCATCCTTTAAATCCTTTATCATATTAAGTCCATAAATCAAGTCCCTCCATGGGGAAGTTTAATCATACTCCTAGGTCATCATTTACAATCCCAAAGTCCATCAACATGACTTCCATTTTAAACCTTTTAAAAACATTAATATCCTTCCATGGGGTTCGGCCATACATCATGGTTGAACCGTATGGTTCAATATCTTCTCTTAAAAATCATCCATCCAATATCCTTTCCATGGGGTTCGGCCATACAACATGGCCGAACCCTATGGTTCATCATTTCCCTTCATAAGATCATACATTTAAGATTGATCTTTTGATGGGGTTCGGCCATACATCATGGCCGGACCTCATCCATCCCTTCCTCTTGAAAATCATGTAACCATGTTCATATTCCTTGACGGTTCTTGTATATACAATTTAGGGTTTGGCCATGCAAGGGCCAAACCATGATCCTTGATAACCCACCTATTTCATACATGGTTCATGCTTAGCATCTTAGCCATAATAAAAATTAGGGTTCGGCCATGCATGTCCTTGACAATTTTTTTCTTATGTATGAAATCTTATCGTGCACTTACCGATTCCGCGACTCCTCCAGTTTCTTTCACTCCTTCTTGTTCCTTTCCGTCCTTAGCCTCTTCTTCCTTCCTTCTTGATCTTTAGCCGAAGTTGATCTTGATGAAGTCCCTTGAAGTGGTTCGGCTAAGGGGTATAAATGTAAGGGCTCGGAATTTGTAAATCAAGGAGTATGTGAATATTATTTATTTTAATGATAAAAATTGAAAAATTGGTGGAGTAAATGGTAAATGGGCCAAAATTTGGATAAAGGCCCAAGTGTGGCCCAATAGACTATGGTTTGGATTTAAATTTATTTAAATGGGTCAAGAATGGTCAAATTGGTCAAATACCAATTTGGGACCCAATGGGTCAAGATGGTTATGCTCTAAGGTAAATGGGCTAGATGGAAATGTAATTGGGCCATAGGCCCAATGGTAATCCACTTAGAGTGGATTCAATGATTTTAAATCACCTAAGTTATTTGGAATTAAACAATGGTGATGTGGCCAAGTGGGACTCACCTCCACCTCATCAGGTGAGGTGGCGTGTGGGCCAAGGTTTGGTGGGGCCGGCCACCATGGTTGATTTGGTCAACCATGGGTGGAGTAATGGACTTAGGCTAAGTACCAATGGATTAACCTAAGGTAATTATCTAATTAATTAAATAATTAAATTATTTAAAATGGTAGTTAAGAGTGGTCAAAGTGGGGCCATGAGGTGAAGACTCACCTCATCTCAAACTCAAGTGAAACACGTTGGCTTGGTGGTGGTTTAGATAACCACCACCATAAAGCATTTTAAATATCTAAGAAAATATCTTAAGGTTGGTAGGTGTCATTAATGTAAAGTAAAAAAATGGAGATGAGCTTTGTTGGTGTCTCATTCTCATTTTTTTTGTTAACTCCATTCCTCCCACTCCTCCATTGCCGTCCCATGTTCAAGTGAAGGGAGAAAGAGAGCTAAGGAGGAGAGAAGAGAAGGAGAGAAGAAAGAAGTGGAAAAAAAAAAAAATTAAGGCAAAAAAAAAAAAAATCACTCTAAGGTAAAGGGTTATCACTTTCCCTCTCATAATTTTCCCCTCTCCCTCTCTCACACAAAACCTACCATGGCCGATTCTAGGGTTGGGGATTGCCACGCTTGATCAAAGATCTTAACCAACCAAAGATCAAAAGGAAGGAGAGAGGAGGCTACGGAGACCGAAGGGAGCGGCAGAAATCGGAGGAGACGTCGGATAGTGAGTATTTCTTAAACAAGAAATTTTGGATTTTAGGGTTTAAGATTTAGGGTTTAGTTTTGTAAAAATTAATGATGGTTACATAGATATATGTCATGGATGTTAAACCCCTCAAATGTGAGGGTGGAAGATGGAGGAAACCCTAAGTGGAAAAATTAGGGTTAGGTTAAGAAAATAAATAAATGGTTATGTGCATTATGTAATTTATGAAATTTAAGCATAGAGTGGGATGATTGGAAGAAGAATTATTGGCCATAGGGTTCGGCCATGTAGCATGGCCGAACCCCATGGTGGGTGATTTGGTCGTTGGTTTAATTGGTTAGGGTTTTTTTTTATTAATGAATTTAGGGTTTTAATGAATGCATGGGAGTAAGGTTTTAAAATGAGTTTATGATAAAAATGCAATGGAGTTTTATGGTTTTGAAATGCATGGAGGGAATGAGCCTTGAACCATGGGTTCGGCCATGGTATATGGCCGAACCCTATGGTGATGAAATGATGATTAAATGGTGGGTTTAAAGGATAATGTGTTGATGAATTTAGGGTTTTTAAATGAACAAGTGTAATGATCCAAATGGGGTTAAGAATATGGTTTAGATGCATGATTTAAAACCCTCAAGGAAGGATTATTGGTGGATCTAAAATGTAACAATGGACCCAAGAAAAAAAGAAAAAATGGAGAAAGGAACATCATGGGTTCGGCCATGGTGTATGGCCGAACCCATGCCCCAAATTGTAAATCAATTGGGTTTAAGGTCAATGGGTATATATGTGATTAAGTATGGGGTTTGAATGGGTTTAAATGAGTAATGGTTAGATTAATTACATGACAAATTTTAATGTTTTGGTAAGTGAATAATGGACCTAAGTTAAGGACCTAAGTTGTGGATTAAATTTTGGGCTTAAGTAGGCATGAATTAATGAAAAATTGTTTATGTGAAGGGTAGTGGCAAAAATGGTAAATATAGGCTAAAATGAAGAAACCAACTAAGTTATGATTTATGGGCTTGGAAATGATTAAAACTTGGATTGATTTGGTAATTTAATAAGGTACCGGATAGCGCGAGCGGTACGCGAGTCGGTAGCCGGATTGTCGGACGAAAACGAAATAAAGACGCGAGTCGGTATTCTGTAGGATTCCTACATTTTTGTAAGCCATGGATTGGGTGATGCTTTCTTTAATTTATTTTGGAAAGCATGTGGTTGTCCTTAAGATGAGTTTTGGATTATGCATCTTGTGATGTTTTCCTTTAAATTATTTTGGAAATCATATGAATGTCTTAAGATGGGTTTTGGATTAAATATTATGGGATGGTTTCCCTTTGATTTATTTGGTCATCAAGTAATTGTTTTAAGATGGGTTTTATTATTATTGAATTACATATATTACATGGCATATGGCATCTACATCTCATGCATGGCATGGGAGGGATATGACAGGGGAAGGATGAAATGAAACTGGAGTTCATACTCCGTTGGGGCGACCGATAAACAAGCATGGGGATATTTCACATATGTATCATTATACCTTGATCAGGCTTTACCATCAAGGGGGGAGACTCTTGTAATTATGATACCTTGATGATGGTTTTCCATCAAGGGTGATGTTGTATTTATGGGTATACCTTGATGATGGTTCTTCCATCAAGGGGGAATGCCTAGTGTGGATCACATCTTGATGAGGCTTTTCCATCAAGAGGGTCATGGCATGATGATGGTATAGATTATATTTTGAACATTATGTATGGATGAAAAAGGGACATTGTACAATGAGGATGAGATTAATGGGTGGGATTCATGACATAGAACACCCATTGCATGACATTGCCCAAAGTGCATGGTTTTACTATAATATAATCAGTATGCTGTTGTTACTAATCCATGTGCTAGCCCTACTCGGAGTCCTACTGGGCGCGTTGTTCTAACGTCCTACTTCTACCCTAGCTGACGATGCAGGAGATGGCGGACCGGAAGGGCGAGACGGAAGCCAAGCTTAGGAGCTTGGGAAGGCGGACAAATTATTTTTGTTTAAGTTATTTTGGGGAATGTGTAATTGTATAATTTAGCTTGTCGGAAATGTAATGACTTAGATGGCTTGCTATGTTGTATATTTTATTTTGGACGGTGCAGTCCAGTGGCATTTTAGTAATTAAATGGATATTTCTTCCCTGCTATCTGAAAATTGATAGGATAGTGTCTATTATCATCCGCATTGATTTTTATGTGTTGCGAGCTTACTTTCTACGCGTGAACTGTACTCTTGGATTTATGTTCCACGCACACGTAGGGTTGGCCAGTTAAGGGCAAGGCTTTAGAAGCTCGGAACTTAACTCGCGTCGTGACGTCCGTGCCCTTTGTCACTTTAAAAAAAAAAAATAGACTCTGATTTTCGGTGAAAAGGGGCGGGCGTTACAATAAATTTGAGAGAGGGAGAAGAGAGAAGATTCACAATAGCCACTCCAAGTGTTCTCCCTTTGTCTTGGGAGGAATCAGCCTTGTGTGAGTGAGGGAGAGAGTGAGATAAAACAAGGAATTCTCCTTGCTGCCCAATGTAAATCAGCCAAGGGTGGTGTCCTTTGGTTGATACCCCTTTATAACTCCCATGACCTTTCATCTCCTCATTGATACTTATTTTGGGGGTTTCATCCCATGAGATGAAACTCCCCATCTTATTCCCCTTGGGCTTCCAAGTAACACCCCAATTTCTCAAAGATATGAACATTTACGAAAATGCCACTGGAATGGTAAATTTAATAGATGTGATTGTAAATGAGAAAATGGTGGGGCCCATTGTTCAAATTAAGACCCTATGAACATATTATAAGGATCAAGTTTAAGTAAAGGGGTAATGTACATCAAATTGGGTCAAAATGGTTAATTGGGTCAAAGGACCCAATTGGGACCCAATGGGTCATGGTGGACTTATTTGACCATTGGGTAAGCTCAATTTTATTATGGTTAAGCTGAATTTATTTGAAACTAAATGGAGCATAAATGGGTAGGCTTGATGCAAATATGAAAATCACATTTAAATGGGTAAACCACCCATAAATGGGTTAAGGCGTCAAAGTGGATCAATGAGCTAAGTTGGGACCCAATGGGTCGAGTTGACCATGTTGACCATGGTTGACCGTGTGGACCCTCAAGTGAGCTCAAATGTGAGTCAAATTAGGTTGAGTTGGGACTGAAATGAGTTGGATTTGAATTAAGTAATGGAGTTGACTCAAGTGCATTAAATGAATGGCATTAAATGTGGTGAGTTGGGCTAATGAGTTGGGTGAGTTAAAAATGGAAACCAAAGGGACCTTGTAATTGCATTGAGTCAAATGGGAGATGATGGAGTTGCCATGGTCTTAAACACCACAAAAAAAGTCCCGTACGTTGGGTATTTGTGGAGTGGGTTTCCCATGCATAATGTTTAATGTAATGGGATAAGAATCACATGGGAGTTGGGAGGGTTTCCATCTCATATGGAAACCCAAAGCTCCAACGTTGGGAGTGTCAAGGGGTGCCTTGGTTGGCACCAAATGTCTCCTTGGTTTGATCAAGGATTGATGAGGAGTAATGAGGGGTCCAAGGGTTGTTTAACAAAAACAAAACACCATATCCTTTGGCCGAAGTCTACATTGCAAAGACCTTTGAATTCTCATCTCTCTCCCTCTCTCAAGACCATACCGCCTTGGCCGAATTATACTTTGGTGTTCTCACAATTGATTCAAGCTTCTAATCAGCTAAGAACTAAAGGAGCAAGAAGGAAGAAAGCAAGGATCAAAGGCAAGAAGAAAGGCTTAGAGACTTGGTAAGTACTCCATGGAATTTTGTTTAATAAAGTGGGTTAAATGGAACATGATTTGGCCATGGGATGGCTGAATCTACCAAGGGTTTAGAGTATGAATAATGATGTTTAAAAAGATAGAAAACGTGGACCTTAGGGTTCGGCCACTTTGGATGGCCGAACCCCATGAAATAATATGGTTATGTTGATGGTTTTTGTAAGTTAAAAACCATGCAAAATGAAGGACAGTTTTAGATGTTTTAAGTAGACCTAAGATGCAAGTTGAAAGGGTTTTAAATCATGGATTTTAATGTCATGATTTGGCCATGGAATGGCCGAATTCATCAAGGGTTTAAACCTTGGGTAAAGGTGGTTTAAAATTATAAAAATGGACCATTGGGTTCGGCCATTTTGGACGACTGAACCCCATGAGTTATTTGGGTATTTGATGGCTTTTGAAGGGTAAAAACCATGCAATACTATGGTGATTTTTACATGTTTTTAGTGGACATAAGATGTAAGTTAAAAAGGTTCAAATCATGGGTCATAGGGTTCGGCCACTTGGGATGGCCGAACCCCATGAAAGGAGTTGTCAAGCTTATGGTGAGTTTATGGTTTTTAAGGGATAAAATCCATATCATGTAATGAAAAAAAGTTCAATATCTTGGGTCGGCCATGGGATGGCTGAACCATATGGTTCTTATGGCTAAAAGTGTTAAGTCTAAAGTATGTATGAATGATGGAATTATTAAGTTAAGAGGACCATAGGGTTCGGCCATGTGTATGGCTGAACCCCATGGACCATTAAATGGGTATTTGGATTCAAGTATATGATTAAAAGTTGTTGATTGTTTTGTAATGTTTTAAAGGGTTTAAGTTATGACTTTATGATGAAGTATAGTGGATGAAAGAACCATAGGGTTCAGCCATATGTATGGCCAAACCGCATGGAGTAGTTTTGGTGGATGAAAGTAATGATTGGAACCAAGGAAATGATGGAAAATTAAGGGCTAGTTAATCACATGGATAGATGAGTAGTTAGTCCTAATTATAAAGGATTAAGAGACCAAATTTGGATTGGTGAGGTTCGGCCAAGTAATATGGCCGAACCCCACTAAGGTGGTTTTTATGGAACTTAGTTTTAATATGGTTTAAGGCCAATGGCAAAACCGTAAATACAAGTCAAATGATAAAAATGAATAGAGAAGGATTAAAGGACTTGAAAGAGGGGTCAAATCAAAGTGGTATGGTTCGGCCATGTTGTATGGCCGAACCCTACCAAGGTATGTTTGTAATATGAGATGTTTTAATGAGGATTAAATAAAAATAGAGATCAAATTATAGTGGGTGAGATTCGGCCATGGGTATGGCCGAACCCCACAAGATGGTTTATGGGATCTAAACTTGATTAGAAATCAAGAAGATTAAGTATTAACTTGTTGTTGTATAAACAAGGAAACGGAAGTTGAACGGCGTACGAGTCGTGATCGGGTGAAGGATAAAAAGGAACGGACACTTAAGCGAAGTTTCCGTAGGTTTCCTACCTACTTGTAACCACTTTTATGATTGGTTTAATCATGGTTTTTATGTGATATATTGTTATTGTTTTACGTTTCGAATTGGTTTTGAATGATGAGATATATTTACGAATGACATATATACATTGACATCTCATGCATGGCATGGGGTGATGATTATGGAATAACTTAATCATGAGAGTCCTATCCAGAGGAAATGAGGAGTACTCTGGATTATCTTGACATAAGAGCTCTATACAGAGGAAATGTGGAGTACTCTGGCTTACCTTGACATGAGAGTTCTATTCAGAGGAAATGTGGAGTACTCTGGATTACCTTGACGTGAGAATCCCGTCAAGTGATAGCTATGTATACTTGTGATGGGTGAGACTCATTACATTTACACTTACATACATAGCATTGATTTCAGATGTTTTGTTGATCATGTACTATGATATATGCATGTTTATATATACTAACCATGTGGTAGCCTTGAACAGGAAAACCTACTGGGCGCTTTGATCTAATGCCCTAATTCTATCCTTAGAGGATAATGTAGGAAAAGGAAAAGGGAAAGAGAAGGTCGAGGACCAGGAGGGAGCCAAGCTTAAGAACTTAAGTGTTGGAATGAACCTCTATTTTACTGTCATTTGAATTACATTTTATGGACATGTAATAACTAGTAACTTTGCTATGGTTTGTTTATAGTTTGATAATGGATGCTTGGTTTAAGCAGTTTATTGGGAGACTTGTACTTGCTATCTATTTAGTTTAATTCCGCAGTTAGTCTAGTTTTATTCCGCATGATTTGATTAGTTCCATATGTGGATTGTCTTTCATGGGTTTAGTCCATGCTCACATGGGTGGCCAATTAAGGGTCGGACTTTGGAAGTCCGAACTTAGCTCTCGTCGTGACGTCGTCTGCCCTCTTCCGTTGTTATTATATTATTATTAAAAAAAAATTTAGACTCTGAATCTCGGAAAGGGCGGGGCATTACATTCCATGTTCCAACGTGTATGCATGGGTATCTGTTATGTAACATCAAAATCCCTTCAACTTCTCATTAATATTCCTTTTGGAGTTTCATCCCATGAGATGAAACTCCCACCCTTTCCAACGTGTAGCCTTGTATGTACTTTGTGTAACAACCAACCTATCAACTTCCTCATAATGATGGTGCCTTCCCAAGTGTCCCTTGGCATGGCCATGTAACACCCCGAATTTTCAAGTTATTAATATATATATATATATATATATATATATATATATATATATATATATATATATATATATATGAAAATTACCCATTTAATTTGTGAATTATTTGATATGGACCTTAGATGGATAAAGTGTTGGGTCATTTCCCAATTTAGACTCAACGGATTGTGAAAATGGTTTCAATTTAAATTAGATGGGGCTGAATTAAAATGGTAATGTAATATATCAATCTAGATTAAGTGGTATGCACATGAGGTGTATGTGGATGACACACACATGCATAAGGCTAGATTTCCTCTCAAGAAATCAAGGAGTTATAGCCGAACACAATCAATAAAGAAGATGTCTAATTAAATAAAGATTGCTTATGGCCGTGTGGGTGGAATTTGCACATCCATGAGGATGCGCATATGATCTCAAAAAGGGGTCCTTTCCCTTGGTTAAAAACGGCACTAAGGGAATTGTTAAGTAGGGGTGCTCAACACCTTCTAAGATTGAACCGTGTGGAAGTTTATAAAATAAAGACATAGAAGGGGCGCATGGCACCTTCTAAATATGGGACCAAGTGGAGGATTTATAAAAGAAAGGAAGCATAACAACAGCACACGACAATTGCTATTTCAGCAAGGGGCGCACGGCATTAGGCAATGGCTAAATTAAAGGTCTTGGTATCTTCTAAATATAGGACCAATTGGAAGTTTATAAAAGAGAGGCAACATAAGGGGCGCACGGAATTACACAAATCAAAGAAGGATTGACGCTGGTTTGCACATTGGCAAGAAGGTGTTCTCGGCTAAAGATCAAGGGGAAGATTGGAAGAGCAAGAACAAACAAAGGAAAACCGGAGGAGTCACAGAACCGGTAAGTAGTTTGATAATTTTGTTTAAGATAAGGAACCATAGGGTTTGGCCATGGTGTATGGCCGAACCCCATGGAAGAAAATTAAGGAACGATTATGGTAATTTAATGGAAAGAATGGACCATAGGGTTCGACCATGCATGGCAAGACATGGTTTAATTTATAGGTTTTGAGGGATGAAAACCATGCAATGCAATAAAGATGTTAAAGGGTTTTAATGAATGTTTTTGGTAAAGAACCTCAGACCATGGGTTCGGCCATGGAGTATGGCCGAACCCCATAAATAATGATGGGAAAGGTTACTTATGAATTAATTTAAATGGATGGAAGGTTTGATGGTTTTAGATGCAATTAGATCATGAAAACCATGGAAGGAATATCAATGATTTTTTTAAAGAGAGGACCATGAACCATAGGGTTCAGCCATGGTGTATGGCGGAACCCCATGGAGGATGGTTATTAAGTTAGAAAGTTTCTAATGATGGACTTTTGGATAAAAAAAGGAATGAACCTTGATTTATGGATTCAAGAATGGGAATTGATATAATTAGAAAGTTAGACATCATAGGGTTCGGCCATGGTGTATGGCTGAATCCCATGAAGTAATTTTTAATGGGTCCCTCATTGGTGGATCATGTTTGGATTAAGGAATCGGTTATGGATCATTTTAAAGGGTTATTTGGAGTATTATACATGTTTAAATAAATGAATGGACCTATGTTTTGGAACCTAAACATAAGTTGTTGGAGGTAATGGCAATATTGTAATATAGGCTAAAAATCAAAGATCATGGGTTCGACCATGGTGTATGGCCGAACCCCATGAGGAATGTTTTGGTTATGGATTTGAACAATGGCAATGATTTAAGTAAGTGTGAAAATGATAGACCATGGGTTCGGCCATGGTGTATGGTTGAACCCCATGGGGAATGATTTATGGTTTTAATGTATGAAGGGTTAGGTTAATGAAATGATAGCCATGGATGGCAATATGGTAATAAAGTAGAAATAATGGACCATGGGTTCGGCCATGGTGTATGGCCGAACCCCATGGGGATTGTTTTATGGACTTGGACATTATTGTAAATAAAGGGAGACATGGTTTTAATTTATTTGCTATACTATAAGGTAACGGGACCTCACAAGGTGTGTACGATCGTGAGTGGTTACTGGACGAAAGCACAAGGACACGTTAATGGTCTTTGGTAGGATTCCACCTCTTTGAAACCATGGGTTTATGTACAATGTTTTTATCTTATTTGATGAATTTATGTTGAAAGGATGTGTTTCAAATGTGATGTTTTAATGCTATGTTTATTATATAAAATAACATGTGTTTCATTAGCATCTCATGCATGGCATGGGGTGAAGGATATGTAACCGGAGGGGCCACACTCCGTCGGGGCGTCCGAAAAACCTATATAGGATACCTTGATGTGCTTTTCCATCAAGAAGAAACTGGAGGGGCCACACTCCATCGGGGCGTCTGAAAGACCTATGTGGGGGTACTTATGTGTACTTGTGATGGGTGGGACTCATTGCATTTGACATCATGACATGGCATGGTTTATATGGTTTTTGGACTTTATGTTATTATATGCATGTTTGTACTAACCATGTGTTAGCCCTAATTCGAATACCTACTGGGCGCGTTGTTCTAACGCTCTACTTCTACCCTAGTGGATGATACAGGAAATGAGGAGAACGATGAAGGCAAAAAGGGCCAAGCATAGGAGCTTGGATGCTTTTAGTTTATATTTTAATTAAGTTACTTATGGACTTGTATTTTGAGTAACTAGACTTCGGACATGTAATAATTTAGATGATTTGCTATGGTTGGATATTTATTTGGATAATTATGTTATGTTAATTATGATTAAAGACTTGACGTACTTTGCTATCTAAAATAGAATAGAATCAGGTTCTATTATAATTCCTCAGGTATGATTTTAATATGCATGTTTATATTGTTATGTGTGAACCGTTTTCAAGGACGTAGTCCATGCACATATAGGGTTGGCCAGTTAAGGGTCGGACTTTAGAAGTTCGGATTTAGCTCGCGTCGTAACGCCCCGCTCTTGCTCACTCTATTATTTAAAAAAAAAAAAATAGACTCTGATTTACAGAAAGCGTAGAGTGAAATAGGACGGGGCGTTACAGGCCAAGACACCACTTGAGATGGAACACCCCTCCATCTTCCAACGTGTATGCCTTGGATGACTTTGTGTAACAACCAAAACCATTCACCTCCCCATTTAATGTTTCCTTTGGAGTTTCATCCCATGAGATGAAACTCCCATGTCTCCAACGTGTGTACCCATGATATGCTTTGTGTAACAAACAAAAACTCTTCATCTTCCCACTCCACCCACTTAAAATTAAGGTCCCCTTAACTTCCCATTCAACTCATATTTTTTAACTCAACTCATAACTTTAATTCAATTCATTTAACTCACTTAAAATCAACTCAATTCCTTGATTCCATTTTGAACTCAATCCAATTTAATTCAGCTATACCTTAATTGAACTTGAACTCATTTGGTGTTCAACCAAGTCAACCATGACCCATTAGGTCCCAATTGGGCATTTGACCCAATTGACAACCTTGACCTAATTAAATAAATCTCACCCATTTATTTCAATTGAACCATATCCACAATCCATTGGGTCTTAATTGGTCAATTGACCCAACACTTACCCATCTGAGGTCCATATCCATTAATTCATAATTTAAATGAGCAAAGTTTATATATATTGATAACTTGAAAATCTGGGGTGTTACAATACAACCCTCTTTTTAAAATTTTCGTCCCGAAAATCGAGCGAAATAGGGTTCCAAAATAAATTACATAAATAGCTCAGGGTGAGCTGTTCTCATTTCCCATTCAAGTTCCCAAGTGGCTTCCTCATTACCATGTCGATCCCATACCACCTTGACGAACTGAATCGACCGGTTCCGTAACCCCTTTGTTCTGTCTAATGTTATCTCTTTTTCTCATGAACCCATTTACGATCTTATGTAGATCAGTGTACTCTGTTTCACTTTACCTGCTACCAAGATATTTTCCATACGTACTCGCTCAGTACGTTCATTCGTCTACACTCTGTATGAGGTTAGTGATGACCTTGTCCCTCATTGAAATTTGTTAGTTAGGTAGCCTGCCAGTACGAGCCTATGCTCAAGGCTTTCGCTGATTCCATTTTAACTAGGTTTCTATCTGCACTCTCCTGGAACTCCATCGGCTACCTACAGAGTCAGGTGATCAGTCTAACTCGGCAGTCGCCCATAGCTTCCCATTCGAGTTTCACTAGACTCTTAACTTTTCCACTAAGTAATCTCCAAAAGTAAGCATATCTTCATTTGCACATAAGTCACTATGTGACTAACACCTTCTGTTCAAAACTTCTATGATACCGAGTATCTCTCCACACTAACTTTCCTATGATACAAGTCATAATACTACTAACACCCTTTTCTTATAACGTGGGATGTAAATCGAAACCTATCCCAATCATTAGAACAATATGTCATCTATGAGACCAAGAGGTCCATCATAGTACTAACATGTCGACCATGGGACCGATACCTGACATTAATCCAAACCACCATGGGAACCACCATCCACAGTTATACACATCCATTCCTGGTATCAGTCTATCAGTGAATATCATCTATCCATGTTTAATAACCATCCATTAATATAACCCTCCTATGGGTATAATCCATTCATGGGCATAATCCATCCTTCGGCATACTTAATTCAGGGCACATCATCTACCATGAGATATTCTATATGTAGGAAGAACACTCGAATGAATCACTACGTGACTGCGGAAACAATATTAAATCACAAATATACCCCGACCCCTAGTAAGACTTAGGGCCCATGACTTACTAAGCGGAAGACCCACGTCCAACGTGATCATGTCTACCCCGCCCTACATCCCTTCACCCCAAGGGTGATTCAGTCAAGCTCTAATGCGGTCGAACCGCGTCTAACGAAGCTAGCACCACCCCCATGGGTAAAATAGTATCTAGCTTTGCGCATCCACGCACATCAAGTGTGCAAAATAGCCATGACAGCGCCCTCCAGCACGTAGCATGTGACGGACCCACTTCTCAATGGCAACCCTATGGGACCAAATCTCCGTATTTCATATCGAGGCTCCCACGTCTCAATCATCAATATCAAGTGAGGGACGTACCCATACCACGTCTCAATATAATCAAGTGACCTCGTCACATTTACCATGGGACTATTGTATCTATCGTGGGGTCGATATACCCACCAATTGTAGTCATCGACCCATTGATCGACTTAGTTTCTCATCAGAATCTATGTTCACATACTTGGGGAAATTCCCTGATCATCATCTTGTATTTCTTGTTTTGGGGAGTTTTCCTATGTATCACATAATGTCTCCTGTTTGGGGAACTTTCCTATGTTTCATATAATGTCTCTTGTTTGAGGAAATTGCCAGATAAGCATCCTTGTATTTCTTTCTTTTTGGGGAAACTTCCTAAGTATCAAGTGTTTGTTTCTCAATTTGGGGAAAATCGGGGAAGTATCTCCTAATTTGCTATGTTTGATAAATCCAAGTTATAGTGAATGTACTTCCTTTGCTATCATTCCTTTTTCGTCAAGTGTTGCTCTCAGATTGAATGTTTCAATCTGAGTCTAACGAAGTAAATTAATCCGGCCCCCGTGCAGCGGATTCTGAAGAGTCGGTCAGTTGGGATTGTTATCTGTCAGTGAGACATGATACCGTCTTAATCTTACTTCGAAAGATTCATCCTTCTCGTTTCGCTCTAATACCAACTGTAACGCCCCACCCTTTATCACTCGCTTTCCGAAAATCAGAGTATATTTTTTTCTTTGAATAAAAGAGTGAGAGAGAGCGGGACGTCACGACGGGAGCTAAGTCCGAGCTTCTAAAGCCCGACCCTTAACTGGCCAACCATACGTGTGCGTGGACCAAGTCCACTAAAATGGTTCACACGTACTCGAGTTAACTTGCGGAATAAATCATACATGCGGAAATACAATAGGATAACAATCCTATTCCATTTTAGATAGCAAAGTAGTCCAACACTTACCAATAATTATCTTAACTTAAAATATCCAAAATTAACCTTCCAAACCATAGCAAATAATCTACGATATTACAGTCCCACGAACTAATTACTCAAATACATTATCCATGAGCAACTTAAACAAAATGGAACTTAATCATCCAAGCTCCTAAGCTTGGCTCTGATCACATCCTCGTTTAGTCCATTCCCTGTGTCATCAACTAGGGTAGAAGTAGGGCGTTAGACAACGCGCCCAGTGGGTATTCCAGGTAGGGTTAACACATGGTTAGTACAAATCATATAAATAACAAAATATCCAAAACCATGTAAAACAATGCCATGCCATGGTGTTGTATGCAATGAGTCTCACCCATCACAAACACATGCATCCTCTTGATGGAATTCTCCTCATCAAGGTATCCCCACAGTTGCCTTACGGACGCCCCGACGGAGTGCGTTCTCCGGTTACTTCTAGATGGATAATGCACATCAAGGTCTTCCCACGAATGCCTTACGGACGCCTCGACGGAGCGTGGCCTCCGGTTACAAACATTCCTCCCATGCCATGCATGAGATGTAAGTGAACACATGCCATGTAATAATATAATCATAGCATTAAAATCTCATATTTGAAACGTATCATTTTTACAACATTACTCATCAAAATAAGAATTAAAAATCCTCATACATATCCCATGGTTTCAAAGAGGTAGAATCCTATCAAAGACCACTAAAGTGTCCCTACACTTTCGTCCGGAAACCGCTCACGATCGTACACCCCTTGTGAGGTCCCGTTACCTTATAACATGTCAATCAGTCAATCCCATGTTCCGTTTGATTTACAATCATATCTAAGTCCATAAACACATCTTTGTGGGGTTCGGCCATACACCATGGCTGAACCTCACTCACTTGGTTTTAGTCCCTCCTTTGATTTATTACTCAATCACCACTTAGTTAATCACTTAACCCATAGTCCACAAAATACACGTTAGTGGGGTTCGGCCATACAACATGGCCGAACCTCACTCACTTGATTTTGGTCCCTCTTTTTAGTCCTTTGATCTTTTAAATTAAATCCAAGATCAAGCCATCTTTGATTCATAACTCTAATCACTTATACAATAATTATCTAACATTGGTAACAACCTAAGTCCATAAAAAATTCCTCATGCGGTACCATAGCCGAACCCATGGTCCATCATTTTCACCTATATTTACATCTTTGCCATTGTTCTATCCATGGCTAATTACCTAACTTATTTGCATATGACTTCAAGTCCAAAAATGATCCATAACTGATTCCTTAATTCATACATGATCTACAAATGAATGACCCATTAAAAATTGGTTCATGGGGTTCGGCCATACACTATGGTCGAACCCATGATGTTCATCTTCATCCTTTAAATCCTTTATCATATTAAGTCCAAAAATCAAGTCCCTCCATGGGGAAGTTTAATCGTACTCCTAGGTCATCATTCACAATCCCAAAGTCCATCAACATGACTTCCATTTTAAACCTTTTAAAAACATTATATCCTTCCATGGGGTTCGGTCGTACATCATGGCTGAACCCTATGGTTCAACTGTAACGCCCGGCCCTTTTTCACTCGCTTTCCAAAAATTAGAGTCTATTTATTTATTTTTATTTTTTTTATAACAGATTGAGCAAGAGTGGGACGTCACGATGTAAGCTAAGTCCGAACTTCTAAAGTACGACCCTTAACTGGCCAACCCTATGTATGCATGGACTAAGTGCATGAAAACAGTTCACACATGACAATATAAACATGCAGATTAAAATCATAACTGCGGAATGATAATAGAACCTAGTTCTATTCCATTTCAGATAGCAAAGTACGTTAAGTCTTTAATCATAATTAACATAACTTAATTATCCAAATAAACATCCAACCATAGCAAATCATCTAAATTATTGCATGCCCGAAGTCTAGTTAGTCAAATTACAAGTCCATGAGTAACATAAATAAAATATCATCCAATCACATATCCAAGCTCCTATGCTTGGTCCTTTTCGCGTTCATCGTTCCCCTTGTTTCCTGTATTATCCACTAGGGTAGAAGTAGGGCGTTAGAATAACGCGCCCAGAAGGTATTCCAATTAGGGCTAACACATGGTTAGTACAAAACATATATAATAATATCATAATGTCAAAAACCATATAAACCATGCCATGTCATGATGTCAAATGCAATGAGTCCAACCCATCACAAGTACATATAAGTACCCCCACATAGGTCTTTCGGACGCCCCGACGGAGTGTGGCCCCTCCAGTTTCTTCTTGTTGGAAAAGCACATGAAGGTATCTCACATAAGTTTTTCGGACGCCCCGAAGGAGTGTGGCCCCTCCAGTTACATAACCTTCACCCCATGCCATGCATGAGATGCTAATGAATCACACGCTATTTTATCATATAAACATAGCATTAAAATTCACATTTTGAAACAATATCTTTTACAACATAATTCATCAAAATAAGATAAAAACATTGTGCATTAAACTCATGGTTTCAAAGAGGTGGAATCCTACCAAAGACCACTAACGAGTCCTTGCGCTTTCGTCCGTTAACCGCTCACGATCATACACACCTTGTGAGGTCCCGTTACCTTATAATATGTCAATCAATTAAAACCATGTCCCATTTGATTTACCATAATATCCAAGTCCATAAAACAATCCCCATGGGTGTATGGCCGAACCTATGGTCCATTATTTCTACTTAATTACCATATTGCCATCCATGGCTATCATTCCATTAACCTAACCCTTCATACATTAAAACCATAAATCATTCTCCATGGGGTTCGGCCACACACCATGGCCGAACCTGTAACTCCCGTCCCATTTTTCACCGAAATCAGAGTCTAATTTTTTTTTTTAAAAAAATAAAGGTGATAACGGGCACGGACGTCACGACGGGAGTTAAGTCCGAGCTTCTAAAGCCCGGCCCTTAACTGGCCAACCCTACGCGTACGCGGAACGAAGTCCACGAGAACGGTTCACGCGTAGGAAGTAAACTCGCGGAATATAATTACATGCTGAACATTATAATAAAGACTATCCTACCAGTTTTAGATAGCAATGAAGTACGGCGCTTAAATAACTAAAATACCCCTATGTTCATAATTATATCTCAAAATGATATCGTCCATAGTACAGTCCAACCCATAGCAAGAAACAGTAATTATTACAATCCGACAAGCTAAGCTACTTAAATTACACTTCAAAAATAAAACTTAAATAAAACTAAGTAGCCGCTTTCCCAAGCTCCTAAGCTTGGCTCCCTTCGCGTCCACCGTTTCCGCCGTCTCCTGTGTCATCAGCTAGGGTAGAAGTAGGGCGTTAGACAACGCGCCCAGTAGGACTCCGAGTAGGGCTAGCACATGGATTAGTGATAAAAAGCATACCGATAACAATATAATAAAACCATATGATGAATGCCATGCCATGGGTGCCTATGTCATGTGTCCCACCCATCATCCATATCATCATAAAATGTCATATCCCCCTTGACGGCAAAGCCCCGTCAAGGTGTCCCCATGTTTGCTTCTCGGTCGCCCCGACGGAGTATGGACTCCGGTTATAGCATATCAAGCTATCCCATACATTTTTGTCCATAATTCATCCACATACTTAGTCCCATTAATGATTTAATGAGCATGACATAACATCCCTAAAATCAGCCACTTAATTTAATTAAATTTCCAATCATCCAATCCCATACATAATTCAATTTTTAACCCATAACATGACCTACAAATGGGTCATGGGTTCGGCCATACACCATGGCCGAACCCATGATGCCTATTTTCCATTTTTCTTGGGTCCATTTTACCTCATTTGGTCCTACCATAAATGAATTTAAATCATACATTTAAATCACCC
This sequence comes from Chimonanthus salicifolius, assembly GCA_013350335.1. Classification (NCBI taxonomy): domain Eukaryota; kingdom Viridiplantae; phylum Streptophyta; class Magnoliopsida; order Laurales; family Calycanthaceae; genus Chimonanthus; species Chimonanthus salicifolius. The sequence goes on from CM023535.1 coordinate 29,573,951, forward strand.
TTTCATAATCATCATGAGAGATACTTTGGTCCATTTAATTTAACCATCATTCCATTTTATTTTCCATGGTTCCAAGATCCCAAATTTTCCTCAAAGTCTCCCCATGGGGTTCCGCCATGTACCATGGCTGAACCCATGGTCCATAATTTTTATTTTAAAAAACCTCATTTCCACTCATTTAAAACCTTGTTTAAAATACATAAAAAAAATCCACTTAATTACCATTAACCTTCTCCATTAATTTCCATACTTTCATAACCATTTAATTCATCATTCCATCACCATAGGGTTCGGCCATACACCATGGCCAAACCCATGGTTCATGATTCTCCTTCATTCACCATTTTTTGGAGGCCATTAAATCATTTACATATCCCATGATTTTCTTGTTTAAAACCCCTTTAAAAAAATCATTAATTTTTACTCAAAATCATCTTGACACCATAGGTTACCCTTTCATGGTTCTTAATCCCAAAAACCCTATTTAAATTTCTTAATTGCTCACCATGGGGTTCGGCCATACTACATGGCCTAACCCTATGGCCTAAAATTCCTTAAAACACCCATACTTCCATATTTAATTAATCTTAATGGTGTCCATAATGTCTATTCATTTTTCTTAATCTATCTCTTCCATTTCATCCATTTCTCATCTTATCATTGGATGGATCTTAGATCTAAGGCCCATAACATTTGTGGCCACCATTCATTCTAAGAAATGGATTCCATAACACATCTTATCTTTTTTAAAAAATATAAATTCTTGTTTAAGAATTTCTTACCACACCGACGACTACTCCGGTCTTTCTTTCCCCTTTTGATTTCCTTAGCCTTTTCTTTTCTTCTTCTCCTTGTTGTTCGGTCACTATGTGCTTGATCAAGATGGAGTCTCCAAGGTTAGGGTTCGGCTAAGGTAGGGTTAGATTTTGAGAGAGGGAGAGGAGGAGATGGTGAGAAATAAGATCCCAACCTTTGATCTTGGAGTGGTGGGCCTTTGCTTACACCCTTTTTCCTCTCCTTTGTTCTCTTCTTCTTCCAAGTTTTTCTTCTTCTTTTCCTTAGAGATGAGGGACGGTGGTGAGAGGGAGGAGGAGAGGAATGAGAGTGGCTTGAGTGGTAAGGTGAAAGCGATCCATCCTTGGCTCCTTAGACCACACACTTCCATGATGGCCTTCACCCACCAAGTATGGGCTCCTTGTCCTTGGTGGTGGTGGTTGAGACAAAACCACCACCAAGCCAACGGTTTGGCCTCTTTGTGAGGGAGTGGTTTGGTCTTCCTCCCTTTGACCTCTTGACCATATGATGAAAGGTATGGGTCCTCATACCTTGAGTGGTGGTGGTTGAGATGAAACCACCACCCTAAGTCCATGGCTTCTTTTGTGTTTCCTTGGGTGGTTTCAATGGGATGAAACCACTCTTTGACTTGCCCCTTTGACTTATTTACTTGACCCTAATTTGACCAACCTAATTAATTAAATTAGATACTTAGTTAGGTTAATTAATTCCTATTTAAATTTATTCCATTAACTTCTCTTTCTAAGAAATCCACCCATGGTTGACCAAGTCAAGCATGGTGGACGGCCCCCACCAACACCTACCCTACCCGCCACCTCACTTGATGAGGTGGAGGTGGGCCCCATTCTGCCATATCACTTAAAACCCCATTAATCTTAACTAAGATGATTTAAAATCATTTAATCAACTTAATCTACTTTAATTCTCCTTAGTCCCCTTAACTTATCCATGGTTGACCGATGGTCGGCCCCACCTTTTCCTTGGTCCACACGCCACCTCACTTGGTGAGGTGGAGGTGGGCCCCACTTGGTTATGCCATCTTAACCATCTCATCATTAACTTAGGTGGTTTAATTCCAATTCAACCCATTTCAATCAATTGGGTCACCATTGGGCTCATGGCCCAATTAAATTATTTTCTATCATTTACTTTAGAGCTTGACTCATTTTGACCCATTGGGTCCCAAATGGTTATTGGACCCACTTTGACCATTATTGACCCCTCAGATGAATTCCATCCAATCTATGGTCCATTGGACCATATTTGGACCTTTGCCCCAAAATTTGATCCATTTAATATCCTTAACATCAAAATTCCAATTTCTCCATTATTAAAATAAATAAATGCCATATATATGTTGATTTAAAAATTCGAGCTATTACAGAACCCATGATCCATCACTTTCACCCTTTATTACATCCATGCCATTGCTTAGGCTGATAAATAACCCACTAACAAGATTCATAAAACTCAATATGAAACCCCCAAGTCCACCAAATATTTCCCATGGGGTTCGGCCATACACCATGGCCGAACCCATGGTCCCTTATTTCCATTTAAATTACAATATTGCCATTTCCTCCATCACTTTGTGTTTAGGTTCAAAACATAGGTCCATAAACATCTAAGTCCACCAATAACTCTTCATGGGGTTCGGCCATGTGGCATGGCCGAACCCATGGTCCATAGTTCTTCACCATTTCCAATGTTTAAGACCATTTAAATCATTAACCTTCATCTATTATTTTCATCCATTAAAATTATTAAAACAGTCCACTCAAATTCAATATCTAAAACCCTAAGTCCATATATACTCCTTGGTGGGGTTCGGCCATACCACACGGCCGAACCTCACCCTTTGGTTTTGTGCCTTTCTTTCCTTAGGTAATTACTCATACCACAATTGTTTAATATGGTTAACAACTTAAATCCATAAAAGACTTCATGGGGTTTGGTCATACACCATGGCCGAACCCATGATCTTTCATTTTAGCCTATAATTACAACTTTGCCATCCTTTTCATGATCTAACTATATGAGTATAATTCCATAATTAGTTATGGGATTCGGCCATACCCTTTGGCCGAACCCATGGTCTAAGGTTCTTCACCAGCAACCTTCCATTTAAACCCTTTTAAAATATACATAATATTCCATGGTTTTCATCCTCCAAACTTCCATTAAAATAATCAATGTCCTTCCATGGGGTTCGGCCATTCAACATGGCCGAACCCTATGGTTCATCATTCCATTAAATTACCATAATCATTCCCTCAATTTTCTTCCATGGGGTTCAGCCATACACCATGGCTGAACCCTATAGTTCTTTTCTTTAAACAAAATTATCAAAATACTTACCGGTTCCACGGCTCCTCCGGTTTTTCCTTCGCTTCGACTTGTTCTTCCGATCCTTTCCTTCCTTAGCCTTTTCCTCTTTCTTCTTGATCTTTCACACAGCTGAGAACATCTTCTTGTCAGAGCATACCAGAGTCAAGACCATCCCTTAATTGTGTAATGCCATGCACCCCTTATGTTTGCCTCTATTTTAATGAGCGTCTTTCAGCACTAATTTTCCTTTCTCGGCTGCCTTGTTTATACTATTTCCAGTCGGTCTATCTTGCTGAGATAGACAGTCACGATTCCAGCCGTGTGCAATATACATAGAAGTTGCCGAGCACCCCTTTCTTTATTGCAAATCCCTAGTATCTCTCTTAATAAAGGAAGGGACTCCTTTAAAAAATACTCCAACACATCATGCGCATAACTCATACATGGCCAATATAATCTTCTTTATTTAGTAATTCCCTAATGCCATTTTTAACCAAAGAAAGACCCCTCTTAAAGAGATCCCAGCGCATCAACTTGGATGTGCACATCTTCTATACACGGCCAAGCAACCTTTCAATTTAATCTTAGACATCTTCTTTATTTGGATTAGGAAATTGGATGCCATTGCCTAATTCCATCTCATCCATGTTTGTGTGTGTCATCCTCATACACTTCATGCGTATACTACTTAATCTAGATAGATATATTACATTACCATTTTAATTAAGCCCCATTTAATATTGAAACTATTTCCACAATCCGTTGGGTCTTAATTGGGCAATGACCTAACACTTTACCCATCTAAGGTCAATATCTAATAATTCACAAATTAAATGGGTAATTTTCATATATATTAATAACTTGGAAATCTGGGGTGTTACATCAATATCTTCTCTTAAAAATCATCCATCCAATATCCTTTCCATGGGGTTCGGCCATACAACATGGCCGAACCCTATGGTTCATCATTTCCCTTCATAAGATCATACATTTAAGATTGATCTTTTGATGGGGTTCGGCCATACATCATGGCCGAACCTCATCCATCCCTTCCACTTGAAAATCATGTAACCATGTTCATATTCCTTGATGGTTCTTGTATATACAATTTAAGGTTTGGCCATGCAAGGGCCAAACCATGATCTTTGATCATCCACCTATTTCATACATGGTTCATACTTAGCATCTTAGCCATAATAAAAATTAGGGTTCGGCCATTGTCCTTGACCGTTTTTTTCTTATTTATGAAATCTTATCGAGCACTTACCAATTCCACGATTCCTCCGGTTTCTTTCACTCCTTCTTGTTCCTTTCCGTCCTTAGCCTCTTCTTCCTTCCTTCTTGATTTTTAGTCGAAGTTGATCTTGATGAAGTCTCTTGAAGTGGTTCGGCCAAGGGGTATAGATTTGAGAGAGGGAGAAGAGAGAAGATTCACAATAACCACTCCAAGTGTTCTCCCTTTGTCTTGGGAGGAATCGACCTTGTGTGAGAGAGGGAGAGAGTGAGATAAAACATGGAATTCTCTTTGCTGCCCAATGTAAATCAGCAAAGGGTGGTGTCCTTTGGTTGATACCCCTTTGTAACTCCCATGACCTTTCACCTCCTCATTGATACTTATTTTGGGGGTTTCATCCCATGAGATGAAACTCCCCATCTTATGCCCCTTGGGCTTCCATGTTCCAAAGTGTATGCATGGGTATGTGTTATGTAACATCGAAATCCCTTCAACTTCTCATTAATATTCCTTCTGGAGTTTCATCCCATGAGATGAAACTCCCACCCTTTCCAATGTGTAGCCTTGTATGTACTTTGTGTAACAACCAACCTTTCAACTTCCTCATAATGATTTTGTCTTCCCAAGTGTCCCTTGGCTTGGCCAAGACACCACTTGAGATGGAACACCCCTCCATCTTCCAACGTGTATGCCTTGGATGACTTTGTGTAACAACCAAAAGCATTCACCTCCCCATTTAATGCTTCCTTTGGAGTTTCATCCCATGAGATGAAACTCCCATGTCTCCAATGTGTGTACCCATGATATGCTTTGTGTAACAACCAAAAACTCTTCATCTTCCCACTCCACTCACTTAAAATGAGGATCCCCTTAACTTCCCATTCAACTCATATCTTTTAACTCAACTCATAACTTTAATTCAATTCATTTAACTCACTTAAAATCAACTCAATTCCTTGATTCCATTTTGAACTCAATCCACTTTAATTCAGCCATACCTTAATTGAACTTGAACTCATTTGGTGGTCAACCAAGTCAACATGACCCATTGGGTTCCAATTGGGCATTTGACCCAATTGACAACCTTGACCCAATTAAATAAATCTCACCCATTTATTTCAATTGAACCATATCCACAATCCGTTGGGTCTTAATAGGGCAATCGACCCAACACTTACCCATCTAAGGTGCATATCCATTAATTCATAATTTAAATGAGCAAATTTCATATATCTTGATAACTTGAAAATCCGGGGTGTTACACATCATGATTACCTCAACAGTTCTAGTAGATAAGCATGAATAGTGCAGTAACTGAGTTGTGACCGGTCGTTTGATCTCCTGCAGGTTAAAATAGAGTTTGAGACCCGCTGGCAGCCTACAGTCTCTTCTGGTTCCCTAGCGGAAGTGGGATCACTTTACTTTGGATTGTGTGACTGGTTTGTTGAAGTTACCTCGAGGGAATGATGCAGTATGGATCATAATTTATCGATTGGCTAGCTCGGCCCATTTCTTTGGCAGGAAAGTGACAGATTCTCTAGAGACTTTGAGTCGGCGGTAGTTCGTAGAGGTCGTGAGACTGCATGGCGTACCCATGCTGATTGTTTCAGATTGGGATCCGAGGTCAGTTTCTCGATTTTAGCAGAGGTTACCGGAAATTCGAGCATGGAGTTGTGTTTCAATTCAGCGTTCCATCCGTAGATGGATAACCAGTCGGAGTGGGCAATTCAGATCTTAGAGCATATGTTACAGGCTTGTGTTTTGGATTTTGTTGGTTGTTGGGAGAGTCACTTACACCTGGTTGAGTTCGTTTACAACAATAGCTACCAGGCCAGTATCAAGATGACTCCGTATGGGGCCTTGTAGGTCAGACCGTACAGATCATCTTTGTGTGGGCTGAGAGCAGTGATACAGTGATGTCAGGATCGGTTATGGTTGGGAGGACTATTGAACATGTGAGAATGATCCGTCTGAGATTATGAACTGGCCAGAATGGGCAGGAGAGTTATGTTGACCGTCAGAGGAGGAACCAATTCAGATTAAGGATACGAGAGAGCAGAGGCTTCATGGCAAGACTATGAGCTTAGTGTTCGTGGTTGGGCAGCACGAAGGCAGAAAGTGCTCTTTTTGGGAGAAGTAAACAATGATGTGGAATCAGTTTCTAGCCTTGAGTGAGACTAGAGGTATTAATTTCGTTTGAATTTCGAGGATGAAATTCCTTAAAGGGGTAAGTGTTGTAATGACCCGACCCGATATTTCGGGGTTTTAGGTAGTTTTGTGGATCTCCGAGTTGTACTTGGCGCTTTGGTAGCATTGGGGGTGGTGTGGGCTTCGTGTTGGGGCCAGTGTGCTTGAATGGTTTTTTGGTAATTTTTCTAATTACAGTGTACTATCTCATGAAAAATATTTAAAATCACACATTTTCTCGCTCGACGTTCGACAATCGAGATTTTTTGTTGGGTTCTCGATTTTAATGTGTTTTTTTTCCTTGAAAAGAAATCCAAAAAAAAAAAAAGGATTTAAAATACTTAAAACGTTATCCCTTCCCTAAAACCCTAGACAACCCAACCCTTTTAAATCCCTTTTTTTGCAGCACTGTAGTGACTTGCTACAGTGCCGCCCAACCCATCTCCTTCTTTTGTCTCTTCCCTCTTTGGATCTCCCTCATTCTTGGAAACCCTAGGAAAGAGCCCCTTCTCTCAACAACCGTTGTACCCCTTCCATTTTCCTTCTCACTTCAGATCTCTCTCTCTTTCGCTTTTATTCTCTTCTCCTTTTTCTTCTTCTCAGTCGCCTTGAGTAGCCGCTGCTGATCCCTGCTAGCCGGTCGAAGCCAACCCTCCTCACCACTTGAGATTTGTCAATTTTTGCCTTCCTTCGCCAACCCTATCGATCCCAAGTAGTCTTATTCTTCCCCTTCATTTTCCCTCTCTTCTACTTTACCTGGTTTTCTCTGTTTTACTGGACTTTCCTTAAACTTCCATGAGTTTTCGGGGTTTTCCTCGTTTTTCCTTGATTTTACTCTGTTCTTCCTTGTTTTCCTTTGTTTTATTGTTTTTTACGGATTTCTTCTGAATTCCCTTTCTTTTCCCCTTTCTCCCGACTCAGTTGGGCAACTGAGTCAGCTCGGCTGAGTCCCCAAATGGACTCAGTTTGAGCTCTTGAGTTAACCTAGTCTTGGTCTCAGCCTAGCCTTGTTTGGCCCAGACCCAATCCGATCCAGTCTTGGGCCCAGTCCTGGGTTTGGCCAAGCCAGACATGGTCCAAACCTGCCAGATTTGACTTGGCCCAGCTCAGCCAGTTTTCAGACTCGACCCAGCACTGTCAGTTTTCAGACTCGGCCCAGCTCGGTCAGTTTTCAGACCCGGCCCAGTATTAGGCCCATTTTCAGTTCGGTCTCGTTCTTACACGTTTTACCTTTTTTGCTTATTCACTCTTCCTTGTTTCAACAGATCGAGCTCCTTTCAACCCATCAAATCACCTACTCGCTTCGGTTTTCCACTCCACGCACTCAGTGTGGGGACTTATCACGGTTTCGAATGCATTTGCATATACTAAATACTTATTCCTAGACATGGAGTGACCCGAACTGGACCCTCTATTTCCTAAGCTACTCGATAAAGGAAAACTGTTGAAAGTGATCATATAGCAATGAATCGGTTCGGGTGTATTCCTGTCAACTATGTGCAATTGTGGAAATTTCTTTTTGCATAAATGGATATGGGATATGATAACTGGAAGATGCTGGTGATGCTTTGCGTATTTAATTATAAGATGTAAATACAATCTTTTCGAACATAGAGATGTGCGTTTAAGTAACTCATTATACGCCTTTGTTTCACATGATGAAGTATGATATTGATTTGGTTGATTATATTGGAATATGTTTATATGGTTATACATGATCATGAGATCGTGTACGTGCATAAGAGATAGCTCACAACGGACAGCGTGCCGTTGGAAGTTGAGATGGAGGAACTACTTATGTGCATACGTTTATGATGATGTGATGATGTTGGCTGTTTAGAGCACTTCCCCGTTACGCTCCGACGGTTGAGGCCCCCATAGGAGATGGGGTGTAACGCCCCACCCTTTTTCACTCGTGGAAAATCAGAGTATATATATATATATATATTTTATAAATGAGTGAGAGGGAACGGGAACGTCGCTACGAGAGTCAAGTATGAGTTTCCAAAACCCGACCCTTAACTGGCCACCAATACGTGTGCGTGGACTAAATCCAATTAAACATTTCACACGCATTACTGAAATATTTGCGAAATTATTATATGAATAAGATACCATTCATATACATATCGTTATTAAGTAAGGAAGCCAATCACCATATAACTTCAATTTAAAACTCAAAGGTTATCAATCCATAGCAAATAGATTCTAAGTTATTACAATCCAAAATAATAGTCCTCCAAATACATCTTCCAAAATCAACATAAATAACATAAACATAAATCTGCCCAAGCTCCTACGCTTGGCTACCTTCGTGTCCCATGCCTTTGTCATTTCCTGTTCCATCATCTATAGGGTAGAAGTAGGGCATCAGTCAACATGCCTAGTAAGTATTCCAAGTAGGGTTATGGTACACATAGGACTAATATAAAATCAAGATAAGTACATCATATCAAAACTGGAAAACATCTCATAGTACTAAAAACAACGCATGATATGATGTGAATTTTAAATTACTCGCAAGCGTACGAACCAATTTATAGTATAGAGTATGAGTGCGAGGTCGTACCCAAGGGAAATCTACAAAATATATGTACGAAATAAAAAAATCGTACTATTTAAAAATGATGTGATTTAAGGAAATAATTTTCTAAAACATTTAGTTATAATCTTAATTTAGAACAATGAATAGTTTTGATGAATTTTTGAGAAAAAGAAAAATAAATCAAGAATAAATAAATTTTTTTTACATAATCTACAATGGAATCGGGTCAAACATCGACGCGGCATATTATCCAATTTAAAAATAATAAAATCACGGCCTAGACTATGAAATGTTCTAGAGTTATAAAATATATTTCAAATTTATTTTCTATTAAAATTCTAATTAGAATTTTTATGTCATCCTTTAAATCAGATTTTTTTTTTTTTCAATTCAAGCCTTAGGCTTGAGCGGGTTTTATACTTGTGTTTCCCCAAATCTAAAACAATTGTTCTTGATAAGAACCTTAGATTGGAAAGACGACAAGTCCCACTGATCCTAATAGGGGTTCTACTTTCCTTGAAAAAAAATTCTAATTTTAAAAATAATTTTTTTTTTACATAAAGTTCATAAAAAGAATAAAAAATAGAATACAAATCATCATTATTAAATATTTTAATAACTGGGAACATCATAAATCTAAACAACTGCCATGAAATTTTTATTAATAAAATGGAAATGAAATACAATTCTTTTGGATTTGACATAAAAAATAAAAATAAAAATAAAATAACTTACAAGAAATTATTTATTTTTTTCTTCTGTCTTTCAGTCGTCCAATTTCAGTACCTTCGATGTCTTGCCCGGTTCAACCTTCAATGGATCCAAAGCCTTGAATTTATAGGAGAGAAGGGATGAGATAAGGGGTCCTTCAAACTCAGCTGGGATAAGACCATTTCAAATTCAAAATTCAACCGGCTCTCAGGATTGGTTAACCCTCTTCTTTCTTTTCTTTCTGCTTTATCTTTTTCAAATTTGAACTCCAACTTCTATCGGTTCAGCTGCCGGTTGCTTTTCAAATCCTTGCTTTATCTCTTATCTTCTTTATCCTTCATCTTCTTCAACAGACCCCGTGGAGTCCTAAGGCCGCAACCCTCTCTGTTGTACCTTATCTCTTTCTTATCTCTTCTTTCAGCTTTATCCGGTTCAGCTGCCTTATCAGATTCCCAGCTACACGGCAGCCCTCTTATCCTTATCCTCCTGTCTTTTCTATCTTCTGTTTGAGTTTCAAAGACAGTGGAAAAACTCAGTTCTCTGATCTCTTCCGATTATCTCTCTTTCAGCTGGCAACTCATCCTACTTCTTATCTTATCTTCCCTTTCACTCCTTATCCAGATTTGCTCTGTTCTTAGGTTCAAAAACTCTTCCTAATCCTTCATCTTCTCTGTTGCTATCCTCTCTTATCTAGGACCGGATAACTCCCGTTGGCTGCCCTTCACTTTCTGTTGTTTACTCGGCTACATGCTCGGACTGCTGTGTGCGGCCTCAGCTAGCTGCCTTGCTTCCTCAAGTTGCTACCGTCAGTCGTTGTTACTCTGTCTATCCCCAGCTGTGCTGCTCAGACTGTTCTCCATCGTCATCTCTTTTCAGCTGCCTCCTTATCTCTTTCGGCTCTGCTGCTGTTCTGCAATCTCAGCTGGTTGTCTTGCCTCTGCTGCCCTCTGTTTCTCAGCTGCCTGTTGTTTATGTGGGCAGCAGCTCGGGTGGTTGTTGTATGCAACTCTCTGTTTGGACTCTACCCGGACTGCTGGCCTCCCTTCTTCCTCTTCGCTGCCGTTCTCTGTCTCTGGGCGATGGCTGCTGTTCTTCTCAATCTCTGCCGATCTGAGCTGCTACTCCTTGCCGCCCTTCTCAGCTCGGTCGGAACCTTGCTGCTGCACGGCAGCTGCTATGCTGTTCATGGTCTTCATGGCTGCTGCTTTGTATCTCTCTGCTCTGCCTCCTTTTCAGCTGAAGACGCTGTCTTGCATTTCTCTGTTTGGTTCAGCCGGCTGTCTCTGCATACAGTGCTAGCTGTCGCTGTTTTGCCTTTGCTCGGACTGGTGCTACTGGCTGCCGTTTATGGCTGCTCTGCTGCTGTTCTGGCTGCTGTCATCATCTTTTCTCAGCTGCCGTTCTGCTTCTTCTCTTTTCTGCCATTTCTTCAGCTGGCTGCTTTGCTAGTTCCGACATTGGGCGCTGGCTACCCTCCCTTGGACTGCAGCTGTTCCATCTCTGCTATCTGCCAGCAGCAGATTCTGTTCATGGTTGCCCTCTGTCTCTCAGTTTTCATCATCTGCAATTGCCTCTGCTCTCCGTTCTCTTCTCTGCTCGGAGCTGCTCAGACTTCCCAGCTGGAGACGGTTTGCTTGGCTTTCATTGCTGAGATCGCTGCTGTCCGTGTGCCGTCGCCGCTGCTGCTGCTGTCTTCCCTTGCCTTAGCCGCTGGGCAGCAGATTGATGCTGCTACCGCTGGCTGTTCTGCTGCCGTTCTGGCTCTGTTTGGACTGCCATCTCTCTCGGCTGCTGCCTGCTGTATGCACTCTCGGCTGCTGCCTGCTGCCGTTGGAGACGCTAACTGCTCTTTTTTCCTTTGCTATCAGTGCTGCTGCCTGCAGTGTGCGGTACTGGCTGCTCACTCCTTCAGCTGGCTGCTATCTCAGCTGGTTGCACTTTGTTTTTCCACGAGTCCTGCGACGAGAGAGAGGAAAAAAAGTAGAAAAGAAATGGAAAAAGAAAAGAAAAGAAATCGAAATGGTTCTTTCAGATCTTAGGCGTTGGACACCCCGATCGACAATAAATGAGACTCGACTTTCACTCAAAATTTGGATAATAAAATTTAAATATTAATCTGAGTGTAGAAGGTTGGTTCTGAAAACCCCACTAGTTTAACCAACTTGACCTGACCCTTCTAAAAGGTAATGTCGACCGTATTTTTGACTTAACCAATTTTTATCATTTTTTTATTTTTATTTTCTTTTCTTTTTTTATATTTTTCAAAATAAACTATAAAACTAAAAACAACCTTAAACATATCTAATATTTATAAAATAAGGACTAATTAATCTAATATTAAAGGGTAAAATTGTAATTTTACGTTGTTCATCATGATACTCATATCAAAATCATGCTAATGTATGTGTAAACGCCCCGGCCTTTTTCACTCGTTTTCCGAAAATCAGAGTCTATATATATATTTTTTAAAAGAGTGATAGAGAGTGGGACGTCAGGACACGAACTAAGTCCAAACTTCTAAAGTCCGACGCTTAACTAGCCAACCCTATGTGTGCATGGACTAAGTCCATGAAAATGGTTCACACATAACAATACAAACATGCGGATTAAAATCATGACTGGGAAATTATAATAGAAACTAATTCTATTCCATTTTACATAGCAAAGTACTTCAAGTCTTTAATCATAATTAAAGTTAACTTAAAATATCCAACAAACCGTTCATACCATAGCAAAGTTATCTAAGTTATTACATGCTGAATTCTATCTACTCAAATTACAAGTCCATATGTATCTTAAGCAAAATAAAAACTAAAAGCATCCAAGCTCCTATGCTTGGCCTTTTTCGCGTTCATCGTTTCCCTCGTTTCCTGTATCATCCACTAGGGTAGAAGTAGGGCATTAGAACAACGTGCCCAGGAGGTATTCCATTTAGGGTCTATACATGGTTAGTACAAATCATATATAATAACATAAATTCAAAACCATATAAAACAATGCCATGTCATGATGTCAAATGCAACGAGTCCCACCAATCACAATTACAAATAACCCCTTGATGGAATTCTCATCATCAAGGTACCCCCACATAGGTCTTTCGGACGCCCCGACGAAGTGTGGCCCCTCCGGTTTCTTCTTGATGGGAAATACACATCAAGGTATCCCCACATTGGTCTTTCGGACGCCCCGACGGAGTGTGGTCCCTCCGGTTACATATCCTTCACCCCATGCCATGCATGAGATGCTAATGAAACAAACGTTATTTTATATTGTAAACATAGCATTAAAACTCACATTTGAAACATATCTTTTTCAACGTAAATTCATCAAAATAAGATAAAAACATTGTACATAAACCCATGGTTTCGAAGAGGTAGAATCCTACCAAAGACCACTAATGTGTCTTTGCGCTTTCGTCCGGTAACCGCTCACGATCGTACACACCCTGTGAGGTCCCGTTACCTTATAATATATCAATCAATTAAAACCATGTCCCATTTGATTTACAATAATGTCCAAGTCCATAAACCCAACTTGTGGGGTTCGGCCATACACCATGGCCGAACCTCACTTACTAGGTTTTAGTCTCTCCTTTGATTTATTAATCAATCACCCCTAAGTTAATCATTTAATCACTTAGTCCACAAAATACACCTTAGTGGGATTCGGCCATACAACATGGCCGAACCTCACCATCTTGGTTTTGTGCCCTTCTTTGAGTCCTTTGATCTTTTAACTAAATTCCAAGATCATACCCCTTTTATTCATTAAACTAACATACATAAATCCTTAAGTCCATCAAAAACATTCCTCATGGGGTTCGGCCATACACCATGGCCGAACCCATGATCTTTCATTTTACCCATATTTACTTCTTTGTCATTGTTTCCATCACCTTATGTTTTAGGTCCAAAAACATAGGTCCACAAAATATTCCTCATGGGGTTCGGCCATAGTTTATGGCCGAACCCATGGTCCTTTCATTCCATGAGTCAATCATACATTTTAGGCCACTTATACAAATCTATATCCAAGAACATAATCCATTCATCTTAACATGATAGATCCATGAATGACCCATTTACATGGTTCATGGGGTTCGGCTAAACACCATGGCCGAACCCATGATGTCTTATTTTCCCCTTTTCTCCTTTAAATGGTTTACACTCTTACGTCCATATTCAAAGTCCCTCCATGGGGTTTAACCATACATTTAGGTTCATCTTTTTGGTTCATCATTTACCATGTTTAAAATCAATTAAACTTATCATCTTTCCCCATCATTTCCATGATCTAAATACATGAACATAATTCCATAATTCTTTATGGGGTTCGGCCATACTCCATGGCCGAACCCATGGTCTAAGATTCTTCATCAAAAACATCCATTTAACACCTTTAACATCTTTAATACTCACCAATATCCTTTCCATGGGGTTCGGCCATAAAACATGGCCGAACCCTATGGTTCATCATCTTCTCTTAAAAATCACTTAGGCCCATATAAATTCCTTAATACCTTTCCATGGGGTTCGGCCATACAACATGGCCGAACCCTATGGTTCATCATTGAGTCTTTAGCCATAATAAAATTAGGGTTCGGCCATACAATGGCTAAACCATGTCCTTAACCATATATCCATTTTAAACCCTTTTAAAAACATTCATAACATTCCATGGTTTTCATCCCTCAAAAACCCATAAAATAACCCATGTCTTCCCATGGGGCTCGGCCATACATATGGCCGAACCTTATGGTTCATCCTTCCATTAAACTACTATATTTATCCCCCAATTTTCTTCCATGGGGTTCGGCCATACACCATGGCCGAACCCTGTGGTTCCTTTCTTTAAACAAAATTATCAAAATGCTTACCGGTTCCGCTACTCCTCCGGTTTTCCTTTGCTCTGACTTGTTCTTCTGATCCTTTCCTTCCTTAGCCTCTCTCGTATGTATTCTTCTTTCTACTTGATCTTTCACACAACTGGCTGCCCTCTCCTTCTCTGTACACTGCCGAGAACACCCTATTGCTAGAGCACACAGCGTCAAGCCCTCCTTGATTTGTGTATGCCGTGCACCCCTTTTCCTTATGCTGCCTTTCTTTTATAAAACTTCCACTCGGTCCTATCTTTAGAAGATGCCGAGTCCCATTCAATTTAGCAATTCCCTAGTATCGCTCTTAACCAAGGAAATGACTCCGTTTAGAGATACACTAGCGCATTAACGTGGATACGCATATCTCATACACGGCCTAAGCAATATATATTTAACTTTAGACATCTTCTTTATTTGGATTAGGCAATCAGTCGTTGCCTAATCCAAACCCATGTACACATGTTGCCCATTTTAGGACAATCCTTAGTCGACTAAACTCCTTGATTTTCTGAAAGAAAATCTCGCCTGAGTTGTGGTGTATGTGTGTCATCCTCATCCACACAATCCCTTATTTATAGACATATTGCATTACCATTTTAATTCAGCCCATTTAATTAGGCTTGAACTCACTTGGTGGTCAACAAAGTTAACCATGACCTATTGGGTCTCAATTGGGCATTTTGACCCAAATAGCAACATTGACCCAATTAAATGTGCCTTACCCATTTACTTTAAATTGAACCTTATACCATAACCGTTGGGTCCTAATTGGGCCATTGACCCAACGCCTTACCCATCTAAGGTTCATATCTGTTAATTCACAATTAAAATGGCAAATTCCGTAATTATTGATAATATGGGATTCTGAAGTGTTACAGTATGTTTCATGTCATGTGTGTCATATGCCGATGATCTCTCACCCAATTTCCATATCCAATCACAACACAAATCATATCAATAGTTTCCTTGATAAATAAAGCCATATCAAGGTGTTCCCTTGGCCATTACGTCACAGTGTTTTGTGATGGCACCACCAGGTCACTGTTATACCTCACCACAAATGTTAATCGGAATTACCGATGGAGCGTGGACTCCTCCCTCTGTGCAAGGTTTCAGGACTGTTTACCCAGGAGCTCTTTGGCCCAGACTACGCCGTACCTATTTCTAGGAATCCCGGACAAGGCTAACATATCAATAGTTCACATAGCTTCATACAAGTTAGTCTCAAGCCCAAAGTCATGTCTGGACAGCTCATACCTTGGCTTGCTGTCCCATGTATTCCCCTACCATGCCATGCATGAGAATATGAATGCAAGAATGCCATTTCATATCATTTTACATAATATCATTGAAAACAAGTTCATAAACACATATCATTTGTTATACTCAAAATAAACATCATAGTTGGAATAAAACCAGTATCATATAAAATCCATAGTGTCTCAATAAGGTAGGAATCCTACCAACGTCCGATTTACTATCCTTTTCTTGTTTCTCACGAACAACGCCAACGATTGCGTGAAAATGAATCGAACCTCTTTACCTTATCATATTCAATCAGATATATATTAATTGGTTTTGCATTTAATTTACATCATCACTTATATCCTTCCAGATAGATTGACAGCCGAGTTCTGAAAGCCGTCTTCTCTATGCTTTCATCCCTGACACGGACTTGATGGTAGCCTGACATCAGATCAATTTTGGAGAAATGGCTGGAGCCTCTGAGTTGATCGAACAGATCATCAATTCTGGGTAGGGGGTATTTGTTCCTGACCGTCAACTGATTCAATTTCCCATAATCCACACACATCCGAAGAGTACCTTCCTTCTTCTTTACAAATAATACCGGTGCTCCCCAGGATGAAGTGTTGTTACGGATGCATCCTAGTCTGAGCAACTCATCAATTTGTTTCTTCAGCTTAGACATTTCTGCTGGGATCATCCGGTAATGCCGCAATGATACAGGAGTAATGCCAGGATAAAGTTTGATCTTGAAGTCAATCTCCCTTTTTAGAGGCAAACCATGATGTTCTGTCGAGAATACCTCTGTGTAGTCTTTTACTACCGCAGGTAGTTCAGCCATCGGCGCCTTGTCTAGTCTGATGTTGTTCAGTACCAGATGGTTCATTTCTTCATGCAATCTTCTGGTCATAGGAATGCTCTGTCTGTCGACATGTACTACATATCGTTTTCCCTCGGGTGACCAAAATATCACTCTACGGAGATGACTGTCAATGCCTGCCTGGAAGTTAGCCAACCAATCCGTGCCAAATATGATGTCGTATTCTGTCATCTCAAGTACCAGATAGTTGAATTTAAATCTGAACCCATCAAGTTCAGTGTCTACGGAAGTGCAGATCAAACCCAGTGATGTATCTCCAATAGGGGATACAACAGTAAATGCAGTGGACAGTTGTTGTACTAGAATACCAGTAGCAGATATAAAGGAGTGAGATTCTCGTGAATCAAATAATGCATTGGCATATGAACTACCAACTACTGCCATACCTTGAATCACAGAATGATCCACTGTCTCTGGAGGAGGAACCAAAGTATATAGCTGTCCAGATCCTGTCAGAATAGGTGCCCGTCCTGCCTGGTTATGTGCTCTGGATGCTTGTGACTGAGCTGGTCGAGTTGGACGACGGAAAGAACCCCTAGAGTGAGGAGGTCTAATGTTCTGTGGACACTCCCTCTTGAAATGGCCCTGCTGGCCACACTAGAAGCAGGTGCTAACACCTCGAGGAACCTGAGAGACTAGCCCTGATGAGGAGGGCTGATTGGGACGAAAACCTCCAGTGGACCCAATAGAAGGTGTGGGTCTCTCAAAGTTGGGTCTGAATCTCTTGTTCGGGCGAAAATTATTTCCCCCACTCTGACCTTGTCGGTTATTCACCAATCTGGCTGTCTCTGTCAGCTCTTGCTTAGCTATGCTAGCTCGGCTAACCACTTCTGCTAAAGTAGCTAACTTGAAAATTGTGACTTTGGCCCTTATGTTAAGTCGCAAGCCTCGTTCAAACTTCTGAGCCTTCTTGTATGTAATAGCCCGGATTTTTAAAATCAATATATATGTTAAGTATTATTTATTTTAATGATGGGAATTGGGAATTTTGATGGAATAGATATTAAGTGGATAAAAATTTGGGGCAAAGGCCCAAGTATGGTTCAATGGACCATGGGTTGGATGAAATTCATTTAATTGGTCAATAATGATTAATTGGGTCAAGAATGGTCAAATTGGGTCAAATACCCATTTGGGACCCAATGGGTCAAGATGGTTAAGCTCTAAGGTAAATGGGTAGGAAATAAATTTAATTGGGCCATGGGCCCAACGGTGATCCAATAAGTGGGAATGGATTGAATTGGCTTAAATCACCTAAGTTGGTGATGAAATGATCAAGATGGCATAACCAAGTGGGACCCACCTCCACCTCACCAAGTGAGGTGGTGTGTGGACCAAGGCATAGGTGGGGCCGACCATCATGGTTGACTTGGTCAACCATGGATAAGTCAAAAGGGAATTAAGGAGGATCAAGTAAATTAAGTTGAATTAATTAATGTGAAAATCACCTAAGTTAATTTTAATTAGACCAAGGTGATATGGCCGAATGGGACCCACCTCTACCTCACCAAGTAAGGTGGCGGGTAGGCTAGGAGTTAGTGGGGCCGGCCACCATGGTTGACTTGGTCAACCATGGGTGGATTAATGGAGAAGAATCAAGGAGATTAAAGGGGTTAATTGAGAATTAATTAACCTAAGTTAAGGATCCAATTAATTAATTAATTAAGTTAGTCAAATGGGTCAATGGGGAGTCAAAGGAATAAGTCAAGGGGTGGTTTCATCTCATTGAAACCACCCAAACCACTTAAAGAAACACAAAACAAAACCATGGACTAAGGGTGGTGGTTTCATCACAACCATCACCACCCAAAGCATGATGACCCATACCCCTTCATGATGATCGTCAAATGGTCAAGATGGAAGACCAAACCACCCCATCTCAAGGCACCAAAACCGTTGGCTTGGTGGTGGTTTTGTCCCAACCACCACCACTAAGGCATGTGAGCCCATGCTTGGTTGGTGGAGGAAATGATGGTGGAGCCTAACTCAAGCAACCAAATGAGATGAGTTTTGATCTCATTCCTTCATCTCTTTTCCATCTCACTCTCTCCCTCTCCCCCTCCCTCTCATTGTCGACCCACACCCAAGGAGAAAAGAAGAAGAAACTTAGAAGAAAAGAAGGAAAGAACAAGGCTTGGCCGACCCCCACCTCAAGATCAAACCTTGGGATAGTTTTTCCCATCCTCTCCTCCTTTCCCTCTCTCAAACCCACTCCATCATTGGCCGACCTAAACCTTGATGATCTCATTTTGATCAAGCACATCTTGGCCAAAGATCATGGAAAAGAAGAAAGGAGAAAGACTAAGGATTCAAAGGGAGAAAAAGAAGTTGGAGGAGCCGTCGGATTGGTAAGTAATTCTTAAACAAGATTTTGCATTTGTTAAGGGTTAAAAAGGAAATCATGGAATCCACTTCTTAGATTAAATGGTGGCCAAAAATGTTATGGGCCATAGATCTAAGATTCATCCAAGGAAGGGATGAGAAATGTGCAAAATGGATAAGATAGGTTAAGAAAAGAAAAATAAAGGAATGATAAGGACATTATGTAATAAGGTTTATTTAAGCATGGAAGTATGGATTTTTGAAGGGATCATAGACCATAGGGTTCGGCCATGTAGTATGGCCGAATCCCATGGTAGGTAATTAAGTAATTTTAATGGGGTTTTTAGGATTAAAATCATGGAATGATGATTTATGATTTTTAAGGTTTTAATGATTAAATGTAGTGATTTTTAAAGGGATTTTAAATGAGGAAATTCATGGAAGATGTAAATGTTTTTATGGCCTCAAAAGGCATAGATGAAGGTGACCCATGAACCATGGGTTCGGCCATGGTGTATGGCCAAACCCTATGGTGATGTATTTGTAAATTTTAATGTGGGTAAAAAGATGGAAAAATGATGGGGAAGGTTGATAGTTTTAAATGGATTTTCAAGTATAGTATATAATGTTTTAAAGGGGTGAAAATAGTGATAAACCATAGACCATGGGTTCATGGGGAGACTTTGATGAATTAGGTGTTTTGGAACCATGAAAAATAAATGGGAATTAGGGTTAAGTTGATGGACCAAAAAGTGTCTAATGATGATTAAGGAAGGATGATTTAAATTCTCTCATGGTGGAACTTATGGTGGAGCTAAATGATGTAAATGGGTCCATGGATGACGTATTATTCTAATGATTGGGACATGTTTCGATCTCCATCCCACATTATAAGAAAAAGGTGGTAGTCGTATTACGACTGGTATCACAGAAAAGTTAGTGTTGAGAGATACTCGGTATCGTAGGAATTTTGAACAAAAGTTGTAAGTCACATAGTGACTTATGTGCAAATGAAGATATGCTTAATTTTGGAGATGTACTTAGTGGAAAAGATAAGAGTCTAGTGAAACTTGAATGGGAAGCTATGGGCGACTGCAGAGTTAGACTGGCCAGCTGACTCTGTAGTTAGTCGATGGAGTTCCAGGAGAGTGCAACTAGAAACCTAGTTAAAATGGAATCAGCGGAAACCTTGAGCATAGGCTCGCATTGGCAGGCTACCGCATTAACAAATTTCAATGAGGAGTAAGGTCATCACTAACCTCACACACAGAGTAAACGAATGAACGTATTGAGCAGTACGTATGGAAAATATCTTGGTAGCAGATAAAGTGAAAACAGAGTACATTGATCTACGTGAGATCACAATTGGGCTCACGAGAAAAAGATATAACATGAGAAAAAACAAAAGTTGTTACAGAACCGAGCGATTCCGTTCGTCAAGGTAGTATGGGATCGACATGGTAATGAGGAAACCACTTGGGAACCTGAACCGGAAATGAGAACAGCTCACCCTAAGCTATTTATGTAATCTGTTTGAAACCCTACTTCGCTCGATTTTCAGGACGAAAATTTTAAAAAGGGATTGTATTGTAACACCACAAATTTTCAAGCTATGGATATATATGGAAATTGTCCATATTTAATTTGTAAATTAACGGAGATGGACCTTAAATGGGTAAGGAGTTGGGTCAATTGGTCAACTAAGACCCAACGGATTATGAATAAGGTTCAATTGAAATAAATGGGTAAGATATATTTAATTGGGTCAAGGTTGTCAATTGGGTCAAAAGTCCAATTGGGACCCAATGGATCATATATGAGCTAGTTAGAAGTAAATGGGTAAGGTTTGATAATTGGGTCTAATAACCAATTAAGATACAAGACATGAGATCCACCTCATCAAGTGAGGTGGCATGTAAATGAAATGGCTAAGTGGGACCCTAAAATACTATATGGTTCATAGTCGGCTAGGCCATGGTTGACTTGGTCAACCATGGGTGAGTTCAATAGAGTTGAGTTAATGAATGAGCTCAAGTGGGATAAATAATACTTGACTTGGAAAGTGAATTCACATGAGTTGAGAATTTATTAATGTGAGTTCAAGTGCTTGAGTTGGAAAATGAGTTCATTTAAGTTGAGTTGAATTAAAATGAGTGGAGTGGGAAGATGCAGGGTTTCCATCTCAAACGAGGAAACCCAAAAGGCACAATCAAGGTCTACACATTGGAGGTGGGAGTTTCATCTCATTGGATGAAACTCCAAAAGGATCATTATGAGGAGATGAAGGGTTTTTGGTTGTTACTCAAGGCATACCCATAGCATGTAACGCCCCGCCCTTTTCACTATGCTTTCCGTAAATTAAAGTCTATTTTTTTTTAAAATAACAGAGTGAGCAACAGGGGGACGTCATGATGTGAGCTAAGTCCGAACTTCTAAAGTCCGACCCTTAACTGGCTAACCCTATGTGTGCATGGACTAAGTCCATGAAAAACGGTTCACACATAACAATATAAACATGTAGATTAAAATCATAACTGCAGAATTATAATAGAACCTAGTTCCATTCCATTTCAGATAGCAAAGTACGTCAAGTCTTTAATCATAATAAACAAAACATAATTATCCAAATAAACATCCAACCATAGCAAATTATCTAAATTATTACATGCCCGAAGTCTAGTTACTCAAATTACAAGTCCATAAGTAACTTAATCAAAATATAAACTAAAAGCAGCCAAGCTCCTATGCTTGGCCCTTTTCGCGTTCATCGTTCCCCTCGTTTCCTATATCATCCACTAGGGTAGAAGTGGGGCGTTAGAACAACGCGCCCAGTAGGTATTCCAATTAGGGCTAACACATGGTTAGTACAAAACATTCATAATAATTTCATAATGTCAAAAACCATATAAACCATGCCATGTCATGATGTCAAATGCAATGAGTCCCACTCATCACAAGTACATATAGGCACCCCCACATAGGTCTTTCGAATGCCCCAACGGAGTGTGGCCCCTCCCGTTTCTTCTTGATGGAAAAGCACATCAAGGTATCCCACATAGGTTTTTCGGATGCCCCAACGGAGTGTGGCCCCTCTGGTTATATATCCTTCACCCCATGCCATGCATGAGATGCTAATGAATCACATGCTATTTTATCATATAAACATAGCATTTAAAACTCACATTTTGAAACAATATCTTTTACAACATAATTCATCAAAATAAGATAAAAACATTGTACATTAAACCCATGGTTTCAAAGAGGTGGAATCCTACCAAAGGCCACTAACGAGTCCTTGCGCTTTAGTCTGGTAACAGCTCACGATCGTACACACCTTGTGAGGTCCCGTTACCTTATAATATATCAAATAATTAAAACCATGGCCCATTTGATTTACAATAATGTCCAAGTCCCTACACACAACCTTGTGGGGTTCGGCCATACAACATGGCCGAACCTCACTTCCTTATTTGGTGCCTTTCTTATAGCCCTTTGATCATTAATTTAAAACCAAGATCATACTACCCTTAATTCATACATCTAATCAATTATACCATAATTATTTAGCATTGATAAAAATCTAAGTCCACCAAACCTTCCCCATAGGGTTTGGCCATACACCATGGCCGAACCCGTGGTCCATTAATTCACTTAATTACAATATTGCCATTATAGCTATCCATAACCAATAACATAAACCATGAACATAGGTCTATATATAATTAAATCCCTCATTTCCTTAAACATGCATAACCACTCTAAGTGTCCCTTAAAATATTCCAACACTTGGTCCATCAAATAGTTCATGGGGTTCGGCCATACACCATGGCCGAACCCTATGTCCATCATTTTCACTTATTTACCTTTTTGCCATTTCCTTCATCACCTTAGGTTTAGGTTCAACACATAGGTCCGTAAACATAGGTCCATAAATTTAGACATTACATACATGGATCCACCAATGATCCACAACCATAGAACCATAAATAAAACCCTCCATAAATGATCCATTAACAGTGACATAAACACTCAAATGACCCATTAAGTTGGTTGATGGGGTTCGGCCATACATCATGGCCGAACCCATGATATTATTGTTCCATCCTCCTTTTTAATTTATTTACAATAATAAATCCATAATTAACCCATAGAATTGATTCATGGGGTTCGGCCAAACACCATGGCCGAACCCTATGATGTCTAACTTTCCAATTATATCAATTACCATCCTTGAATCCATAAATCAAGGTTCCTTCCTTTTTGATCCAAAAGTCCATCATTAGAACCTTTCTAAATTAATAACCAATTTCCATGGGGTTCGGCCATACCCCATGGCTGAACCCTATGGTTCATAATCTTCTCTTTAAAAATCATTCAACTAAGATTACATCATTTGATGGTTCTCATTCATACATTCATCCCAACCTTTTAAAACCTTTTAAAACCATAAGCATACTTCTATGATTTCCATCTTTCAAATCCATTAAAAAAAATTAACAATGTATTTCCATGGGGTTCGGCCATACATCATGGCCGAAACCTATGGTTCATCCTTTTCATTTAAACCTCAACATTCATCCCTCAATTTTCTTCCATGGGGTTCTGCCATATACCATGGCCGAACCCTATGGTTCCTTTCTTTAAACAAAATTATCAAAATTACTTACCGGTTCCGTGACTCCTCCGGTTTTCTTTCGCTCCGATTTGTTCTTCCGATCATTCTCTTCTTTGCACATTGCCGAGAATACTTCTTGCCAGAGCACCCAGCGTCAAGACCTTGTTGATGGTGTATGTCGTACGCCACTCTTGCCTCTCCTTTATTAATCTCCACTCGGTCCTATGTTAGAAGGTGCCATGCGCCCCTTGTACTTTAGCAATTGCTTTAGTGTCGCTCTCAACAATGAAGGGACTCCCTTTTGGCGCATCAACATGGATTGCGCCTATCCCACACACGGCAAAGCAATCTTTATTTTTAATCTTAGACATCTTCTTTATTTAGCAATCCTTTTGTTTCACTCTTAACCAAGGAAAGGACCCCTTTTTAAAGGATTCCAGCACATCATCTTGGATATGCAAATCCCATATACATGGCCATGCTATCTATATTTAATTTTAGACATCTTCTTTATTTGGATTTAAGCAATCGGATGTCATGGCCAAATCCAATTCATCTAGGCGTGTTGTCCATTTAGGACAATCTTGGTTCGGCTGTAACTCCTTGATTTCTTGAGAGGAAATCTAGCCTTATGCGTGTGTGTGTCATCCTCATACACCTCATGCGCATACCACTTAATCCAGATAGATATATTACATTACCATTTTAATTCAGCCCCATTTAATTTAAATTGGACTTTACACCATAACCTTTGGGTCCTAATTGGGCCATTGACCCAACACCTTACCCATCTAAGGTTCATATCCGTTAATTTACATTTAAAATGGAAAATTCCATAATTTATTGATAACATGGAATTCTGAAGTGTTACATAGCACACGTTGGAAACATGGAGGGTTTCCATCTCAAGATGGAAACCCAAGGGTCAAACGGTGGGAGTGTTTCATCTCATGGATGAAACCTCCAAATGGAACAATAAGGAGGGAGTTGAAGAGCCATGGTGGTTACAAAGGGGTATCACCAAAGGACACCACCCTTGGACGACCCTCATTGGTCAAGATAAGGAAGCTGGAGAGTTTTGATGTTACACAACACATACCCATGCATACACGTTGGAACATGGAAGCCCAAGGGCATATGGTTGGGAGTTTCATCTCATGGGATGAAACCCCCAAAGTAAGTATCAATGGGGAGGTGAAGAATCATGGGAGTTACAAAAGGGGAATCAACCAAAGGATACCACCCTTGGCTGAACTACATTGGGCAGCAAAGATAATTATTTGCTTTATCTCACTCTCTCCCTCTCTCACTCAAGGCCGACCACTCTCAAGACAAAGGACTTGGAGTATTTTCTATCCCAAGCTTCTCTCTCTTTTCTCAAATCTATACCTCTTGGCCGAACCACTCCAAGAGATTTTATCTGTAACACCCTGGATTTTCAAGCTATGGATATATATGGAAATTGTCCATTTAATTTGTAAAATTAATGGAGATGGACCTTAGATTTGTAAGGTGTTGGGTCAATTTCCCAATTAAGACCCAACGGATTGTGGATATGGTACAATTGAAATAAATGGGTGAGATTTATTTAATTGGGTCAAGGTTGTCAATTGGGTCAAAAGTTCAATTGGGACCCGATGGATCATATATGAGCTACTTAGAAGTAAATGGGTAAGGTTTGATAATTGGGTCTAATAACCAATTAAGATACAAGACATGAGATCCACCACATCAAGTGAGGTGGCATGTAAATGAAATGGCTAAGTGGGACCCTAAATACTATATGGTTCATAGTCGGCTAAGCCATGGTTGACTTGGTCAACCATGGGTGAGTTCAATAGAGTTGAGTTAATGAATAAGCTCAAGTGGGATAAATAATACTTGAATTGGAAAGTGAATTCACATGAGTTGAGAATTTATTAATGTGAGTTTATTAATGTGAGTTCAAGTGCTTGAGTTAAAAAATGAGTTCATTTAAGTTGAGTTGAATTAAAATGGGTTGAATGGGAAGTCAATGGGACTTTCATTTTAATGAGTGGAATTGGAAGATGGGAGTCCCATCTCAATGGAAACCATCATTATGAGGAAGGTGAAGGGTTGCGGTGGTTATGTAACACCCCGATTTCTCAATAAGATGAATATTTACGAAAATGCCCCTGGATTGGTAAATTTATTAATTATGATGTTAAATGAGAAAATAGTGGGGCCCATTATTCAAATTAAGATCCTATGAACATATTATAAGGGTCAAATTATAATGGATGGGTAATGTACATCAAATTAGGTCAAAATGGTTAATTGGGTCAAAGAATTCTCAACGGTTGGAATAATTACGAAAATGCCCCTAGATTGGTGAATTCAATAAATGTGATTGTAAATAAGGAAATAGTGGGGCTCATTGCTCAAATTAAGATCATATGAGCACATTATGAATGTCAAGTTTGATTGGATGGGTAATTTCTCAATGAAGTGGATAAATTACGAAAATGCCCCTGATGTGTTAAATTAATTATTTTGTGATGTTAAGTAAGGAAATGGTATGGCCCATTGCTCAAATTAAGATCATATGAGCACATTATGAATGCCAAGTTTGATTGGATGGGTAATTTACATCAATTGGGTCAAAAATGGCTAAATGGGTCAAAGGGCCCAAATGGGACCCATCGGGTCTTACTGGAGTATTTGACCGTTTTGTGATTTTAAATTAAATGGGGTTAAACCTATTTGATTGGAAATCAAGTGGAGAAAAAATGGGTAGGCTTGATCCATATGTAAAAACCAATTAGAAATGACCAAAATACCATAATTGGGTCATGGAGTCAAAAACGGGTCAAGGAGCTAAAAGTGGACCCAACGGGTCGAGTTGACTATGGTTGACCGTTTGGACCCTCTAGGGAACTAAAACACGAGTTAAATCAGTTGAGTGGGACTGAAATGAGTTGGAATTAAATCAAGGGTTGAGTTAACTCATGTGCATTGAATGAAATGCATTAATTATGGTGAGTTGGACATTGAGTTGAGTGAGTCAAAAATGGAAGTCAAATGGGCTGAAAATTCAGTGAGTTAAGTGGAATATGAGGAGGTGTGGTGATCTCAAACAAACCAAAACAAGTCCCACACGTTGGGGACTTGTTATGGAGAGTTTCATGCAAAACATTAAATGGAATATGGGGGGTTTCTATCCCATTTGGAAACCCCAAGCCTTCAACGTTGGAATGCCAATGGGTGCATTTGTTGGCAGCAAGTGTCCCATTGGTTTAGACAAGAATTGATGAGGGAGTGGAGGGGTTTTGGGGGCTGAATTATTAAAGGAAACAAACACCATGTTGGCCATTTTTCACCATTGAAAAGCCAAGATTCTCCAATCTCTCTCTCCCTCTCTCCAATTCATTTGCTTAAGTGGAAAGCAGAGGTTTTTGGCATCAATTATTCAAGCTTAAACCAGTAAGGAATTAAGAAAGAAGGAAGGAAATAAGAAGGAAAGGAAGCAAGGATCAAAAGGCAAGACAAGAGCTTGGAATTTGGTAAGTGTTTCATGGACTTTTGGATTAATAAATTGGGGTATGTATTGGGCCATGGTCATGGCCGAATACACCAGTGTTTAACCTTGATTATGGAGGATTTAAAATGGTAAAAAAAAATAACCATTGGGTTCGGCCACCATGGAGGGCCGAACCCCATGCAAGAGATTGCTTGGTTTTCATGTTTTGAAACATGAAAACCATGGGTTTTATGGACTGTTTTTGGGTTTGATTTAAGATTCAAATGCATGTTTTTAGAAAGGGTTAAAAACATGGATCTGAATGACATAGGGACTGAAGGTGTTATGGGTATAAAACAGTGGTTTAAAAGATGGAAATGGACCATTGGGTTCGGCCACTTTGCATGGCCGAACCCCATGGAAACAAGTGGTTAGTTTTGATGGTTTTTAGAAGTTAAAACTATATAAGTTAGGACTGATGTTAGATGGTTGTAATAGATTTAAAATGCATGATTAAAGAAGGTTAAAACATGGATTTGGATGTTTGGTTCAGACCCAAGGTGAATGAGTAAATGTTTCAAAAACCAAAGGTCATAGTGTTCGGCTAATGAGCATGGCCGAACCCTATGAAATTGGGTTGGTTTTTAGATGAATTTCTAAAGGGTTGAACTTGGTAATAATATGTTGTTTATTACATGAAGATTGGAAGTTTAAAAATAGTGAAAGAAATCATTGGGTTCGGCCACCATGGAGGGCCGAATCCTATGCAAAGTATTGTTGGTTTTCATGTTGTGAAACATGGAAACCATGTACTTTATGGACTGTTTGGATGAATTTAATTAGATGGTTTTTAAGTGGTTTAAGGGCAGCAATATAATACTGATATTGCATGGTTAAATAACACCTAAAGCATGTATGAAAGACCAAAACTTGGACATTGGGTTCGGCCACCTTGAATGGCCGAACCCCATGTAAGTAATTGGTATGATTTGGTGAGGTTAATTTACTGTTTTGGTTGATGTTTATGCGGCTGAACCATGTGTAATTCATGATTGGGTTAACATGTTAAATCATGAATAATCATGGGAAGTTGAGGGATTAATCAGATCAAGAGAACCATTGGGTTCGGCCATGTGCATGGACGAACCCCATGGGGCTAGTTTTGGGATGAATGGACCAAGATTTATGGGTTTTCCTATGTATGTTAAATGAAATAAGCTTGCTGTTTTGGGTTGGCCATGGGATGGCTGAACCTTGTAGTTAATATGGGTAAATGGTAGAGCCTAACTTGTAAACAAATGATGGGATCATTGTGTAGGAGGATCATAGGGTTCGGCCATATGAATGGCCGAACCCCATAGATTGTTTTGTTGGAGATTATGACTTGGTTGTATGAGTTGGATTAAGTAAACATATGGATTTATCTTTGGACTTAGTGATAAGTAAATAACCAGCCACTAAGGTAGATTACTTTTATGAACTTTGATTATGAGCAAGATTAGACATTAGTTATACCAATGGCAAATCTGTGAATACAAGTCAAACGAAGGGATTGATCAAAGGACTCACATGATGTAGTTGGGTCTTAGATATGAATGAACAAGTAAGTGATAGTATGATTTATTGATTGTTATATGGATAAGGTACCGGAAGTTGAACGACGTGCGAGTCGTGACCGGGTGACGCGAAAGAAAGATCAAGTACTGAAGTGAATCTTCAGTAGGTTTCCTACCTTTATTGTAACCACTATTCCATATGTTGTTTTATGTTGATTTCAATAACTTGTATGTTTGTAAAGCTATGTTTCTAAATGACATGTTTGCATAGACATCTCATGCATGGCATGGGATGATGGTGTTGTAACCGGAGGCCACACTCCGTCGGGGCATCCGAAAGACCACTGTGGGGTACCCTGATGATGAGAATCCCATCAGGAGGAATCCGGAGGCCACACTCCGTCGGGGCGTCCGAAAGACCACTGTGGGTTACCTTGACGATGAGAATCCCGTCAAGTGATGGCTGTGTTGAATGGTGATGGGTGGGACTCATTACATGTTCATTTCATACATAGCATGTTTTTTATGGAATTTTGTCACACATGTGTTATTATTATATTATTTGCATGTTTTTGACTAACCATGTGGTAGCCCTATTCGGAAACACTACTGGGCCCGTTGATCTAACGCCCTATCTATATCCTTAGTGGATGACGTAGGGAAAGGGAAGAACGTGGATCGAGAAGAGGACCAAGCAAGGAAACTTGGGCGGTTTGAATAATTTTGAATGGACTTGAATGGACTATTCATGGATGTGTTATTTGAATTATGTGGACACTGTAATTTGGTAACTAAATTTGTTGGTTTTAATAAGTAGTTAAGATAGATGCTATGGTTTGTTTTAAGTTGGATGGTTTGATTGAACGATTAGTTAAGATTGATTAGTAATTTTGGAGAATAAGTTATGTACTTTGCTATCTAAGAATGGAAAATTGGAATAGTCATAGGTTCTATTATAACCTCAGTTGGATTAAGACTAAGTTAATTCCGCAAGTTATATATGTACCATGTACGGATCAATTTTATGGACTTAGTTCATAGGCACATGGGCTTGGCCAGTTAAGGGTCGGATTTAGAGATCCGAACTTAACTCGCGTCGTGACACTCCGCCCCGATCACATGATTATTATATTTAAAAAAAAAAAAACTCTGAAAATTAGAGTGAAAAGGGCGGGGTGTTACAGGTTACACAAGCCTATACAAGGCATACACGTTGGAGATGGGAGTTTCATCTCATGGGATGAAACTCCAAATAGATCATTGATGAGGGAGGTGAAGGGTTGTGGTGGTTACACAAGCCGACACAAGGCATACACGTTGGAATGATGGGAGTTTCATCTCATTGGATGAAACTCCAAAAGGATCTTTAACGAGGGAGATGAAGAGACATGGTGGTTACAAAGGGGTATCACCAAAGGACACCACCTTGGCCCACCTCATTGATCAAGACAAGGAAGGTGGACCATTTTGTTGTTGTTACACAAGGTGACCAAAGGCTAGACGTTGGAACATGGAGGGTTTCCATCCCATGATGGAAGCCCAAGGGTCATATAGTTGGAGTGTTTCATCTCATGGGATGAAACCTCCACATGGAACATTAAGGAGGGAGGTGAAAGGTCATGGGAGTTACCAAGGGGAATCAACCAAAGGACACCCACCCTTGGCTGATTTACATTGGGCAGCAAGGAGAATTCCTTGTTTGATCTCTCTCTCAAGCTCTCACACAAGGCCGACCCTCTCTCACTGACAAAAGACAAAGGACTTAGAGTATTTTCTATCTCAAGTTTCCCTCTCTCTCTCAAACCCACACTCTCTTGGCCGAACCCTCTCTTTGGGTTTTCATTTCAAGACCTCTCAAGCTCACTCTCAGCCAAGGATCAAGGAGGAAAAAGAGGCTAAGGAGGGAGAAGATTGGAGGAGCAAGAAGGAGTGAAAGAAACTGGAGGAGTCGCGGAATTATTAAGTACATGATAAGATTTTTAGGCATGGAAAAGATGGTCAAGGAACAATGGCCGAACCCTAATCTTGTTGTGGCTAAGGACTTATGCATTACCATATGGGAAATGGTGGATGATCAAGGATCATGGTTTGGCCCTTGCATGGCCAAACCCTAAATTGTATGTACAAGAACCACTAAGGACAAAACAAGGGCTAGATGAGGTTTGGCCATGATGTATGGTCGAACCCCATCAAAGGATTATAATCTTGGGTGCATGATTTTTAAATGGAAATGATGAACCATAGGGTTCGGCCATGTTGTATGGCCGAACCCCATGGGAAGGTTATTAATAATTTTAAAAGGTTTTATATGGATTTATGTTGGAGACTTTGAAGGGTTCTAAAGGAGGGAAACAATGGAGTACCGTTAATCATTTTAAATGGTCTCAAAGGTTGTAAATGGATAAGAATCATGGACCATGGGTTCGGCCATGGTGTATGGCCGAACCCCATGAGAAAATATTGTTAGACTTAAGTATTTTTGGACCATGGAAATGATGGGGAAATATTGGTAATGTTAATGGGTTTTTAAATATGGTAGAGGATGGTTTAAAATGATGAACCTAAGTGTATGGTTAAATCTCTATGGAGGGACATGTTTATGAACCTAAGATTGTGAATGATTTAAAGGGGAAGATGGAAACAAAGGACCATGAGTTCGGCCATGTGTATGGCCGAACCCCATGAACTATTTTATGGGTCATTCATGGACCAGTCATGTTAGATGAATGACTATGTAAGGAAAGGGAAATAATGGCAACGTTGTAAATATAGGCTAAAATGAAAGATCATGGGTTCGGCCATGGTGTATGGCCGAACCCCATGAGGAATGTCTTTATGGACTTAGGTGGTTAAAGGATCAAAAGACTCAAAAGAGGGACCAAAAGCAAACGGGTGAGGTTCGGCCATGTTCCGGAGACCCACGCTCCGTCGGGGCATCCATAAGTCGTGAATGGTACCTTGATGTGCATTATTCCATCAAGAGGTCACCGGAGGCCACACTCCGTCGGGGCGTTCGTAAGACAACTGTGGGGATACCTTGATGATGAGTTTTCCATCAAGAGGATACTATGTGTTTGATACTATGTTTTGTAGGATACCTTGATGAGGAGCTTTCCATCAAGAGGATGGTTTGTGATTGTGTTATGGCTGATGGGTGGGACTCATGGCATATGGCACCCATGGCATGGCATTGCATAAACATGATTATGATCTCTGTTATCATGCAATATTTCTGGTTTTTATCTGTATGATTGGATCTCTATTATCATACACTATTTTGGATACAATGCTTTACAAGTACGGTATGATATATTATATCTGGATTTTTGGTACTAACCCATGTGTTTGACCCTAATTGAAATACCTATTGGGCGCGTTGTCTAACGCCCTACTTCTACCCTAGTTGATGACACAGGGAATGGACTGAACGAGGATGTGATCGGAGCCATGCTTAGGAGCTTGGATGTTTAAGTTGCATTTTGTTTAAGTTATTCATAGACTATGTATTTGAATAGCTGGCATTCGGGAATGTAATAACTTAGATTATTTGTTATGGTTTGAATGCTAACTTGGATATGTTAAGATAATTATGATTAAGTGATGTACATCCTTGCTATATAAAATGGAATAGGATTGTTATCCTATTGTAATTACGCAACTTTGATTTTATTCCGCATGTTTAACTTGAGTACGTGTGAACTGTTTTAGTGGACTTGGTCCACGCACACGTATGGTTAGCCAGTTAAAGGTCGGGCTTTGGAAGCTCGGACTTAGCTCGCGCCGTGGCGTCCCGCTCTCTCTCACTCTTTTATTCAAAGAAAAAAATATACTCTGATTTTCGAAGAGTGAAAAAGGGCGGGGCATTACATTATCAAGATCAACCTCGACCAAGGATCAAGGAGGAAGAAGAGGCTAACGAAGAAGAAGATCAAAGGAACAAGAAGGAGTAAAAGAAGCCGGAGGAGTCGCGGAATTGGTAAGTACATGGTGAGATTATTAAATAAGATAGTGTTTCATGTATAAAAACCATTAAGCCCAAAGGAAGGGCTGGATGAGCTTCGGCCATGATGCATGGCCGAACCCCATCAAGGAATATGAACATGGTTGTATGATTTTCAAGAGGAAGTGATGAACCATAGGGTTCGGCCATGTTGTATGGCCGAACCCCATGGAAGGATATTAGTTATTTTAATGGATTTGAAGGATGAAAATCATAGATGTATGTTAGTAATCTTTAAAAGGGTTTTAAAGGGTTTAAATGGAGGTATGTATGAGAACCATCAAATGATTAAATCTTGGAAGTATGATTTTTAGAATAAATTGATGAACCATAGGGTCCGGCCAAGTGGTTAAATCATGAAAAGGGTTAAGGATATTAAAAGGTTTTAAAATGGAAGTATGTTAGTAATTGTTATCGGTTTTGAAGGATGAAAACCATGGAAGTTGGTTAATGATATTAAATAGGTTTTTAAAAGGATAAATCATGGAGGTATGATTTGTTGAACCATAGGGTCCTGCCATGTTGTATGGGTGAAACCCCATGGAAGGTTATTAATGTTTTTAAAAGGTCTTAAATGGAGGGATGTTGATGAACTTAGATGCATTTTGATCATGAAAATAATGGAAATCATGTTGATGACTTTGGGTGGTAAATGATGACCTAAGGGTATGAGTAAACCCCCATGGAGGGACTTGTTTATGGACTTAAATATGGTAAATGATTTAATGGAGAACATCGAAATGAGACATCATGGGTTCGGCCTTGGAGTATGGCCGAACCACATGAATCATGTTAATGGGTTATTTATGAATCTAGGCATGTTTTAAATGAATGAAATGTTTAGTCATGGATCTATGTTATGGACTTAAGTATGGGTAAGTAAAGTAATTACCTTGTAACGCCCCGCCCTTTCCGAGAATTCAGAGTCTAATTTTTTTTTTTAATAATAAAACATCGGAAGAAAGCGGGCGGCGTCACGACGCGAGTTAAGTTCAAACTACTCAAGTCTGAACCTTAACTGGCCACCCATGTGTACATGGACTAGACCATGATAATGAATCACACATGGAACTAAAATCATCATGCGGAATAACCTAGATTAACTGCGGAATAGAAAGACTAGATAGCAAGTAACAGTCTCAAACATTAATTAACATAAATCAACCATCCAAAGTTATTAACCTAATCAAACCATAGCAAGTAATGACTTATTACATGTCCAACAAAATATAGTTCAAATGACAGTAATAAAAAGAAGTCCAGTCCAACATTCAAGCGCTTAGGCTTGGCTCCCCTCCCGGTCAACGACCTTCTCTTTCCCTTTCCTTGTACCTGCATTCTCCTCTGAGGATAGAATTAGGGTGTTCCAGTAGGTTCCCGAATCAGGGCTACCACATGTTAGCATATAAAACATGCATATATATCATATTACATGATCATCAAAAATAGGTAAAACAATGCTATGAAGTATGCACATGCAATGAGCCTCCCCCATCATGTACATTCATAGCCATCACTTGACGTGCCTTGCACCGATAAGGTAAATCACAATACACTTACATCTCTTCATCATTGACTTGGTTCATATCACGTATTAGTCCTCCTGGCGGGACTCTCATCGCCTAAGGAGACCAATGTGACTATGACCATCATGTTACTCCTCCTGGCGTGACTTGCACCTCCAAAAGAGGACGTAACTCATAAATTGCAACACTATAGAACCTCATTCATAATCCCATGTCTATGCATGAGATGCCAATGCCTGTATGCCATTTGTTAATGCATAATATATCATTTGAAACACATAAAATAAAACAAGAGTCTCATAAGAAAACTGGGGTAAAACTGTGGTTACAAGTAGGTAGGAAACCTACTGAAGATTCACTTTAGTACTTGAGCTCTCTTAATCGTCAGCCGATCACGACTCGTATGCCGTATACGCAAGTCTAGATACCCTATTTAAATAGCATCAAACCAAATGTTTATCATGTAGTTGCAACTTAGTCAATTTCCCAAAATATACTATGTGGGGTTCGTGTCCGTACATCCAACCCTATGATCATTTCCATCATTGATCATTCCATCAATAATTACTTTTATGCCATTTAGGCTAACCTTTTAGTTTAACCATATCTAAACCAACTTAGTGGGGTTCGGCCATACAACTTGGCCGAACCACACCTTTTTAATTTGGGTTTTTCATTCATCACCTTTAATCCCATTTATTACTTAACCCAATTCTATCAAATAATCATTGATGGGGTTCGGCCATACTACATGGCCGAACCACATCCTATGGGTTTTTATCCCACTTTCCTTCATCAACCATTATTTATTATTTGTTTACACTAAGTTCACTAAATTTCATAACTTAGAAACTTTTCACTCAAATAAAATGGTCCATGGGGTGCGGCCATACATATGGCCGAACCCAATGGTTCCCTTGGTTCCATAACTCCAACATCCATGCATAATTTTTGGTTATGATTGCTACATGATTCAACCCTCTATTGGCCAACCAAAATCAGCAAGCTTATTTCCATTTAACACACATAAGAAAACCCATAAACTTGGTCCATTCATTTCAAAACAACCCCATGGGGTTCGGCCATACTCATAGCCGAACCCTAGGGTTCACCTGATCCAATCATCACCATGATTATTCATGGTTTAATCATGCTAACTTAACCATGAATTATACATGTTTCAGCCGCATAAACATCCACCAAAACAGTAAATTAAACTTCACCAAATCACATCAAACACCATATTTTGTATGGTTTTAAACTCATCAAAATCCTCAACTACTTACATGGGGTTCGGTCATCCAAGGTGGCCGAACCCTATGTCCATGTTTTGGTCTTTCAAACATGTTTTAGGTGTCATTTATTCATATAAAAATCAGTACATTATTGCTGCATTTTTACCTCTCAAAACCATCCAATAAATTCATCACTTTGTCCAAATAACCATAACACCTCATGGGATTCGGCCATCCAAGATGGCCGATCCAAATGGTCCATTTCATCAATTTTAATCCACTGTTTAGACCCATGTTAACTTCAGTCCTTATGTCATTCAAATCCATGTTTTTAACCCTTTCTAAAACATGCAATTGAATCTTAAATAAAACCCAAAAACAGTCCACCAAAACTCTATGGTTTCCATGTTTCAAAAACATCAAAACCAAACATCATTTGCATGGGGTTCGGCCCTCCATGGTGGCCGAACCCTATGACCTTTGGTTTGAATTTCTTAATCTTCATCTAGGTCTAAATCAGACTTCCCTATTTATGTTTTAACCTTTTTAAAACATACACTCTAAATCATCTAAAAACAGTCCATATAACTCCATGGTTTCCATGTTTCAAAACATGAAAACCACAAATCTTTTACATGGGGTTCGGCCCTCTATGGTGGCCGAACCCAATGGTCATCTTTACCATTTTGAAACCTCATTTAATCAAGGTTAAAACCTTGGTGTATTCGGCCATAACCATGGCCCAATACACACCCCATTTGTTCCATGTTGTTAAACCAAAATAACATATAAATACTTACCAAACTTCCAATCTTTCTTCTTGCCTTTGGTCCTTGGTTTCTCCCTTTTATTTCTTCCTTTCTTTTGTTGTTTTGTGCTTGATCTACTGGTGCAAACACCTCTGCTATTCCAGCTAGGAAAAACGAATTGGAGAGAGGGAGAGAGAGAGATGGAAATTCTTGGCTTACCAATGGTGAAAAATGGCCAACCTTGGTGTTTGTTTCCTTTAGTAATTCAGCCCCCAAGACCCCTCCATTCCCTCATCAATTCTTACCAAAAACGATGGGTCTTGGGTGCTATCCAAGGCACCCCCTGGTACCTGCCTATGCAGCCTTTCAACTCCCAAAGCAACACCTCCCATTTCCATGTGTTTCATTTAAAAACCCACCATGAAAATCACCCCAACAAGTCCCCAACGTGTGGGACTTGTTTTGGTGGTTAAGACTAAGCCAAACTCCTCCTATTCCCTCTGAAATCAGTGATTTACAGTCCCATTGACTTCTACTTTGACTCATCCAACTCACATGTCCAACTCACCTCATTAATTGACAAACATTTAATGCATTTGAATCAACTCATTTTTAATTCAAATTAAATAAAATCAGTTCCACTTAACTTGATTTAACTCACCATTGAACTTATTTGTGGGCCCACACGATCGGATGTGGTCAACTAAGTCAACCCGACCCGTTGGGCCCCCCTTAGCTCCTTGACCCGTTTTTGACTCCATGACCCAATTATGGGTATTTTGGTCATTTGTAATTGGTTTTCACATGTGCATCAGGCCTACCCATTTTTACTCTACCTGATTTCCTATCAGTTCAGCTTGACCCCATTTAATTTGAGCTTACACAATGGTCAAATCATCCATTTTGACCCATTGGGTCCAATTGGGCCCTTTGACCCATTTAGCCATTTTCGACCCAATTGATGTTCATTACCCATCCAATCAAACTTGACATTTATAATGTGCTCATATGACCTTAATTTGAGCAATGGGCCCCACCATTTCCTTATTTACAATCATATTTATTGAATTCACCAATCCAGGGGCATTTTCGTAATTATTCCAATCATTGAGAATTCTTTGACCCAATTAACTATTTTGACCCAATTTGATGTACATTACCCATCCATTATAATTTGACCCTTATAATATGTTCATAGGTTCTTAGTTTGAGCAATGGGCTTTTTCTCATTTAAAATCATAATTATTAAATTCACCAAATCCAGGGGCATTTTCGTAATTATCCATTTCATTGAGAAATTGGGGTGTTACATACCTAAAGAAGGAAATGATGACCAAATGGGTGAAATTAAAGGACCAAGGGTTCGGCCATGGTGTATGGCTGAACCCCATGGATTATGTTTTTGGATCTAGGTTTGTATAAGAGACCTAAGCGTATGATTGAACCATGGAGAATGTTAGTTGTGGATCTATGTTTTTGGACCTAAACATAACGTGATGGAAATAATGGCAAAGAAGTAAATATGGGTAAAAATGAAAGATCATGGGTTCTGTAATGGCCCGAAATTTTTAAATCAATAAATATGTAATATTATTTATTTTAATGATGAAAATTGGAAATTGGTGGAATAAATGGTAAATGGGCCAAAATTTGGACAAAGGCCCAAATATGGCCCAATAGACCATGGATTGCATTTTAAAGTCATTTAAGTGGTCAATGATGGCCAATTGGACCATGGGTGGTCAAATTGGGTCAAATAACCATTTGGAACCCAATGGGTCAAGATGGTTAAGCTCTAAGGTAAATGGGTAAGATGGAAATGTAATTGGGCCATGGGCCCAATGATGATCCAATTGATTGTAGTGGGCTTAATAAAATTTAAATCACCTAAGTTATTTGGAATTAAACCAAGGTGATGTGGCCAAGTGGGACCCACCTCCACCTCATCAAGTGAGGTGGCGTGTGGGCCAAGGTTTGGTGGGACCGACCACCATAGTTGATTTGGTCAACCATGGGTGGAGTAATGGAGTTAGGTTAAGTACAAATGGATTAACCTAAAGTAATTAGCTAATTAATTAAATAATTAAATTATTTAAAATGGTGGTTAAAAGTGGTCAAAGTGGGGCCAAGAGGTGAAGACCCTCCTCATTCCAACCTCAAATATGAAACACGTTGGGCTTGGTGGTGGTTTAGATAACCACCACCATAAAAGCAATTTAAATATCTCAAAAATATCTTAAGGTTGGTGAATGTAATTAATGTAAAGTAAAAAAATGGGGATAAGCCTCATCTTTTCCTTTCTTTCTCTCTTTTCATTCTCATTTCAATCCTTCACTCTCTTATGGCCGTCCCACACTAGGAAGGAGGAGAGAAGAAGGAAATTAAGGAAAGGAAGCTAAGAAGAGAAGGAGAGAAGAAAGAAGTAGAATTTTAAGGAAAATCACCCTAAGATCAAGGTGATCATCTCCCCTCTCATCATCTCTCTCTCTCCCTCTCTCAATTTAAACCCTACCTTGGCCGATCCTAAGGTTGGGGGTTGCCACCATGGATCAAGAATCTTGACCTACCAAAGATCAAGAGGAAGGAGAGAGGAGGCTAAGGAAACCGACGGGAGTGCCGGAAGTCGGAGGAGACGACGGATTGTAAGTATTTCTTAAACAAGAAAATTTGGATTTTTAGGGTTTAAGAATTGGAATTTATTTTTGTGAATTTAATGGTGGTTACATAAGTTTATGCCATGGATTTTAAATCCATCAAATGGAAGGAATGGTAAGTAATGTATGTTTTTTTTAGGATTTTGAGAAAATGGAAGATGGAGAAAACCCTAAATGGGTGAATTAGGAGTAGGGAAAAGAAATAAATAAGTGATTATGTGCATTGGGTAATTTATGAAATTAAGCATGGAAGTGGATGATTGGAAGAAAAATCATAGGCCATAGGGTTCGGCCATGTAGCATGGCCGAACCCCATGGTGAGTGATTAGCTAATTGATATAATTGGTTAAGGTTTTGATAAGTGGAAGAAAATGAGGGTAGCAAATGAAAATTAGGATTTTAAATGGGTCAATGTAGGTGTTTGGAGCAATGAATGGTTGATCATGAACCATGGATTCGGCCATGGTAAATGGCCGAAACCTATGGTGGTGTAATGGTGATCAAATGATGGGTTTAAGGGATGCAAAAGAGGGATTAATGTATTAATGAGTTTAGGGTTTTGAATGAGTAATGTTGTGGCCTTAAGAGGCATAGAAAAATAATGGAACATGAACCATGGGTTCGGCCATGGTGTATGGCCGAACCCTATGGTCATGTATTACAAATTTTAAAGGGGTTTAAAAAGGATGGAAAATGGGAAGATTCAATGGGTTAAGTATGTTTGAAACCATGAAAAGATGAGGGGGAAATGTTATTAGTTTTGATGGGCTCAAGAGATGAAACAAATGTTGATCAAATGAATGATCTAAATAAATGATGAAATTCCCATATAGAGGGATTTGTGATAAATTAAAATGTGAGCAATGGACCCAAGAAAAAAAAAATGGGAAAAGGACACCATGGGTTCGACCATGGTGTATGGCCGAACCCATGGCCCATTTGTGAGCCTTTTGATGGGTTAGATTGGAGTATGAAGGTGTTTAAATTGATTGGGATTAGGTTAAAGACTTATTTTTAATAAGTTCATATTATGGTTGATAGGTCACTAATAGATCTAAGTTGTGGATCAATTTTGGACTTAAGTGTGGCTAAGTTAATAGACTTTAATGTGGTTAAGGTTGATGATTCAAATCTATAAATAGGCCAAAGAAAGAATGGGGTAAAGACATCATGGGTTCGGCCATGGTGTATGGCCGAACCGATGACCCATTTGTGGGTAAACTTATGGATAAATTTGGTATGATGTATGTGAGAAAGGAATGAGGATTAGAGTGTTTAAGTGGCTAATTTTTAGTGTTGTTAGTTGTAATGGAAGTGTGATTAAGTAATGATAAGTCAAGTGTATGGTTTAGGTTCTCTCAATGGAGGGACTTATGATGAATTTAATGTGTAACCAAAGACCAAGGACAATGGAGATTTGGTTAAATTTAAAGGGCTGAATTTTAATGACTCAATTGTAGATCATTATGGCCTAAGGTTAATGTGTTTGTACATGTTTAAAGTAATGGACTTTAGGTTAAATTAAGTGGCTGACTTTATTGATTTTAAGATATGGGTGATGGGTCATTGATGGATCCAAATCTATGAATCATCTATGGACTTAATCATGCATGGATGAATGAGTGATTAACCATGGAGAAGAGGTAGTGGCAAAACCGTAAATAATGGCTAAAATGAAGAACTCCATGGGAGATGATCATGGGTTTAGGGATTCTAAGTAATAGCATTATGTAGGGTAAAATAAAGCCTGGGAGGCTGATTTTACACTCATGTAATTAAAATGTGGACAGATTAATGTGTAATAAGGTACTGGACATCGCAAGCGGTACGCGTGTCGGTAGCTGGACTGTCGGACGGAAACGAAAGAAAGAACGCTAGTCGGTATTTGGTAGGATTCTAACCTTTTTGTAAGCCATGGATGGAGTGATGGTTTCTTTGAATTACTTTGGAAATTTTATGGTTTGGTTAAGATTGGTTTTGAATTATGTATTACGTAGGGGTTTTCATTTGATTTATTCTGGTAAGTATATGATTGGTTTATAAATGGGTTTTAAAGCTATGATGTGGTTATTGAGGCTTTTCTTGATCTATTTTTGATAATCAAGTTATATGTTTTATGGATGGGATTTTTTAAATGTCATGGTTTGTTATTATATTCATTACATGGCATATGACATCTACATCTCATGCATGGCATGGGAGGGATATGACAGGGGAAGGATGAAATGAAACTGGAGTCCATGCTCCGTCGGGGCGACCGATAAACAGGCATGGAGATATTTTAATGTATTCGATTTATCAGGGATGTTGTATGAAATTATGATACCTTGATGATGGTTCTTCCATCAAGGGGGATGATTTGTGATTGGTTATATCTGGACGAGGTTTTGCCGTCCAGGGGGATGATTTGGGATTGTGTATATTTTGACGAGGCCGTGCCGTCAAAGGGGATATGGCATCGGGATACTAAAGATGATGGGTGGGATTCATAACACGGACACCCATGGCATGACATTCATCTTATAGTTTTTTTTGTTCCTTATATGATTTCATATGTGTTTGTTATCACTAATCCATGTGTTAGCCCTACTCGGAGTCCTACTGGGCGCGTTGTCTAACGCCCTACTTCTACCCTAGCTGATGACGCAGGAGGTGGCGAAGCGGAAGGAAGAGACGGGAGCCAAGCTAAGGAGCTTGGAAAGGCCTGCTAGATAGTTACTAATGTTTATTTCGGATAATGTAATTTGCAATAGTTTAGCTTGTCGGAAATGTAATAAATTAGATTACTTGCTATGTTTTGGGATTATATTTTGGACATTATGATTTTGAGGTATTTTAGTAATTTAAATGGATGTTATCTTCCCTGCGATCTCAAATTTGTAGAATAGTCCTTATTGTTAATTCCGAATAGTTGTATTACTCCTTGATGCTTGTTGTCTACGTGTGAACTGTTCTCCGTGGACTTCGTTCCACGCACACGTAGGGTTGGCCAGTTAAGGCCGGGCTTTAGAAGCTCGGACTTAACTCGCGTCGTGACGTCCGCGCCCTTTGTCACTCTTTATTAAAAAAAAAAAAATAGACTCTGATTTTAGGTGAAAAGGGACGGGCCTTACAGGTTCGGCCATGGTGTATGGCCGAACCCCATGAGGAATGTTTTGTGGACTTAAGTGGTTATTAATGTTAAATGATTAATCTATAAGTGATTAGATTAATGAAACAAAGATGGCATGATCTTGGACTTAATTTAAAAGATCAAAGGATTGAAAAGAAGGACACAAAACCAAGGGAGTGAGGTTCGGCCATGTTGTATGGCCGAACCCCACTAAGGAATATTTGTGGACTTGGGGTTTCTTAGATGGTTGATCTTATGTGGATTGGTTAATAAATAAAAGAAGGACCCAAATTCAAGTGGGTAAGGTTCGGCCATGTTGTATGGCTGAACCCCACAAAGATGGGTTTATGGACTTAGACATAATTGTAAATCAAATGGAACATGGGTTTGATTGATTGATATCTAATAAGGTAACGGGACCTCACAAGCGGTGTACGATCTGTGATAGGTTTCCGGACAAAAACGCAAGGACACGTTAGTTGATCATTGGTAGGATTCTACCTCATTGATACCATGGGATATGTATGATGGTTTTAATTCATATTTTGATGAGTTATTTTGTATCAAATGTTATGTTTCAAATATGGATTTTTAATGCTATGATTTGTATTACTATATAGCATGTTGGCATTTGCATCTCATGCATGGCATGGGAGGGATGATATGTAACTGGAGACCACACTCCGTCGGGGCGTTTGTAAGGCAACTGTGGGGGTACCTGGGAGGGATGATATGTAAAGAGTGAGAGCGTGCGGGAACGTCACGACGCGAGTTAAGTCCGTAACGCCCGCCCCTTTTCACTGATAATCAGGCCTATTTTTTTTTTTTGAAGTAAAGAGTGACAAAGGGCGCGAGACATCACGACGCGAGTTAAGTCCGAGCTTTTAAAGCCCGGCCCTTAACTGGCCAACCCTACGTGCACGTGGAACGAAGTCCACGAGAACGGTTCACAAGTA
This sequence comes from Chimonanthus salicifolius, assembly GCA_013350335.1. Taxonomy (NCBI): domain Eukaryota; kingdom Viridiplantae; phylum Streptophyta; class Magnoliopsida; order Laurales; family Calycanthaceae; genus Chimonanthus; species Chimonanthus salicifolius. Next base: position 29,616,958 of record CM023535.1, read on the forward strand.
GACGTGAGCTCGCGGAATATAACTTAATGCGGAACATTATAATAGAGACTATCCTACCAGTTTTAGATAACAAGGAAGTACGGCGCTTAAATTACTAAAGTACCCCTAAATTCGTAATTATACCTCAAAGTGATAATGTGCAAAGTAAAGACCAAACCATAGTAAGAAATATAAATTATACAGTCCGACAAGCTAAGCTACTCAATTACATATTCCAAAATAAATTTAAATAAACTAAGTAGCTCGCTTTCCCAAGCTCCTACGCTTGGCTCCCGTCGTGTCCTCCGTTTCCGCCATTTCCTGCATCATTAGCTAGGGTAGAAGTAGGGCGTTAGACAACGTACCCAGTAGGACTCCGAGTAGGGCTAACATATGGATTAGTGATAACAAGCACATAGATAATCATATAATGAAAACCATAAAATGAATGCAATGCCATGGGTGTCTTATGTCGTGTGTACCACCCATCATCCATACCATCATGATGCCATATCCCCCTTGATGGAAAAACCTCATCAAAATATAAACAATCACAAATTATCCCCCTTGACGGCGAGGCCTTGTCAAGGTGTCCACATGTTTGCTTCTCGGTCGCCCCGACAGAGCATGGACTCCGGTTATATATCAACACATCAAGATATCCCCATGTTTGCTTCTCCGTCGCCCCGACGGAGCATGGACTCCGGTTATAGCACATCAGGCTATCCCCATGTTTGCTTCTCGGTCGCCCCGACGGAGCATGGACTCCGGTTTCTTTATTTTCCTGCCCATGCCATGCATGAGATGTAAATGCATTATGCTATGTAATATATATAACTCATAACCTTAATATATCATACATAGCCTTAACACATAATGCATAACCTTAAAATATGATTCATAGCATTAATATAAAATTCATAGCCTTAAAACCCATCATAAGACAAATCATATAATTATCACAATAATTAAATGGAAACCATCATATAACACGTAATCCACGGTTTACAAAAAGGTAGGAATCCTACCGAATACCGACTAATGTCCTCTTACGTTTCCAGTCCGATAATCTGGTCTCCGATACGCGTACCGCTTGCGATATCCAATACCTTATTACATACGAATAATCAGCCCATGTTTTTAACCATTTAAATCCATTAATCATACCTTAGCGGGGTTCGGCCATGCACCATGGCCGAACCTCACTAACTAGGTTTGTGGGTCCCATTTAATCCATTAATTATTTTAATTACATGGGTCTAAAAACCAGCACCCTAGGCTTTATTGATCATAAATAAGGTTGTTACTTAGAGCCCCTAAGTCCATGATCATCTCCCATGGGGTTCGGCCATGTACCATGGCCGAACCCATGGTTCTTGAATTTGGCCATTATTTACGGTTTTGCCACTCTTCCTTTCCATGATTAATCATTCATTTATCCATGCACACTTAAGTCCAAAATTGATCCATAACTTAGATCCATTAGTGACCCACCAATCATAACATGAACACATTAAAAATCAGTCCTTAATTTAATCTAAACCCCATTAATTTTAAACACATGCATATACCTTAATCTTAGCCCAAAAATGACTCTCAAAAGAGTCATGGGTTCGGCCATACACCATGGCCGAACCCATGATGTCTTCTCCTCATTTTCCTTGGGTCTAATTCACCACATTTAGATCCATAATAAGTCCTCCCATGATGGGGTTTACATCATGCATTTAAGTCACTCCTTTTGATCAACATTAAGTATATTTTGAGTCCATCAACTTAGCTACATTCCCCATTAATTAATGCGTATACATAGATCTTAATCTTAGCCCATCAATTGGTTCACAAAATGGGTTCATTGATGTCTCATTAACTGTAACACCCCATCCCGAAACGGGCGTGTTACTACCGATACTAAACCGAAATATCACACATTCCAAACTGCCGGCATATTTTTTTTTTTTTTTTTGACTAAACATCAACCACCATAAGGGAAAAGAGATATCATAAGTTCAGTTAACACAACAGTGCAATAGGTGGCTAGTACAGTCATCCACAACGATAAACAATGTCCAAAATAAACACAAGGTTCTTTCTAAACAATAAAAAGGGAAAGCAATTAAGCAGTCCGAAAGCGTCATCGTCTAAGCCTGGTCTTGGGACCCGCTGGATCCCGTATCCATCGAGCCACCTGAAAGGCAAGGGGGTGAGTACTACATACTCAGCAAGGGAACACATGCATATAATCACACAACATATATCACATACTGCATATCTACCACTAAGGAATAATAAAGGTCCACATACATGATTCCCACACAACACGCACTCGACCCATCGTACGGCCATTCGGTAGGCACTCAACATGGCCCACAACTACCTTACCTAGACAACCTCAATCCCTTAACCAATGAGCAGGCAAGCACATCCTCAGCCTATTCGGTCATCTAGGGATCACAAACTATACCGGCGGGAGCTGTCCCTTACTGCTCTGTCCCTCGACCTAGGAGAGCACTTCCTCAGCCTACTCGGTCACACAGGGATCACAAACTATGCCAGCGGGAGCTGCCCCTCACCGCTCCATCCCTCAACCTAGGCGAGCACCTCCTCAGCCTACTCGGTCCACAGGGATCACAAACTATGCCAGCGGGAGCTGCCCCTCACCGCTCCGTCCCTCGACCTAGGCGAGCACCTCCTCAGCCTATTCGGTCCACGGGGATCACAACCTATGCCAGCGGGAGCTGCCCCTCACCGCATTGTCCCTCGACCTAGGTGAGCACCTCCTCAACCTATTCGGTCATCTAGGGATCACAACCTATGCCAGCGGGAGCTGCCCCTCACCGCTCCGTCCCTCGACTTTGGTGAGCACCTCCTCAACCTACTCGGTCAACCAGGGGTCATCTCATCCATCCCACATTTGGGTATCGGAACTACTAGAGGCTTCTAAGGTTACCTTGGGTGAACCAACATTCGGCCTGATAGTCTATCTATGATTGACATGAATACTTCCCCAAAGGATCTCTGGGGACCACACGACAGACCGACCATTTTGTTTAAGCTAGGGGTATGACTATCCATCTCCAATCACAAGGTGGTACACATCCCATCACGCGTCTGCCGCATGGCCCCATATAACCCTAATGTTACTTAACGTCAAAGTCCCTCCGACATTCTACGCATCCAACAATTGCATGTACGATTAACAATAGACATGTTCTTAGTAAAGCGACATCAGATCCCAGTCAATCATGTATATCACAATCTACCACATACTAGCATGTTGACATTTCATCATGTTATCAATCAATCACATCCAATTACTTAATCATGCACAACTGGTACAACATTAAGTTCATCTATCATTCTCACATCATTACCGGACGCGGATACACAGAGTGGTCCCCTCGCCACATACTTATTTGAACGGTTCCCTTGCCGAGTGGCAAAACTAGATATAAGGGGTCCCATTCTGCGCATTCCGCATCCACATAATTCGAAGATAATTAAATGCAGAAATGTGTATGCTAAAAGTGTGATAGTTCCCTTACCGGTGTGCGTTTAAAAATCAATCATTAGAAGACGGGTCCGTTGGTTTGAAGGGGGCTCGATTTGAAGAAACAAGAATACAAGAATAAGTAAAGGAGATAAAATTGGCTAAACTAAGCTCGAATTGAAAATGGGCCCGAACGGGGCCGGGCCTAAAACTGGGCCGGGCCTGAAACTGGGCCGAGCCCAAAACTGGACTGGGCCGAGCTGGGATCAAGGGCGATACAAACCCTATAACGGAATCCATCCCATCCCCACTGCTACTGAGACCCTAAAAATCCCGAAAAATCGGGTCGGGTCGCTACAACCTACCCCCCTTTAAGCAATTTCGTCATGGAAATTACACTAAAAGTCATACCTTGATCCTCGAAGAAACCCGGATATTTTTTCCGCATCGATGATTCTAGCTCCCAAGTAGCTGTCTCTCTCCCTTTATGCTTCCAAATCACCAGAACCTTAGGACTAGTCTTGCCATGAAGCACCTGCTCTATTCTATCCTTGATCTGGACAGGACCTTCGTCGAAACTGACATCCTCGCTAAGGTCCACGTCATCCCAGTTAAGCACATGCGACGGGTCCGGCTGATACTTTCGAAGCATGGAAACGTGGAAAACGTTGTGCACCCTAGTGAGTTGCGGTGGAACTGCAATCCTGTAAGCCACTTCCCTGACTCTCTCCAGCACCTCAAAGGGCCCAATAAACCTTGGTGACAGCTTTCCTTTCTGCCCGAACCTTTGAACTCCAGGGCGGGGCGAGACTCTGAGGAAAACATGATCGCCCACGGAAAACTCCAATGGCCTCCTTCTGCGATCTGTATAACTCTTCTGTCGGCTTTGGACAGTCAACAACCTCTGCCTGATGCGTTTGACTTGCTCTGTAGTCTCTCTAACCATCTCCGGTCCTGACAAGACAACCTCACTGGTCTCTGCCCAACACAAAGGCGATCTGCACGGTTGACCATACAATGCCTCATATGGTGCCATCTGAATGCTAGACTGGTAGCTGTTGTTGTAGACGAACTCAACTAGGTGTAAGTGATCCTCCCAGCTACCCACATGATCCAAAACACAAGCACGGAGCATATCCTCTAAGATTTGGATGGTCCGCTCCGACTGGCCATCTGTTTGTGGATGAAAGGCTGTGCCGAAGCATAACTGAGTACCCAGCTCTCTCTGTAAGCTCTGCCAAAACTGCGAGACAAACCTCGGGTCTCGATCCGAAACAATCAACACTGGCACTCCATGCAGTCTAACCACCTGCTCCATATACAGCCGACTCAGTCTCTCCAAGGAATCAGTCGCCTTCATGCCAATAAAGCGGGCCGACTTGTTTAGTCTATCCACTATGACCCAAATGGTATCGTGCCCCTTGGGCGATCTTGGTAATCCAGTCACAAAGTCCATGGTGATGTGCTTCCACTTCCATTCAAATATCTTAAGTGGTTGCTCTACACCAGCTGGTCTTTGGTGCTCAAACTTGACTTGCTGACACGTCAAACATCGAGACACAAACTTAGCTGCAGCCCTCTTCATGCCGACCCAATAATACTGTCGCCTCAGATCATGGTACATCTTGGCACATCCCGGGTGTACTGCAAATCTCGTATGGTGGAAGTGTCGCAAAACCTCCTCACGACACTGCTCTGGTACATACAACCGACCATTGAAAGTCACTACACCATCTGCCCTAACTGCACAACCACGTGGTCCGTCCCCAGCAGCTACTCGATCTCGATATCCCGTTGAATCTGAGTCGGTCTGCTGGGCTTTTAAGACTGAGTCATCCAGTCCTGATCGAACAACCATACTGTACAAGGCCGCTGCTCTGGCCTCACCAATCAAGCTGGCTAGGACTCCTCGGGACTTCCGGCTCAAGGCGTCTACAACTATGTTCGCCTTGCCGGGGTGATAAGAAAGTTCAAAATCATAATCTCCCAAGTACTCGATCCACCGACGCTGTCTCATGTTTAGTTCTTTCTGTGTGAATAGATATTTGAGACTGTGGTGGTCCGAGAATACTTCGAACTTCTCTCCGTAGAGGTAATGTCTCTAGATTTTAAGTGCAAAGACCACTGCTGCCAACTCCAGGCCATGAGTGGGGTAGTTCTACTCGTGAACCTTGAGCTGTCGAGAGCCATACGCCACAACACGACCCATCTGCATCAAGACGGAACCCAGACCATTTGCAGAAGCATCACAAAAGACTGCATAGCCCAAACCTCTCTCGGGTACGACCAACACTGGGGCGGTCGTCAGTCTCTTCTTTAGCTCCAAGAACGCTGACTCACAAGCCTCAGTCCACTCATAAGGCTGGTGCTTACGAGTCAATCTTGTCATAGGGGCACCTATTTTAGAAAAATCTTGTATGAACTGCCGGTAATAGCCTGCCAGACCCAAGAAACTACGGATCTCGGTCACATTACGCAGTCTCATCCAACTCATCACGGCCTCCACCTTGGCTGGGTCAACAGCCACCCCTTCCCCTGATACCACATGTTCCAAAAATTGTACCTCTGGCAACCAAAACTCACACTTGCTATATTTTACAAACAACTTATTATCCCTCAAAATCTGTAGCACGGTCCTCAAGTGTTGCTCATGATCCTCCTCTGATGCTGAGTACACAAGGATATCATCAATAAATACTTCCACGAACCGATCAAGATAAGGCCTGAATATCCGGTTCATGAGGTCCATAAAAGTGGCTGGGGCATTGGTCACTCCAAAAGGCATCACAACAAATGCAAAGTGCCCAAACCGCGTGCGGAATGCTGTTTTCTCTATGTCACAATCCCGCACCCTTACCTGATGGTAACCTGATCGGAGATCAATCTTTTAGAAACATCTAGATCCTCTCAACTGATCGAACAAATCATCGATCCTCGGCAGTGGATACTTGTTCTTTATGGTCACACGATTCAACTGTCGGTAATCTATGCACAGTCTCATACTACCGTCCTTTTTCTTAGCGAACAAGGCTGGAGCACCCCATGGCGACGTACTGGGACGATAAAACCAACCGACTGCAGCTCCGTCAGTTGCTTCCCTAACTCCAACATCTCAGCTGGTACCATCCGATAGGGAGTGACAGAAATTGGGGCGGTGCCGGGGAGCAAGTCTATAACGAACTCCACCTCTCTTCGTGGCGGTAACTCAGTGAGTTTTTCTGGAAAGACATCCGCGAACTCACACACCACACGGGGCATCTTAGCACCTAAACCCTCCCAACTCAAACTGGCCACAAGTCCACCTAACTCATCTACACTTGGACAAAAGGCAATGTTCAACCGCTCAACAAAGGCCTCGCCTGAAACAACACTACCTGAAACCCTCCTGCGATAGCAGTCAATGACGACCCGGTGGGAATACAACCAGTCCATCCCAAGAATAACATC